>CM052548.1:21104160-21159089 GCA_028533065.1 Trachops cirrhosus
GGGCTGGATTGGGAATAAAGGATAGAAACTGTACTGAATAAACTAAAATAAAAAATTTAAAATAAAAAAATAAAAATAAAAATAAAAAAAACCTATGGAGAATTAAAACCTCAGCTGACCTCATGTGCAGGTACTTGTAGTCTTTACCTGCAACACTCGGTGCAGATGCTCATTTTTGTGTCCCGCAGAAATATCAGAGTGTCTCAGGACGCACTTCCACCCCCTCTTGGCCATGTACTACCACCTTCCAAAACACCAAAAAATTTAGAATTGTGAAAATATTATTGTCTCGGGAGTTTAAAACAAGAAATTATGCTTCTCTAGTATTTTCTAGTTTGTTTTGATAGTTACATTACATATAGGTCCAACTGTCTTCTGCTCTAGCAAATTATGAACAAACTTTAACATTTGATTCTACGGTACAGTATATGATTTATTGAAGAATCGAAGGCTGTATCTTTTTATGGAAGCTAAAGGCATGCAAACTGTCAACTCTGGTATTGTAGTTTTAGTGCTACAGTAAGATAGATAAAATAATAGCTACAAAAAATAACAACCAAAACTTACTTTATTTAATACTTTGTGTCAGGTAGTAGGATTCAATATTTAATCTTTAGAACTGCCTTCAAATGTAGGGACTAGTAGCTGAACCCTGACATAGGTGAGGAGCTGCAACTGAGTGAGATAAGCAACTTCCTGTGGTCGCTGAAGGAGGCCAGAGCCCCAGGGCACACCCTGAGTCTGAGTGTCCCTAGCCTGAGCCCTTCCAGCCTCTGGTATAGTTTTGTAATATGTTCTTTTAATTAATTATATATGGCATTTAATAAATATGAAATGCAGTTTCACAATAAATCTTGCTTGTCTTCCTGTCAATTATCTATGGGAAAAAACGCTAACAGCAAATCAGCTTTTCTTTTGTCGTCCAGCACGTATCTGGGATCTTCCCTTCTGCTGTCACTTGGCTTGTACTCAAGAAATACAAATGCATTTCAATATGAGCCTGTGAAAAAGAATAGAATTATGGCAATAAATCTGCTGGATCATATAATGAATTTAAAACCCAACATAAATGCTTTTTGGATTATCTGTCACTTGGGATTACTTGTACTATGATCCCTTCTAAGACTGTAGATAATTGAATGTTGGCTATTTTTATGGCAGTTGTGAAAGTATTGATGCTAAGCAGAAAATGAACTATGTAAATGTGACTTTCCTCATTTATTTAATATTTGATTTGAGGTTTCATCACAGAGATCATTTAAAGCCAAAAAACACAGATAAACTTTTTCTCATGGGAGTCAAAATTCTATTATTTGGATCAAAGAGTGATTAATGTGCTTGATTCTATTTTCTTTTTTATTCAATAATAACTAGTTGAATAATGTACTATCATTTTTTTCTTAGAGATATTAGAGAAAACTAAGAGAGGAAAATGACTCTGCTAAGATATATTTGTGAAGTCCATGAAAGCTTTCATTTAACCTTCTTGACCCCATTCTTCATTAAACATTATAGTCTTCCTTAAATCGCATGACATGAAAGGAAAAATTGTTTGGGCAGGGGTCACAGTCACTTCAGTCTCTCCTGATCCACTGGAGGCATACAGCATGGAGCCAGCTGTAGACGTCACCTGGTTGAGGCCGTGGGCTTGTCGACAGAGATCACTAGGAATTATGTCTTGACGTTGCCACTTACACCTGTAGGGCCATTGGCATGTTTCCTGACTTGTCCCAAGTCTCTGTTTTCCATCTGCAAAATGTGATTAACAGTCGTTTCCGGTATTGGGATGTCGTGAGGATTAAATGAACATACCATATGCATCTCCACATGGCTATAAGTGTTAAGTATACCTGCTGTTACACCTTTATATGTGGTGCAGTTTACTCAGGTTTGAAGCTTGATTTAACTGGTATTAGGCATCCTCTGGGCTGGTATCCAGGATTCTTAATGGAAAGGCACATGCTTAACAGAGATGGAAATCATTCACCGCACTTGTGACTTAAGCTCTTTAACTCAAACCCAACTCATCTTGACTGTTATTAAATATATATGTATATGTATATTTATGCATATATAAGTATATATATGCACCCTTTTATTCATGCACTCAAGCACAAGAATGAAAACTAACAAAATGAGGTCATATGGACATACAAATATCTGCATAAATAGATTATAAATACAAGTTAATTTTTGTGCATATTCTCACTAACACATTCCCCCCCAAATTTTTAGGTGCTTTATGCTAAGAAGTCACAAGAATGTATACATCCTAACATTCATACCAATACATAAGCCATACCACGTATCTATAGAGATGCACATACTGCTGTTGCATTGTATAGATACAGTTAAATATGGAGGAAGTCAAGGAAGAAAACGTGGAGGAAGACAAAAAAATCTAAAAAGTTTTTTTTTAAAGATGGGGTAAAGGAGGGTAGAGGGAAAGAGAGAGGAGGAAGGGGCTGATAGCATCGTGCCGGGTTTCTCACCTTTGGCACTGTTTATCTTGTGTCTGTTACGGACACTGTCCTATCACCCTTGCCCTGAGTGGTGATAGTCAGATATGTCAGCCGTGTAGATGAAATTGGAGACCATGGCGTGCAGATGGGCACAAGTTCTAGTCAAATAAGATTAGCTGAAAGGAGCTGAGCACAGGGAGCAAACAGGATAAGAGGGGAGAGGGAGTGAAGTACACAGAAGGCGTGCAGTCGAGTTTGGAAGAAAGGAGGGATAAACTCAGGGTGCCAGTACAGACACCCCACACAGAAGGGTGGAGAGAGCATTGCTCTTTGTTACCACAGAGTAGAAAATGAAGTGATCAGACATGCATTTGTCACTATATTTAATTACAAGGTTTATAATCTCCCTTCCATGTGTTATTTACTGAATGACAGAAAAAAAAAACACAGAACCATAACTAACTTTAGTTTAAACTCGATAGACATTAAAACTAAGTTTTGGAAGCAGAAAACATCTTTTAACATTTTGTTACTGAGATATACTTAGCAGTTCTATCTATGCATTTTCTATTTAATAAAAAAAGTAAAACACTTCAAATTAACAAATACATAAAATGTGACTTATATGTTAGGTTTCAGACCCATTGGAAGTGTTCCTTCACCCCTTCTTTAAATAATTATCTTGTGATTTATGGAAACTAGTCACTTAAAGTTCTGTAGTGAGAGAAATTTTTTAATGGCAATTAATAAACTAAACTTTTTTAATGAAGGAATGAGCTAATGGAAACTTTCACCTCTAACTTTAATGCTATAATTAAGTTAATAAATATATTTATTGTTTATTAAGTTTCAGACATGGAGTGATTTCACAGAGTTATTCAATTTTAGAGTTAATAAGGGCTTTAGGGATCGATTGTAGCTTTAGTAATAAGCTTTAATTAAGTGTTTACTTCATACGAAGAACTGTGATAGGTGCTGGGCTCGGAGCCTCATTAGAGAGAGACACACCAGCCTCAGAGTGCTTTGGAAGCCCAGAAGCGTGGTACCTAGCTCAGGACAGGTAGAATCTGGTAAGGCTGGAGCTGATAATAGACACCTGGCTGTGCTAAAGCGTAACTGAGGTCACTTTCAATTAGAAATTAACGAGGCAGTGAGTGAACCGGTCCTGTAAAGCAGACCCTAACCTAGAACTCGGGGAAGTACGCTCTTTACAAAACCACATTGCCTCTCACTCATTGTTCCACGTACAAAAGTCATACTTTATTCTGCTGCTTTTATCAAGGAATATATTCACCTCATTAGTCAGAAATAAACAGTGATATATTTTTGTCATATCTGAGTGTTCAACTTAAAGGAAATTAAATAGATGCTAAGCTGATTTTTCTACTTAGATTTTTAATTGTTCTACTACAAATCGAGTTAGGCTTTTGGTTTTCCTTTTTTATTCTCTCATCTGTGTGTGTTTCTTTCAAACATATCACATAGAGCATAGCCAGGGCACAAACATGAGTGCTATTCCTGAATTAAGAACGATTTTTCTAGTTGCTGTTATCCTAAAGCTTAATGTGAGAACAGACGGGAACTAAATAAGAAGTACATTACAGTGCTGCCTGCCTCGTGCCATTGAACTTGTTGTGTGCGAGGTATATTGGAGGAGGGAGTTGGTGCCTGCGGGACACCTGTCCGAGCGGTGGTCAGTTTTATACTCTCTTCAGTTGGACAGTGCCGGATACTAACTTTAGGTGAGCTACGTGAAGAGGTTTCTCATGTATAAATGCAAATTCTCTCCCTCCATCTTCCAGAGCTGCTGAGGGCAGCTCGTGGGGGAATAAAGTCAGTCTTAAGAATTATACACAGATCTACATTCCACTGTGACCTTGGATGATTCTTTCAACTTCTGTGGGACTGTATTTCTTCATTTATAAATGGGAGGGGGAAATTCTACCATATAATGTTGTAGTAAATATTAAGTATACATGTTCATCTTCTGCATTTTTAATCATCGTGATTTAATTATTAATATATGAATATAAGGTGCCTGTAACACTTATTTGCCTATTGTTTTGTGTGTACACTCTGAAGTTGATTTAAAAAGCACAACTCTGTTTCCTCAAATTCATTTTTAATGCCTTCCAATTTTTATAACACAGGGTTGAAGTATTTCCATTGCTTATACATTTCATGTTTACTGAATGAGTGTAGTTCATTAAAAAAATGACGAGACTCTGATTAAATCCCCGGTGACTGGGGGCAGAGGAAGAGTTACTTCTATCAGGGCAGGGATTAAAAGTCTTTTTACAGCATCCTCAGATTTATCACAGTACCTTGCTGATTATATATTCAATAATAATGTCCCTTAAAGATATATTGATTGAGTGAAGGTTTTTTTTTAATCAAAAGCACAAAAAGTTTTGTAGTTTCCATACATTGGGATATAATTGTTTACATTAATTTCTCAAGTATGAAAATGTGTACCCAAAAACTAATGTAGCAGCTTGGAATTTCAAGAGGAATTCATAGTTTTAATCTCCTGGGGGAACTGGAATTGCTTACCTTGAATTATCATTTATGTTTAGCTCTTTTCTGTAGTTTAGATCTAAGTTAAATGGAAAGATGCACTAATTCCTGTAGAATAACCATGCCACCCATCTGAACCTGGTATTAGTAACGCCCATGGCGAATGGAGCTTTTAATAGAATGTGTTGTTTTCTCCTAACTGGGCATAGTAGGGTAATTTTCTTCTAATAACATGTGGTTCATTAGAATTTAGGAACAGAAAAGCCAGATTAAGAATTATAAACATCTCTGTAACTTTTGTGGGTTTTAAAAATATATACCTTGTATGCTACTCATATTTTTATCTTTCTGAAAATATAATACATTTCTTTTTACTTTAAAACTAGCACAGATTCACTGTAGAAAATATGAAAAAATTAGGAAAAAGTGAAAAAGGAAATATAGGTCACCCCAAAAGTTACCAAATGCAGAAACCATTGTTAGTATTCTGGAATAGTTTTGCTAGCCATTTTCCCCATCTTTATACATAAATAAAAATATTTAGGGGGCAAAATTAAGCTTATTCTCTGTACCCAGTTTTACATACTAAGATTTTAAACGTAATATTATGTAGATAGTATTTTCTCATGCTGTTCATTATTGTTTCTCAAACTGGACTGATCCCTGGAATCGCATTTTTAAACTGTTGGTGCCTCTGCAGAGTATATCCCAGACGTACTACTTACTGCCTGTCTGACCTGTGACCTCTAAGGTGTTTCATAGATGATTGCAGTTCGTAGCTAGGGTCGAAGCCATTGTTCTACACTTATTCCTGTGTTTACACCCACTTCGTTATTTATACTTTTTATTTCTAAAATAGGCAGGGTTAAATATTTGTATATACTTTACTAAAATCCCAAATTGTCACGTATGTCCAAATGCAAGTCCCTGCGTTCAGTTGCCCCCTGTTTTTCCAGGAGGAAATTTTATAGCCAAGTTGAATATTAAATTTGTAGATAATTTAACTCTAATGGTTGTAATATTTTAATATATTAAATTAGTTGCAAAACAAATTAAGAATCACATTTCATAAAAAAAAAATGATGTAGGCACTGGCCAGGTAGCTCAGGAGGTCAGGGCCTTGTCTCAGTACACCAAGGCTGTGGGTGTGCTCCCTGGTCTGGGCACATACAAGAATTAACCAGTGACTGCGTAAGTCAGCACAACCATACATCAGTGTCTGGTTCCCTCTCTGTCTCTCCCCCCTCCCCCCACCCCTCCTTTCCTCCCTCCCTTCTTCTTCCCTCTCTTTCTCTAAAATCAGTTTTTAAAAAGCAGAATAAGGTGTAAGCTTTCAAATACTAATCGTTTCCTACACCCAAATTTTATGTTATTTACTGCAGTGTCTGTACATGCAGCTTTAGCATCAGCGTGTGCCCTCACTAGAGGCACTTTTTACAGCGATCTAACAGTTTTCTAGAGCACATCATCTCAGTTCCTGTATGATGTACTTGAGATATAACACTTGTCTGAATCAGTGATGATGTTGCCCCTGGGATTTTTTCCAAGTCCTCTAAAGTACTATTTGCATGATACTGAGATGGTTGAAATATATTAAATATATGTTCTTTCTCACAGAACAACCATCTTTTGGAAGCTTCTCCATAGTGCCAACTCTTGAAATTTCACAAAATATAAAAATATCGAATCAATATATTGTATACCTGAAACTAATGTAATGTTATTTATTCATTGTATCTCAATAAAATTGGTTATCTCAATCTCTCTGAGGTTAGGTGTTCTTGTCCCTGAAATTTGATATATTTCACTACTGAGAGATATAATTATAAAGATGACTCTTAATGGTGAACATTTTATGAAATCAAAAGTAGGTTTCATCTGGTAGCAAAGAAGGTTAATCTGATAATGTACATTATTGCATGTTTTGAAATAGATAGCAGAACAGAACATTGATTGCCTCAGGCACTGAGTGAGACTGGCCGATGGTGAGCGAACTTTCCATCTCTATAAGGCATGTTTTTCTCCCATGTATAGTGAAACTTCAGTATTTTCAATGATCAGTCACTGAATGATAATAAAACCAGAAGAACAAAATTTTGATCATAAGGTAGAACAGATGAGCTAATAACAGTTACCTCCTTTTTTGTAATTTTTAAATGTAAGAACAGTTTTAGATTATTAATTTTACAGAGAGTGGTAGACAAAGTAATGGACAGAATTGGATCTCATCACTAACGTTAATATTGAATTTAGTTTATTTTTTAAAAAACAGTTAGTGATTTATTCATTTAGTACAAATGTAGCTTACAGAATTACTTGGCAGATTGTAACTGAGAATCTCACCCTACCTCAATGCTTTAAATAAGTTTCCCGTATTATTAAAGTCTTGCATAAGTGTAGCACATTTGTCACGTATGATGAGTTAATGCACCTGCATTGGTACATTATTATTAAGCAGAGCCCATGGTTTACCTGAAGGCTTATTCTTTGTGTTGTACAGTTCTATGGGTTTTGACAAATGCATCGTGACAGGTAAACACTGTTGCAGTAACAGAAGAGTTGCAGTGCCCTGAAAATACCCTGTGCTCATTATTCATCTCTCCCCTGCCTTCCCCCAGCCCCTGGCCACCCCTGAGCTTTTTCCTGTCTCTAGAGTTTTGCCTTTTCCAAAATGTCATATAGTTGGAAGCATCAAATTTGTTTTTAGGATGCCTGTGCATGCTTTGTAAGGTTCAGTTTGATAGCAGTTGTGAGAAAACAGGAGCAAAACTAACTTCCTAGACTTTTTGACTTTTTTTTTTTTTTGGTGACGCTACTTCTTCATCTCATTTGACCAGGTGAGAAGGATTTAATGGTTTCTATCTTGAGCACAATGTTCTTGTCTAGCAAGTGTAATTCAGTATTCACCGATGATATTATGCAATATTAATTGTTAAATATTTGTATATTTACATATGATATATAACACATTATGTTTGTATCCAAACATGCTTGTCAGTATTTGCGTTGGTTAGAAATGTGTGCTATTAATTTACAAACTGCATGAATAGAACCCCTTTGATCTTCCAGCACAATATAGGAGACTCCATCTCGCCTCCTGTTACCCACCACGCACGTGCTAGACCAGTTTCGGATTTACAGTCAACTGTTAACGTAGACTCTGCCTGCTTTGCGTCAATAATATGGTACATGACCGTCCTGGGAAATGAGTAGGTTGTGGAAAAACATGACGACTAGTGAGCAAGGAAAATTGGTAATAAATTTATGTGTGCTTTGAACCCTTATTTAAGGCTAGCGTTTTCAGTTCACTCATGAAACCATAAAAACCTAAGTGGAAAATCATACGAGTCCATTCTGTTCTGCATGCGTTCTGAATTTTCTCAAGGAATCAAACATTTCTCAAACTAACGCTTGAGAAATTGATGTAAAGCAATTGACTTAAATACTCATTCAAATAACTTCCCCTTACAGGCAGTAAGTAGATAACTCACTCAGTGCTTTTGAAACCAAGTTCCAGATTGTCAGTGTAGGACATTTCTACTTGTTTTCTTTACTTCTTTCATCTGTACTTTCAGAGAAACTCTAATTTATCTCTCATACTCTCTCTCATTCTTTACTATACTTGGCTTTAATTTTTTTTCTTAGTTTTATAAATTCACACTTATGTGACACTAATTTTTAAGAGTTTGTCCTGGAACTTGTAAAGAATAAACACCACTGTTCTGAAAACAAGGAAAATGATAACCATGAGGACCCATGCAAGACAAATCTTGAAAAATAGGCTTTCTTTTTTAGTAAAATAAAACAAAATAGTAGAAAGTGAAGTGCAGGCTCTATTCACAGACGGATCTTCTGTGACTTTTATACTTAGAGCATCCAGAGTTGTCCAGAGTTGCGGGTTGCTTGCTCTAGCCTGGTGCTCACACCTTTGTAATTTCATTTACTAATGAGGGAAAGGAAGGCATGAAAACTAATGCATATAACTACTATGCATTTTCTGTAAAAAAAAGAATTCAGCTCTTTAATTAAAATGTACTTCCATTTAAAATCATGCCATATAACTTTAATGCTCAAATGATCACAAATATGAAATCATAGATTTAGTTTATTTCCTTTTTCTTATGTGAAGTGCACAAATTCCTCTAAGCACCTCCCATAAAAGGCACATGTGCAATTAATCACAAAGTCCCTCATGAATAGAGAGCAAGCTGACAGCTGTCAGGGGTGTGGGGGACTGGAGTGGGTGGAGGGATTGAGCAAAAAAGAAAAAAAGAGAAAGAACTCATGGACACAGACAACAGTGCGCTGAATGCCAGCTGTTGGAGAGGGGAGGGTGGTAGAGGGTATGGGGGGTATAAATGGTGGTGGACAGGGACTTGACTTGGGTTGGTGAACACACAATATAATATACAGGTGATGTGTTATAGAATTGTGCACCTGAAACCTGTATCATTTTGTTAACCAGTGTCACCCTGATAACTTCAGTTAAAAAAATCACAAGGTCAGAGAGTAAAACTTACATAAACTAGTTTTCTCCTGAGACACACACACGTACACAAATAATGTTCTGCTGTTTTCATCCCTCGGTAAGACTGTTAATGAATGGTCAACATCCCATAACGATTATGTTAATGTATTTATATATTGTTATAATGGGCACAAACTGAACTATGGATTGATATATATTATTTATATTGTGGAGTTAAGAAATCAGACCAATTAAAGTATATTCCATCATCTGTTACATGGTCATTCTGTGGACCAATCTAATTAAGCTAAAAATAGAGGAAAAAATTAACAGTTTCAGATATCTTTTTTCTATATTTTAAGAGAAAATACGTTTGTTCAAAATTATATGTGGACCCTAATTATGCTCACAATATCCTGACTCGATCAGCTACTTTTATATTCCGTGTCTGTTTGGATGTTTAGCAAACACCGTACCTGTACAGGCTGAATTATGCAATCTGGCCTCAGAATATATCTTATGCTGAATTCAGTAAATGAAGTCACTTCGGAGAGCTATAGTAATAGATTAGGTTGTGTTTGGAATTTCTAGTTCTAAAAGGGGAAATTCAGGTGCTTGTCTTCCATAGTTCTCTGTATTGCTTAAAAGCACTTAATACCCTTAATTCAATCATTACAACACTTGCATGAGTTTGGAATTAATAGTACTCTTTTATAGGTGGATAAACTCAAACCTAGAGAATTTTAATGATGGTACCAAGATTGCACAGCAGATAAATGAATTCAGGTCTTTCGAGTCCAAATCAAATTTTCTTTTTGTAATAACCACACAGCAGGCTGTAAAGCACACTGTCTTATAATAGTTAAGCTATTTGCTATGTAATATTAGGCATCACTTTATAATCTTTTCTAAAAACTGTCATGAGATTATATCTCAAAATTTATAAAGACAAAATTAAACAGAATTTATTTAAATGCTGGCTAAGTAGATGGATGGGTAGATAGTTGGGAGTGTTTGTGTGTGTGATGTGCACACGCATGCATGTGCTCACACACGCCACTTCTCTAAAACCACTGGTGTCAGGAAAGTCAAAACAAAAAGCTTGTAAGCCTGGGCTAACAGTTAACAGCATATTGTCCGAGGGGTGCTCGGCCATGACCACGCATAAGGATCTCTGAGGGGCTTTCCAAATAGAGTGGTGCGCAGACATTCTTTTCTTTTTAAGATCTCCTTGTGATTAAAATATATGTATGACCAGTGTTAAAAATGCACTTTATTCAATGGATCGTGATGGCTGACTGGCGGAGACATATCTCATACTCTGTGTACTAACACACAGGAGGCTTTAGATTCATTTTTACATTCATTCAACAAATGCCAAAAAGTGAAATTACATTTTTAAATGTTTGTTCAGGAAAATGATAATATGATTAGAAAAGTGCACATGTAATCCCCTGATCACTGTGAGGGATCTGTTCAGTAGAATATTTTGCATAATATTTATATTATGAGTAAAACTGCATTAAAACTTTTGAAGAAAGTAATATCATGACAGAATAATCTTGTTTATATTTATGTTTAGGTTTTCACATACACATTTTTAAGAATTATGTTTTTACCTTGCTGCACTTTTGTGTATTTATGTAATTATTTCTTAGGACATTTTATTTAAAAAATTACTTGTCAACCCTTTCAAGTGATACTATGTAATGTCTTGGAAGATGAAATTACTCTCATTGTCTTTGACAAAAATCCAATGTTTCCTTATAATCTTTATATCTTTAGAAAGAGTGTTTTTTTTAAAAAGATAATGTTGTTTAGTGTTTAATCAACAGCAAAAAGCCAGCTAAAGTTATCACTGCCAGGCAGAATTCTTGATGGGCTTTTATGGAAAACAAACAGCACGAGCAACAACGTGTAGTGACGCCAGCCCATCAGCGTTGCGTCAGCAGTGGCACTGCTAGCAGTAGCGAAGGGTGGAGTTTTCCTAAGGAATGCTGTCTTTGTTCTTTTCACGGAAGTGTCTCTTCCTCACGGTGCTTACAACCTGCAGCTTTCCTTTATTGTTTCTGGTCTTTTCAGCGTCCTGCCCCTCAGTTTCCTGATAACACACCCGCGTCTTCTCTCACTTTCTCAAATATGATAGTCCCTTTATTTCACTTGTAACTGCGCCAAGTGCTTCCCGTTTGGGGCTTGCCCTTGGCTTCCCTCAGCTCCTGTCCCCTCTGTTACCTCCTGAGCTCCCGCCACCTCACTGTGGCCTCCCATTCGTGAACCAACGCGTCTCTGTGTTCCACTTTCCGAAAGTAAAGAAATGGGTTCTTAGTGCTGATTTCAGGATCGAGCCTTTCAGGTCTTTTCTCTTTCCTACAAGGAGGAGCAAAAGTGTGCCGTAGCTGTGTTGAAACCGTATTTCTGCGGTACTGCTGACTGTATGTGTACGCATGGGTGACCTGAAGCTGGAAGAAGGGGTGGCTTTACCTGCCACATTGTCACAGTAGAAGTGATTAGTGTGGACGGTGAGGATATGATATTATGTCAACAATATAAACAGAGGAATGGTACAAGAAGGATTTTGTCCTCTTTATACTGATGAGGTGTTATTTTTGGACGTGCTGCCTGCATTTCAACTGCTACATATGTAAAAGGAACCAGCATGAGCCTCTGCGATGTTTACACTTACATATTCATGCATAATGTGCCTATGGTTCCAAATAAGATAATCCGTAGTCCAAAGGTTTGGTTTGTCCTTCCTAATCTTTATGAGCATTTTGTATATTTTGGTGTGAGCTCATGCAAAAGCTATAGTTATCCATAATCTGAAAACTCCTACGGCTAAATAATATACTCTCGTCATAGAATTGTAAGAGGAACACTCTGCTGTTTCTGTAAAACAGCTCCAGGAGGGAATCTTTTTCTTAGTGATGGACTAAGCAGATACCTTCTTGAAGGTGGACTCCTGTTCATGACCTAAGGAGTTCTGAGCAGGTTGCAAAGCTCAGTGAAGCTTGATGCCTCAGAAGCCATCTCTTCACAAATAAGCTCTGTATTTGTCACCTTCTGTATTGTCATAACCTGCTCAAGTCATCTTTTGTTTAATTATAAATGTTTCTACAATGGTTAGTCACATCTCAGCCCTTGATTTGTAAACCTCTGTAGAAAACTTGTGTCTAAGTAGATAGGAGAAGAAAAATTCGAGATGGAAGTAGTCACTATTTCCAAAATTAGAATTTTGGATATATCTAATGAAGTAAAAAGAGAAATTAATCAAGATTATATCTGATGTCAGTGTGTGATAACATAGGCTCAATGACATATTTTATCATTTTAATGATAAACCAGTTGAGATATTTTATGACAGCAACCTTTCATAAAATATTCAACAAAGAAATTAGATGATAACGTTGGGAACCAATTGAAATATTGTTCTAGATTCAAGACTGGATAATGATAACAGCTTTTTATAAAAGTAGTTGTTTGTAGTGTGTGTTTCTCTTTTTTGGGTTTCTTAATGTCTGAGAAGATTAAAAAACTTATTTCCCAATTTTAGCACATAATTGAAATCTTGTTATTCAGAATTTCATGCAGGAGATGTTTGGATGATTCATTTTTATATTTTCTAATTTTATCTTTTTGTGGGTCAGTAATCATTTTATCATAGAAGCAAAAAAAGACAATAAAACATCAACTCATTTCCCTTTTCAGTTGATCTGGTACATTGTTGACTTAGTTTCTTTCTCTTCTCATTGTTGCAGATAAAATTCCCATATATTACTGCCCATTGTATATTTTGAATGGCGCTATAATTTATATTCTATAAAGAAAGGTTTTGAGAGACATGTTTTGTTCCTTTAAGTGTATGCTCAAGTGTTTTTTTAGGGGGGATAGCAAACCAAAATCTTCTATTAAACAAAGATGAAATGTAGCAATTTAATATAATTTTAGGCATTGTTGTTCTGATACCATAATGAAGCTAAAAAAATGGTTTTGGTTTTCATGTACTAGAACAATAATGTCTGTGTTGGCCTGGTCAAATGAGACATCACCAAAATGACCTGCTACAGTCTCACCCTTTCTGTTAAGGCTGACACTTGCTAAGTGAACCCTTGAGCCATTATGGGCCTCAGAAGTAGACACCCAAGAAATAACTTGTTGAATTTATAAATGAATAAAGTTAAGAATAATTTATATTAATGCCTAGTAATAAAATGCTGAGCCCATTAGTCTCAGTAGAATCTTGGAGTCTTTAGTATTGTTAGTAGTGGTAGTATTAGTATTTTTTACTCATTACAACTTAAAAGAATGAAACTGAACTTGGTCAAAACCATTATCATTATCTTAAGGTAAACAAAACAGTCATAGACAATTTAAAATTTCCAGAAAAAAGTTTTTCTGAAATTATTATTTCCTGAAAGGTATATTGTAGTAGTTCTGTATGTTAATTTGAGAAAAAAATTGTCATCATTAAGAGTTAAGTTATAATCCAGTTATTAGAAATGATTCACATTTCACAACACAGTAGGCAGGTGTGGGAGGTGCGAGAACTCTGCCCCCCTTTCTAGTGCTCAGGAGAATTGTACGGTAGCTCTTTGCCCAGATGTGAAGGTTTGCCAGTACTGTTGCCAGGTAACATTGTGCCTTCAGACTGCGATGATGTTGGATAAGGGTCAGATTATAAAATAGTAGAACCTAGACCTGGAACAATGTGTAAGGTCATCTAATCAGAATTTTTGTTAGTTTATGACTGAGGAAACTGAGGCTCGTAAATCAAGGATGGGTTAAACCAACAAAATGAATGCTTTTAACTAAACAGATTGCATGTATACAATTTTAAATAGATAATGTTTTACATACTGAGCTTCTAGAAAATTTTCTGTAAAATTGCTATTCATTTTTAGGTTCCTGGGGCATCCTTACTCCTCCATAATGTACTTATTTCACTGGCTTTTATTTTATCTCTTCAGTGGTGTAGCTGCTCACTTCATGTTTTAATATTTTCACATTGTATTTTTTCTGTTACCATTTAGTGCCCTTACACCTCCCTGCCCCCACAAGCAGCCCACTGTCACTGGATTTTAACAACAGTGCCTGTCTCTCCCAACAGGATGAGCGTGTGTTTAGAGCAGAGACCGTTTCTCACTCTGTTTTGTACTTTTGTACTCTCAACTTCAGTCATGATGATAGTCGCACAGCAATCCTTGACACATTTCGGGCCCAAATTAATGTCTCATAGCAATAAGAGAAAAATTGATGATCGTTCCAGTAATAAACCTTGCGTCTATGAAAATGTGCTATTAACAAAGATAAATATGTGTTCCATTTTTCTCCCCACAGTCTCCAAACGTCCACAACTACCCCGATATGGAAGCCGTTCCCCTGTTGTTAAACAACGTGAAAGGGGAGCCCCCAGAGGACTCACTGTCTGTAGATCACTTCCAAACACAAACTGAGCCAGTGGACTTGTCCATCAACAAAGCCAGGACATCCCCCACCGCCGTTTCATCCTCCCCGGTTTCCATGACAGCGTCTGCCTCCTCACCTTCTTCAACTTCAACCTCCTCATCGTCTTCTAGTCGTCCAGCCTCATCCCCAACTGTTATAACATCAGTATCTTCAGCATCATCTTCGTCAACAGTATTAACTCCAGGGCCCCTTGTTGCCTCTGCATCTGGTGTGGGAGGCCAGCAGTTTTTGCACATTATCCATCCTGTACCGCCTTCAAGTCCCATGAATTTACAGTCTAACAAACTGAGTCACGTTCACCGCATCCCCGTGGTGGTACAGTCGGTGCCTGTTGTCTACACAGCTGTGCGGTCACCTGGAAATGTGAACAACACTATTGTAGTGCCGCTTTTGGAGGATGGGAGAAGTCATGGCAAAGGTAAGGGACACGAGTGAAGCCTTGATTTATTTCAGCACTAGAGATAATGGTTCTTTCATTCAGTGAGTGCACCCTAAATCGTATGCAAATACACTACATGCAAACAGGTTCTATGCCCATCAACACAGAGCCATTGAAGGTAGGAACTAAACTATAGGTATATGATTAATTTTTACTTAGTCTCTGTTTTATGTATAAAGTCACTTAATGTCAGAATTCAGATACCTAAATTTGCAAAATAGTGTTCACCCTCAAATACCCAGATGGGAAGGATAATATATGGTTAATGTAACTGCTTGTAAGTGTAAATGCATAAATCCCTCATAGAAATGATCCATTATGAAATTTTAAAAAGTGAATCGATATGTTTGTTCTTGCAGTGGTTCAGATCGGAACTTATGTGGATGACAATGACATAAAATGCCATGAAGTAATGCTTGAAATCTGATCATTCACTTTTAAGTAACTTGTAAATTAATTTGGCCATTAAAATAATTTTCAAGTTAAGTGTTTGGCTACAAAAATATCATGTACCTAAAGTTTTTATCTTTATGTAAGTTTTAAGTTGTTATTTTTTTAAAGAGCAGGATGGCTCAGTATGATGGAAATACTGCAACATGCAATATTAATATTCCCTTCTAGGGTTTAGAAGGGAATCCTTAATAATACCCAGGTAGTTAGTTATGTATGATGGTTTATAGTTGATCATGAAGTTATTTATTTACTTCTGAGTTCTTTTCCCCCCAATTTACTAGAAGGAACTTGTAACAGAACCATGTTTTGTTTTCTTTCTTTCCCATGAATCTAAAAGTAAGCCACTCTTCTCTAGAAGAAATATAAACTGTCCACAGTCCCATGATTGTTGATTCATTCTCTTTTAAACTGAATACATGTGTATGCATTTTGTCTTCAGAACTTAGAAATGATGAAGGATTGAGACTTTATGTTGTATTACTTTTTGCTTTGAAAACCATGTTACTGCTGAGGCCCATAATTAAAATATGATGGTGAATAATAAAACACTGCCATCTCATAAAATGCCAGTAAACATGGTTGTTTAGGTTCTTGTGTGGGGTTGCCTTCAACACATAGGAATAATGTTTGATTATTCACTTAGAGAAATTTTTGCAAACACATACTACAAAATTGCGCATTCACCTTTGGCAAGGTAGTGTTTATGAGTAGTGCTATGGGTTTTTTCGTAGCACAGGAAGTAAATTTCACCTTCCCAGTTTTGCCAAGTGAAATATTTCTAGACTCACAGCGGTCCAATTTCAGACTGCAATCTTGAGAGGTAGACACTGCGCTTACCTGACAATTTCTCTTTTGTGCTGCTCTGGGCGAAGGCCAGGAGCTGGTGCCATCACACTCTTTATGAATAGGTTGAAGAAAAAAAGGGAGGGAGGAGCCTCTTTACGGGTTTTTACTTGAGCTGAACTCTCTTTGACATTCTGCTGCTTCTGATCAAAATGAGCTAATAGATTTGAATAACAACATAACTGATGACATCTTAGGTATTTATCTTCTTTTATAGTTATAGATATTTTTATTATATTCCATTTTGGACTTTATTTTCCCCCAACTTATTCCATACCCATTAAAATTCTACTTTAACTCCTTCTATTCTGTTTTTCTTCTTAAAATTTCTAAAATTACAATTTTTACATTTAATATTATTTTGTATTAGTTTCAGGTGTGTAGCATAGTAATTGTAGATGTTTTTATAATTTTTTAAAGAATTAGGAATTAGCAAATTAGCAATATAACCTTGCATGTTACATTATTTTATATGTTGTATATATGTATACCATAGAATCCAGTCTTTGTGAGATAGCACTTAAGGGAAATACTGCTTTTATGTTGAAATTGATTGATAAGGATTTTAACATTGTTCATGTCTTGTTTTATAATTTTGATGCACTAATGAAGGAAAAAAGAGATACCTCTTTTATTTGCTATTATCATTTTTATAGGAGAGATTATTTTTTAAAGGTTTTATTTATTTATTTATTTATTTTTAGAGAGAGGAGTAGGGAGGGAAACATCAATCAGTTGCCTCTTGCATGCCCCCAACAGGGGACCCAGCCCACAATCCAGGCCTGTGCCCTGACTGGGAATTGAACCAGCTACCCTTCGGTTTGCAGGCTGACACTCAGTCTGCTGAGCCACACTAGCCAGGGCAGAGAGATTATTTTTATTTAAAGTATATAACATATAAAGTAGATTGCCAAAATTTAATTTTCTGGAAAATACAACTTTGCAGAAAAATTTGTTAAAACTCAGGATGTTATTTGTTCTCTACATGAGTATATTTATTAGTTACACGCAGTGGTTTTTACTCAGTTTTTCATGTCAAAAATAAACCAATAATCATGAAGACACTGGACTGAGAGGTGGGCATTAGGAGACTGAGATTTGGAATCAAGAATGTATGAATTAGAATTCTAGTTCTTTCATTTACAGCTTTGGATTTGGGAAGGTTATTTAATCTCACTAATCTTTGTTTTCTCCAGTGATAAAATGGGATTAAAAACAAGACTGATCTTTGGAGATTCTTGGGAAGATTAAGTAAGAGCTTATGCATAAATGTCTAGCATTGATTAACTACCCATAAATGTTTGCAGTTATTTATAATTATTATCTCCCCTGCCGAATACATGAAGAAATAACGTTCAGAATTTTTTTCTGTCTTGTAAAAACAGAAAGTTGGAGGGAATAAACTTACTGAATTTAAAAATGAAAAACTGCTCCCAGTAACAGAAATGCCTCTCAAATTTGTTACTATAACAAATTGAAAGGGATGAGAGTTTAATAAGAGAAATTGTCTGGAAACATCCCATATTTTCTATTTTTATTAGTTTATATTAAGTTTTTATAATCACTATATTCTACAAATATTGCTTACAGCATTTTACAAGTTTTTTAATTGTTTAAGGGATTGATTAGATGGTGGTAAAAGTGTCTAGCGGAGGAGGTTTGCCTACCTCCCAGAGCGAATAAAGCAAAGGGCGTCTCCGTAATTCCTCAAGTCTTTGTGCTGCGCGCATGCAGCCAGGCGCTGGGCCAGCAGTGCAGTGGCCGAGTGATAAAGGCAGCCCGTTTCCATTCCCCTGTAGGACTTGTGTATCTGGTTTGGATGAGCACAGGAAAACACGATAAAGGAGCTGGATTTTCAAAATGCTAGTAATAAGAGTAGAAAACTCACGCATAGAAATGTACATGATTTAAGTTGGGGTAACATACCTGGTCTCTGGCAGAGAAGCGTATGGCTACCCGTCACATCACACAAAGGGCTGTCAGCGGACACACCCGTGTCTAAGGTCGCGTAGCGCATGACTTGAACATTTGCTGATCGTCACTTACTGCCCATCTATCACGCGTTAGGTATTTTACTGGCACCAGGGATAGAACAGACGCTGTTTCCATCTGAATGTTTATAATCTATTAGGAGATATGGATATTAAACAACAAATTGTACAAATAACTGGTAATTATAGACAGAGTTGGATGAAAACATAGACTAGCAATGGATTTGCCCAGGGCAGAGTTTAATTTTAACTGCACATAGAGAAAGTAGTATTTGACTAAAGTATTTTCATGGAGTATTTTATTTCATGAAATAAAGTATTTTCATATGTTATTATATGGTTGGAAGAAATGTTTTTACTGTGATGCTCAGAAGGGGTGGTTGTAGTTTGGGGATGTTGGGTGAAACCTCCATGTGGCTATGCTTGACTAACAACAAAGGATGTGAAATGACAGCATTTCAGCTGATCCAAGTATGTACAGAATATTAGTCTATAACACAGGCGGCAAACACAAGGCCTGCGGGCGGAATTCAGCCCTCCCCCTTGTTTCATCCGGCCTGGCACCTTGTTTCTACCTGGCGGCAGCACCGAGCTCTTGCTTAACTGTTTTACACAGTCCTAAAACTACATTTGGCCCTTTGAAGGCAACTGCGAAGTTGATGTGGCCCCCAGTGAGCATGAGTTCGACACCCCTGGAAAAGAATGGCAAGTTGTTAGCTAGCCCAGGGTACCAACACATCTCAGAGAAACTCCCTCAAGGAAGACATGTTTTTTTTTCTTTTCTTCGCTTGATACCAAAAGGACAAAGTAGCAGATAGTCCCTCCAAGCGATAGTGCTGAAAGGTAGAAGACTCTCCATGCAGAAGGAACAGCCGCTAGACTGATCTGGCCCACACTTTGTTGCCAGGTAACCTGAAATATGTTATTTATAAACAAGACCCTAAGGGATTATTTTACCTCATAAAGGAATTTCACACCAGCCTGGGGAAGTTTTTGGTAGAGTTTATAGATTTTCATCAATTTTTACAGATATTTAATAGCAGAAGGCATAGCGGGTCTTAGATCACAAGCACAGTTGTTCTTGGCTTTGTTATTGCGTTGACGGAAGAGTAGGGGTGTTTAGGGTCTCCCTCCCTGCCTCCCTTCCTTCTTCCTTCTTCCTTTGTATCTGCTAATGAGGTAAGAAGAAGAGCAGTAAGGAGAATGCAACTGAAGAGTATTCCAAGGAGGGAGCCATCAGTTGTATCAAAAGCTGCCAAGGGGCCACACAAAACAAGGACTAAGAATTGAGCCTTCAATTCTTAGGGGGTAGAGTTCATTGGTGGCACAGTGTGCCGGAGTGGTGAGGACTGAGGACTGACTGAAGGGAGTTTGTATTCGGACGCGGGGTGTGAGAGGGAACACTGAGAGTCGAAACAGCTCTTTGGAGTAGTTTTGTTGGAAAGAGTTGTAGAGGCAGGCTTTGGAGCTCTGGAAGGAGGGATTTTAAAGCAGGGAGGTAGTATAGCAGATTTGTATGCTGTCAGGAATAATCCAGTAGATAGTGGAAAATGGGTAATTCTAGAGAGGAAAGAATTGTAGAAGCCAAGTCCTTAATTGCACATTAGTCGCTTATACTGTGGAAGTAACTTGCATCTTGTTGTAATTAACAAAAATTCTAAAGTCATTTTGTTAGAGTGACAGAATTTTTAGGAAAATGTTAAAACAGAAGATAACCTCGGGTTGACAATGAAAAGCAAACAAATGAAACTTTAGTAAATTTTGGGTTCCATAGAAAATTATAAAAATGATACCGGAATTAATATAAATATAAGATCAAACATTTCTCTCTCATCACCTAGCAAAATATACAGAATGCATTCAAAACAAAAGATTAACACAAAATAATTTATATTTGTTGTTTAAAGACAATTGAATATTAATGCATACTACATTGTAGAAATTCAAAATACTTAAAAGCCAATACCATAACAGTCTGTGAAAATCCAACTAAAGCTTTAAAAAAAATGGACTTACATCCTCCCTGCTGTACCTGAGCTGAGCCTGTCTCCATGTAGCCGGCGGAACAGGTATTATACAACCTTGACGCCCAGCGATGAGACTTGAGCAAGGGTGGGATTGGTCGGTGGCTGGGAACAGCCGGAACCGGACACTCTGGTGTATCTGGGTGGGCGTTTCATGGTGGCCCGATTTCTTTTCTGACCACTACCCCACTCGTTTTCACTAGGTTATGTAGATGGTCTATTACCCCCTCCTCTCATTATTCCCTCTCCTTAGCCAGCCAAGCCTGTCATGTGACCACACGTCCACATGACTATAATCAAAGTGATTACCTAGAGGGAGGAACTCACCTCCAGTTTTCTCTGCAGCCACATTTTCTTTCATGGAAATGCCATCCCAGCAGTCCAGGCTACCAGAAGTTTATAATAAAACATATTATTGCATCATGACTTCTTATGGTAATGGTGTCATGATTGAAAAATAACTTATTGTGGCTCATAAGTGCATTGTTTCTGACTTAAAACTTTTATGTGATTAGGTCCTTGACTATGAATTACATTTTTTTCCAAAATATCTGACAAGCGCATGTTGATACTGCCATCCAGAAACCAACCCGCCTCGGGCATGTAATTTCTTTGGTTATCTCCTTTAAAAGAGTGTTGTTTTCTTGTTATATTTAGATGAACTGAAAAATTCTCCAAAAATATACCTTATTTTCATGGTGCTCATTCCGGAGTTTCAAAGGGGTGTGGCCAGGAACAAATTTGAAATACACCCCATTTTCTTCCTGCAGGCTGTTGCTTTTCTCAGCTGCCCACAGGAAGAAGCCACCAGTGTATTTTTAGCTCGATGCCACTTACATCTGTGAAGGGAACATGGTTGTCACTGTGATCGTTGCCAAGCTGGTTGGAGGTGGCTTCTGACCACTGACTGCAACTGTAGTTTTGCTCCCAGGAAACTCCCATTTCAGATCCATTTGTTTTACCAGTGTTCTTCTGCCTGTAGCTTTCTCCCTTGATGTTAACGATGTCTTATTTAAGGTCACAGTTCATTTTGCCCCTGTTTCGCTTCTTCTGTCTCCCTTACCAATAACTGTCCTCTTTTCGTTTGCCATTCACTGGAATCCCGGTGTCTTCTGTCCATGTGACCAGATAGTCCGGGACAGCTGATCTTTGCTTATGCGTTCGGTTGTCTTTGCTTCTTGAGTGATTCACTACCACATCTTCCTTTGGTGAATTTATTCTTATGCTAATGCCTGAGTGTGATAACTACTAGATATAGATTCATATTTTAATTCTGAATTTGATTTATATTGACATACCACCTCGTTATGTTCTTTAATTTTTTTAATGTTGCTTATTGGGAAGTCAGACTGGAGAATTGATGACTTTCAGTTTATTATTCTTTTTTTTTTAAGAGAGAGGGAAAGGGAGGGAGGAGAGGGAGAGAAACATTGTCCTGTGAGAGATACATCAATCAGTTGCCTCTCACATGCCCCCAGCCTGCAACCCAGGCATGTGCCCTGCCTGGGAATCAAACTGGCAGCCTTTCAGTTCTCAGGCCAGCACTCAACCCACTGAGCCGCATCAGCCAGGGTCTGGTTTATTATTCTTAAAAATAGACTTTGGTAGGACTTGAGCGTTTCACTTCTATCATTATATAACAAAGACAGGAACTTGTTAAATAATGAGAAAGGCAGTCAGCCAGTATTTACCCAAAATTGAATTTTAGATAGGAGTTTGGAAAATTGTATTTTGTATAGATACAATGATCATTCATTGTTTGTTTTTACTTGATTTTCAACATGGAGTGGAAAACTTATCTGCATTTTTTCACTTCTGAGCATGCACAAGAATTTAAATAGAGTTCACCAAAAAATTGGCTTCTTATGCTTTTGTTTTTCTAAAATACCTTGAATCTATTGATTCCTTTGCATCATCAGGCACAGACTGGGTGGGTTTGAAGATCTGATAACAATCTGATAACAAACATTCTGTTTCTGGCTCAGAGACAAATTGTCTGTATTTTTCTAAGAGAATATGCAGAAAAGAGAGAACACTAGGTAAGCTCCTTGGAAACTGTAAAATGTCAAGGAGTGAGTCTGATTAGCTCCCCCCCCCCACACACAGTTAAATAGTAAATAAAAGTACCAAGGCCAAAAGAAAAGTATGGACACCAGAGGGGATCACATTAAGAAAGAGATGATGTTTCATTCACTGGCAGATATTACTGCAGGAAAAGAAGGTTTAGACAAGAAACAAATCCATTTATTAGATGAGGTAGCTAAAGCAAGAGGTTAACATAAAAGGACTTTGTGCTCACTCTGTTATAAAGTGATATGTGTCATACCATTTCAATTTGTTAGGGCAAGTTTGTCCTATAGTTAAAAAATCAAATTTTTGTTTGCATAAATATCAGTACATGCTTAAATGAGAAATGCAACTAATATAGTATCCTAATGTAGTAAAAACCTTCCTTTTTTACCACACCTGAAAAGTTTTCCCTGATAACATTTAACTCATTGAGCATTCCATATTGGGTTTTGAAATATAATGTCTTTGTTTCCTTTGTGGTTTCATTTTTAAGAATAATTTTTTCTCTCAAATGTAAAGCCTCTAATTTCAAAGCATAAAGGAACTGTTATGCTACAAGGAAATTATTTACATATTAGATTACAGGTATTTATAGGATTACTTTGATGATAGTTGGACATATATACTCACTACAAAAAACTTTGGAGCATTGGAAATACATACATACACATATATTTAGTAAGTGGGCATTTTACTCAATAACTCTTAATACCTGGAAGGAATGAATTAAATAAAGAAGCGTATAAGATCCAGGAGGGAAACTTGGTCTTTGAATCATTGCCACCACTTTTCATTGGTTTTTTAATTATTTACAACTCTTTGGTTGTGGTTTCTTCCCTATATTTTCCTTATTTCCTTAATACTAATTTTTGTTCTGTTCTAAACAGTTACTATTTTCTCAGCTCTTTCTCTCTGCTTGTTTTCCACTTTTAATGGAGAATTGGATTCACTGGTATTCCGCTTTGTATTCTTTAGAAAAGAACATGTTGACATTTGTCTATCCAATAAATAAAAGAACAGCTACTAATTTAGAGTAATCATCGCATACTCTACTTTTCCTCCAGCCACCATCATGTGGGGGAAATGCTGCTTTGATCTCTGGCCAATTAAATGTGTTATTCATGACCAGGTGGCTTCGCCATCTTTTTTCTTCAATTAATTAGTTCATTTATTCAACAAATGTTTTATGGTTGATTAGATGGCCAGGAATATCTACTACTCTGCGCAACGATGGATTTAAAAATACCTCCTCTTAAAAGCCAGCTCTGGTGTACAGATCCCTAAAACAATATTGTTACCCTGTGGCTCATTCTTCTGTTGGTGAATTTTGAAACTAATGTAGTAGCTCATAATCAGCAGTGAAAATTAAAGCATGAAGTAGATTTTAAAATACTTGATAGTATCACCCAAATATGACTACATTGTGAAACTCTTCTTCCTCAGTCTATTCATATGCATGCATACAGGTTCTGTGTGTGTGTGTGTGTGTGTGTGTGTGTGTGTGTGTGTGCTGAGCCATATTGAAATTCTCCATCTTACTGTGGTTCCTGTCCAAGACGCTACAAGGAGACCACACTGGCATTCTCTGACCTTTAACTCAGCCCCTGTCCTCTGTCCTCTCTCTTTTTATTTGTTTATTTATTTATTTTAATTTTCAATTACAGTTTACATTCAGTACTATTCTGAATTAGTTTCGGATGTTCAGCAAAGTGGTTAGAAAATCATGTGCTTCACAGAGTGGTCCCCTCACTGCTGCCAGCATCACCTGGCTTGTATCACACGTATTTATCACAATGTCATTGCCCATGGTCCCCATGACTTTGCATCCCTGTGACTGCTGTGGGACTACCAGTTTATACTGCTTAGTCCCTTCCCCCTTTCCACCCAGCTGACAGCTGTCAGTCTGTTCTCTGTATCTATGCGTCTGCTCCTATTTTGTTTGTTTATATTTTATTAGATTCCACATATAAGTGAAGTCACATGGTATTTGTCTTTCTCTGCCTGACTTACTTCACTTAGTGTAACAATCTCCAGGTCCACCCGTGCCTTCCCTTCTGGCATCTCCTTCTCAAAGTACCCTCCTTGGCTGTTCCACCTTCTTTTCTCTGCCCTCTTTCCATCTTCCCTCCATTCCCTTATCCTCTTCCTTCTCCCAGTTGTCCTTCTCCATCTCCTTCCACCCCTCACCATACTACCTTTTCCTGAATTTTGGTTCTTCTTTCTCTTCCCTATCTAACCAAATCACCTGTCCCCAGAAGTAATTATTGTGGAACCAAGTGATCCATATTGAAAATTACAGTCTTTGTACTGCCATCTAGTGGTAGAATTTTAAAAACTGTGAACTGAGAGAGAACTCCATGTAGACTGTTCTGTGATTGCTCCTGGATTTTTCCAGTTAGTTTAGGGTTGGTTGTCAGTCAGGGAGTGCAGTGTATATACCCTTTTAAAATAAAACTTGAACTTGAAACCTAACTTATCCACTGTGTTTTTAGAGCTTTAAAAAAAAAGATGACTATCTTGGTCCAGAAAGAAAAAGCATCACTTCCTACTTATCCCAGTCCCCATCCTGCACATTTGTGTGAAAGCAAACGGAAGAGGTATATCTTGGGACAGCAAGAACTCAGGAAGATAGAAAATAGGAGAACTTGGCGCAACTGAGATAACTGGGAATAGCCTTGGAGAATTCGTCAGAGAAGTGTCTTCTGAATAGCTGGGAGCTTAGGAAAAGTTTAGTAGAAACAGAGTAGAATTAGAAAAATAATCCCATGGTATATGGATTTCTCAGTTTCCTGGGGTTGAAAAAAGCCTAGTGGGACTCAAGTGACCTACCAGAAAAATAAGCTCCTCTGTTGCAAAAACTGTGGTTGCTTGTACAATGAGGTGTATCTTATCTGCCCTCACTCCTAGGGTAACGTAGGTTGGTGACTCCCCGGATCTATCTAAGCCTCATTAACCACTGTTTCCGCAATACACTGCATTGTGCCCAATACTAGCAAAGGCTCAGTAGTTATTTATTAAATGAAGAGATGAGTGAACAAAGAATGGGTTAATGGCGGCAGTGTTCTGTTTAAGGTGCCTGGGAGGGAGTGCTGTGGCTGGTGGCGGTCCGCAGTCCTAAACCCTAACCTTAAGGGAACCCTCCCTTGTATGGTGAAGTAGGAGAAACGACAACACAGAATGATCACCAGCAGGGCTCCATCCTACCACCATTCCACCAAACAGACACCCTGTCCCGGCCACCATTTCCGTGGATGTTCAGATTGACACCTCTGCCTTTATCACGTAATCTCCTTTTCCTGGAAGGACTTCCTTCCTGTGGTAAAGACCTCATTCAAATTTCCTCTTCTAGAAAGGTACGCAGCAAATTGTAAAATGATTTATTTTATAGATATAGTCTCTTAGCTCAATATATTTGGCTCAAGTCTAATATATTTACTGTATATAATTATAATGATATCTGTGTCATTACTTTACTGCCTCTTCCATTGTCTGGCACACAGTAAACAGCAAGTGTTTATTTAGGTTTTAATAGTTTCTAGAGTTGAACCCCTGTGGGCAAAAACTATTTTTATGGCTTCTAAATGGTCATAATGAAAAGATATTGCTGTATGAAAGTTATGAGTTATAGTCAGGTCTTATTTACTCTTCTAGTCTCAGGTAAAATATTCTTACCTGCGAAACCAGGGTAAATAATGCTTTTGATTGGATCCAAGCAATTAATAGTGTTTGCTAGGTTTCTTATATAATAGGAATGCCGATTTCATTTCCCAGTCGGGGTGAAACAAATTACACCTCCTACCTGCTGCAGTTAACTGCGTCATCATCATAGTGCTATAAAATCTCAATAAAATATGAGGACTGTGGAGTATGGATAATCCCACTATAAATTGTAATAAAAATTACCCCTCCAGACTCTATATTCTCTCCATTAAGTTCATAGACACTGTCTCTTTGTACATAAAGTTTTATGAAATAAATCGACCAGTTTTCCTGTCCTTACCACAGAGCAAGCTGTTTTGATTTAAAAGCTGATAACGGTACAATCCGTTTTTGGTGTTTGCAGTGCATTTTAAAAGCATAAATTTCATCTAACGAACCTTAAGTAGAAGGAAAATGCTACTTTTATTTGCACTATGCAGTGAATGCCTCTTTGCGAGGAAGAATAAATGACATATTTACTGTGGTGGGCCCATTTGTTGCAGCCATAAAGCAATGATTTGGGTTCCTTCCACAGATCTCTAATCTTAAAGGTATATTAAGCAGACCCAAGCACAAATCTAAAACAGCCTTGTGTGAGTTGTTTGAAATCTTCAGTGTTTAGAAGGCATTGTCACTTTCGTGATTGTATTTTTGTCTCTTCCGTGCTGAAGCCAAGGACTCCCCAGTCATCGCCGGTGTGGCCTTTGTCAGAAGTGGATGTTTTAAATCAGTCCCTATAAACACAGAGCCCTTTAAAACAGAGGAAGCCTTCTGCAGACCTAGGTTGTAAATCCCCAAAGAACATGAATTAGACTCTGGAGGAAGTCATACGTTATAATGAAGGCAGAGTAGGTGGCATTTGAGGTGAGAGTTAAAGAAGCGTAAGGCGGTGCTACTCAGCGTGGGGAGTACTCCAGCCCAGGCCAAGAGCAAACAATGGGGACGGGGAATGAAGGGCCCATAAGGAAGGAAGAATGGTGTGGCTTTTCTGAACTGTGGGTTATATGCACTCGCACACATACTGCGTAAGGTGTAAACCGTATCTCACATGCTTGACGGATGCTATGAATTACTTGTAGGAGAGCATCTGTGTTCTTCCTCTGAAAGGGACAGCCCGTGAACTGTGCGTTGGCGTGTGCTTCGTGGCAAATACGATTTTCCAGCTGTGCAGAGAGAGGGAGCAGTGACCACAAATGGACAAGGACAAAATAATGAGAGGAACGGTTCTCGATTTTTATTTTTATTTTTATTTTTATTTTTATTACTCAGGTCCCCCAAAATGTCTTCTCAATAGATTTTGTCATATAGTCCCAGTAGCCACAAAGATTTTGTAGCATTTCACGTTCTGTTGCTTTCCTTAGTAAAAGCAAACAGATTTACTGAGTTTCGTATTCCCGATCTACTGCCCTCCGAGCCCCTTTTCTGGCAGCTGCCTTTATCTGTTAGCACACTGAGGTAAAAAGTGGCAGCCAGCAAAGATGGTTCAAAATTATTATTAAAATAAGAACTCGAAAAATCACAGCAAAGTCTTTTGAGATTGGAGTAAATAGTCTTAAACAGCTCTTCAGTCCTTGGAGATAATACTTTATTACAGCATAATAACTGCTTTTGAAATCATGACCATGAATAGGGAAAGAAAGGGTACATTATAGTCAGTCTGTTTGAAGTAAATAACAAAGTATGTAATTAATCTTATATAGATATTTATTAAAAATCATCTCAGTAATTAACCTACATGAATGCCTGTATGTTGTTCATGCTTTATGTACATTATTTATAAGTCTTACGTATGTTAGGTGTTAGTATATGGGTGTTACTGCTTGCCTGTGTTTTATAGATAAGAAAACTGAGACTAAGACTCGTGTAACTGCCTCCACTCCTTATAAGGAAGGTCACAGTTTATGAGTGGTAGAGACTTGAAAAAAGCAAAACTATTTTATACCCTCAGGCCATTTTGCTGTACTTGGGCTTGATGCTTAGTAAGATATGCTTTAGTTTTCTAGAGCATTCGTCGATATTAAATAGCCTATCCCATATTTCCTCAATAAGATACATTTATCTTTAAATCATTTATTTTCTGTGAATGTTAAAATTTTTTACATGTGATACAGGGTGGGGGCCAAAGTAGGTTTACAGTTCATGTGAAAAATAATATGGTAATTAATAATACAAGAGTAAACTGCTTTTCCTACTCACAACTATAAACCTATTTTGCCCCACACTGTATATAAAATCACATATACACATATATGAATTGTGTGAAGTAAGTCCATGTTGCTAAACGTTAGCATTATGGTACCATGTTAAATGTTCCCATTTCTCCAGCATCTCAAAACAGTACAAACAACAGCCTCGAGCTGTAGGTTAACATTTCGAGGTTCAGGGAAATGTTGTCAAAGTGCGGTTCACTGAATCTCGGAGACCGACATCTGTGTCATTCGGAGACATATCTGGGCCCTGCCTGGAGCTCTTTTGAGCAGGGAACCGGTTCAACAGACAGGGCTGTTCAGCCTTTCCTCGTTCCGGTCATGATTATTTTCTGAAAAACAAAAGGGGAAAGTACAAAATAAAAATACGGCCAACATTTATTATTACTGTTATAATTACATTTATTTTTCTTAGATTAATGAGTTCAATAAAATTCCGAGCAGTAGCCAATAGCTAATAATGATGATAACATTCCGGATTTGGAATTATCTTAGCTTATGTAAGCAGATGTTCTGAAACGCCTTCCTCAACATTGGGAACTAAATTCCATAAAATGTGCATTTGGTTACAGAAAATAGCTGCATAGTAAGATCTGACATTTTTCTGGTTTTTATTTCAGGTTTTCTTCAGTCTCGTATAGTATGTTTTCTGTTTTTTCAGTTCCCTTACTATTTTAGGAAGTTCATCACAGAGTAAAATAGCTTGTATGCTGTCCAAAACTGACTGGTGTCGTGATGCATGGTGACAGGTGTCTTCCCCACGTTCTCCAAGTCCTGCCTGTGAGGGGACACAGCCTGTGTGTGCTCTGACAGCGGGCACCGACATAGGTACTGCTTAGCAGGGTCACTGTGCCCATTGTGTGGTCCACACTCATGGAGGCAGAGTGACCTCCAGGATGTGCTTTACCTCATTACCCGTCTTGCAACTGTGGCAACTATTAAGAGGCCCACTTCTTTCCTTCTTTGGCCAATTGTAATCATTTTTATGTTAATTACCATAGTTAGCCCCTTACACTTAACTTTTAACTATAAAAAAACAATTTTAACCATATAATTTCATGGGATATGATTTAAGTGGAAGATTACAGCCTTCGCCGTTTACAAGTCTAAATAAGCTACCGGGTGGTTCGTAGCCATTTTTCAGTGTTGTGCTCTGTATTTGTAATTATGATTAACGTTGAGAATAGAATCATTTTTACTGACAAGAGTAAGTTAGTAAAGAGTCAGCTGTCAAACATTCAGACTCTACTTGTTACCGTTACGTATTCCATACTTTATCACAGAGAAGATACAAGGCATGTCAGCCGCGTCATTTCCAGGCCTCCAGCGGGCAGTTTACGTGGAGAGGCCATGCGTGTTTGTGAGGTGCAGGGTGCGAGACCACCTCATGTCAGGGTGTGTTAAAACGTGCTCACAGAGCTGGGCATTGCACCTTATGTGTGTATAATACGCACAAAAACACATGAGCACACCCATGAGAGACATGGTATATTCATATTTTACAAATACCACCTAGAACCCTGGACAGGTGGTTCAGTTGGTTGCACCAAAAAGGTCACAGGTTCGATCCCCGGTTGGGGCGTGTGCTAGGGGAAACCAGTCAATGTTTCTCTCTCACATTGATGTTTCCCTCTCTTGCGCTCTCTACCTTTCTTTCTCTCTGAAGAAAATCAATAAATATATCCTCAAGTGAGGTTTTAAAATATTAAAATAACAAATAAAAGTAATACCTAGAACCTGTTATACTTTATAAAGTAAATGAAGTTAGCAGACTTATTATAAACTTACTGAATTTTGTTCCTTATGTTGTTCCATTATAATGGGCCAAATTCTTCATGATTATTATTTAAGTGAACATGATTATAGCACCAATTTATTTTATTTCTTGCTTTCTTATTCTTTTCTTAAAATGAAATAAAATTTGCAGTGCCAGATGAAAAGTATTAAGAATTTTATATTAAAAAATCTTTAAGCACCATTTTTTAACTGCTTATCTTACCCAGGAATTGTCCAGTGTATTTCTTTCCATCCACTCATTCATTTGATTAATACATTTGTGATTCCGTCAGATGAGCAACGCACAGGCAGTGCTCACAAGGAGCCCATAGTTGAATGAATAAGGGGACAAAACAACTCTAGTGAGAAGAATTCTGTGATACAGACACGTGTGGCCCCACAGAGGCAGATCACAGGGGAAGGAGCCCCGAGCTCAGTGGTTGGGAGGGGGCGGTTCCGACTTCAGGAAAAGTTGTTTCTCAGAGGAGAGTGTTGGTTGCATATCCATATCAATATGAAGAAGGAAAGGCAATTTGAAAAGATTCAGAGTTTTGGAAACATGCAAGAGCATAGTGCATCCTGGTAGATACTAGACTATACAGGTAGATAGGTTGGTTTGGTTGAAATAAAGGGTGTTTATAAGAAATGGAAATGAGGATCCAGGGGGTATTCATGACTCTGGTTATCAAAAGTATTGTGTGCCAAGCTAAGGAGTCTGTATTTACTGATGCTGCAGGGAGACATGGAACGGTTGAAAGTAGGTGGGGAGTAACATGGTAACATTCAAATCTGTGGATGAAGGACTGAATATAGTGAAAATAAAGGAGGAGAGTGAAGTTAGGAGGCTATTTTAGGAAGTCGGTGAGAATTCCTAAAGGCCTCCGCAGAGGCAGGGCGAATGGAAGTCTGATGGACGGTACTTACTGCCCAAATAGATGTTAAAAATGGAGGGGTGGGGAATGAATGCAGGATAGTTCTTGTTTTGGCAACTGAAATGTTGAGAAAGGTCAATGGAAGAATATATGAATTGAAAAGTCATATTGAGAATTTTACCCAGAAAACAACGCCAAGTGGGACAGTTGACAAAAACATGAAGGAAAAATTAAGAGACATGAGTTGAAGTGTTCCAGTACTTATCTAAAAGGATTTCTATAAAATAAGACTAGATAGAGTGCAGTATTCAGAGAAATGTCTAGTAATGGTGAAAAATTAAGGGAAGTCATGAACCTTAGCATATAAACAAATATGTAAAAATAAATCCACATCAGGACACATAGCGGTGACATTGTCAAGCATGATTCATGAAAATCTCAAAGGCTTATCTACAGAGGAATTAAAGAAGGGCAAAAACTGTCAGCAGCAACAAATGCCACACACAATGCAGGGGCCTCTTCAGAGGGCTGAGGTTTCCCAGAATTCTGTTCTCAGCCAAAGTAAATTCAGTTGACAGCACAATTTTTTTATCCTCATCCAAGGACATGCTTATTAATTTTAGAGAGAGGGGAGGGGAGGGAGAGGAACATCAATTGGTTGCCTTTGCTACATGCCTTGACCAGGAATCGAAACTGTGACCTTTTGGTTTGTGGGACAATGCCCAATCAATTGAGCCCTACCAGCCAGGGTGATGATAACAATTTTTAAAAATCCAGACGTAAATATAATAAGAACTTATCACCCACATGAATTTGCTGAAAGATGTAAAGGATACAGTACTGAAAGAAGTAAAAGAACTAAAAGGAGAAGTGAGTTTAGAGGTGGTTTTTAAGATATAGATTAATATCTGTATAAAGAGATAAATTTTAATAACTCAACATTAAAACATGAGCCAAATTTCTAGACTATAATGAAAAAGAACATAGAGAAGGTAGAAATATTCATTGGGAGTCACAGCATGCTGAATCCTTCTTGTGTTTTGGAGGAGACTAGACATACAAGATGATGAGAAAAAAAACTGAAAATCTGGCCATATGAAGCCTTACGTTATGGGGAAGTGAGCACGTTCCTACATCAGTGGGATTGTGAATTGATTCAACCGCTTTGGGGAGCAATTTGGCAATATCTAATTAAACTGATGATCTGTATACCCTGTAATTATACTGCCAGGTACAGACTACAAGCAGACTTGCAATAGCTTTTCTACCAGTGTGTATGATGAACAACCTAATTTCCTGTCACTATAAGAACAGATAAATAATGGTGGTCCATTTACAAGGTGAAACACTATACAACAACTAAAGTAAAAGAAGATAAAGTCTCAAATGTAATGTTAAGTGAAAATAACCATGTCATAGAATATGCTACCATTAAATGCAGTTTTTAAAAGAGCAAAACTTTTGGTGGCTGGCTGTTCATTGACACATGTAGAGAAAGCATAAAACTTGTGTAGAAGGGTACACACCAGGATAATATGGAAGAAAAAAACAAGGTAGGAAACAAATACAATGAACCAACAATGTTTGTGATATTTTACTGCTTTTTAATGATCCGAAGGAACTGCTGCAAATGTTAAAGTCGTTTAAGCATTTGGGAGAATGAATAATAGGGGGTCATCATATGTAGGTATGGAATCTCTAAAAAGATTAGAATTTTGTAAGCGAGTTTATGAAAGCAAATGCTGGCTTGTATGTTAAATGGCTGGTCTTTACACGTTTTCATAAAGGATTGTGGGGTGTGAGAAACTGTCTGGGAAGCTGCTGTTTCAGAATTTGGGGTAGGCGAAGGAGACGCAGGACTAGAAATCCTGACGTGTTTAGTTGATGGTGTAAATGTGGTGGACACACGGAAGAAGCCCTTTATTAGCATACGGACATGCACGGCAGGTAACGGCCCCTGCATGGGCTCAGGGGCGGCCAGGCCTTAGTGCTGAGGGGACCTGCAGCCTTAGTTAAGGAAACCAGGGTAGATGATGCTCAGAATGCATATTAATAGCACACTATAAATTTCAGAAGTTTATCCAAACATAAATGTTGCTGGTTTTTACCAATAAAAATTAAATTTATCTTTATTTTTATATTCCAAGAAAGCACTATCAAACTTTTGTGCTTGTTTAACACCTAAATAAACCTGAACTTTTTCCTAGGGAAGCCCCAGACCGCAGCCCCATCAGAGCCCTTGTATTTTCTTCAGGAACTTAAGAGAACCCAGATGGGCTTTCGTAAAGAAGTTAGTGTAAACCCCGTTTACAGTTAGGACAGCAAAAATGACTACTGTGTGCCTTCTCTGCCCTCTCTCAACATGGTGTACATTATAGCAGTGTCCTCAGACAACCTGTTTCCCCTCACCTGTCTTCTTGGCAGCATCACGGCTTTCGTGGCTGGCTCGTTCCTGAGTCGTTTCTGGCGACAGTGCCACCTGCCTGTACGGGCTGCTTCCCTTTCCATGTCAGAGGCTCAGGGAGCGCCCTGAGTCCATGAGCCCCAATGCGGGGGTCGTGCCTGAAGCCGAGGGAAGTCTTAACTCCATTTCCAGGTGGTAGGGATGTCACTGGCTGCTCGGAGCCTAGATAACTTATCATCTCCAGGTGGGGTTTTTGGCATGTTATCAAGATAATGTCTTTAAAATCAACCCAAAATACATAGAGTACATGCTTTTCATCGACTCATGGAAACTAATGGAATTGTCCTTTCTGATAAAAACATAGCACCCATAGAATTAATATAAGAAACACCTGCATGTCCAGTTTTACAGGTAAATTTTTCTCTGAACATTTGAACCCGCACATCCTTCAACCTAGATTGAAACAGAAGAAAAAATGTAACAATACTTGCTTTTTGGACCAAAGATATTCACTGATCATCTTTGAAAAGCTGTTCAGCTCAAGATAGGACAGTGCTCTGCATCGCAGTGGAAAGAGAAGAGTCAGCTGCTATGTTTCCCTCATGAAGACAAGTTACACTGAACACAGTAGACCCAGCCTCAGGTGTAACATCTTTCTGCTTTTCACAAGTGTGCCAGAAGTCTTACGTAGCGCTTCTGTTTTGCTAAGTTACATGTTAGAGTCACGTGAGCACACAGGCCGTCCGTTCACGAGTGAGCCGCCTCCCCCATAGGGCTCGTCTCCGCGGTGCCCTGTGCTCTCTGCTTGTGGCCCACCCAGTGATTCTCGCAGATTCTTGTAAATTACCAAATGGGAAAGGAAACTTACATGAAATTTTTAAAAATGTTTTACGAGGCTGTGCATAAGAAACACATAACTCTCGATAGAAATGTGAACGGGTTGTAGGGACCAGTGCGCCCAGTCCTGAGGCCAAGAGAGGAGAGTTTTAAGAGGCCAGAAGTGACATTGAAAGGAGATCATCAACACTCCTGAAAGCCACAGAGAAGTCCAATAACATGCCAAAATAATGTGGACAGTTTCAGAACCTGTCTTCAGGAATTCAGAGGGTCTACCGTATGTCTAAGAGGACGAATTAAATCCCGATTACATATCCGGAATTGCTTCATTCTAACGGGCGTAAGTATAGTGAGCACGAGAGCAGAGCTGTTTGCAGAGGGGTGGAGGGCAGCGGCAGCGCTGGTGGGAAATGCGCCGCAGTGGCTCCTCACGCCTCTTTTCATTGACCTTCTCACATTTAAACCAGCAAAGAGCCTTTCTGTGGCAAGTTACTCACACGCCAACTAACTGTGCATAGCATAGCTGGTACGGAAGCAGAACTGTTAGTCCAAGGTAGGTTTTTCTGCCCTTTCTTGAGTATTTCTTATATCCAAAGCACATAAGACGAAGACCATGATTCAGTGGCACATAGAATTATCATATTAAAAAAGGGTGGAGACTAAGTCAACAAATTTAAAAAAGTACAAAAGGAAATCACAACTTACCGTACATACACAATGAAATATAGAATTTGTAGTTAAGTTGTAAAGAATTGTATAGGTATATGGGTATTGTCTTAACTAAATTTTATTAATTATTATTATTGTTTTATCCTCACCCAAGGATATGCTTACTGAGTTTTGAGAGAGAGGAAGGGACAGCTAGAGAGAGAACTGTCAGTGTGGGAGGGAAACATAGATCAGTTGCCTTCTGTTCATGCCCCCACCGGGGATCAAACCCACAACCTCTGGTGAATGGAACGGTGGTCCAACCAACCAAACCTCCTGGCCAGGGCTGTCTTAACTGCATTTTGATTGTTATTCTTCATCAGTATTGTCACTTGGCCTTTTTTTTCCCTATTAGACTAGAACTAAATTGTTTTGAGGTCAGTGCGGAGGAGACATTTGGAAGCTACCTCTAAGGGCACACACCACCTTGGTCTTTGCTTCTGGCTGTCCGGAACTTGAGAGGAAGTTGTTAGGACTGCTCAGTGAAGGACGTGTGACTGCAGTTTGCCCTGGGATAAAAAGGCTCACTTCGGGAAAAATTATTATAGCAAATCTCAGTCTATTTCTTGAAACATTCAATTCTACTCAGTCCACAAACCAGAAAATATAGATGGAGCAAAAGGACCAATTAAGTGAAATAAAAAGTGAATAAAAAGACCATAAATGAATGCCTAAAATCTTTTTCTCTGTGCATTACAGATGAAAATGAGTTCAGCGATCTCATTATTCTCTATATGTACTCACCACAAAATCACTTTATCATTAAGTGTTTTAAGTCATCTCTGTGTAAAGTGGATTCAGATTCAGTTTTGAATAAATCAGTTGGAGCTGGTTGGCTAGGGTTTTGAGCAGTTGCAAGGAACGGACAAAACGGAAGCTCCCGGGAAATAGCAGAGTCCTGACTCTCCGAGGGCTCCGAGAGTTCAGGGCTCTCGGCTGACTCTGGAGAGTTCTAGATGAGGTGGCCAAGCATAGTGTGAAAGTCCACTTATTACAGGAAAATGGTATGCACTTTTTTTAATTACCAAGACCTTTTGCCTTTGAAGATGTACTTCCAGTGGACACAAGGCTAAATCTGTATTTGCTTTCCTTCTACAAATAAGAAAAATAGTTTTAGTTACGGTTTTTTGGAAAAATGAAATCCTAGTAGCTGTTGTGGTAATCTCAACAAACATTCACTTTTAAGCTATAGTTTTAAATGACTGAATTACTTCATTATAATTTCTGAGCACTAACTCATAGAAAGAATAGGTATGTTGAAGTATTTGAAATATTTTCCTGAAAGAAAAGCCTGTTTAATGTAATGTACCTAAAAAGTGAATAGAAATTATGAACATTTCTTCCCATGTCATCCCATGGCCTATTTAAACTAAAAATATAATTAAGACTTTATAGAGCAATAGAAATTTAATAATTGTGACTTCCCCCCACAAATGCTAATATTAGAATATAAGCTGGAATGTAGTTTTTAAAATAAAATGTGAAGTAGACACTTTTATCATTATATTGCAGAATCTTTTTGCCAACTGGGAACCATTGTGATTATTTTAAGTAGGTACCTGCATTTATTACCATCATTTTCATCAATAAATGTTACATTTTACTGTGTATAAGGGAGTATAATTGATACAGTTTCTCCTCAAGGAATAGATAGAATAATCAGGGATGTATAATAAGTATATGCCTAAGTATAATTCAAAATGGAAAAGTGCAAGAATGCCTATATATATGGGTGTTTTTTGAAAAGGAGAAATTGCATTTTGTTAGAAATGAAAGGAATGTTCTTTACTAAGGTATTATTTTGTAGGAAGGGTAGTGTTTTTTTTTTTATACTGAATTGCAGGTGGAATGGAATTGCCAGATCCAGTTGGATTAGGGGCTTTTGGGGTAAGATGCATTAGAGTTCCAAATGAAAAATGAATTGTGGAAGGTTGGGGAGAGCTGCTGGACCAACCCTATTTGTTAGATGGTGGGAAAAATTCAAGGTTTTCCAATGAGTGATGTTTTTGAGGGAAGTTTTGCTTTCATTGAGTTACTGGAGAAATCCCATATGGGGTGGATATCTGTAGCAGTACTTGGAGGAGGTTCATTCAGAAGCAGTATGAAAAGAAGGGCTCCAGAAGAATTGTGGGCTAAAAGCAATAAAAATTAGCAGCTGATTTAATCAGTGGGACAAATTATATGAATGAGAGTTTTGAACATAGGTAACTAGGAGAGGGATGGGTCTATGAATTGAAACTTGAAAGAAGAATAGGACTCAAGTTTGAAATGACTTTTGGACATTCATGTGGAGAAAGATGTGGAAAATATAAGGCTGGAGTTTATGGGGGAGGTTGGGGCTAGGAATGGGGATTTGGTATTCCTCTCCTCTGAGACAGTAGCTGAAACTGTAAAAATTGTGGCATTGGGTAGCATTTCTGAGAAGCTCACCAACAGTGGCAGAAAGAATAGGGTAGGTAGGTAGTGGAATCTGAAGAGGAAAACTAACATTTAGTTGTATGCACAGAGAAGAGATAAAAAGGGAGGTAAAATGGAGGGAGGGAGGGAGGATAAGGGAGAGGAAGAGAGGGGGAGAGAGAGAGAGGGGTAGAGAGAGAAAGAGAGACCCAAGCAAATTAAATAATGTATAACAAAGTCTACAATACTTCCTCTAAATCAAGGGCCAAATACTATGCAAAATAAGTCACACAGAAGAAGTCAAGAAGCAATTTCTTTGGAACTCTCTGAGCTTCCTAGACTTCTTGAAAGTCTATTTCCTTCGCCAGATTGGGCCCAAAGAGGAACACACCAAGACACATCATGATTAAATTACCCAAGATTAAAAATAAGGAGAGAATTTTAAAAGCAGCAAGAGAAAAGGAGAGAGTTACCTACAAAGGCGTTCCCATGAGACTATCAGCTGATTTCTCAAAAGAAACCTTACAGGCAAGAAGGGGCTGGAAAGAAGTATTCAAAGTCATGAAAGATAAGGACCTACATCCAAGATGACTCTGTCCAGCAAGTTATCATTTAGAATGGAAGGACAGATGAAGTGCTTCCCAGATAAGGTCAAGTTAAAGAAGTTCATCATCACCAAGCCCTTATTATATAAAATGTTAACTTATTCAAGAAAAAGAAGATCAAAACTATGAACATTAAAATGATAACAGACTCACAACTATCAACATCTGACCCTAAAAAACAAAAACAAACAATTAGAACAGGAACAGAATCATAGAAATGGAGATCACGTGGAAGGTTATCAGCAGGGAGGGGGAGGAGGAGAATGGGGGGAAAGGTACAGGGAATAAGAAGCATAATTGGCAGATATACAACAGACGGGGAGGTTCTAAACAGTATGGGAAATGGAGAAGCCGGAGAACTTATATGTGCGACCCATGGACATGAAGTAAGGGTGGGAGGTGTGCTGTTTGGAGAGGGGGTGCAGGGCAGAGGGGGATAAAGGGGAGGGAAAAATGGTACAACTATAATAGCATAGTCAGTAAAATTGACTTTACAAAAAGAAAGTAAACTTTAAATAAAAGAAAAAAGCCAAGAACCACATGATTATACTCATACGTGGGAAGGTAAAACAAAGCAACAAACAAACTCAGACACAGACAGCAGCATGGCAGTCACCAGAGGGAAGAGGGGCAAAGGGAGGCAGTAAAGCAGAAAGGGGTCAAAAGGTGACATGGCGACAGCAGGAGATATGACATTGGGTGGCGGGCACACAATGCAGTATGTGGATGATGTATCATAGAATTGTACACTAGAAACCTGTATAATTTTATTAACCTCAGAAAATTTAGTATAAAATAGAAGTGCAAATGGTAGTTTATGGCAAGCCGTGTAGTTTCTGTGACAACTACTCAACTCTACCATTGGAGCACTGAAGCCCCCAGAGACAAAACAAAGGAGCATGGCTGAATAAAACTTTCTTTACAAAAAGCGGGTATCAAGGCCCACAGGCCCCAGTGTACGCAGTCCCTATAGCCAGGGGAGGAGAGGGTTCTAAGGAGGGGCTGGAAGTGAAAGTGAGAGATGACCCGCAGTCTGGAGGAAGGCCCAGTGGCATTCTAACTGAGAAGTGGACTTTGTACCAGGGAATTACCAGAACATTATGAGGTTATTTTTTAAGATAATGGGAGCAGAAGCCATTATACTGTCAAGTGTGCAGATAGGAATTGGGGAAAAAAATGACTAAATTGCATATTATATCTACACAGTAGCAACATCTAAGATTTACATAACTGATTGCACTTTTATGTCTTCATTTGGGGTTATATCAATCACAGTTGCTACTGTGAGGCATACAGTCTCATTAGCAGTAACAAAAGTAAAGAAAGTAAGAAACAGAACCTAGTGGAAATATCAGGAAGCAGAATAGGACCCTGGAGAGCGGGTTGCAGTCTCACAGTTCACCATATTTTGAGTCAGGCTTTACTTACTTACATATTTTTCTCTCATCATGTATGTCGACCTGCTAGAAAAATTAGGCACATATTTGAGCAACTGCTCTTCTGAAGCCAAATGAGATCAGAACATCAGTCGTACAAATACAGTATGAAGAGCACGCTTTATCACCCCTCAGGTAATGAAGTCCTGAGTTATATGTGCAGCCAGCTTGAGGTTAGCAAAGAGCACAAGCTAGTGTAGTTTTTAGAGTATTAATATTCGTGTCACTGATGATTCTCACGCATGTATCTCCAGCCGGGTCTTCCCCCCAACCCACCCCCCGCCATGCCCATAGCCGGGGTGATCCTTACCAGGTGACACAACTCAGATCAGGTCATTCTTGTGCTCTGTGCCCTGCAGTGGCCTTCCTCCCACCTGGAGCAGAACTCGACACCCTTACATTGTCGCCAGCCCTTTCTGTCTGTGCTCCTCTACCTCGCTGTCCTTTTCCTGGCTACAGGTATGGCCTCCTTGTCGGGCTTCAGACACAGGGAACCCGCCCCACCTCAGAGCCTTGCTACCTATGTTTACCACCACCACTGCACCCACCAAAAATAAACTGGGTCAGCAAGCCTTCCTCAGCGCCTCGGGTCTTGCTCAGACGTGGTCGTCTTCGGGAGGCCTCTCCTGACTTCCCTCTCTCAGATGATCCGCCTGCCTCTCAGCAGCCCCTACTCTCCTTCCCTGTTCTGTCTTTCTCCATGGCACGTACCTGACAGAGTACACGGTTTTACTTCTCTGTTTGTCTTCTGTCTCTTGCCAGAAGCAGGAATTGGAACCTGCCTCCTTCCTGCTTTCTCCCCAGCACCCCGTAGAGGGCTTGGTACCTCACAGGTGCCAGGTAAACAGCTGTTAACTGAATCCATAAATGAATGTTTGGGTCAAGGGAAGTAACAGTTTTATGTGTCATCCAATATATAGTCTATGGTGATGTTTTCACTTTAGGTACATTCAGAAAGAAAACTGCCTAGTCTGGATTAGTCCTGGGCAAGGTGAGAGACTTGGAGATGGTGCTGTGTAAGGGGTGGCTGCAGAAGCCCTGAGTGCGCAGTCAGGGTGCAACGGAATGAAGATCCACGGAGAAGGGCCGGGTAGGGCCCTGGGTGCTTTGCATACCTTAGATCTTCTGCCCACCAAAGAAGCAGCAACGGCAGGGGAACTGACTGAGGATAAGCGGTGGGAAATCAAGTGCCCAAGGTCAGATGGCTGCAAGTGACAGGGCCGGAGTCACACTCATGTTCTCTGAAGACAGAGCTGTGGCTTTATCCTAGAGAAACGCTGTGACTATCCTTTTTGGAGCAACTCCTGCATCAGCCAAGCCAGAGGAGGACGCTTGCACTCTCTGAGTCCTGGATGCTGTGACTCCTCCCCTGCATATCCCTCTCCCATGCGTTCATTCTCCCTGCCCTCCCTCCTCCCACGGCCCTTCCTTCTCCTGGAAAGCAGCAGCCCTCCGGAAGCCAAGGCTTCCTCACTAGGGCATGTTTCAGCCTTGGCAGGGCGAGCAACCAGGGCATCTGCAGGGGGCAGGCAGCCTGTCGGTGGCTGAAGAGGGGAGGACAGGCTGAGGGCACCCCCACACCACAGCTGCTGGCTGCCTCGCACCCCCTCCATCCACCTGCGTTCGCTCCTCTGCCCTGCAGCCCTGGTGGGTGGAGGCGAAAGGGACTGAATAATTTCCTGTGATTTGTCCTGGTTAGGAAAAGTTAATCTCTGGGTTTCAGTATATGATCATAGATTGTTATCTCGTGCACATGTAATATGGTGACTTATGGGAAAACTTCCTTTCCTTTAAGTATAGCTGAATTTATTTCTAAGGAAGTTGGAAGGGCATTTAACCCTTTGACGGTGCCTAGCAGGGAGGGTGGCGAGAATGCGCACCGGTGCCACTGAGTCGGTGTCAGCCACCGTTAATGGGGAGAAGTCAAGTTTACACGTCTCCTGTGAGTGGAAGAGAGGCAAACGTGGAATGGAGCTTTGGGAGGATCCACTGGGGTGAGCCCCCCGTCAGCCCTGAGCTTGGGCCAGAAAGCTTTGCTCTCCTGAGCAGTAATGCCAGCCGCTGGCCCCTTCTCGTAGAAGCCCACCAGAGGCACAGTCAGGGATCAAAGAAGACGCTTCTAAAGCCAAAGCCCCTGTAAATACTTTTGCATATTTTGTCTTGAGAAGGAAATAATGTAGAATATACTGTGTGGCTCTTAGTTTCTTGTTCTATAGTAGTAGCCCACTTAAATGTATGCCAGTCAAGGCCAGGCTTCCTCTTGAGAGGGGAGTAGAAAGTCGTGCGATGGGCTGGCTGTGACTGTAGCCGCAGTTTGTCTGCATCTTTGCCAGGAAACCTCTGGAGGGAGCTGGAGAGTAACATGGTGGATTGATTGTGTATTGCTGCGTAACCAGTCACCCCAAAATTTAGAAGATTAAAATAGCAGCTATTTTATTTGCTCAGAGTTTTGTAAGTCAAATATTTGGAATGGGTTCAGCCAGGAAAATGCTGTGCTAGTCACCTACGCGGGCACGGGTGGCTGCGGTGTGGCCGGTCAGCCCAGCACGGCTCGCTTACATCAGTTGGGGTTGGCTGCCCACTGAGCACGGCGGCTCTGTGGCTGTCCTGGGCGTCTTCGCATGGCGGCGAGGTAGTAAAAACGGAAGATGTGTCACAAATCACTTACCATCATTAATCAGGGTGATCTTCACAGGAGCACTTTACCGTAGGTGCTTGTTTGAAGGTCAGAGTGAACAGGCTCAACTTCGGGTGTTGGAGTTCTGCGTTATCCTCCCGGGGAGTTCGTCTCATTGAATGACACTCACGGCCAGCCGAAGTACCTCCGACTCAGGGGTGGCACCTCCGCCGGCAGTGAGCGGGCACACCCAGAACTGTGGGATCCCGTCTTCATGTAAGAGAACAAAATCTCGAATGTAAATTGATGCACACAGATCATCTACTGCTCTCTCAGGCAGGGACGTAATATGTTTTTGCTTCTGGTGCCCTGTTACTGTTCCATTTCCTCTGAAGGGGTGCTCCAGAGAATGGGTGTGTCTTAAATGAGCTGAGAAACTCCAAGACTAATGGGGTTCACCAGGGTAGACGCCCCCATTCCACATCTAAAAAGGGAGTGTGGAATTATGCAAGTATGCAGACAAGCTAATCATCTGACCTAATCAGCAATGCAGATTTCAAAATCCTTCTAATTACTTCCGCAACTTGGCTGAAGGTACGGTAAAAAGACTTTCTCAGCGGGATGGCAGCAGATGTATTTCATAATATTGATTGAAAATATTGGAAAGAAATCCTCAATTATAATGTTCCTGAAAAGTACATCAAAAAATATCATATTTAACATATTTTAAACTTTCATTGCAGTATAAACATAGCGTAATTTAGATGATCAACTCTCACCCCAGTTATTTGGAGTCTTTGGTTTGGCTGGACTTGAACTTTCAGTCAGGTTGCTTATTAATTACTTGCCCATGTCTTCCTTGAGTTGTATTACTTACCTATGAGAGCTCTAGTTGTCTTGGACCTGATGGGATCACCAACATTATTCCCTTATCTTCAGCTATTTGTTGATTTTGCCATCTTGGCAAAGGCGTCTTAGTGCTTCATGTTTCAACAACTTTAAATTGTTGACATTTACAGGCAGTGCAGTGCCACACAATATGTGATCTGGAAGCCTCGATGGATCTGTTCCTCATTTTCTTGGCTGACGTTGAGCAGTTATGACTGACTGTTTACTGAATCATTCTAGAACAGATTGCCCGAAAGAAACGGTGAATTCCTGGTTGAGATGCCTGCATCATGTCTGTGTTCTATGCTACGGGAGTGCTGTGTGTGCGTCTTTACCTCACATGCTGTGAGCTGAGCAGTGTCTTCTCCAGTACGTTCTGTTCAGGCTTAAACGAGAGGGCACCTTCGGTGCCTTTGGAGTGACTGAACGCTGGAGGATCTCCGCCATCAGATGGTTGTGGAACTTGTTCCTTTCTTCCTCAGAGAGTTTCTCCTACATCCCTTTTCTGGGAAATCTTCTCTGGAGATCAAATGGAAAAGACTTTCTGTCCCATCAAATGTAGGACATTGAAAAACTCTTCAGTGAGAGGCACTGATCCTTCTGGCATTTGCGGAAGTGAATGCTGTATTTGAGGAACTGGTGAGGGCTGAGTCACATGACGGCAAATTCTTTTATTTGAGGGCCAGAAAATATGGATAATCTAATATAGGATTTAATTTCTTTGCTACTGACTGAAACTAGAACATAGTTATGCAATTGAAAGTCATAAGATGTAACATCTTTCTATATCCAAACTCTAAAATATGTAGCTCAGAGTTTCTCAACCTGGCACTCTCAACATTTTAGACTAGTTAATTCTTTGACATGGGGGACTGACTGTCCTGTGTATTGTGGGATGTCTAGGAGCATCACTGAAGATGCCAGTAACAGCCCTCGCTGCTGTGGCCCAGGGGGTTGGAGTGTTGTCCCAGAGCCAAAGAATTCCAGGTTTGATTCCCAGGCAGGACACGTGCCTGGGTTGAGAGTTTGATCTCTGGTCCAGGCACGTGAGGGAAGAAGCCAGTCGATATTCCTCTCTCTCCCTTCTTCTCTCTAAAAGCAATGAAAAAAAATGTCCTTGGGGAGGATAAAAACATCTTTTTAAAAAGATGCCAGTAACATCTCCCTCCCAAGTTGTGATGAATCCAAACGTCTCCAGACATTGCCAAGTGTCTCCTGGGGGAAAATTGGCTCTTGTTTGAGGACCCCTGGTTTAGATTATTATTTGAGTTATTTTCTCTTTAATTTAACCAACAATTACCAAGCACTTTCATTGTTCAAACCACGTGTTAGTATGTGCGTACTTACAGGAATGTGTGGCAGATACATTAGGTTCATCAGATACACATTCCTTCCTAACCAAGTTTAGTTACAAACATGTTGAAATTCTTCAAGTATAGTTTTTCTATTCATACTGTAAATGTTAGGTAGAATCATAAAAATTCATCTGTTCATGGGTAAAAAAAAAAAGGTGAAGTACTAGTGGTAAGAAAAAAATTATTTGAGAAAAAAATAAAATTGAAATGTACGCAGATGTCATTGTAACCATGATTTTACATGGATTTTCTTTTGCTTTTTTTTTTTTTTAACAAGCCATGATGGCTTTAGAAATGTTATGTGGGCAGGTTTGAGGAGCAGCAGTCTGGTTAGAGCTGGCCGGCGCTGAAGCCGTGCATTCTAACAACACAATTGTGCAGCGAGTGTAGTACTTTTAGTTTGGAAGGTGTGTGTGTTTTGTGCATGACGTTACAGCCGATGGGAATCCTACCCAGGGGTTATTAAAGATGCTCACAGAGAGAAGGAGGCGGAACTGAAATCTAATTTTTAAAACTATGAGTTCAGGTATAAAATGTTGACTGCCAGTCTCTCGTTTGAAGGGATCCGATGGTCCTGGTCAGCAGGGCTGAGACCATCAGGCCTTTTCATGCTTTGGCAAGTTCACAGCTGGAGGAGAATTTTATCTGGAAATGCCTTTTTGAAGAGTACTTATAAACACATAGGCAAAATGCTACTACTACTTCTGTCCTTTTTCTGCTCTCAGATTGCAGTAATGAATTGCAAGATCATCATTCACTGAAGTGTGAAAAAACACTAAAACTTGATTTAAGTCTCGCAAACCCTGCTCTTCTTTAAGCTTATAGTGAGAGCTATAAGCAAGGGCAGTAAGATGGCCAGGACTTTAGCAGCAGAAACAAGGAGAAATCAGAGGGTCGAACAGTAACTTAGGAGCTCCCTACTCAGCTTCTGACCGCTCAGGAGTAGGTATTGCCCTGGGTTTTACAGTTTCTATTTGCCAGTCATACCCTGAAACTGCTGAGAGCTGTGGAGGTCTGGTAAATCGAATGAACAAGGAAAAGGAGTCAGTGAGTGCTCAGTACATAAATTATATTGCTTTCACTAATCCCTGGGATTTCTAGAGAATTCAGTGTGTGGGATATACACAGAAGAGACCTTCCATGCTTGATGTTGGTCCAGGACGAGGTTAACTTACTGCACACTAATTTTAATTCATATATATGCCTTTTCTTCCCAGCACAAATGGACCCCCGAGGCCTATCTCCCAGACAAAGTAAAAGTGACAGTGATGATGATGACCTGCCAAATGTGACCTTAGATAGCGTTAATGAAACTGGATCTACGGCCCTTTCCATAGCCAGAGCAGTTCAAGAGTAAGTATCACATTCTCAGGATGAAATAAGATTTGCCGAGGTGTTCAGTGGATAATGGAAAGAGCGGCATCTCCTGTCCCCAGACGTGTCACTCTAGCCCTGCCCTGGCACGCACGTCAGCGTCTTCCCACTCAGCCTGCTGTTCTTCGGGAAGGGATGAGGGGAGCGCCGGGGGCGTTTTACATAGCTCAAAATGTGTGTTTTGGTCAGAAATGAGACTTCCGTGCATCTTTGCTGATACCTCCTGCCCCTTCTCCTTAACTCTAAAAAAACTTTTGTTCATTCTGAGTGTCACTAGCCAATTATCGTCCTCATTTTTATTATTCATATACAAGAGTAAAGAGAAATAAATACAGCAAATATTATTCTTTTGTTTTGATAGGAAAGTACAGTATAGCTTTTTTGAAATTTCAAACTTGGGAGAAAATATGTCACCGCTTGAAAAATCAGAACCATATGTAATTTTGAAAAGGATCTTTTCTCTTTCCTTTTGTCCAGACCATAGGGTTAGGTTTTAGCCCTTGTTTATTGAAAGCAGCTGTTTTTCTGCCATTGCCAAGTCTGTATTTAGAATTGAACCTATGGCTAGTCTGTCTATATGTGTTTCTCTAGAGTAATTTTTGATAACATAATCTTGGAGATGAGGATTTAATAGCCACTGTTATTGCCGACATGCATGCTAATTAACAGTTTACTCAAAGTGATTTTAGTTACTTCTTATATATCAATTCCTTCTTTCCCAAATAGTAACTAAGTGCCTACTATGTGCCACATATTAGACCTTGAAATTAAAAAACAATTAGTGTAACATTTTAGAATTTAAAACATTTGTATATATGTGAGTGTATAAAATGAGTAATGTATCTCTATGTAATATATATTATTTATTTACACTATATATGTATATTTATATATACAAATATATATGATATATTAGAGGAAACCAGGATATAGTGGATCAAAAATGAAATTAAAAGTCATATCTGGATTCCAACTCACATTCAGGCTCTTAATATCTGTGTGATTTGGCAGGTTATTTAATGACTCAGATGTTTCTTTATCTATAGTGAGGAAATTAGAACACTTAGTTTACAGGGCTGTTGAGAAGGTATGATACAGTTAGAAGGCATAAAAAGCAAATCACAGAGTTTAAGCCCATGGGAAGCTTTGATTCATGGTAGAAGTAGTGTTAATGTGTAGCGGTAGTGGTAGTAATAGTGTGTGGTGTAAGTATGTGACAACTAGGAAATAAACAAGTGTTGTAAGTACCATTATTCTGATTGTGCAAGTGAAGAGGACCAGAGAAGTTAAGTGACTTGTCCAGAGTCACATAATAAATGTTAACAAGACACAGTTTTAGACTTCTGACTCCGAAAACCAATCTTCTAAAAGATCCTGTAATGTCTCTTCCATAATATCCTCATGCTTGAACATTTATAAAAGTATTTTATTCAGATTTGTCTCAATAACTGGTTATAGTAACCTAGTTTATCCAAAGCAAATGCCAGCATGAACCAGGACTGGCACTGAGTCGAAGGGGTTACTGGAGTTGGACTTGAAGTGGTGGCGTGCCAAGTTAGTTACCTGTCGCTAGTTCAGGGATCACTGTCCTGGGTTTGCGTGGGCTGAATCCTAATGTCGGAGATTCCATGAGCTCATCTGTAAAATTAGACTAAGTGATGTCAGGTTTGAGTTCTGAGAGGAGTAATAAGTTTCATACACAGTCCAGTCACATTGTTGTCCCGCATACATATATGTATGTGCCTCTGTATACATGTTTATAGATGTGTCTGTTTCTTTTAATTCAAACTTTCAATTTTGGAACTGCGATTACTCAAATCTAAATTATGCTGACTCCATTTGGGGCTTATATAGCAAAGAATGGTTTTAATTTCTTAAACATAACCATTTTAAGCTTCTAATATTATGTGCTTATAATATAATAATGAATATTAATGCAAAACTTTTAATAACCTCAGAATCCAGATATTCTTCTTCAACATAACCCTCCTGATGTGCCCTGTGAAAACATTTTCAAGCCACAATATTCCGTACACATGTGCCTATGACTGCCTTTGTTACTGTGACAACAGTCGCATGTGCACCTGAGGCAATGCCAGATTCATTATTCATGGAAGTGTTTTCATTAAACGATTAGTAAAGAATACTGAGCTGTCACCTGGGAAGCCTAGAATGCCAGGACCCATCCATAGTTCATCAGCCATCATTCACCTGAGTGTGTGTGTGTCAGCATTGGAAAGTGCAGAGATACTAGCAGACGAAGCAAAAGGATTGTTTTTCAGAGACCTCTTCAATGTTGTTATATCTCAAAACTTACAATAGTATAAGGTGAAAAGTTTTGCTGTGTCACAAATAAGTATATCATCCTTCCTAGAGAACTAACAAATAAAAACTGGGCATAGGTCCACTCAAAGTTAACTTTCAGTGTACGCTCTTCTTTCTGCTCTTCTGTCCTTTCATTCACATCTCTGTTTCATTATTAATCTCTTTCCTTTCCTTTTGTGTGTCTTTAGATCCTGATGCCTTCCATTAACTCATAAGCTGTCACACAAACAAAAAAAAATTCTAAGACACTGTGATCGATAAACTAATGCATTAAATAATAAAAAGCTGAAACAACAGCTTGGCATGATTGAGATGAGATGATTTCGAAAGACATCAGTGCACCTCTCTCCTGCCCTTGCTGAACTTCCCTGGAAGAGTTAGGTTGAGAAGAATGTTTGAAGGTAGGGAGGTGATGACATCAAAGATTTGTGCACAGTAGTGGTAGCACATTTTAAAGGACCTGGGCAACCAGTTCACTTTGCCTTTCCATCTAAAGGCATGGTTTGGGAGGGGGTCGAAGGCTGGCCTCTTATTCAGTGGCCACCACGGGAGTGTCAGAGAAGAGAAGGAGGAAGATGGAAAAGGAGGGGGTTAAGGAAGACTGACACTAGAGAGGAATGAAACCACCTTGTCCTGGGCCAGCCCTTAAAACGAGAGGCCAGTCTGCGGGGTGAGTTTCTCCAGCTGAAGCTCTCCTTTCCCATTCAGGCTCATAGTCATGCCTCATGCAATAATCATTATAGTTTGAATTTTTAATTGGGTACTTTATTAATATTATTATATTTACATAGCATAAAAGTTAATATGCTAATAAATGTTTTCTGAATGGCTAATATAATATGCATTTTACTGTTTACTGGCTTTTCTAAATGAGCTGTTATTAAAGCTTCAGTTTGAGAAATGTTTCCTTTGGTTTGAAATGCAGACGTTGTTCATTGGAATTGCATCCCCTGCCCCACCACAAATATTCACATACTTATCTTTAAGTTAAAAAGAACATTGCCTGCTGGCTAGATTAGCAACCTGAGGTTACCTCGATTTATATAGATTTATCTAATGAGGCTGCCGATCTGTGCTAGGACCGATCATTTGAACCACTTTCATCAGTTCATGTGATTCCTGTTTATCAGTCCAGCACCAGTGAATTGCAGATAAATTGGAACAAATGGCCACAGAGAGGCCCACAGACTGGCTCTACCCTTTTCTCAGTTCAGTTGTAGAGATGCTGTCCGAGTCAGAAACCATGAGCTCAGTGATTCTGACAAAGCCAACTTCCAGCAATTCATAGAACATCTGTTTTATTTTGACCTGTTTTTCTTTTTCTTCTTTTTTTGTTCGCCCCTGATGGTATAATAGGGTCATTACCCTTAACAACTTGACAAACGTAATTATGAAATAAGCATTTGGGAAAAGAGAGGTACAGGCTCATGATTAGAGCAAATTATTATAATTAACTCTTACCCTAGGCAAAACAACAATATTTTTTAACTAGGCAAAGTCTGGCTTTGTTACCCAAAACCTCTAATCTCTGTACCCCATTTACTTCTTTTTTTTCTAATTCCAGACATTCATAATCCTCATTTGTCAATGTGATTAGAATAATCAGCATCCTTCAAGTTAGAGTGTAAATGAATCATAATATCTGAGATAGGGCCCTGTTCAGAGAAATTTCTGTTTAACCAGGAACAAGCATTAACCTGAAAGAATAAGGCTACAGATACAATGCTTTCAGTAAGAGTGAAATGGGAAACGGTAGCGTGGTGGTTGGAGAAGGCGGGTGAAGATGCTGAGGACATGCACCTGTGTGTCTCAGTCCTGGTCCTTTCAGAATTGGTAAGTGCACGTTATGGTTTAACTCACGTCATATCTGAGTAGTCTACCCTGGGATTTTAACTATAACTCTTCGACGGGAACAAAAGTGCCATAAATTAGTAGTGTTAATAACCTTTTGCTTTGGCTAGCATCTCTGATATCTGCACCTGTTAAAAGGATGTTTTTAAATGGTTCATTGTTGATTACATTTCAGCTAATTGAAACACTTCACTGTTTTCCTCCTGTTTTTACTACAGTTGGCCTTTGCCTCACCCAGGCTCACTTATATGTGGATTTTTCAATAACTATTATAAGTGTACTTCCCTTATGATTTTCTTAATAACATTTTTTCTTTATTTTAAGAATACAGCTCATAATTCATATAACATGCAGAATGCGTTAATTGACTGTTCATAGTATCAGTGAGCCTTCTAGTCACCAGTAGGCTATTAGTAGTTAAGTTTTGGGGGGGTCAAAAGTTACACGTAGGTTTTCGAGTGCACAGGAGTCAGAACACCTGACCCCTGCGTTGCTCAAGGGTCAGCTGTGTGCTGCTCATGTGAAGTGGTCTCTTGAAGAAAAACAATTGTGAGGTACTGAAAATGGAGAGTCTTATCTTTAGTATATTTTCACTTAAATGCTCTTTGAAAGAGCAGATAGGCAGCAAGTTAGATATGTGATTGTTTCCTTCAAAATTCGTTGCTAGTTTCAGACATCACGGTTCTTAATTTAGAAAATTGCATTTAATGATCAAAGAAAGTCAGAAATCTTGAGGGAATGATTATTTATTTTCTTAATTTTTCTTGTTTCAAACTTCTTAAACATACCTCCTGTTTCTCTTCATCTCCTCATTTACAATTGTGTTAATGTCTTCAAATTACAGCAGAAAATACTAGTAGAGGTGAGGAAAAGAGAAAAAAAACAAAAGAGCCGTTAGCGAGAGCCAACTTTTTGGCAGATTCCATGAAAATTTACATAGTCTTTATTTAATTCACCCTATGATCCTCTTTTTATCCTACGGAGAAAGAAACAGAGGCTCAGAGAGGTTTATTCTATTCCCAGTGGTCCTATGACTAGTAATTGGCAGAGCTCATATTCAAATCCAAGTTCCTCTGACTATAAACCCATATTCCTGCATGAAGGTAGCTCCCATTTTTATGCTGTGCCTTTCAAATCTCTAAACCTATCCAAAATAACTATCCAAAATCAGCAAAACTTCTTGAGTCTTGAAAAGCAAGAGAACATTTATGAACTATTTTCAGATTTCTTTTATCTTTAAAGTTATTGTTACTTTAAATATAATCTGATTTAGGAGGAAATGATTCTTTCAAATGCCTTCAGAGAATTTTTAAAGGCATTCCTCTTCTGTAAATCATAAACAGATTCTTTTGACATTTTAAATATAAACTTTATTTTAAATTTAAAAAATATCAAAATTTAACATTTTTATAAACTGTATCTTGATACAGTTTAACCATAATTTAAACATAATTTGAGAATGTTAAACATTAATTCTCAATTCAAAACAGTGACATTTATTGAATACATCCTGGTATTGGCCAATATGAAGGTTACTTAGATCTAGTGATTCTTAGGAGTTTAACTGTTAATCCTGCCTAAAATTCAGCTATAATTAAAGGGTTAAGAAAGTCTTCTATATAATAGCCCAGATAGTTTTTTAAAATTCAAAACATTCATACCCCCAGGAAAATTACAAAAACACATATAATTTGTACTGAAAACTTGATTAAAAGGCTGCTTAGGGATAGATGCATGTTACCTTAGAAGGCACATATGCAGACAAAAACACCTAATTGAATATAGGTACCATTCTCTCACAGTTACATAGCAAACTGCTGGTTTTTATTGAAATGTGAGAAAATAAAACACAAATCTATTACAGAGTTTTTTATATCAACCTCACTTTACTGTTATTTCATTTAAAGTAGTTACCGCAGGGAAAACGTGGTTTCAGGCGTGTTTCAGTGTAAACATAAGCGCTGACATCCCCAAAGCCAAAGCATGAGCATCCCTGTTAGAACCACTGTCAGCCTTTAACCAGAACAGTGTGTCCAAGTGTCGAAGTGGCACTGTGTCATCTTGCTTTACACCCCTTGACTGAAAGATGTGAGAGCCTCTGAGTCATGTCATTTCCCTCCTCTGCTGATTAGAACAAACCCAGCTGAGCTGACGGTGCCCAGAGAAAATGTCAGAGAACGCAGCGTGTCCAATGCTTCCTGCTTCTGCTTTTAGATCCTTCCCAGAGTAGCGTCTCATTAAAAGAACTTATGTCTTTATTTAATAAGCCTAACGTGTTTGGGACACCTTCAAATTCCTATTTTATGTCTCAACAGAGAAATGCCTTTGATTCTGGCCTTTAGACGGAAGCCTGGTTCTCTACAAGTGACTAGCCTGGCTGACGTGGGGGCTGCTGATGGATAAATCTGAGAGGCTTCACTCTGTTGCCTGGGGAAATAATTACTACTTTGTTAGTTTGCTCTCCTTTTGAAGGAGGTCAGAAAAAGCTACTGATTTACTGTGAATGAACTCATATAAAAGCTAACATGGATGCTTAGCTTTCATTAGCCCAACAGTCTTCCAAGCCAAAAAAAAAAGAAAGAAAGAAAAGAAACATTAAAAATAGTGAAAACTGAATAAATCAGTCTTTGGATTTAGTAGCAAATGGAGATTGTAGTTTATATAGAGTTCCTCTTACCTGCTTTGGTGGACAGTGGTGGGCTCTTTTTAAGTTAAAAAAAATGTACCAAGTTTGCTCAGTAATTTCTGGGATTTTGTTGTTGTTGTTGTTGTTAGTAGGTTCTTTAGAATTTTTAAATTTAATCTTTATTATATTTTTTCCATTACCATTTAGTACCCTTATAACCCCCTCCCCCAGCAATCACCTCATTGCTGTCCATGTCCATGAGTCCTTTTCCCTTTTTGCTCAATCCCTTCCCCTGCCATTAGCTGTCATCTGCTCTCCATCTATTAGTTTGTCCCCATTTTTCACATTAGTTCAGTTTGTTCATTAGATTCCACATGAGTGAAATCATATGGTACTTGTCTTTCCCTGACTGGCTTATATCACTTAGCGCAGTGTTCTTCAGGTCCATCCATACTGTCCCAAAAGGTAAAACTTTCTTATTTTTTATGGCCAAGTAGTATTCCATTGTGTAAATGTCCCATAGCTGTTTATCCACTCATCTGCTGATGGATAGTTGGGCTGCTTTCAAATCTTGGTGATTGCGAATAATGCTGCACTGAACATAGGGTACTTATGTTCTTTGGAATTAGTGTTTTGGTCCTTTGGATATATTCCCAGAAATGGGATAGCTGGGTGGAAAGGCAGATCCATTTTTAATTTTTTGAGGAAACTTCATACTGCTTTCCACAGTGGCTGCACCAGTCTGCATTCCCACCAATAGTGCAATGAGTTCCCCTTTCTCCACACCCTCGCCAGCACTTGTTGTTTGTTGATTTATTGATGATAGCCATTCTGACAGGTGTGAGATGATATCCATTGTGGTTTTACTTTGCATTTCTCTGATGACTAGTGACCCTGAGCATTTTTTCTTATGTCTATTGGCCATCTGTATGTTCTCTTTGGAGAAGTGTCTATTCAGGTCCTTTGCTCATTTTTTAATTTGGTTGTTTGTTTCTTTGTTGTTGAATTTTGTAACTTCTTTATAAATTTTGGGTATTAACTGCTTATCAGAAGTATCAGCAAATATGTTCTCCCATTCTGTGGGTCTTCTTTTTATTTTGTCGATAATTTTCTTTGCTGTGCAAAAAATTTGTAGCTTGCTGTAGTCCCATTTACTTACTTTTTCTGTTGTTTCCTTTGCCTGGGGATACATATCCGACATAATATTTCTACGAACAATGTCCAAGATTTTACTACCTATGATTTCTTCTATGATTTGTATGGTTTCAGATCTAACATTTAAAGCTTTGATCCATTTTGAATTTATTCTTGTATGTGGTGTAAGAAGGTGGTCTAGTTTCATTTTTTTGCAGGTATCTGTCCAATTTTCTCAACACCGTTTATTGAGTAGACTGTCTTTAGCCCACTGTGTGTGGTTGCTTCCTCTGTTGGATATTAATTACGTATAAAGGTGTGGTTTTATTTCTGGGCTTCCTATTCTGTCCCATTGATCTCTGTGTGTGTTTTTATGCCATTACCAGGCTGTTTTGATTACTATGGCCTTATAATATAGTTTGATATTAAGTAGCATGATTCCACCAATTTTGTTCTTCTTTCTTAGGATTGCTGTTGTTATGAGGGGCCTCTGTGGTTCCATATAACTTTTTGCAGTGTTTATTCTAGTTCTGTAAAATACATCATTGCAATTTTGGTAGGAATTTTTTTTTTTTTTTTTTACCATCAGGGTTGTTTGAGATTTATTGATTTCTACAATGTTTGGATAACTCTGGAATGATACAAAGAACAGGAAGTGAACAAATGGCAAACTGTAACATAATAGTATTTCGCCAATCTCCACATGGTTTATCTTTGTTAAAATCAAACATTACTGGTCGTTGTGCATGTTAACCTGTCTTTGGATGTTGATTACATAAATCTATTCTTACTCCCCAATTTAATCATAGACCAGTGAATTCCAGCCCTGACTTCTCGTCAGAATGCCCTCTCCACCCCAAGATTCTGGGGTGTAGCCTGGCATCTGTTACCTTTAAAAGTTTCCCTGCCGATCCTGATCCTAGTCGGGGTTGTCAGGCTCTGCTTTTGGATGTTTGTGAAAGCAGGCGGTATGTTTTCCTTCCTTTGCTTCTTCTTTAGTGTTTACTATCAGTTCTTCAGATAGTGTAGGTTCAGGAATCTGGCTGAGCAACAGATCCATCCTCATTTGCTACTGTTGTGTAAAATGC
>CM052548.1:21159589-21209743 GCA_028533065.1 Trachops cirrhosus
TGCGATCTCCTATTTTCATTTATGGCGTGATAATGTTGGCTCTTTGCTCTGTACCTACGTAAAATGACTCAGATTTTTTTTCCCTGGTTGTGGGAGAGTAGAATCTGCTGCATCCTACCACGCCGCCATCTTCTCTCTCCAGCTTCTGATCCAATTTTGGTAGGAATTTTGTTGAAACCATAATTGCTTCGTGTAGCATGGACATTTTAATGATGTTGATTCTTTTTATCCATGAACACTGTATGTGCTTCCACTTGTTTGTGTCATCTTTTATTTCTTTCTTCAGTGATTTATAATTTTCTGAGTACAGGTCTTTTACCTCCTTGGTTAGGTTTATTCCTAGGTGTTTTATTCTTTTTGTAGCAGTTATGCATGGGCTTGTTTTCTTAATTTCTTTTTCTCTGAGTTTGTTACTGGCATATAAAAATGCAGCTTATTTCTTCATATTAATTTTGTATGCTGCTACTTTGCTGAATTCATTTATCAGTTCTAGTAGTTTCTTGGTGGAATCTTTGGGGTTTTCTATGTATAGTATTATTTCATCTGCAAATAATGACCATATTACTTCTTCCATTCCAATTTGGATGCCTTTTATTTCTTATTCTTATCTGATTGCTGTGGCTAGTACTTTCAGTGCTGTGTTGAATAAGAGAGGTAAAAGCAAACACCTCAGTCTTGTTCCTGATCTTATGGGAAATACTTGTCATTTTTGTCTGTTGATTATGATGCAGGCAGTGGGTTTGTCATATATGGTCTTTATTGTGTTTAGGTATGTTCCCTCTATTCTCACTTTGCTGAGAGTTTTTATCGTAAATTGGTGCTGGATTTTATCAAATGCTTTTTCTGAATCTATTGATAGAACCATATGGTTTTTATCCTTCATTTTATTTATGTGGTATGTTACATTTATCGATTCATGAATGTTGTACAGACCTTGCAATCCCATAATGAATCCCATTTGATCATGGTGTATCATCTTTTTGATGCATCACTGTGTTCGGTTTGCTAATATTTGGTTGAGGATTTTAGCATCTATATTCATCAGGGATATTGGCCTATAATTCTGTTTCTTTGTAGTGTCTTTATCATGTTTTGGAATTAGGATAATCTTGGCCTCGTAAAATGAGTTTGGAAGCCTTCCATTCTCTTGAATTTTGTGAAATAGTTGTAGAAGGAAAGGTGTTAGTTCTTCTTGGAGTGGTTGGTAAAATTCACCTGTGAGCCATCCAGTCCAGAGCTTTGGTTTATTTGGAGTTTTTTCATTACTGCTTCAGTTTCACTAGATATAATCTGTCTATTCAGATTCTCTGGTTCTTCCTGATTTATTTTTGGAAGGTTGTATGTTTCTAGGAATTTATCCATTTCATCCATGTTGTCCAGTTTTCTGGCATATAGTTACTTTAATATTTTCTTACAATCCTTTTTATTCTTTGGTGTCCATTGTTATTTCTCCTCTTTCATTTATAATTTTATTTATTTGGGTCCTTTCTCTTTTTTTCTTGATAGATCTGATTAAGGGTTTTTCAGTCTTCTTTGTCGCTTCAAAGAACCAGCTTTTGGATTCATGGATCTTTCGTATTGTTTTTTAGGCTCCATTTCATTTATTTCTGCCCTGATCTTTATTATTTCCTTCCTTCTACTCACTTTGTTTATTCTTTTTCAAGTTCCTTTAAGTATGAAGTTAGATTGTTCATTTGAGTTTTTGTTTGTTTTTTGAGATAAGCTTGTGATGCTACAAATTTCCCTCTCAGGACACTTTGCCAGCATCCCATAGATTTTGGATTATTGTGTCCTCATTTTCATTTGTTTCAGGTATCTTTTGATTTCTTCCTTGATCTTCTTGTTGACCCATTCATTGTTTAATAACATGTCACTTAGCTTCCATGTGTTTGTGTGTTTTTCAGTGTTCATCTTGTGATTGATTTCTAGTGTCATACTATTGTGGTCAGAGAAGATGCTTCATATGTTTTCAATCTTCTTAAATTTATTGAGACTTGTTTTGTGTCCTAGCATGTGGTCTATCCTAAAAAATGTCCCATGTGTACTTGAAAAGTATGTATATTCTACTGCTTTGGGGTGAAATACTCAAAAGATGTCAATTAAATCCATTTGATCTAGTGTGTCATTTAAGGTTGCTGTCTCCTTGTTGATTTTCTATGTGGAAGATCTATCCATTGAAGTCAATGGGGTGTTAAAATCCCTGACTGTGACGGTATTTGTGTCGATCTCTCCCTTTATGTCCATCAAGATTTGCCTCATATATTTAGGTGCTCCTATATTGGGTGTGTTAATGTTTACTAGGTTGATATCCTCCTGTTGAATTGTTCCCTTTATCATTATGTGGTGTTCTTCTTTGTCTCTTACAATAGCCCTGGTTTTAAAGTCTATTTTGTCAGATGTAAGTACTGCTACCCCAGCTTTTTCTTCCTTTCCACTTGTATATATTATCTTTTTCCATCCCTTTACTTTTAGTCTGTGTGTATTTTTCAAACTGAGATGGGTCTCTCAGAGCCAGCATATATATGGGGCTTGATTTCTTATCCATTCAGCTACACTGTGTCTTTCAGTTGGAGCATTTAAGCCATTTAATTTAAGTTGATTATTGATAGATACATATTTAGTGTCATTTTATTGTTAGACTATTTTCCTCTGTTTTTCTTCTTCTCCTCCCCCTCCTCCTTCTCCTTCTTTCTTCTCTTTCTCCTCCTCCTCTACCTTCTTCTTCTTTCTTCTTCTTTCTTCTCCCTTTTCCTTTCTGTCTCCCTTTCCTTCTCCCTTCTCCTTCTTCTTCATTCTTCCTCCCTCCAAGCCCTTTAACATTTGTTGTAGTACCGGTTTGGTGTTCACAACTCTTTTAGCTTTTTCTTCTCTGGGAAGCTCCTTATTTCTCCTTGGATTTTAAATGATAGCCTTGCTGGGTAAAGTTGCCTTGGTTGTAGGTCTTTGCTTTTCATCACCTTGAATATTTCATGTCACTCCCCTGTAGCCTGAAATGTTTCTGTTGAAAGATCAGGTGGCAGTCTAATTGGTGCTCCCTTGCACGTAACTACCTGTGTTTCTCTTATGGCTTTTGGGATTTTCTCCTTGTCTTTAAACCTTGTCATTTTAATTATGATGTGTCTCAGTGTAGGCCTCTTTGGGTCCAACTTGTTTGGGACTTTCTTAGCTTTCTGGACTTCTGTGTCTGGACTTCACCAGATTGGGGAATTTTTTGGTCATTATTTCTTCATATGTATTTTTGATCCCTTGCTTGCTCTCTTCTCCTGATATTCCCATGATATGGATGTTGTTATGCTTTATGTTGTCCCAAATGTTTCATAAGCTCTCCTTATTTTTAAATTTCTTTCCATGTTGCTGCTCTGTGTGGGTATTTTTTACTACCTTGTCTTCTAAATCACTGATTCAATCCTCTGCCTCATCTAACCTACTCTTTATTCCTTCCAATGTATTATTTATTTCAGATATTGCATTCTTTATTTCTGACTGGTCCTTTTTTATTGTTTCTATGTCTTTTTACATGCTGTTGAGTATCCTTATAGTCATTACTCCAAACTCCCAATCTGATAAATTGCTTGCCTCCATTTCATCTAGTTCTTCTTCTGGAGAATTCTCTTGTTCTTTCATTTGGGGTCTGTTTCTTTGTCTTCCTATTTTGGCTGCTTGTTTGTTTTTTCCACCTTTTTTGTTAAACTGAACAGTGATTATAACCTCAATCAGCAGTCTGACTTAAGGACCACAGGGTGAGGCGGAGTAATTCCTATGGGCAGGGCTATTGCTTCCCTTCAGACTGATGCCACTTGGAGAGGAGTGCTCTGCCTGAGAAAGATGGTTTCTGCAGCATGGGGATCCTGGTGACTGTTCCTTCAGTTGTCTCCTCAGAGCCACCAACCACAGACTCTCCTCAAGCATCTCTAGTCCACTCTGCCCTCTCTCTGCTGGAGCCCAGGGTAAGTCACTGCAAACAAAATTTTGTGCTTTGGCCCTTAAAGAGGCTCGCTCTCCCTGGCTGATACACACCCTGCTGCTTTTCACAGCTGGGTGTTGTCTGGGTTCCTTTCCAGCTCTGGTGCTGTAGGCTGGGGAGCCCAGCTTGGGGTTTAGACCCCACACTTCACAGGTGGAACCCCCTGACCACTGAAATATCCTCCAGGATTTCATCTGCTGCCCTTGGGAACCCAGCCAGCCCTCTCGCACCTCCTCTACACTCCTACCAGTGTCATTGTGGTGAAGTGGTTTCTCCTGTCTGTCTGTGGTTATAAGGCTTCTCTCCAGCTACTGTTCAGTGGGTTATTCTGGATAATTTCTGTACAATTTAATTGTAATTCCATATTGGTCCTGGGAGGAGGTTAGTGTAGTTTCTACCTACTCCTCTACCATCTTTGGACTGTTCAGTAATTTGAATTGTTTACCAAATTATCAAATTAACTTATATAATCATATGGTGAGTAATTCATTCATTTATTCCACCCTGTGTTACATGCTGGGGTTATGACTGATTCATAGTACTTGACAGCAAGGCATTCAGCATCAAAATCTATGAGATAAATTAAAGTGCAGTGGGATGAAAACATGAAGGGTGGCAGTGAGAGAATGGTGTGGGTGGTCACGTAACTCAGACTGGAACAGATAAGAGCATTGGCATGTGGTGGGTGCGTAAGTTCCTAATAACTGGTGCTTAAGTGAGTATGGAGGAGAGATGGGAGATGAAGCTGCTTGGAGGGGCAGTGAGGCGCCTCATCAGGAAGAATGAATTTATTCAGTAGACAGTGGGAGCCATCGATAGGCTGTGAGTGAGAATGGTATGCTCAGTTCGTGTTTTGCAGTCAGCCTTAAGGAGGCTGGGTGTGGTTGTGCAGACTGAGCACTGAGTACAGACTGAGTACATCCCAAAGAATGTCTATATACACATATATGTATATACCCATATATCCCTGCTGTATGTTGAGGTACACAGAGGGCACATAACATGTCCTTGCCATCCTCTTACCTCCAGGGCTAGCATGGTGCTTGGCAAGGCACTTTTTTAAACATTGAATAAATTAGACAGAAGCATTGATCTTGTGGAGTCTAAATTCAAAGGAGCAGGTGGGAGGAGAAGGACAGTAGGCACACATCTCTGGGGAAGATAAGTGCTGTGGAGATATAAGAAAGAGGATTTGGGTGCTAGGCGTGTGGAGGTAGTAGACAGCGTTTACTATTTCATGTAAGGTGTTCAGGGAAGACCTCTCATTCGAGTATGCCTCAGTAGGGCCCTGAAGAGGTGTAACGTCAAGTCCCAAGGATTCCTACAGGAAGAGCATTCCAGGCAGCGGGAATAACAAATCCGGAGACCCTGAGGCAGGAAAGTTCTGGAATGACTAAATTAAAAAACGAACTTACTGACCAACTAGAGAACACTAATTAGAATTTCTTGGTTGTTACAGCAGACACTGGGCTCCATAGAGAACAATTAATTATTCTGGCATCACATTCCTAGACAGAGAGAGCCAGGACTCAATCTGTGTTTTCACATATACTTTTTCCTCTATGCTCTTACAAAAATTCTCTTTCTCTAAGGGAATCTGCAAATAGTTGTTTAACCAAAACAAAAAAATGAAAAATCAAACATGTAAAAAAATTTTTTTTTCAAAACATTTGCTCACTTTATACCTACTTTTTTTCTTTAAATTTTGCTCTGGGTTCTTGAAATTTATCCCCTGATAAATCAAAAATATCTATTATCCTAGAAAAAAAATGTGTTACATAGTATTACTGTATCTTCTAGCAGCCATTGACTACTTTTGTCCCTAAAAATGATGTAACTATGGTTCTGTGTGTGAGCCTACCCTTAGAATTTTGGGTGCATAAACCTTTTTGATCATTAAAAAATGAAAGGTGTAATATATGAAAGCTACTACAGAGATGCTGCTGTTTGGAGAATGCTTTTCGTTTGCCATCTCTGTGGAGGGCATTTTATACTGTGCATAAGGTTAAACAAACAGTCAGTTTGACACCCCCCCACCACCACTGAATAATCACCTTCTTCTGAGAGTCTCCAGGTATGTAAACAGACTGTTTTTAGCCTCCCTAAATATTTGAGAACTGCTGGGTTAACTGAGTGTTGATTTGTTTTTTAAAGTGCCATACCTCATTCTCATGAGAATTTATTATTTCTTGGTGATCAACTTATAAATAGAAATTACACATTTTAAATAGAAACTTTTTCTTTTTCTAAGTAAGAGATTCCAAAATTACCTCATGGATAGAATTAAGGAGCCAGCTTTATTTTAGAATAGCTATTTATTTTTACTACTTTTAAATTATTTTAAACATGATCTAGTGTTAGTCATTTATAAGGTAACTCATAATTTTAAATATAATGGTATGTCATGTGGTCATACAGTATACTCCAAAGTGATTGCAAGTATTTATTTGGTTTCAGTTGTTTGACATATTTCTCCATGCGAGATATTCATGTAGCTTTTTTCTTGCCATATGTCCTACTTATAATCATACTGTAAATTTATGTACACAATTTATATTTCTGATATATATTCTCAATGGGTGTAAGAAGCGAGTGCAGGTAGTCATTTCTCATGCATTTTTGATGTGTGTTGACATAGATACTCAGTGATAATGTTGAAATATTAATGTTTTCTACAAGTTCCCAGAACTTTTCATCACTATTTCATTTATTAATATAGTCAGAAAGAGTACACATGATAAAAAAACCATACTGTAATAAAACTGAAATTAACTCAGTTCACCAGGATATAATCTCTTATTTTCAGTCAATGCTCTAGACACTCTCTCCTTACTACCCCGCGTAAGTTACAGCCAGGGTACCGCAGTTCTTAACTTCATAGCACATTGCCGCACACTCGAATCTCGTCAGATGCCTGTACTTACGTGCATCAGATGGAAGTAAAATATCGATGGATGTGTTTTCATGGAGAGCCTGCTGCTCTGTGGAGAAACCTGATATAGCTAGAGGAGAGATAGCTGGGGTCAGGGGCAGTCGCACCGGGATGCTCTGCCACCCGCCTTCACAGTCACGCACCTGAGGGGGGCCGCCCAGAAGAAATCTGTGTCATGGCCCGTCCTGAAAACGAAACCCCAGACCGTGTGCAGTTAGTGCAGGAAACGTGCCAGCACATTCTGAGAACGTTTCTGTTTACGCTTCTAAAGTTACTAATGTGGGGAAAAGAGTTCCACACTTTAAATTATAAAACAAAATTAATTCTGCCACATTTTAGTTTTAAAATTATGAGGTATATCATTAGTGTTATTTTATCTCAACTTATGGGAAAGCATATCTGAAGAATAAAAACTGACACTTAATTTTGATATAATTATATATTCTTAGCTGAAATGATCATTTTATCTAATTTTTAATATTAGGTTGAGTCAAATAATATTTCTAGATAGAATTATGTATTCTCTAAATAATTTGAATAAAAATATCTCTGCCTATCAACCTACCTACCTACCTACCTACTTACCTACCTGCCTATCTATCCATCTGAATATTGGCTAATGTTACTTTTGGCTGCAAATAGCAATAAACTTAATAGGGAGCTCAAACAGAATAACCTTTATAGTGTAACAGAAAGTCTGCCGTAGTCAGGACAGGCTGGTGGAGGTGCTCAGAATGTCCTTAAGGTTCTTTTTCCTTTCTGTTTTGATGTCCTTCACTTGTGGCTTTCTTACCAGTGGTTATGTGAAGTCTGCTCTTTCTCCAGGTATCCTGCCCTTACTCTAGTCGGGAGGGAAGGGGGGAAGCAAAACCAGCTCATTAACCAGAGGGACAGATGGGCCCACCACGTCACCCTTACAGAGCTTTCCCAGGAGCCCCCCCCATGACATCTGTGTATAGCTTATCAGCCCAAAGTACTTTAAGTAGTTCCAATTATTGTAACAGAACTAAGGAAAAGAAAAATACGGGCAGGAGCTGAGTCAGTTAACCAGTAAAATCTGCTACTGAACTTAAAATTTAATTTAATAAAACTTAAAAAATATATATACATGACATCTCCCCAAGTCCAATACCAAAGTTATTTAAAATCAGTCGTCAATCCTGAAACACCAATTCAAAAGCATATATGCGGCCCTATGTTCATAGCAGTGCTGTTTATAATCGCCAAGTGCTGGAAGCAGCCTATGTGCCCATCAGTAGATGAGAGGATAAAAAACTGGTACATTTACACAGTGGGATACTATGCTGCAGTAAAAAGGAAGGAATTCTTACCTTTCCTTCCAGCATGGATGGAACTGGAGACTTTTATGCTAAGTGAAATAAGCTAGTCAATAAAAGACAAATACCACATGATCTCACTTACAACTGGAATCTAATGAACATAATAAACTAATGAGCAAAATAGAGAGGCACAGAAACATGTAATAGACTGACAGCTGTAGGAGGGGAGGGTGGAGTGGGGACAGGTTGCAATTAGGTAAAGGGATTAGTCAAAAAACATAACAGGCATGCCCTATGGACATGGACATCTGTGTGGGGGTTGACTGTGGGAAGGGGGTGGGTTGGGGGGTGCAGAGGCCAAAAACTTGGGACAAATGTTAAAATATTTGAAAAATAATAATAATAAAAGCAGTCATCTATTGCCACAGTAATGCTACATAGCCAACCCTCCCCAAACCAGTGGTATACTATCATAAAACATTTACTTCTCTTTATGTATCAACTAGTCAGCTAGGGCAGGTCTGCAAGCTGTTGGGCTGTACTGTTCATGTCTCTCGTTTTTCTAAACCCAGCAGACAACCCAGGGCATGTGTTTCTCACGGCAATGGCTGGAGCACAAAAAGGCAAGCCCTACTTTGACAAACACATTTTAAGTCTTTGCCATATGTCTTTCATCTGCCAACATCCCATTGGCCAACACAAGTCACATGACCAAGTCCCCAAGACCTACCCCAGTGGGAGGGAGGTGGGGAACTTTAGGAAAGTGATGACCAATGTACTGTTTTGGAAAAGAAAGGCCACTGTTTGTGGAAGCAATTGAAATTACATAATATACCTATTTTTAAAATCTAATTTCCTCAGTTTTAGCAAATTTTAATCATGTTCTTTTATAAAATTTCTAGACGATTGTGCTAGAGCTCATAAATTCTGCCTCCTAGATTCACTTAATGATGTATTTTTAAATTGTAATCACTAGTACATTTATTGTGTCTTGATATTTGAATTTCTTAGTGTAAATCCTTATCTCCAGGGTTATACTGTCAGAAATGTTTTGTTTCACCAAGTATTTTTGCATTTCTAAAATATAGAGAGCCAGACAAAAGGCCAGGTCCAGCTGAATAAGAAAAATCTTTGAAATGCAGTTATGTTTAGTCTCTACACTCAAATTAACATTGATTAACCTCTTATGGTGCACAGATTGACAAAAAGTAACATCAGCTCTTGTGCCTTTTCTCCCCAATTTCTGAAATTATATAGCTGGGGACTGTAACAGTGACAACACAAATACAACATAAAATTGAAGTGATTATGTATGCATTTGAGAGAGGTATTCAAATAATTGTGTGTGAATTGAAAATAAAATCTTTGAGCAAAAACTTTACGACCTTTAAACAGAAAGTATTTTGGTCTTCACGTCTGCATCCATTCTGTTCTTTGCTCTACATCTGTAAAGCACTGTTAAAAATGTGGGAATATATAGAATTGATTCTGTAGTTCCCATTTTCTACTGCAAATAGAAAACATTTTAAATTATGCATCTAGAAAAACATTTCTAATATTTAATATGAGAATGCAAAGAAGAAAATTTATTAGAAAAAAATTAATGGCTTTTATAACCAAGACATTAAAATACCTCTTTGTCATGTTGTATTGGGCAGACTAGATTGTGAGGTTAAATTGTACTTTTCACTCTAGCTTTTTAATGAAGCTTATTATCCAAGTAAAGTCAGGACTGGTCAAGGTTTTACAATTTGAGAATACCCAGCAAAATTAGAAACTGTTCAAGAAAACAAAACAGTTACTGATTTTAAAGCCAGCAGTATCTTTACATACTAAAATCAACCATTTTTTTAATGTATTTATAGATTTGGCTTTTTACTCTGACCTTTTTACCTTGTTTCTGGATTTGTAGCTACTTTGAAACAAATGTGGGGTTTTGTAAATCTTGCTACATATATCTTTAATAAAAGATCAAGATTATACAATAGTGTTTTTAAAGGGATTGCATGGTAAATTATTAGTCATGAAAATGAGTAACAGTTTGGTCATGTGCCCAAAACATCAGGAAGAACGTGTCGGAAGTTGTTGAAGTAGTTCGGACAGGAGCCGCGCTGGGCCTGAGCCGGGCCCCAGCGATGCCTTTAGTGCGAACCAGTAACAGCCCTGAGTGCTGTATTAAATAAAAACGTAGAGCTTTGTAATTACCAGTTTATTTTTATGTATGTATCTCACAATGTTCCTTTGTACAGTGATGACTGAACTATCTCATCTTTCAGATAAGAAAAATAAGACTCGGGGAAACTAAGGACTTAGTTGGCCTCACAGAACGAATGAGGAATGATATCAATGGTGCCCAATCAAATCTAATTTTCTACTCCCATGATGAAGTGCCCTTTCCTGCGTTCTGTCATGAAGACAAAGGATTTATGGTTTAGATTTAAAGAAATAATTGACAGTTTCAGTGCTACCTGTATTCTAAAGGGAAAAATGGGGGAAGAGGCAGTGGTCCTGCCTTTGGACTGAGGAATGTGGTAATTGAGGGGTGGGCAGGGGAGTGTGACACCGTGAAAGACCCAGGGGGAACCGCCCTGGTGGTGTTTGAGGGTCTGAAACTGATTAGAGAGGACCGGTACTGTAGAGGGGGAATCACTGGCCCAAGAACAATCGATGAGGTTTATTTATCTTTGTTTTTCAAGGTTTTATTTATATATAATTAAATACACTTATTTTAAGGGTACAGTTCCAAGGGTGTAACAGTTGTTATACTCATGTAACCGCTACCCAAATCAAGATACAGAACATTTCCATCACCCAGAACCTTGCCTTGTTCCCCAGCCCCCACCAACCCCCAGGAAGTTCACTGCCTGCTCCCAGCCTCCAAACAGCCACTTTCTGGTGTCTCTCTCCAGAGAATAGTTTATGGAATTGTATATTGTACTATGTGTCCTTTGTCTTCTTTCTCTCAACATATTTTCGGGATTCTTGCATGTTGTTGCACTGCTAAGTAGTATTCCACTGTACAGTTTTAACATTAAGTGTCTGTTCACTTCTCCATGAACATGCGTTGTTTCTAATTTGGGGCTGTTGTATGAGAATATTCACTTGCAGCTCTTCCATGCACGTATGTTGTCATTTCTCTTAGGCACATACCTGGGGGAGGAATTGCTGGGTCAAAGGTAGATGCATTTCTGTCTTTACAGGAAACCACCAAACTGTTTTCTGAGTAGTGGTAGCCTTTACATTCCCACCAGCTGTGTGTTGGAGGTCCAGTCACTCCACATCTGCAACTACCTTTTGTATTGATAGTCTTTTTTTAAAGGCATTCTAATGATTGTTTAATCTTTGAAATAGGATCTATTCCATTTTTCACAGCGAAGAACGGGATGCCAAAGACCCACTTTTAGAGAAAGGCCGCAGCGAGGAGGCAGATGAAAGAAAATCAGTCAGGGACAGAGGGGCTCAGAGAAATGTCAAAAAAACTGGGAGGAGTGATTTTCAACCAGATCCCGTCCCTCTGAGGTTCCAGGAGAGTGAAAAATGAGAAGTCTATTCAATTTAGCAGAAAATGAATTAGAGACAGTGCAGACCTAGTTGGATTGTAAAAATGACGTGTAAGCCTGGATGCAGCAGGCCACTAGGAAGGGTCTGAGTGCTGAAAGGCTAGGAACCTGTATTTTGTGGAGAGAAATGTAGTTATATATTTATATATAATATATATTTTGTTTATTTAATCATTATCTGGACCAATCAGTGTGGCTAGCAATTATGAGTTTGTATCCATTCGGAATATACTTGTTAAAGGCCCAGTATCTGCCAGAGCCGTTTTTATCTTTTCTCCATTTTCATTCTAGGTACCTGTTTGTCGTCTTATCCACATGAACTTTGACATTTTCCTTCCCTTATTTGATCTCTTAACTTAAAACATGAATAAGTATTTGTAAACTTTAAACCCAAAAGGTAGGTTGGGTCTTGGTTCATTCCTATGAGAAAATAAGATTCTTTTCTTTTGGTAGTAGCTCTTCCATTTGCCAACCCTGTAATACTTTATAACACCCTAATCTTCCCATTTCATATCAATTGGAGATGCAAGAGTCTCGTAAGTACCATATTTCCGGACTATAAGACGCACCCCCAAATTTGGGAGAAAAATGGGGGTGCATCTTATAGTTCGAATGTAGCTTACCTGGTTTGTGGGGGCGGGGGCGGCAGCCTATGTGATTTAGGTTATTAAATATTTTACCACATTTTTTGCTTCAAAATTTTTCCCCCTATTTTCCTCCTCTAAAACCTGATGTGTCTTATGGTCCGGTGCGTCTTACAGTCCACAAAATTCGGTTCTTGCCAGATTTCTGTGCTTGTGAGCACCCAGGAACTGCAGCGTTACTGTGTTAGACTGCACAGAACTTGGGTCATACAGTCCAGTCACAGATGAAATTACTGATTCGTGCAGGTACTCCTACCACATCACTTTGAGTGCCTGAATTGTTCTACATAATGACACATCCAACATCAGATGGGAAATACTGCATTCTTACACTTTCTTCATCCAGTGCTTATGAGCACTCGCCTATGTAAAACACCATGCTAAGTAGGCTTTGAGGGGGGACAGGGGGAGAATGTCATGTTTAACATGCCAAGAACGATTTCATTTTCTGTCCACTGTGATACCTACGATACTTGTATTCGGAGAAGAGCACCAGTGTATTAAAGCTTTGCCATTGCAGTAATTTATGTCACCGTTCGTGGACAGGCACATTTATTGAGCATTGACTAAATGCCAAGAAGTCACCAGTCATTGTGGAATGTCTGCATGGGTCAGACAAAACCGTCTTAATGGGGGGGCGGGGAGATTCAAGATTGTCTCAAATGTCTTCCCAATTTAGGAGGGAAAAAAGCAACAATACTTTCTTATTAGCAAGTCTGATGCTTATAAAACCCAGACTTTGCTGATTTTGAAACCTGGGATAAAGAAATGGAGGAGGCCCTGGCCAGGTTGGTCAGGTCATTAGAGCGTCATCCTGATGTGCTAAGGTTGAAGGTTCAAGAAGCAACCAATGAATGCGTAAACAAGTGGAACAAGAAATTGTCTCTCTCTCTCTCTCTCTCTCTCTCTCTCTCTCTCTTTCTCTTAAATCAATGTTTTAAAAAAGAAAAGAAATAGAGGAAAGCAGTAATAACCTGACTCTCGCTGGGAGAGTACAAAGATGTGTATTGTCCAGAGAAGAGTGCAGTTAAATTAGGTAGATAAGTTATCGATTACATTAGATAATAGATTATATATACAGTTATCTAAATAATGTATTAATCTAATGGTTTCTTAATTTTGTGAGCTAGTTAAAGCGAAGGTGAACCCTACACAGGACAGATTAACCAAAACATTCCTTCATGATTCTTGCACTGTACTTGTAACATCCTTTTAGGAAGACTGTGGGGGTGGAAGTCCAAATGTTACACTGACAGCGTGGAGAGTTACAGTTTCAAAGGTGTTTCATCAGGAGCAAAAGGGGACCCTAAGGATGTTTTCAAAGTTATGTGTAAATAAAATGTCATCAGACAAGCAGGGTTTAACTGTTTAAATATAAAGAAAGAAGATCCACACAAAAATGTTATATGTTTTCTTTACTGAAATATATTCGGAGATGTGTACAACTGTGTACTTGCAACTTTTAAAAGGATTATTCCAATGTGTGACAAAGAATCCATTTTTAAAGGTGGGTTGAGGAGCTGGCCTGTTCGCCACTGCCGAGCAGTGGGCCTAGAACGAGTTGCCTAACCTTTGCGGACCTTTTTTTCTCCCAAACAGAAAACAAGGGGTTTGAATTAAATTATCTCTCAGGTCTGTTATGTACAAAATTAGTGATTTACTAAAATACTCGAAAGGCCCTTTTCAGTAAATATAACTTCGGGTAACCATCCGATATCTTTTGCCATTCAATCTTGTGGTTCCAAATTTGTATTTCTGCTCTGTTGTGATGCATGACGACTAAGTGTAGAATGACAGCTTCGCTTTAAGTAGGAGAGCAAGAATATTGTGGTTTAACACAGTTTGAGCCACATTTATATATTTGTTTTTTAATAGTTACTTCAATTTCAGTAGTCGAGTGTTTGGAACTTAGAGTTTTAGAAATAAAGCTGTCAAAGAAGATTTAAATCAATGATAATAGATCATTTGTGAGAGGTACAATAATAGGTATCAGGAACTTTACATATGAAAAATATTAATCTTGAAGAGAGTGGTTATTCAGGAAGGAACCCTGATCCAGGAAATTCATTTGCATCGAGGCTCCAGGCTTGTTAACTGTTATTGTGGGCTAACAAGAGTTGTCTGTCAGCTAGAAACTCCGAGAATGAGAGGATAACATCTGGTATCAGAAAGTTGCTTTGAATGATGCTTTTTGAGATAGCACCTATAGAATCCTAGGTTTTACGAGTTTAGGGTCCATTTTAATGAATTTTAATTGCTTTTTAAATGGCAGTTATCGCAGAATTACATAAAAGTGAGCTGCCTACTAACATTTTTACAAACTTGAAGCCTGTGAGTATATTAATTTAAACTACCAGATTGTCTTATTTGAGGACAGATCTCCAGCCATCTCTGTTCATGTGTTTAAAATTCCCGTAAATGTAATTCTTGCAGTGAACACGGGAACTTGGCAGAGCGCCTGTTATATAGTAAGTCCTCCATAAAAGCTCGTTGTTGCTGCTTCCTGTTACCACTTTTTATTACATATAAAAGTTGTCACTTTGCACTAGTTCTTTACAAATGCACGTCTACAGATGTCCACTCACATAAAATCGCACAGCTGAGCACGTTGCGAAAGCACACGTGTGCCAGACTCAATTAGGCGCCGGCGGAGTCAGCACATGTGTGGAGCACGTGCCCTCGCTGTGCGCCCGCCAGTCACCTGCGTGAGGACTCACGGATGTTTCCCGTGTGTGGCCGGGATGAGATATTGGAAATCATTTTGGTGCCTGTTTTTTCACTTTAAAAATGATAAACAATGTATACATTTTTTTTACCAATTTTTATCAATTAACTTGGAAACAAAAATTCCCATTACTGTTTTTAGGCCTCTGGGTCATTGTTTTCCTATTAAAGTGGGTTCCATAACACTGTCACATACAGAGATCTTCCGTGTATAGCAGAGTACATTCATGTGACCTTCGTATAGCTTAAGATGTAGAATATTTTAAATACTTAGAAAGGTTCTTTATTTACTCCCACCCAATTATAATCTAGATTATTTTAGTACTTCACCCAAAGCTCATCTAAATTATTCCAGTGCGAGATGGCCTATTAAACATCCATAACGTTGGATTTCAGTAGATGCAGATTCTCTTGTACTCTCTGATGGAAACAAAACGTGAGATAATTTGGATGCCGCCATTGATAATACAGAAACCGTCAGAGTTTAATATTTATGAAAGTACATCATTGTTCTTTTCCTATTCACTTCATAGTAATTATTAAGGATTTCCATTTATACAATAATCTTTATAATTAAATATTGCCCTTATTCTTTTATACTTTTTTATACTTTGGGATTCTGTGTACAATGTCATTGTAGAAAGGCTTCTAGAACTAGTAGTTTTTGTCTAAGAAATGGATACACGTCGGTGTGTTAGGGCTCACTGGTATGTTGGAATCAGCTGAGAGAGTAGGGCTGGAGCTCACTGGCTGGAACGGTCATATAATCTGCTGTCGGTCCCTTAGCCAATGAGTGACCTTAAAATCTGGGTTTGTTTATGTCTCTTTGCCTGTGTCTGTATGACACCTGGGAGTTTCCCATCTATAACCACGGGGAGAAAAGCAAGTGGAAACAGCCAGTGGGGTCAGTGGCTTGCCAGGCTTCGTGCCTTCCACCAACCAGGGGTGCAGACGGTGGGGAGAACCTTCCAACTGCTCCAGCAAGATGCCAGGGTGCGAGTCCTGCTCTGACGATCGTGCCCTCTTGTCCACAAGGGTCATAATTCCAGTACAGTCGCCTTAACGCTGGATCTGACAGGGGGTGGAGTATTTTGTTTCTTTACTTATTCCTTTTCCCATTTCAAAAGAAATTTCACGATAATTTATATAAGTGTATCTAGTATTGTGTAATTGAAAAAATAACAACCAGGCAAACATATCAAGTTGCAGGAAAAATAATGCAAGAACTGCTAGACAAAGCTAGGAAACTGTTAATACTTAGATATGCAGGGTATGTGGTTCCGCATAGTAAACACAGGCAGGATGCTTGTGTCAGCCATATGTACCTGAAGGTCACTTCTGAAAGGCTTCCCTCGAGGAGCATAGCTGCAAAGTATTGCCCTAAAGAAGGCAATGAATGTTTTGGACGTGACAGCTTATTTGGAATGACAGTTACTGTGGCAGAAAAAAGATATCCAGTGAGGAGATATGAAAACTTACATTGAAGTAATGCTACAATGTCACTTACTTGTATAAGAATGCTTTCATTTGAACTGCATCGTTAGATAATAGTGCAATAATAAATTGTAACTTCTATCACATGTGAGCAGACACATGAGTGTGCAATTGCATTAATTCTAATAAAAATTTCTACTCTGGCTTTATAAAAAGTCTATACATATCTACTCACTCTGGTGGTCGTATTTTGTTCGTGTTTATTTAATTTTCAGATAACTTTAAAAAACAAAGTGAAATTGGGCTGTTTTAGAGATCTTGAGAGGAATGAAAATAAATTCTTTTAAAACTTATTCCTTGTGAATTTGAATGCATGTTCCAAGGGGCAGTTCCCCTTTTTCATCAAAAATTTCAAATCAGAATAGAAAAAAAATTTTTTAGCCACACAATGTGTTGTTTTTATTTCCTGGAAGAATAGAAAGGACTTTCATGGAAGAGAGAATGAGAAATTTGGGGCGGCCCGGGGGCTGGGTGTCCTTCCTCCGAATGTTGGTTCGACCTGTTTGCTCTGCGGGCTGTTGGCAGGTGGTCCAGCCCAGCACTCACCGCGGCAGCGTGGAGGTGAGGGTCCCTTCTGGGCCCTGCCTGTTAAGATGAGGAGGAGGGAAGCATCCAAATGAGCTGAGGAGTTCTGCTTCTTTGGGAGGGTGGTCCTGAGTGTGCTGTGGCGTTCCATGAAAATCCCCTCCAGGGGCTCTCTGTGACCGCAGCATCATGCCCACCTGTCCTTGCAGTAGAGAGAACGCAGTATTTAACCACATGTATCTCTGGCACTTAGTGTTGCGTACCACCACCCTCGAGACTATTGCTGCAAAATAGTGTCAGCAGGGGTCACTTCACAGAATACTCGATAATTGGGAGGATTAACTTCATTCTGATCACAAAGTGGTTCGTTTAAAAAAGAAATTACAAAAATAAACTTATACCAAAGGGGTTGGCCAGAGCAGACTCATGTGGGTTTTGACTTACATTTTCAAACCTTAAATTATAATAAGAATAGTAAGCTTTACTGTTTGGTCTGGTTATTTTAGTGGACAGGACTATATATAATAAAAGGTTGGAGTAATTAATTAAACAAAATGTAAGGATTACCTGTAAAAATCAGAAATGAACCATTTAAAACCTATTTTTGTAAGCAGCTATGAATTGCTGAACTGTTTTTGGTTTATGAAATAAAATTTGAAAGCTAGGTACCATTATGTAAACAGTGGTTTGTAATGAAGGGGAAAAAATCAGTGCATGCTGGGTAACGATTACCAGCCAGACACCCCGCATCCCTAATTCTTTTCATCCTCACAGCTGCAGTCGGTAGTATTAATATTCCCATTCAGGGATGAGGAACCTGAAGTTGAGTGAATTTATGTAACTTGCATGAGATCATAGTGTCTTTTGGAACTGCGGTCCAAACCTTGCTCTGTCTGGCTCTGAAACCTTCCTTTCTGTTACGTTCTGGAAGAGCACGGGAGCTTCTTAGTCCCCAGGCGGCTGGACTCGGACTCGGTGACGCTGGACCAGTCAAGCAGTGTTATCCTCCGTCAGGTGCGGGGTGAGGAGGGCATCATCAGGTCGTCTCCAGCATTATTCCTGGCTCTGAATTCTGCCAGGGTCGACGTTTAGAATCAGTGCTCGCTTCTGTCTGACTGGCACTGTTATGACGCCCAGCAAGCCCCCAGCCCCTTAGGGTGCTCCTTTACAGAATGCAGAGCGAGTCCTGCCTCTGTTCCCACTGCTGGACTTCCACAAGATGACACTCATGAAGGTGTTCTGTGCCCTGTGAGCACTTCCCAAAGAGAGAGTATCACGCGGCCCCAGGCACAGTCTCCCTGAAAGGCCAGTGATTGAAAATATGTGTAGAAAAACAAGGGCGCACAAACCCTCTCCTTACGCGCAGCATATGAAACCATTGTGTGGTATCCAGAGCTTTTATGCTCTTCACTCACCGTGGTGGAATGAAAGTCTTTCTTAGTGGTTTTGAGTTTTATTAATGACTCAAAACTGTTACAGTTCTAGAAAAATGGAGTCTTAATAGCTTTCAGAAATAGCAACAAACCATTTTGAAATGTACAGAAAGTGTGAAATTTTCTCTAGAAGGAATATGGCAGTTTGTAGAGACAGGTGTAGCATCGACTGTCGAGGCTCAAAAACCAGTCATCTTTCACCGGCTGTGACTTTTACGCATGTCATAATTAGCAGAATGTGTAGGTGCAAGTTTCACACTTTATAAGAAAAATTAATTGCAGAGAATTTCCATTTTCCTGGCTGATTTCTTAATTTGAAATTTAACATATAAAGTTGAAATGTTCTGAAACAAAAATCAAAAAGATACAAAAGCAATTTCATGGAACAAAATCTTTTGAAACAAAACTAGAAAGCTGACACGTAGACAAAGGGAACCTGATGTGTGTGCGACCCAAGGGCACGAAAGTGGTCTCTGCGTGCCCGGGGCAGACCGCCCTCCACAGACCCACCCTCAGCTGTCACCAGGTGGGAACGGCCCTGTCGCCAGACACATGGTGACCTTCCGTGGCAGAGGGTAAGCTGTGAAGGAGGCAACCAAAATTATGATTTGTTTTCCTCTTTTTTTTAATAAAAAGCTTATTCTGTATATTTTATATTATTGGGGGTCCGAGAAAAAAATTAATAAACACAGGTGATTTAAATCAGGCATTTCTTGTAAAAAATAAAAATGTTGATGCCATTTTTTAAAGTGCTGTAGGGATTCCAAATTCAGCTGTGTTCTGTGAGCCTGCTATCAAAGGCGGTTTAGAATTGGCAGGCCCTACACACGTTGAATTTAACACAACAGCCAGGCAGTGTCTGGGCTAGACAAATGCGTGGTTTACAAAGCAAAGCACATGAAGGCTCATGAAGATGTTACATTTTTATAGAAGACAGTTGGAAGAAGAGAATGGCATAATTTATATTTAATACTGTGCAAATATATTTCTGAATTGCACACTTGTGGGTAAATTCGTGGTCAAAGTAAAAACGTAGGGCATATACAGACCCTTGTGAGGCCACACAGACTTTCTGTAGTAATTCACAGAAGTAAAATAGATGTATCCTGTCCTTGAAACCCTGGAACCTTTATGTTGGTCATACTCTTACCTTAAGAAGCCATGATTTAATCTGCCCATGATTTGCTTTGCGTGGATTCAGACATGGATTCAACACATGCCTGTGTGTTGAGCAGGATTGTGCATATGTGAGCAGGAGGGAATTTCCAGGTTCCATCCCTGCAGTACTGCCCAGCGTCTGGACTGTGGTAAGTCCCTCCGACTGACTCACTGGTTCTGCGCTGCCCAGGCGATAACGGGTTTGTGAGCACAGTCACAGTTAGGGGTTGGATTGGCGGGTTAGAGCCCCTGGTGGGACAGCCTCTTTACAGTAACCTTTCTCCCCCTGTTTTGTTTATTTATTAAATTCTATGTTTCAATTACAGTTTGAATGCAACATTATTTTGTATTGGTTTCAGTTGTACAGCTTGGTGGTTGGACCACCATACACTTTACAAAGTATTACCTCTCCCCCTAATATTTCAATTACCCACCAGGCACCATAAATAGTTATCACAATACCGTTGACTGTATTTCCATTGCTCTACTTTACATTGCTGTCACTATTCTGGAACTACCAATTAGTGCTCCTTAATCTCGTCATCTTATTCCCCCAGCCCCGCAACAGCTCCCCCCACCCCGCCCAGTAAACTTTCTTGACTCTCATGCCTGCCACTCATCTGGTATTAAATCTAAACCAAATTTTTAAATATATAGAAAACTAAAAAGAAACTGAAGTCACCTTGCTACCACTGGGTCATACTTCCTAATCAGTACATAATTTGTGTAGTAAGCGTAACGTTCAATTTCCAAAATGCTGCTTACTCTAGTACTCTAATAGAACGGAGCCTCTGCAGTGATAATGGTGAGTTTGTCTTGCTATTTAACAGGATGTTGCCATGCCCTGGTTACTTTTTATTGGAACAATTAAGCTTTTACATTTCTTGATGGTGAATATCCCTGGTATGTGCAACTGGGAAGCTGGCTATTTTGTGACAGTCCTTTGTGTAACCTTTTAGCATTCAGCCTGTGCTCAGTACTCAGAGACAGAGAGTCCTCTTAGTTATTGCCTTTGCTTAAGAGGAGAACGGGACACAGAGACACAGGGCAGCCCTGAGCAGACGTCACCACTGCAGCATGGGACTCAAGTGGGCAAGGGCAGGATCGTCACGGCAGCTGAGATTTTCATAAGCACATGCTTTGCTCAAGGCATTGCTCTGAATGAGAGGATATAACTGCTGCCCTCACAGTGCAGACGGGATAACTGAGGCATAAAGATTCAGTATCCTACAACACAAGCAGTAAGCAGTGGACCTGCTGGTGAGTGATTGGTGATTGGTACCAGGCACTGTGTAGCCCTTCCGTGAAATTTCTACGGTATTTGAACTCTATCGTCTGCATAGTCCTTTAGGGTGGGTGCAGTGTTCTATGCATGTTCCCATCACCGCTGTCTAGCACTGGGCCTGGCAAACAGTAGAAACTAAGAAATCGTTCCAATTCATTAATTATTATTTTCAGATATTGAATTGTAATTTTATCCCTTGTACAACCACTGAATCGTATTGCCCTCTTCCTCAAATCTCCAGGGCAGGAATTGTAAGAGGGGAAACATCAATTGGTTCTATTTTAATTTTATTAATTTTTCATAAAAATCACAGTGTGTCTGTTTTACTACTTGGTAATAGGCAGTTTTTAGGCCTATACTGTGTGTTGTTGCTAATACACATGAGGTTTTTTATTCTGTTTATTCCTAGCTTGATTCTTCTTATTTCTGCAGATATTTCTGGGATTCTGAAGAGTCTTACTTTTTTCCAAAGCAAAAATAATGCGAAATAATAAGGTTGCTTTTGTGGGCAATTTCCAGCCCCAGCCTGTTTTGCATAACATCTGTATTTAATCAAGGACTACAAATTCAAACTGTTCTAATCATATTTTGTAAATTCAGTTTGTCTTGATTATTTATAAGAGAGTTATCAGGATTGGTAGATTTAAATATGGGTTGATTCTGTTTCATGGGCATTCCTTCCACATTTTCTAATAATGGTGACTGAGGGAAAATACTCCCAACAAAAGCTTTGCAGAATTTTTTGAAGATGGTTTAACTTTACAAACTTCACAACTCATACTCTCAGTTGTCGACAGCGGTGTTCCATGCATTATTCCTGTGCTTGGCTAGGCCATGGGGGCAGTATGAGTATTATAAAAGCCCGATATAGAATTATTTGAGCAACAGATTATTCCACATAGCAGCCAGCTCTCCAACCCTGTGACACCCATGGGGGGTCCGACAAGTCAGACTCAATTCGGACATGGACTGTGCAGTTAGCACAGACCCCACAGGTCAAGGGCCCCGTCCTCCAGAAATGCCTCACTTTGGATGCCTCCCACATTACCCCCACTTCTGTCTGAGCAACTGCAGAATTGAGGGTTCCCATGAGTCCCTTCTCCCACTTAATAGTTCAGTGACTCACAGAATTTAGGAAAGAGCTTTACTTACAGCTGCCAATTTATTATAGAGGATGCAACTCAGGAACAGCCAAATGGAAGGGACACCTAGGGCAAGGTATGGGGGAGAGGCATGCGGAGCTTCCATGCCCTCTCCAGGCGTGCTACCCTCCCAACACGCCGATGTGTTCACCAACTCAGTGGCTGTCCAAATCCTGCTTCTCAGGGGGCTTTAGGGAACTTTCATGACACAGGCATGACTGATGAAATCACTCGATCTCCAGCCCCTCTCCCCGCTCAGGGGTGGGGCTGGAAGTTCAAACCCTCCAATCACATGCTTGGTTTTCCTGGTGGTTATCTAGTGGCCCTTCCCATGGGTCACCTCACTAACATAAACTCAGGTACAGTCAAAAGGGGTTTGTTATGAATAACAAAAGACACTGCCATCCCTCAGCAATTCCAAGAGTTTTAGGAACTCTGTACCAGGAGCCTGGGGCAAACACCAAATACACGTTTTTTATTAGCCCATGGATATGCAGACTCATGTGTGTATTATAGGCAATATTTTGATGTACAGATTAGATGGTCTTTTAAAGATCTCAGACAACTTCGGGAATAATGTATACACATAATTCTTGATGGCAAGCAATATCCCTTGGTAAAACAAAAGTATAAGTAATTAAATGTTGCTATATATTCTACTACTCTAGCTAATCTCCCCTTAATATTCTTTTTAAAAAATAGGTTTACTTCTTTGTTCATAAAATAAACAGAGTGGGACATTTTTTAAGACTGGTGTGGGAGTCTGTAAGGGCTTGAGTCTCGGCTCCAGTGTGTGACCTTGAGCTCGGTACAGGAGAGTGCCAGCCTCTTGAACCTTGCTCGTCTCATTTACAAAGTGGGAATGACAATACCTGCCTCACAGGTGGTTGTGCGGATAAGTGAGACTTTCTGGTAGAACTCTTGGCAAGGTATGAAGTTCGCTGTAAGCTCTCATCTTTAAGAAAGTATCCGGGCATGCGTAGCTGCTGAGTGTCCGAGAACATTTTCTTGCTCATGTGGCCCCTCTGAGATCTGTTTCTCGGTTTTCCCTTCTCCTTCCAGTATTTTAAGTCTTCTTTTCAGTTTCCTGTTTCATCTAACACACAGAATCAGAGCTTCCATTTTCTTGAGGAAAAAAAGAAAAACCAAATGGCTTTTGTCTGGAATTCCAAGTATTTCTCTTCTTTTATGGAAATGATGCTCAAACAGATGTTTCCCAACATTCTCTCATCCCCACTCTGAAGCAGCAACACTCTAAAGCTTTTTTGTAGCTTTACCAAAAACCTGTTCTTAGGATGGCCGCTAATCGACACGTATACTTGTTCTTTCTCACCGTCCTCCCGTTTAGAAAATTGGACAGAGTGGTTGTGTTGACTTCTGATAATGCCTTCGCACTACTGGTGTTCCTCTTCTGCTGCTGACTTTCCCCTTCACTTCCTTGATTCTGTTCCCCTCGCCCCCACTGCGAGGCATGTCAGAGTCAGCACCCGTGCGCTCCTGGCTTGGCAGTTTCTCTTTAGAAACCTCACCTGCCTTTTCAGCTGCACCTTTCTCCTCTGTGTTTATGAAACTGAGATTTATCCTGTAAGTCTGCCCTCCCTCCTGAGCTGCAGTCGTTCGTGGCCAGCTGCCTGAAATTAAATCCATGCTCCCCACCGTTCTGCTAGTCGTTCAGAATTTCGGGACCGTGTTCCCTTTCCTTCCCTCTGCCCAGTGTCCACAGGTCTGGCCAGTTCCTCTTGTTACCTCATCTCTTCTCTCCCGTCCCTCAGGACCTCTTCTGTTTAGACTTTGCCTCTTTCCATCCGAACTGTCTCAGTGTCGTCAGGATGATCTTTCCCGGTCGTTCTGCACGCCACTTACAGAGGAATCCTTATGCGATAACATCACTTCTCAGAAATGAAATCTCCCAGCAGCTCTGCACAGTCTTGAGAGAAAAATTTCAAAACATCTATCGCCTGTCATCAAAGACACTCCACTTTCGGGGCTGCACCCCCTTTGGTGAACTCCTCCTTCCAACTCAGGTGGCCACATGCTCTGCTCATCGTTCCACTTGTTCCTGTTCGCTCGTGATTTTGTCCTTACCTGCACACCTGCGTGCTGGCTGCTCACTGTGCCTGCTCAGGAGCTGTATCCTGAGGGACACAACCCAAATCTCACACCATTTATCTTGGAGTGGCCTCCGTGTCCTCTGACCCCTTGACGTAATAGTGTTTCCATGTTTTTGTTATTAACTGTCTCGTGACAGCTCTTCTATCTGGGGAACCGGTGTTCTCAATCTCATATTGTTATTACATAGCTTTAATATTACCTACACTGGACAGCAGGTGCTTTGAACATAGTGGCACTTAATACATTTTTCCTTTTTTATTGAGTTTATTGGGGTGACATTGGTTAATAAAATTATATAGGTTTCAGGTATACAGTTCTGTAACACATCATCTGTATATTGTTTTGTGTGTTCGCCACCCCAAGTCAAATCTCCTTCCATCTCCATTTATTCCCCCCCCACCATCCTTCACCTCCCCTCCCCCCTTTCCCTCTGGTAATCACCAGGCTGTTCTCTGTGTCTGAGTTGTTTTTGTATGTATGTATTATTTTTTGCTTAATCCCTTTACCTTTTTCACCCACCCCCCCTTGTACATAATACATTTTAACCAATTCTCTCTGTTTATCTTTTTTCCAATCATAATAATGGTCTGGTGCTTAATAAGCAACCAGAACACCAGTGTAGTTATCTGTATCAAATTCAGAAATAAGCAAAATATCTAAACCAGCTGTGCTTTGATTTTGCCTGTTTCGTTGCTGTAATAAGCAGTGCATGTTTCTGCAGGATACACCCTGTGACCTCTTAGGTGGGTGCTGTGTGCAACAGAGGAGAAGGAATCCTGGGGGCTGACAGCGGGGCCGAGGAGGGAGCAGTGAGCTTGAGCCCAGCTAGTGTAAATGACGATGATCAACTGTGGAGGGCCTGGTGCGTTTTGGAAGTGCTTATGTGGTGGGTGGGTTGCTCTCTGTCCAGTCTCTTGGTAAACTGGTGTGTGATCCTTCTTATACTCCTTGCCAGTCTCCACAAACACCTTTAGCTCTGTGGATACTGGCTGATGTTTTGGCAGCTCTTGGCTCAGGAGCCAAGTTCTGAAATAAACTGTGTCTGCATAAGCTAGTAGATTAGTTTCTGGCTCCTTTGCCCTGACGTCCTCCAAGCTTCTTGGCCGTCAGTTTGGGCAATGAGAGGACTGCCTCTGGCTGTCTACTGATCAGATTCTCTGTGATTCAGTACTGAATCCATCTCTTGGATGCCTTTTCCTTCTATTGATTGATTGATGTTTAATCCTCACTGAAGGATACATATATTGATTTTAGAGAGAGAGGAAGGGAGAAAGAGAGAGAAACATTGATCAGGTGCCTTCCACATGCACCCCGACTGGAAACTGAATCTGCAACCTAGGCATGTGCCCTTGCCGGGAATTGAACCCGCAACTGTTCAGCACACAGAACAACACTCCGGCTAACCCGCCACACCGACCAGGGCCCGTTCCCTCTGATTTAAATGGTGTCCACTAACTAACAAATCCGGATTCACACATACAGAAAATACATAAATGCATTTCTTTTAAATGCATTATTTAAAATAATTAAAGATAATGGTTACATATAACTACCAGGTTGGGGTTTTTCTAGCATTGAAATTTTTTTGAAGTGAAGTGCAATCTACATTTTCCCCTCAAATATAGCTTATCGTCTTTAAAGTCTAGTTTTCCCATTTTCGTTATGCCTTAAACCAAATGATGTAAAATTTTGTCCTACTCAAAGGAATAATGGAACAGCCTAGTGAGCTACAACACCTTCTTGAGAGAATGCTATACTGTAATAGATCCATTTTGGGGTGACAGAAAGCCCATATTGCGTACTTTAACATTGCCTCTTTTTTTGGCCTAAATGAGGCATCTCAGAATTAATGCAGCCAGAGGCAATAAAAGTATTTGAGGTAATTTTTCAATGACTTACTATTCTTTCTCAACTGAGTGCACCAAATAAAAAGCATTACCAGTGTGACTAATAGAATAACTACCAATCAGAATGCCTCTCAATTCCTGAAATTCCTCCAACTCAGTCCACACTAACAACTGAATCAACGTACTTCAGTACATGTATCAAAGGACAGGTACCTTAATGCACTGTGTGCTGAACAATGAAGAATAATACGTCAGACTTACAAACACGTAAAATGAAGTGCAGAACTGAAGCAATCACCACAGTATCTCAGGTCAGAGCAGGAATTTGGGGTCCGTATTAACTGAGTAAAGGTAAGATCCCACAATACAGGTTGTTGCTCTACAGACATGAACCAGATTTCCCCCCAGAAACTCTCACCATAGCCTTGTTTTTTATTGACCTTTCAAAACGTCTTTCTCTTTTCTTTTACTCCTTTCTTTCTATTACTTTTCTACATACTGTTATTAGTAATTCTGTACCCAGTGCATTCAAAAACCATGATGGTGAAAGTAACAGAATTTATTGATGAGTTTATTTACTTAAAAAAACTTTGCTAGAGAGAATGTACTGTATACTCTATATTTATAAACATATAGAATGAAAAAAATATGCCACTAATTAAAACGAAAAAGTAGTTACTATAAGGTCTATATTTTGTTGGTTATGTTATTACAGTTGTCCCAGTTTTTCCTCCTTTGCCCCCTCCACCCAGCACCCACCTTCCTTCCAGTATTCCCCCCATCCCAGTTCATGTCCCTGGGTCATACATATAAGTTCTTTGAATTCTCTATTTCCTATATAATTCCTAACATCACCCTGTCAATTTTGTACCTACCAATTATGCTTTTTAATCCCTGTACCTTTCCCCCTACTCTCCCTTTTCCCCCTCCCAACTGATAATCCTTTAAATGATCTCCATACCTATGATACTATTCCTGTTCCAGTTGTTTGCTTAGGGTTTTATTTTTTGCCTTTTGTTTTGCTTTTGCCTTTTTAATGTTCATAGTTTTTACCCTCTTCTTTTTCTTAAATAAGTCTCTTTAACGTTTAATGTAATAATGGCTTGGTGATGATGAACTCCTTTAGCTTTACCTTGTCTGGGAAGGAAAGATTTCCTTCCATTCTAAATGATAGCTTTGCTGGGTAGAGTGATCTTGGATGTAGGTCTTTGTTTTTCATCACTTTGAATCCCTCTTGCCAGTCTCTTCTTGCCTGCAAACTTTCTTTTGAGAAATGAACTAATAGCCTTATGGGAACTCCTTTGTAGGTAACTCTCTGCTTTTCTCTTGCTGCTTTTAAGATTCTCTCTTTATCTTTAACCTTTGGCATTTTACTCATGGTGTGTCTTGGTGTGGTGCTCTTTGGGTCCAACTTGTTTGTCACTCTCTGTGCTTTCTGGACTTGTGTGTCTACTTCCTTATCCAGATTGGGGGAGTTTTCTTTCATTATTTTTTCAAATAAGTTTGCCATTTCTTGCTCTTCCTCTTTTCCTTATGGCATCCCTATGATCTAGATATTGGTATGTGTGGAGGTGTCCCAGGGAATCCCAACTTTCTTCCCTTCAGTGTTGGTTCCCTGTAGATTTTTCTTTATTGACTTAGTATAACCTTCATTCCTTCCTTTATGTTGTTGCCATATTTAATGAATTCTTTGAGCAGCCCAGTCACCAGTGTTTTGAACTCTGCATCTAATAGGTTGACTATCTCCATCTCACTTAGTTCTTTTCTGGGGTTTTGTTCTGTTCTTTCATTTGGAACATATTTCTTTGTCTCCTCAATCTGGCAGCCTCCCTGTGTTTGTTTCTGTATATTAGGTAGAGAGCTGCTCTGACTCCCTGTAAAAGGTGCCCTTCTGGGTAAATGCGGCTTCTTTAAATCCTTGGTTGTCAGACTTCCATACAGTTCAATTTTCTGAGAGTTCTGGATGTTATTTGTTTTGAGATTTAGTTGTGATTCTTTTTGTAGTTGCACAAGAAGCTAAGAGTGTCACCTACATCATCATTTTGACTGGACTATATTGCTTACATTCTTATCTCAGCAAAGGTAAAGCACTTTAAAAATGCTTTATTTTAAAATAATAATAGGATTTACTTGCGGCCAAGATGGAAGTGTAGGTAGATACACTTTGCCTCCTCGCACAACCAAAAGAAGGACAATAACAAATTTAAAAACAAAAAATAACCAGAACTGCCATAAAATCAAACTGTATGGAAGTACAACAACCAAGGAGTTAAAGAAGAAACATTCATCCAGATCAGTAGGAGGGGCAAAGATGGGCAGCTGGGGCAGAAAGGACTCGCAGCAAAGTGGCAGCTGGTGGACCAGGTGGTCCCACATTTGCATGCAGATAAACAGGGAAGAACAACTAGGGAGTGAGACAGACTGCACAACCCAGGATTCCAGCACAGGGAAATAAAGCCTCTAAACCTCTAGCTGTAAAAATCTGTGGGGGTTGCAGTGGCAGTAGAAACTCCCAGCCTCACAGGAAAGTTCATTGGAGAAACACACAGGGTCCCAGAACATACACAAACCCACCCAACCAGGAATCCACACCAGAAAGGCCCAATTTGCTTGTGGGTAAGAGGAGAAATGACTGAAAGCCAGACAAGCAAGCAGCATCGTTCCCTCTTGGACCCCTCCCCCACATACAGGACCACAACACAGCAACCTGGGTTGCCCCACCCTGGCAAATACCTAAGGTTCGGCCCCTTAGAATGTAACAGGTGCACACTGAGACAAAGAAATATGGCCCAAATGAAAGAACAGATCAAAACTCCAAAAATAGAACTGAGCAATGAAGAGATAGCCAACCTATCAGTTGCAGAGTTCAAAACACTGCTAATCAGGATGCTCAGAGAAATGGTTGAGTGTGGTTGCAAAATAGAGGGAAAAGTGAAGGCTATGCGAAGTGAAATAAAAAAAAATATACAGGGAGCCAACAGTGAAAGGAAGGAAACCAGGACTCAAATCAACAATTTGGAGCAGAAGGAAGAAGTAAACAATTAGAAAAGAATGAAGAAATAAGAATTCAAAAAAATGAGGAGAGGCTTAGGAACCTCCAGGACACCTGTAAATGTTCCAACATCCAAATCCTAAGGGTGCCAGAAGGAGAGGAGGAAGAGCAAGAAATTGAAAACTTATTTGAAAAAAATAATGCAGGAACTTCCTCAATCTGGCAAAGGAAACAGACATCAAGGAAGCTCAGAGAGTTCCAAAGAAGTTGGACCCAAGGAAGCACACACCAAGGCACATCATAATTACATTACCTGAGAATATTAAAAGCAGCAAGAAAAAAGGAGACAGTTACCTACAAAGGAGTTCCCATAAGACTATTGGCTGATTTCTCAAAAGAAACCTTACAGGTAAGAAGGGGCTGGAAAGAAGTACTCAAAATCACAAAAGGCAAGGACCTACATCCAAGATGACTCTGTCCAGCAAAGCTAGCATTTAGAATGGAAAGGCAGATGAAGTGCTTCTCAGATAAGGTCAAGTTAAAGGAGTTCATCATCACCAAGCCCTTATTATATGAAATGTTAAAGGGACTTATCTAATGAAAAGAAGAAGATCAAACATATGAACAGTAAAATGACAATAAACTCACAACTATCAACAACTGAACCTAAAAAAGCAAAAACAAACTAAGTAAACAACTAGAATAGGAACAGAATCACAGAAATAGAGATCACGTGGAGGGTTATCAGGGGAAGTGAGAGGGGGGAGAATAGGGGTAAAGATACAGGGAATAAGATGCATAAATGGTATGTATGAAATAGACAGGGGGAGGTTAAAAATAGTAGAGGAAATGGAGAAGCCAAAGGACTTATATGTACAACCCATTGACATGAACTAAGAAAGGGGGGAATACTGGTAGGGGTGTGGTGCAGGGTAGAGGGGAATAAAGAGGAGAAAATGGGACAACTGTAATAGCATAATCAATAAAATATATTTAAAAATAATAATTATAGGATTTAAAAATTGCAAAAATACTATAGAGTGTTGATGGATACCCTTTGCTCACTTTCTCTAATGTTTATATTGCACATTATCGTAGTATAATTTTTCAAACCAAGAACTTATCATTGGTTCAACACTATTAACTTTACTACAGACCTGATATGAATTTCATCAATCTCTCCATACTGGCCACTAATTGTCCACAAGTTTCTGCAGAGGTGAGGAAGTGGCAGACGTGTCTGCTTTGGTACCCTGGCCTGATGTGGGTCCCATGTGCAGACTGGGCGGGATGCAGGCTGACGTGAGTCCACAGAACCCATCGCCGTGCGGCCAAAGCTTTTCTTGGACAGCACCTGGAGCACATCACTTTTTACTCACCTTCTCTTCCACTTTGTAGTTTATCTTTAGTATATATTAAATATAGTCAATATTAAATATATGTATTAAATTGTTATTTATATTTATGTATTTATTTTTCCAGATTACTGCAAGAATAAACCATAGGAAAAATAAAAGGCTACTCTTATGAGTTTTCCTCATCTTTTATTTATAGAGCAATACTTAATGTGTGCCTACCTTGTACCAGACATAGGGTCTAATACTGGGCGTGTAGTGGAGAGCTTAGAAGAAATAGTTCCTGCTCTTCACTGAATTGTCCTGTCTCTATGTAACTGCAAGCCTGATGAGTTTTATGGAGGACAGTGAAGAGAATAATGAGAGTCTATAATATAGAGGCAGAATCCATTTTGGTGAGTCATGCAGAGTAAAGTGATATGTGAGCTGAGAGCTGGGGATAAGTTACCTAAAAGAAGGAGCTAAGGGCCTATTGGAGGTTCTATATAAAAGGAACTGCCCTGGCCGGTGTGGGTCCATAGAACCTGAGCACCCACCTGCAAAGGGCCGTTGGTTCAATTCCCAGTCAGGTCTCACACCTGGGTTGCAGGCCAGGTCCCCAGTAGGGGGCTCATGAGAGGCAACCACACACTGATGTTTCTCTCCTTCTCTTCCTCCCTTCCCTGTCTAAAATTAAATTTAAAATCTCAAAAAAAAAAAAAGGAATAACATGCAAAGGTACTGAGCTGAGAGAAACTGAAAGGAGCTCAGGGCTGCCACAAGTCAAGTCTCCTTCCATCACCACTTATCCCCCCTTTACCCTCTTGTACCAGCCCCTGCCCCAAATTTGCCTTTTAAACGTAACACTGTGGCTCTAGGGCAGCACATGGATTGGGGGAGAAGGTTTCAGGATCAGAGCAGGTAAGAGAGAGGGATGGGTTAAAACAAGGTAGTGACCCTGGAAGTGGAAAGAATGGAGACAGAGCCGGGGACTGAAATGGGTTGGATATGGAGAGTGAAGTTCAGCGATGGACGCTTCCCATGTTTCTGGGTTGTTTACAGACTTGATATCGGTGCCATTTGCTGCCTAAGGCAGCACCGAAGGAAAACAGATTAACCTGTTTTTGGCTTTTCTGGCATCAAAGGAAGGGTAGAGAACATCCTGCCTTACCTCTCTTAGTGTTGATCATGAGATCATCTGAGCCTAAACTCAGGCACAAAACTCCAACTTCTCATCAATAAGTGAGGGTCTCTGGCGTTATAACAGTTACTAATTGAATGCCCCCTTCATAGCAAGTAACAGGGATAAGAAAGTGAGCAGTAAAAAGGTCCCTTGTCCCCTTGGAGCACGCTGTCTAGTTGAAGAGAAAGACAAAATAAACGGTATAAACAAATATAATCTTCCATTACCGAGTGCTGAGCACCCCATGCTGGGAGTGAGTTGACTTAGAGCTAGAGGTCCAGGGTGGCTTCTCAGAGGGGAGCCTCCGCTAACCAGTTGACAAAGGAGGGAGGAGACTCTTCAGTGTCACTGCCACACCACAAGCATGAGGGGATGTTGGGAGAAGAGGCTGGGATTAATTCATGCAATTGTGCAAACCAATGTGCTCCTTTTAGAATTCCTCATTCTGATAATGCATGGCAGAAATACATGTTACTTCCTTTAAAATACTGTATTTTTAACAAAATTTATACTGTTAGACAGTAAAAAAATATCCCATTGAGCACATATGATGTTTAAGTTCAGCCCACTGTTCTGAAAATAACATCAATGGCTTTGCATGAGAGAAAGAGACAAATATAACGAGGAGGGGAGAGAACTTTAAAAACACACATGACATTCCTAACGGTCATCAAATCACTGGCTTGATAAAAGCAGAGAATAAAAATGGCCCACTTAATTTAAACACTGGTCACGCTTTTTATTTGGTCAAATGTAATGTATATATATATTATAAAAACATCCATGCCCACCTGAATAATCATGAGAACTTGTATTCAGTACAACTATGTGTAAGAAGGAAGCAATACCAAGAATTACTCTAAGAGTATCTTTCATGTGATTCTGCATAGGAGAATACTGATATTTAAGAATCATTGGCAGTGTCAGGGAATGGGTGAAGAGGTGAGGGGATTAAGAAGTACAAATAGGAGTCACAGAATAGCCATGGGGATATAAAGTACAGTATAGGAAATGGAGTAGCCAAAGAACTTACATGCATGACCCATGGACATGAACTGTGGTGGGGGATGTCCTGAGGGGGGGGAGAGTGCTGGGTAGAGGGGGACAAAGGGGGAAAAATTGGTACAACTGTAATAGCATAATCAATAAAAAATAATTAAAAAATAATTATTGGATTATTTCTTGATTAATCTTCCACAAATGTAGTAAACTGACTTGTTAAATTATGTATTATGTGGAATAATTGGAAAAAAATTATGGATGGAAGTATGGGCTTTAATTTTATTATATAACATAAAATGAACTTAAGAATAGAAAGTATTAAAAAGGACTCATGGACAACGGTGTGGTGACTGCAGGGATGTGGGGTATAAGGGGGATAAATGGTAATGGAAAAAATAGAATACAAAGGAAAGAAAAAATAGAAAATATTTGTACGTAATGATTTCTCCTGATCTTGCTAGTGAGAATCTCTAATCTTACCATATGTGTAATTTCTTATAATAAATGTATTATTGGCCTATGAAATAAGAGTTTATTTTGATTTTCCTCAGTATTAAGCAGCCTCTCTAATGTATGAGCATGAAAGGACAAGTATTATTCCAAGGTTGCAGCTGGGTGAATGATGCCATTTTTTTAAACTGAGAAGATATGGAAAGGAATAGCTGTAAAAAAAATTCTTGAAGGGAAAGTTAGGATTGAAAAACCTGAGTCCGGTACTCAGAGAAGATACAGGGGTAGGTAGAGGTAGAAATTTGGGGATCATTAGAATGTGGATGATACGTAAGGCCATTAGCGGGGATGGTAACATCGAGGGTGTGAGGATGGCTGTGTCGGAGACTCTGAAAGCCTAGGGAGCGAGTTGAAATTGGGGAGAGAAAGATCATGGGAAGGAGACCCTCCAGCCACACCAACATTTAGAAGTCAAAAGAATGAGAGAAGGAGGTTCAAAGCAAAGGAGAAAAGCAGCGGCAGCAAGCCAGAAAACGTCAATGGTGCTGAGTAAAGAAAGCTTTTCAGGGATGGAGTGGTCAGTGACGGCAGGTGCTGCTGAGAATCTGAGAAGACGAGGACTGAGGATGAACCATTCGGTGTGAAAACGTGGAGGCCGCTGAGGAGGATGACGAGGAGGATCCCACCGGCGGGCTGCGAACACACACCGGATTGTGTCCTAGAAAAAGTAGGAAGTGGATGCAGCGAGAATGCATCCTACCATCTAAAACGCCCTTGTGTTGCACATTTTGTGTTTCAGTAGCAATACTAATGTCAAGGAATTTTCATAAACACAGGGAGGAACACAGTATATTATATATTACCATGACTGTATTTCTTATGAGTACCCACAAGCTTGCTATTTAGTCTAGTGCCAACTTTAGGCCAAGAACCTGTGTTTTCACTCTATTTATCCTGTAGAAAGCACAATGGAATGCTAAATAAACTTGCTTTTTGGGAAAGCACAAATCAACGCTAAATCTCTCATTGAAGCCATAGTGCTAATCTACTCTGTTGCATCCTCTAGGGTAGTGTGGAGGGACTGGCGTGGGCAACAGCAGGTTTACAGCTGTGAGTATGTGCAGCACAGAGTTCAGTCTCGTATTACTTACTCATTATTGTATTTTCCATACAGACAACTGTAAACCTAGTTTTGCCCACCCCTGTTGGGGTGCTCACAGGAATGGAAGGTAATCCTGAACTAGGTCAGGCCAGGTATACATACCTATGTTCAAGTGCTGATTTTGCTGTTCCCTAGCTCTGTACCCTGGCAAGTTACCTAACTCTTCTACACCTATTTTCTCAAAGCTAGAATGTGGATGATAATATCGGAGCATAGCATTAGGTAGGGTAACGTTAAGCGTCGTGCCTGGCACAAAGTAAGGTCTTAGTAAATGGGAATGATTTTTGTATTGTGATTATTGACTTGTTCTTGAATGGGGTATAACTGAGATACTATGCAATTTAGTAAACAGAAGATAGGTCTTTTAATACACAGCAGAAAAATGAGGTAGCAGAGAGTAAGACATATCTTAGAAACTAGTGTTTGGTTCACGTTACTCTCTGTGTTCATTTCTCTCTGTTACCTCGTCTTTACTAAAGTCATATAAGCTGAGTGGTTAAGGTTGCAGCCTCTGTCAGAGCACATTTGTTATCTCAGTCCCCTGGAAGGAGCTGGATACTCCCGTTCCATCTTCCCACCCCTTCCCATGTAATCAGCACTGCTAGTGAGAATAGCTAACATGTATCAGCGCCTTCCTGGGTACCAAGCACTGCTCTAAGCACTGGACAACTATTAACTCGTTGAAATCTCCCAGCCCTGGGAGGTGGCTGCTGTCATTGCATCCATTTGCGCAGGTAAGAGAACTGAGGCCCTGAGAAGTTACGTATTGCCCTGGGGGTGACACTGTTGGTTACTGGCGGGGCTGGAACTCCATCCCAGGCAGGCTGCTGACACAGTTTTCCCCTGTTACCGCTTCACCCTGACTCACTGGGGACTGCAAGGTGGAATTTAAGGTGTCACTGCTTGTCTCCGGTGGGTAAAAAGGCAGGATGGGTAGGTACCCTTCCCCAGCAGCTCCTCAGTGACCAGTGTGCCGGGTGTCCGGGTTTCACATCCCACCTCCTACCGCCAGCCATTCGGGTAGGTTCATGAAAACTTTGAAAAACGGAGTGATCTTTGTCTCTTAACTATGAATATTAGTCATTAAAATAGAAGATTAGAAGGTTAAGTCTTTTGGTGCTTATACCCAAAGAAGGAAGAGTCATTTCTGTATTGAGCTAAGAAGTTTTCAAATGCTTATTAGGAAAACAAAATAAAGCCCAGCGTTGGGTAAAATTAGAAACATGCTGTCTGCCTCAGATACGCGAGTTGAGTGTATACAAAGAGAGCAGCCAGTATACATGTCCTCGATGGTATAGCTTCCTTCTTTCTGTGTGATGCAAATCGTGAATGTGAGCCTTTCCACCTGACCTAAGCTGTCCGTCTCGGAAGAGCACATTGTAGGCTTCAGTGCATGTTACACAACAGCCGAGATTGCCCTTTTCTTCAACAGGGTGATTCTTTTTTCTTTCCATATCCAGCGGTTAGTACCGAGGCCTGAAACCCTTAGTTACAGAACAAAGTGGCTTAGCAGTAATCAGGCCTGTGTGAGGCTAAGGGGAGAATAATGAAAGTTCCCTGCAAGCTTCCTGCCTGGATGCAGGTGCAGGAATCAGGGGGTCATGAATAATGCATGACATGCGGATTAGGTGGTGGTTTCTCCTACTGGGGTTTTGACTTTGCTACCTGCCTGGCTGCTGTATGTGGAAAGAAGTTGGGCCTTGGCAAAAACCGTCACGATTTAAAGACTGAGCTCAAATAAACAAACACTGCATATCCTTTTGAAGAAATAAAATTTGGGCAGCAGCTGAAATGTAAACCTTTGTGGTATACTTTATCAGAAGAAGTGAACTCTAGGTTATCAATTTACTAATTTGGGGAAGGGAAAAAAGCTTTCTTGTTTCACTGTTTTAATTTAAGAAACTTTATAATTGTTGGGTCACACACAATCAGGAATTCTTTGAAGACACACTGTTACGAAAATTGTCTGCTTATAGTATTTGATATGTGGCTGGATCACTAAATATCCAGGAAATATTGTAATTATAGGTTAAACAGTCCTGTTTTTCTCCACTGCTATGTGCAGTGAGAACCATCAATAAGAGAATATATCTATCATCAAACCTCAACTGGTGGAATTATCATGATAAATAGAAATACCAGAGTTAAGGAGGAAGCAATAACAGAGGTAGACATTTAAAGGCTGTAGGCTGAATTAAATAACTGTGTTTGGACTATTCCTTTTTAAAACTTGGTCAAGGCAGAATGACCGTGACACCCAGTGGGGACGTTGGGGAGGTTCAGGAGGATTTCCTATGTTCCCCTTGGGTCAGGGGCTCTAACCAGGGGGCATGTTTTGGCTCGCAGTTCCATTTTAATTATTGAATTTAAGGAGACAGACTGAAAGAAAAAAGGAAGAAGAGAAGAAAAATGAGTTCTCTCTCCTACCTTTTGTAAAATTCTCGTGCATTTTTATTGCGTGTTTTTTTCCCTCCCCCCAGTTCAGGATACTGGAGTGCGAGCAGGCTCTCATTTCTATCTGAGTCTGTCATTTCCGCTAGGCCCCAGTTTGGCCAGATGCCAAGACCAACAGGTGATCCTTGAAACTGCAAAACAGCAGGAAGTGGGCCTTGCTTGAATGAGACAGTTCACCAGAGGGGCTGTCTGGCTTCTCTCCATTTTCCTGCATAATTAACGTCCCTCCCCCATGTGGAGCAGAAAATCTGTGCTGAGCAGCTCAGCTGCAGCGGCCATTGAGAAGTGCTGTGAGGAAAAGAATGTTAATAAGGGATGTTGGAAGAAATAAGCCTTCTGGCTCTGGATTTACTGAAAGACTGCAGTTGGCCCTTCGGAGGGGCTAGAACTGTATTATCTGTTTTGAAATGGTTTTCCCTTTGCCAGACACCTTTGGAGAACTGGGGTTCTAATGAACATTGGAGCTTTTGGTTCTAACTGGACTTTAACAGGAGCTTAAAAAACCCTGTTTTCTTTCTCGTCTTGTAAATAAGAGTAATGTCTGGGATATAAAGAGTAAAGAGACACAAGCCAAAATCCTGCCTGGATCTCACAAGTCCTAGTCAAGACAGAACACAGCAGGAAGCTGGCCACAAGGAGCAGGAAGTGGGGCATGTTGTGTTGCCAGTGAGTGACCCACCGAGAGGCAGAAGGTTCGGCAGCTAGCTTGAGATTGGAAGATGTCTTCAGTTCCAGGAAATGTAAACTATTCCCAGTGGATGACTCCAGTCCTGAAAACTTAAAAAACAGTATAGTCTGTACGCCTCCATTATTTAACTAAAATTTTGAATTGACTTTGCCTACCTCAAAGCCCAAAGCTGTAGAGCATCATATCCAGTATTTTTCCTAGAAGTAACTGTCCACCTGTCCTTTCTTCCGACAGATTCTATTCCAGGACATTTGGAGGAAATTATTGTAGGGGAGGAAAGAAAGACTTTCCCTGTATTCTCTCAGGTTTGGTGTGTGGAGCAGCGGAGCGGGGGAGGCTGCAAATGAAACTGGTGAAAGACAGATTAGCGAGAGGAAAAACCAGTTTGTTTATGTGCATGACATGCATACATGTAGAAGTACTCAGTGATAAGTAACTCAAAAGGTGATTAGAATTGGGAGCTTCTATACCATTTTAACAAAGGGTAATAAATGATGGAGAAAGGACTGGTCAAAAGGAAAGGGATCTGGACTTCTAGGAAGGTAAATTGTAAAAGACGACTAGCAATGTTTGGGGAAAATAGTGACAAATAGGGGGATTTATGCAGACCCATTTCAGTACCATCTCTGGTGATAAGAGTTAAGACATGAGGCTCCCCTTCCTGGAATGAGAGAGGGGGACCCCTTTACAGCTGAAAATGTTCTTTACGAAAGATAAGTTTCTGCCCTGCTTTGAGGCCTTGGAAGGGCAGATAGAGACCTCTTCCTGTGTGTGCTGTTTCTCAGTTACCATTAGCTCAAAGTAATCCTCATGCCAGAGCAGCATATTTTGGGTGGCATATCCTGTCCCCTTTATCATCCTGCCGCTTTAAGTCTGGAAGTTAACTGAGGAAGCGTGCACTTAGACTGTCTCTTATGTGCCCCTGCGGGAAGAGGTAGCAGAGAGGGCTCATTGAAGGCCATTACCACACCTTTACATTATTTTCACCGACTCCTAAACCTGGAAAGGAGTAGGTCATACTCTTTGTTGGACTGGATGAATGAAGTCCGTTGATTAAAACTGGTGGTCCTGCTGGCGGGGGTGGTTCTTCACAGTGAGCATATGAGACAAACTCTTGTTACATCACAAGTGGTACAGAAGGAAAGACATACTGTGCAGGTTTGCAAGCAGAGGACTTTAACTGCATCCATTTACTAAGAGGTGCTCCGGTTCTGGGGGATTCTATACCAAGCAAATCTAAAAGAGACCATTTATAAACCAGATTGCTTTTAATATGTTCATTTGTACTCAGAAGTATGCTTTTTCAGTGACTGGATTACTCTCATCTACCTACAGGGTACATCCGTCCCCAGTATCAAGGGTCCGGGGAAATCGAATGAATAACCAGAAGTTTGCTTGGTGAGTACCCAGTCTAACGTATGAGAATGTTCAAGTCTAATGCGCAGTTCTAATAGGGCTGTGTGAAAGCAAAGGAAAATTATTCCTGCTTCTCTGTAGAGAAGGTGTTTCTGCTCAGTGAACTATGTTGTCTCCCTTTCCTTTGGAAAATCACTCTACAGCCAAACTCTTCACTCCCTAAAACCTGAACGTAACATATTTTTGCGAACAGATATGGTATATTTCCCAGGATTGTTAACTGTTACATTTTTAAAGGATGCCCCCCCTTTCTTAAATACTGTAAGTTTCTTAGTTAGATTTAGGCAACAATTCATATTTTTCCTCAGATACTAACTTCCACTTCTCACAGAGATTTTCATAGTAAAGTAATATATTAATTTTGAGGCTTACTGTTTGGATTTTTTTCAGACTGAGCATTAAATATCCAGGGATTTTATTTTTTAAGGTTCTATTTATTTAATTTTAGAGCAAGGGGAATGGAGGGAGAAGGACAGGGAGAGAAAGATCAATGTGTGGTTGCCTCTCGCACGCCCCCTACTGGGGACCTGGCCCACAACCCAGGCACCTTCCCTGACTGGCAACCCTTTGTTTCACAGGCCAGCACTTAGTCCACTGAGCCACACCAGCCAGGGAGGGTTTTATTTTTAAGTTTGGGGAATACGGGTATCTTCTTTCACTGACTAGCTCTTGAACAAAAATGTAGATGGGAAGTTATAAATGACCTGGAAAGTTAGTTCAACCACAAAACATTTATTGACTCTATAAAGAAGCAATTTAAGATGTTTTATATATGTTTTATGTGAAACAAAAAATAATTAATGTAGATTTAAAATCCATTTTGTTTACATTAACCACTCCATTACACAAAATTAGCCTTTTTACACACATTGTATCTTTTAAGAAAAAGGAAGAAAAGATGAACTCAAACTGTGTCCTGTTTACTTCAAAGGTGAATGGAAATCCACAGATCCCCATTTTTACTTCATTGAATTGTGCTTAGAATGGGATTTTGATTAAAAATTGCTTTTTTTAAAGTATGGCAAGATGATTACTAAAGATTGAGCTTCTAAATTAATTTTATTCCTAAATCAGGGTTATTTTTAGACACAAAATAATGACTCTTTGATTTTGAATAGTGCCTAATCAGCTCACCTCCCTTCCCCCATTAAATCTAATTAACTACCTCAGAATAGCTGAGTGATGTTGTTAAATATTGTGCCTCTCTCTTTTCACGGAGAGGGAAATGCAGTACAGATGATACAGCTATTTTCCAACACACTCTCTAAAGCTGGGGCATCCTTCATGGTTCCTCATGGTCACTACAGCGTATTGTCCCCTGTCACATCGGGGAAGCTGAGGGAATGAGAATGCTGATGGCCGTTGCGTAAAAGGACAGGGAGAGGTCAGGCCCTCTCCTGACTGGCCGGCATTGCGGGCTGAGATGCTCAAGTGAGCGGCATGAGGTAACGGGTAGAGACAACCATGCCGGTTATGAGATCCGGTTTCTGCAACGTGTTTTTCAGTGGCTAAATGTGGAACGATACGTAAATAACAGATACTCTTTTCTTCACTTTTCCTTTCCTGAATAGTAAGAGTAACAATAACTGGTTCCTACATAATGTATAGCATGTTTTTGGTTAATACGTTTAAACCACTTTTATCTCTTGGGAAGTGAGAAAGAAGAAAGATTTTTTACTGTTAGCCTTGAGAAAATTCAACTTTTATTTATTCAGCAGCATTTATTTACTGTCCTTGGCCCTGTGGAAAACACTGGATTAGAAAGATAAATAAAACACGGTTTCTGTCCTCAAGGGGCTCACTGTCCTGAAGGGGGTGTGCGTGTGTGTCCGTGTGATGTCGCACGTATAATATACAATATTTGTGGTGTCATACACACTACTTATATATAATAAAATGTGGATGGTGCTCTAAGGAGATATATTTATAGTACTGAGTTGGCCAAAAAGTTCTTTTAGTTTTTTCAACAAAATAAAAGATGCACTTTTCATTTTCACCAGTAACTTTATCAATTTGGATATTTTCAGTATATTGGCTATCTCCCACATGGTATAATATTGATTTTTCTCAATTAATGTCTCTATTTGATTGCTATCAACTTCAACTGGTCTACCCAGCTGTAGAGCATCATCCAGTGAGAAATGCCCAGCGAGAAATCTCCTGCACGAAACTTCACAAACCACTTTCGACGCATTTGATCAATCACAGCACCTTCTCCATACACTGCATAAATCTTTTTCGTGTGTTTCAGTTGCATGTTTACCTTTCTTGAAATAACAAAGCATAATATGCTGAAAATGTCACTTATTTTCTTCCATCTTCAGTATTAAAATGCTACCCCAAAATTCACCAATTTTGATTTTTTTAAATGCACAACAGATATGACAGCTGTCACAATACAGTCTAATAAAATTGTTTCAAATGCAGCTAAAGACAACTAAGTACTATAAGAGCCATCTTACAGAAAAAAAAACTAACTAACTTTTTGGCTAACCCAATATAGTGTTCAGAGGAAAATGTTATCAATTCTATTTAAGACTGATTTGAGAGTAGGTAGTAGAGAAGACAGAAAGTACAAAGGAAGGAAGAATACAATCAGCAAACCCACCCAGAGGAGGATTTTGAGTAAAGACCCAGAATTAGTAAGAAAAGCAGAGTGTTAAGATGGTACTTTCTTTACAGGTTGAAACACATGTACAAGGACTTGGAGACATTTCTAAATTAACCATAGCAGCAGCATACATGGATTTATTACTTGTGCTTTATTTGGTCATGAGTCAGTTAAAATTCCTTTTGTACTACCTTGAATTTTCCTTAAGTAAATACTGTGAGGCTGGTATATGGAAATAAATCAGATAAATCACCTGGCTCAGAAGCAGCCCAGTGAATCACCCAGCATCTACGTCTGATTAAGTGATAAACATTCACTATATCTTTGTGAAATATTGGCTTTGAGCATCCAGGAAGTTGAACCACTCATGCTAGCAATGGAGATGAAGGAAGTGATACTTGCTCTCCCCCAAGTAGAAGTGCGGGGTAATGTACAGAATTCGATGTGAAGTTCAACCCCAGCTTGGCTCGGGAGTGAGTTAGATCTGCAGATTCTTCCCGTGTGCGATGTTAGGTGGTTTTGTGAAGTCGGGTTAGCAAATGCTTCAATCAGGCAAAAAAGTTTGTTCATCAGAACAGCAATTCAACCTCAGTAAAAGATGGAAAGGCTGGGGGTTATAAGTTACTGATAAAAATGCATGACAATTGGTAGGTCGTAAACGTCAGTGCCCTGGTGGAGCTGTCAGACCTCCACTGTGTTGATCACTGAGTAAAGATGGTTTACAATGTTAAGTAGTGTTTTGCTTTGCGTAATGTTACTATGTTACTATGAGGCGGCCAATGGCCTCGCACCTGTAGCAGCATTTCCTCTCGAGATGAAGTGTATGGACAAGAACTTCTGTTCAAGGCAAACAAGTCTTTTGAAAGAAAGAAAATAGGGTAACAAATGTACATATCCAGGGACACGTACATGAAAGCCCCAGGAGGTTAGAGGTGCAGTGACAGTTGTCAGGGTGGAGCCAGTTTGCTATAACTGTCTGCTAACTCCCAGGGATTAAAAAGTGGCAGTAAGAACTTCTTGTACCCCAATAAAGAACATGAAATCATGGTACGAATACACTTAATCAAAGGTAGCAATCGGGCCAGACACGAACTCTCGGTCGCTATGGCTGTCCCCGCACAGCCCCCTTACTATAGTAGTATTTGTTGATTTGAGGATCTATAAAGCCTTTAAAGTTCAGCATATGAATTTCCTTCTTTATTTCATGAGTCATATCTCTCCTCTTTCCTTCACGATTGGCCAAACAGGTGATCACGCCTTCCTTTGTCCAATAACTAAATAGACTTTTTTAGAGCATTTGCCACTCTTTCTTGCCTAGGATAATGCCAGGAAAATATTTTGCTCCATTTCAGGCAAACTGGGGGGAGTGGAGCAAACTGTATTGAAGAGTTGAATGTGCAGGTAGACTCTTGTCCTTTACAGATCTTTTTTGCATGAGGAGGTTAATTTTTTATTTCAAATCCATGGGAGGTGGCTGTTTCCAAGTCATCTTTTAGCTGTTTTATTCCCAAAGATAATAATAGAAATCTAGACCCCATGTTTAGAGCAAGACAAGGAGGGGCTAGGTGGGGAATACCTCTGAACTGAACATTGAAGTCGACATAAGGCTCCAGAACTTTCTAGGATCAGCGTGAGTATTCTGAAGACATACGTATTAGCATGTGCTCATTTTTAGCTTTTACCCTTTCTTCTCTTCTCTCCACTTCTCCCGTCACCCTGCTCCGTTCCTGAAGTCTGAAAGGACTTGGGCATATAATATTGTTTGTCGATGATGGTCGTAGTGGTGGTTACGCTGCGCGCTCAGAACAGCCACCTAGAGCTGTTATGTAGCAGTGGGAGCTAGTGGGTGTCACATGACAGAGACTTCGTGGGCTATTTATATGATGACATAGAAAATAAAGTATTGTTGATAAGAAATTTCATCAGTAAAATAGAAGGAATTTTCCCTAACCAATGGGATGCTGCCGCCATCAGTCTCAGTTATGATTTATTGCTTCCACGTGCCTGGGATGGTGTGCAGCTGTATACACAGAGAGGCCTCCAGTTTTTAATAGAGCATCTATGCAAATTATAACACATTCTGGGTGTGAATCACATTTTACATTTGGACGTGGTGAAGTTCTGTGTCACAAATTTTTGTGGGGAGCAGGAAGAGCCTTTTCACACTGGTGTTTTATCGTTGGAGATAGAGAGCTACAGTGAACCTAAACATTTATATGCATACAGTTGCAAACGTTAGACATGACTTCACAGAATCCTTCTAGAGAATCTAGCTAGTACAGATCTTTGTCATGAAAACAAGAACAATCATTCTCACTTAAATCTGCCTCAGAAGAGGAAGGCACTGGAGTTGTTGATTCTGGAAACCTCTCAGAAAGCTGATGCAGATCTTGCCCTTTAAGGGGGGCCAGAGCATTTCCAAATGTAGTTATCGATTTCAGAGTTATAAAACAAATGTCAGCGTCATCAGGTTCAGTTCAGCTCCTCACTTTCCAAAATGCAACATGTCAGCCGAGGGCATAAACCCAGGTCTCCGCACACCTGTTTCGTCATCTTTCCACTTCGCAGCAATTAGCAACTGCTGGAGAAATGCTAAAGATTAAGTAAGATGGACGGTTAATTCATTAGGAGCTGAGAAGAAGGCTTTGGTTTGGGAAATTCCCCTGATATTGATGGGATGGGGGAGAGAAAGGAGAGGTAGGAGAGGCCTAACGAAGACACCGCTGCCCACTCCGCTGTGGGCAGTGACTCCCTGCCGATGTGTTTTGTGGTCATGGTGTGGGTCTCGCACACTCATTATTTATGGATGATGTTGAGTGTGTTACTTTAATTACCGGGGCATTCCGCTGCTTAGCTTTTTGACTTACAGGGCAAAAATTATGACAGTATGTGTGAACTTTCATACATAAAGTTTCCAGATCCCAAAGTGCCTGACCTTCATGGTTTCTTTCATCCATGCATGTTGATAAGCATGTCACGGCACCTTGCCTTCCGGTTTCCTTTGGAAGCATGCTCTCTCCGATGCTGGATCACAGATTTGGAAAATGGGCGCCACTGACGTTCCCATGAACTGTGCCCTCTGTGTACACACTGAATCACCATGAAAAAGGGCCTCCAGGACGTTGCTGCACTTTAAATCTCCAAACTCACTTTTTTTTCCTTAATGTTCCCATCCAGGATCTGCTATTAAATTCTTTAACCACTTCCACCGCCTCCTCAAATTTAGCTTGGTGACAATTATGTAGACTTTACAATTGTGTACTATCTTTCAGATTGACCTTATTAAAGACTTTTGGTCTAATTTTCCTAAATTCTCTTTACCCAGAATTTCAGCAAGAAACCTTATGATAAAAATGTTTCACATTCCTATTAGTAACATATGATTTTTGTGTCTAGTATTGCTTCAGTCGCAATAAAGATGGTTCAAAGAAAATTGGTAGGTTATTTTCTGCAACTATTTCCTTAATTATGGGAGTATTGGGGCTATAAGATCTTGTTGAGCTATAAAGATCACCACTTCTGAGACATTTTTTTATTGAAAGTCCCTGAGTATTTTGTGCCCACCAACCTGCTGCTCAAAAGCATTGCAGTATCTTGCTGAAAACCCAACAAAGAACCCACAAGCCTGTCCGTGTACGTGTTGCTGACTCCTGGCATCTTCTCGGCGCTGCAGCTAAGGTGCTGTCATGAAATAAAACACCTCTGTTGGCTGACTAACTTTGGCGTGACCTAGAGATGCTAGTTCAGTATTCAAGAAGGGATTGTTAGGGCAATCTAAAAAACATGGAAGCTGAACAACGTGCTTCCACATAACACCTAGGTCAAAGAGCAAATTGCAAGAGAAATTTTAAAATATTTTTTGCTAGATGAAAATCTGAATACAACTTACTAAAATTTGTGAGATGCATCACAAGCAGCGCTTTGAAGGAAATCTATAGCATGAATGCATATATTAGGAAAGAGTAAAGATTTGAATCTGATAACCTACGTTTCCACTTTAGGAAACCACAAAAAGAAGAGCAAATTAAACCCAAAGTGAGCAGAAGAAAAAAAAGTAAAATGAATTGTTGGTAATTCTGGGACTTGTGGCATCTTTTTTATGTAATTGTTATTTTTCCAGGTAGGTTTTATACAGTTAAGGATACTTAAAATTGCACAATCAGGATTGATGATTTACTCTGGGACAGCTATTTAAACTACAGTATTTTATAGAGTTATAAATTGTACGGTGGGCATTCTTCTCCATCACATCCCTTCCCTCTTAAATTCAGTCAGGTACAGAACTTTAAAATAATGGTCATGTTGTGAAGAAACATGATGAATAAGGGGATACAGGGAGTCATTAATGAATAATGCAGAAAAAAACTGTGTCCCACTATGAGAGAATAGGTATCTATGGTAGCACAAGTCGTGTCATAATTAACATATCAAATTAAAAAGAAGGAAGGTCGTGTGTGTGTGTGTATTCATATACCCAGAGAAGCCGCATGCTTTCCTAGTGTTTCCTAGTGTTTTTTAATGGATATATTTGGGCTGAGAGATTGGCTAATCCTAGCTGTCTTCTAAATACTACATATTTGAAAAAATAATGACCGATGTGGAGACCCAATGAAAAATCCTACTGTGTCGTGAATACGCCGAGATGCTGCTCTGGATGATACAGCTGAAGGGGGTTCCTTCCCCTGCGAAAATGCCGGGTACACCAGCAGTGGCGTTTTTCTTTTTATCTATCAGTCATAATTGCAATTGTCATCTGTCTTGCTGAGATTTCTCTGCATACACATAGACAGTGAACTAGCAAATTTAAAATTATATATTCTCATCTTACTATAATTTGTTCTCAGCTGACCCCTAGATTTAGTAATTTTCTTAAAACTGGCTATTTATTACATTTCCCAGTATAGCACTAGATTACCTGAAGTCTATTTGGTATATTTTAGTATAATATACTCATAATTAGTATGTTTCTCTTCATCTGTTTTAGGAGAGCAACAGTATGTGATAGAGCAATCCAAAAATTAAAACCAACCCAGTGTCACCCAGGTTTCAACATAGTCACAGCTCCTCGGCATAAGCCCACAGCAAGTACAGTAGCTGGAGGGCTGAGGACCTGCTGGAATCTGTGGTCTGCTTGTAGCCATCACCTCGTCTACATTTTCATGCTGTGTAGTCTCCTTTAGCAGGTGGAGTTCTTTTGTTGAAAGTAGTGGAAACTGACTGAGCCTGGCCAACCTAAGCTAAAGGCAATTTTGCAGAAGGACAAGAGGCAGGTTACAGAGTCAAAGGAAAACAGTGGACGGGGCCTCAGTAAACACAGGAAGCAGGACAGAGGGATCCAGGGAGCAGGATTTACCAAACAGGGGCTGCTCCTTGATGTCACCTCCTAAAAATCGCAGTAGAGGAAGCCACTGAATCTGATTGGCCCCAGCCTGGCCGAGGGAAGGGGCTGCCTTGGTTAACAGTCCTGGTAAGCCACACGTAGCAAGGGCCATAGGTAATGAGGAGGGGATAGTTTCCCCAAAGAATAGGAGGTCCTGATACTAAAAATTGGTAGGAAGAACTACTGCTCCTCATAAACTAGCACCATTGGTTGTCCCTGCTGTTCAGTGAACTAGAAGCTGTCATTAAAGGTAGTTAATGAGCTTTAATGTTTTTCCCTGGAGGCCATCATTTGTTATATTTTGCATGATATAGGTACTCTGCAAGTAGTAACTAAAACAAACAGATTCTCTTAGGTCTTTACTCTTGGCTATTCAGTGGCCAAAGCATAAGAAGAATGTCAAGGTAGATAGATTCCATTCTCCTTTAAACTTACAATTTTTAATCCTAATCCCCTCAAACCCCTCATTTTCCCAGGTTTCCTCCTTTAAATCACTTACTTTAAAATGCAGCCTTTAAAACCAAACTTACATAATTGTGATGATACATACAAGATAGTCAAAACAGAGAGCCTCCTACGCAGTGCACGAAGCTGGAGTCTGCAGGCTCGGATGCTGGTGTCACTTTTTCACATATACTGAGTGAGTCTTCATACTCCTCGTTCTTCCGTATTTCTATCAAATGAATGAACGACCAATGGCGTCTGACCCCAACTCTTCAGACTGGATCTGGGGAAGAGTGCAAAACAGATAATACTCTTTATAATATCACCTTGAAAGAAAATGCTTCATAAACTGTGGGTACTGGCCCACAAATTTTAACTTTACATAAAAAGAATCTCTTTACTACCACCTAGCTGACTCATGGATGCACCCAGCTTTATTATAGCCTCAAATGAAGCTGTAATTTACTTCAGCTCTCCTGGGTCCTTCTTAACGGGAACAATTTAGAATCCTGACCCAGTGGGTATGTGCAGGGACTGGGATGCCACACATTAGGTAAGTGCAGGCTCCCGAAGGGGCACATGCTACAGCCAAGCAGAAGCGGTTGCTTTTTAGGATGTGGATGCAGCCAGTTTACCTGCGTTTCTGGGAAAACTGAATAAGCCAGAAAGGTACCTCTCTGTATGTTACCCATCTGATCATGATTGTGATGGTTAAATCCTCTCTTCCATCCTGTCATTTACCTGGGACACCTTCATAAATGAACATATCGGATCATATCCTTTAGAAAGCAATGATTGACATCGCCCATAGGGCTAAAATTTTCTTACTATAAAATAGAAATCTCTCCAATGCCACCTATTTTCGCATTTCTCTACTCATTTGCCTTTTTCCCTCAGAGGTCAGTAAAGAAAACGAAACAGAGATCTCCTCAGACTTTACAGTTAGTAAGTAGAGGGAAAAGAAGGAAAATACCTATTATTTTTTGCTTTAGATTTGAATTATTTTATGCTTTTTGACGAACCCAGTGGCTTAACCATGAGAATAGACTGACTTCTTACAGTAAAAAGTGGCTTAGCGTGATCTTCCCCAAACTTTACAGGCCGAGAAGTGTTTATTTGGGGAAAAGAAGGAGGTGTGGATTTATGTTGGAGGTAGGGAACAAAGAGCAAAGACAACTGTGTTGAGAACAGAAGAAAGTTGCTGCCACCTAGAGGTAGAAGTTGAGAAATTTTGAGAGTGTACTGCCCCGAAATGATGGTGAAAGCCGACATTGATATAGTATCATCATGAAAGGAAGGGCAGCTCTTGACTCGGTCTCTTTCTGAGTGGGACTGGGCTTATCCTACCCCTTTCCCTGTTGGTATTGTACCGATGTTCCATACGAGCATTTTCTGACCTTAGTGGGCTTTCCAGTTTTTGTGGACAGCAGCCTTGTTAAAAACTCACGTTAAGTCATTGGACATCTTCCTCTTGTATAATGCAGTCCGCTCATTTGGGAGGTTTGTGTTACTCTGGTTAACAAAGAACGTCTTTCCCATGATCCAGACTATCTCTGCGCCATGAAGGCCACATCCTCCTTCAGTTGTGGCTGGTGCTCCAGTTTCACGGGAGGCGCAGAAAGCAGGGAAACCAATGGGGTAAGAGCAGAGAGTCCTGGGGACACCGTTCAGGGGAGCGTATAGACATTTAATAGATTACATTTTGTTTCCACCAAAAAGGAGGAGGAGGAGGGACCCTGAGACTCACTGGAGTTGTGCAAAAACGTGAAGCCAGTGCAGTACCAGCCTCAAGAATAACGTGCCACTCGGCCCATTTTCACTTCGGTTATTAGGAACTGACCATACGTGGCGCTGACATTTCTAAAGTGGTTCTTGCCAGGATATTTTTGATGGCAAAGCCTCCCTCATAAAAAAGCCCAGACAGGCAGAAACGCTGCGGTGCCCCATTCGGCTGGCAGGCCTCTCCTGTCAGGACTGCTGCCTCGTGCACAACCCCAGGAGGCACTGTGCACGTCGGAGTCCTCCCGAAGGGCACCTCCTGGGCACTGAAGCAAAGCACTGCGGCATGGACAGGTGAGGAAAGAGGAAGAGGGTGGGAGTGTGAGTGTACATGCCTGTCCCCCTCTTCTCTCCTGGATGAGAGGTGTGATGGAACCTTGTTGATCATGATGATGGTTTTCTGGGGAAAAGGGACTTCAGAAATACCAGAAGGTATCAGTAATGCCTTTTAGAAAGCGAGGATAGCAGACAGCATGTTCTTTGTCTATTGAAACCCTAGTGCTTCCTTAAGAATGCATGAGCCGAATCTTTCCTCTGCCTAGCCTCGCTTGCTTGCCGCTCTTGTCCTTTTTCCTGTCCTGTACTTAATCTTAAGTTACAGTTTAAGTATTTACATCCTGTGTCACTCAGCAACCTGGTCACTTTTGAAATTGCCAGGAATTGTTATTTTTTACTCTTAATCAATAGCATTGTCACTTTTCTAGAAGCTGTGTGTCCATTCATTTGTTCCCTTATTCAGTAAACCCACGGTACCCACAATGATCTGGTCCTTTTCTGCACTCTGGGGACACTGTATTTAACAAGACAAACAAGCCCTGCTCCCACAGAGCTAACCATGCAGTACAGTAAGAGAGACAGCTAGTGATGAGCGCTCTGATGGACACACAACAGGGGTGATGGGAGGTGGCCACCCAGCCATCCAAGGGGCCGGCCAGAAAAAGCCTCCCGAAAGGACATGACGCAGAAGTTGGGAGCTGAAGGAGCATGAACCAGCTGCATGAGGATCTGGAGGAAGTTACTCTAGCTGCTAGAAACAGCTCACACAAAGGCCGTGGGAGGAGAACAAATTCAGAACGTGAAAATGTGAGTGAGGAGTGGAAGAAATGGGGCATGGTCAGAGAGGTCGGCCGGGACCGGAGCACCCAGGCTGTGGTCTAGG
>CM052548.1:21210243-21229500 GCA_028533065.1 Trachops cirrhosus
AAGGCAGTGTCAGCAGCAATTGCTGATGGATGGAAATGAGGAGAAGAATCATGGAGGACACCTAGTTTCAGTCTGAGCACCTTGTGATTGTGGTCCGGAGCTTAGAGGACGGGGCAGCTCTATAGATACAGAAGTGGGCGCTGATGGCCTGTGAATAATGTTTACTCAGGGGAAGGCGTGTGTCTTCATTTGCTGATGAGGGACAGAAATGTTTTTGAGAAGGAAATCCGAAAATAAAAGTTTTGCAGACTGTGAACTGGTAGCTCTGAAGTGCAGCGGTGGGGCCACAAACACCCGCACCGAGGGTCAGCCAGACGGAAGCAGTCACGGTGCCCCAGAGGCCACCGACAGTGTCCCCAGGGAGCAGAGGAGTGCCAGTCTGTCCGTTTCCTTGCCCCACCTCTGCACACTGTCAACAACCCATCATAAAAGGATGCTGCCTACCCCAGTACATGCCCAGGCACCCAAACTAATTAAATAGATCTTAATACAGTAAAGCACCTTTTCCCCAAACACCACGTACCCTGACCTCTTTCTAACAGAAAAAGACTTCAGCACTGGAAAAGAATCTGTCTGTTCATATCCTCCAAGCCCAGTTTTCTTCCTATCACCCACCCGCACAATCACCCCAGCCTGAAGCCTCATAGTAACTTCAGCTCTGTCAAAATCAGCATCCGTTTGATCATTCAATCTAGGATTCCTTCTCCCTATTCCTTGTCAGTGTTGGCTCTTCTGTATTCCACGTGCCCTCATCATCTCTTCCCTGAAATATTAACCTAAGCTCTGAACTGGCCTCTTAGGATTCAGATTTTTTCTACTCCTCCAACCCACTCACTCTTCACCTTGTCTACAGTGATGTTTGTGAAATGCAAATGAGATCGCTCCCCTCTTTACAGCTCTTCTAACTTTGCTGTCCTGTAGAAGTCCAGAGCCCTTAGCACAACTCATGAGACCCTTTCAAGACAATTCTTTTCCTCTTTTCCTACTCACTTTTCTTAAGTTTTTCCCATCTTCCTTGGGCCCTGCATTCCCAGCCATGCTGAACTTAAAATTAGGTTTTCCAAAACACCTTGCTCGCCAAGGAAACTGATTCTGAAGGACTCTGTGTAAGGAGTCTTTTCTGTGCAGTCTTCCCTACATTCCTCCCCGTGCCATCAGCCTCTTCTTCTCTCCGATTCAGTGCCACTGAACCAATGACCAAATGATTACCCTTATCACCATTTATGGTCATCATTTGTTTGCCTGTGTGCAGTGGTCTTCCCCCCACCCCCTCTCTCCTCCAGATGGAGACCCTCATGGTCAGTGAGAACTGTCATTTCCTGGCTTCTAACACAGCACATGGTACAGCAAGCTCAGGGCATGTTGATCAATGAAATGAGCGATTTCTTTCAAAGTCCTGATCTTGTTGGTGGGGAAAACCAAGGCCTAGAGAGTTAAATAATTTTCTCCAAGTTTACAAATTAGAGCTAGAATTAGAACTTGAATCTCCTGACTTTGATAGTTTCCCCTCCACTTTTTCAGGTTTTCCCCACTCCTTACTCAGTATTTTAAGAAAAGTAGAAACATTCAGATCCAGAGGGCAACAAGAGTTTTTTCATGTTAGAAACATTTTTCAATGTGGGGTCCCATTATCTCCACTCTTCCTCTGCTGATAACTGTTATACTCAACAAAAATGTTTAAACAACAATGAGAGACTATTCACCCGAATTTCAGAGCTTCTGGGCCTGTTCTGGCACTCTCTTCATTATGTGATCTGGGGCAAGATTGATTCCCGCATGCCTGCCCTTCCCTGTACGTTGTATTTCACAGGAATGATATGAAAATAAATGGAGGAAATCATATAGGAATATACTTTATTCTATGGAAGCCAAGATGCTACAAAATGCCTCAGTGGTATTATTTGTCCCGGTTTACTTTCTATTAAATGTAACCTCTTCTATTGATGTTTTTAAATATACATATTTCAAAGCTTCCCTTTTCTCTTCTTGTTTCCACAAAAGATTAGGATTCCATTTCTTACTTCTACCTGACTCTCCCATTTGTGCCCTTCTTTCTGATCCACTCGATTCTTAATTTAATTACCAGGCTTATATCAACACCTTGTCTCTTTGCTTTTTTCCTGCCTAGTAGTTCATTGCTGAGTGAAAAGAGCTTGATTAATAAAAGCTTACCCTTTTATATTTCCTTATAATTAGTCCAATAAAAAGGGTCACCTCCTGGATGGGCTTTGTGTGGGTAGGATTTTTCTTTTTTTTTTTTTTTTTCTTTTTTTTGCTTCTTTGTCTTTTGGGTGTGCTAATTTGATGGGGTTTTTTGGGATTTGAAAATCAACCTTCTAATTTTTATTGCCACACCTTCAAAACCACAAGTGCTCACAAATACCACGACTCTGGAAACAGGATTTGGAGCAAGATTTAAATGCTGGGTCTGTGATTTAACAGGCTTAAGACACATGACATTCTCAGATGAAAAGAGAATAAATATCTTTTTCTTTTTAATCTTTGTCAACCGGCTCAACAGGTACTGAACTTGAAGGGGCGCTGTATGGTGTGAGCCCACGTTGGTGTGGAGAGTTAGATCATTATCTTTCTCGGGCAGAGAAGCCAGGCCTCCCCGGAGCACGGCAGCTGTGGGTCCGTGGTCCCGGAGCGCACGCCACAAAGCATCTCCTGGTGATAACAAGGAAGGTCATTTACCTTATAAGAATTGTCCATCAAAGCAAATCTAGTGTTGTAATTGGCCACAGAGGGAGATGCAGCCTCTGAAGTACTGAGTGTAGATTTTTATTCCTCAGTGATTTCTTTAAGACCTTTAAAACGGACCCCGGGCAAATACGCAGTAAAAACCGAAGTCTAAGCAACTCTGCGGAAAAAGCACAGGCTTTGAGACCAGGGGGTGCTAGTTCAAACCCTGCCTGCTGCACTTCCTGCCTGTCCGGCCTCAAGGAGCGTCTAACTCCTGACCACCATTCTTCTCTGGGGCAACAGCACAATCCTCTCTTTCCTGGAGCTCAGCAGATTAAAATTCAAATGTGCTAATTCAGGTTAAAGGTCGGGACAGAACAGGATCATGTATGTTAGCTATCATTTTGATTAAAACGCTAAGTCCCAATTATCTGCTCTCTCAAAGACAGTCCTCTAAACATCGTCTGTGTCCGACTTTGCCCTCTGCGTGGGTTACGTGCTACCTGGTGACAGAGGGAACCACACAGCCTTGGAAATGGGCCCTGAAATTAATAATTTGCTCCCAGGCAGGCCTGGTTATATTGCTAGTAAATAATTCATCCTCTGGTGCTAGAGGTAGGTCTCCAGAGTGTTTCTCCACACACTCTTCATTTTTAAACACTTCTCTGCAGGGGGAAACGGCGAAGCCTGCTTTCCTCAGGACATGGACAGTATACTTTGTTAGAACCACCTTTCAATGACATTTTACATCGTTAAGCTTTTTATAGTTTCACACAGCTTCACACGTATCATTTGTTCCTCATAACCATTCCGTGAGATGTCTCAAAAATGAGGAGAGGCAGAATAAAATAGAGCGGCGACTAAAGAATCAGTCTGCTCATTTTCATATTTTACTCTCCACAAACTGTCATCTCTGCAACCTTAGGAAAATTATTCCGCATCTGTGTGCCATAGTGTCCTAATCTGTAAAATGGGGCTTGCTGTTTATACCTGTCCCAGGGTTATTGTGAGGATTCAACGTGCTCATACATGTAAAGCTCTAGGGCGGTGTTTAGTATACTCAGTACACGTTGGCTGCTACAGGGGGGTACAAAGCTAGTTTTGTGGGGCCATAGCTAATGTATAGCTAACATTAATTACCTCATTAATGTCTGGAGAGTATTTTGACTCTGGGTTAACTGAATCCCACATCATGTTCGTTTTGTTGACCTTGACATCTCTGCTCTGTCCCTCCTGTCCTCTTCCCCTCCCTTACCGACCTTTTACATGTTCATGTTCTCCAACATTCCGTCCCATTTTGCATAATCTCTCTCAGAGGCAAGAGCCTTCTCCAGAGCTCAGGCCCCCACACTCTTTCTTGTCTTTGTGTGACTGACCACCTCCTCCTCTGGGCCCCCATGAAGAATTTCTGTCCCAGCCCTTGAGCATGTGCCTAAGTGTGTAGGCCTCTGTCTTTTAGACTCAGTCCCCAGTTCCTTGCATATGGTCTGGCACATACATACTAGGGACTCAAGAAATACTTGAAGAATGAAGAAAGAAAGAGGTTGGGAAAGCTTTAAACAGATGTCTTCTGATTCTTTTGGAATTTTTTCTGAAATTCTGGAATATTCTGAGATTTTTTTCCAAGCTTATGTCAATGAAATGATTTGCTAATTGGAAGTCTGGCATATTTCGAGCACCTACTATTTGCCAGGCACTGTGCTAATACTGGGAATGTAAGCATTCCCAAGGTACTCCTGTCTTTGGGAGAGAGTTCAAACATTCATGACTGAGTTAGCAAAGTTGTGTTGATGGTCCTTTCCGAAGATAATGTCACCTCTTTGTCACAGGTGGGGCTTTGTATGCTTCACTAATTTAATGTTTTTAGGCACTAACTCATGCATAGGCCCTGGGAGCTAGCATTGCTTGAGATAATGGAATTCATGAATAGAAGTTATTTACATTTTCATTTATAAGTTTTAAACAAATGAGTGTCATTTCCATCGCCTTTGCCCCTTTTAGTGCTTCCCCTAGTGTGGTTTGCCAGGTGTGTAACCTGAAAAACAGCTGAACTTGTCCAGTCCTCATACAATGATAGGTCATTGTTTGCCCCGTGTACATATACACTCCGAACTGTGGTGATGCAGTCTTGTCATTGACTGGTTTCATCTGTGGGTCTTGAGCCTGATGTGACACCTCTATGAAATGTCATTAGAATGTGGATTTTTCTCTAGGTTTAGATACCCATTCTGATGGCATCAGTGATAGCTTTTTGTCTGGTGTAGACAGCATGCGCTACCTAACAGAACATCACTTTCCTTGAAACATAAAAATGATAACATCATTTATCGCGTTACTGCAGGGTACTAGTGTTTTTCCACCATTATTGAGTCAGTTGTGTAGTGGCACACCCTTGACTTGCCTGCTTTCCAGCTGTTTGCTGTCTTCAAAAGAACATTAAGTGAAGTCAGAATCATGATGCTAAAAGTGCTTGGCACTGTCTGAAATGGTGCCTTGCTTTTGCAAATTGGTGCTTATGAATAGATTCAGCCAGTATAGTTGTGCCATACAATAACGAGTGTTGACAAGGTGCGTTTCCTTTTTCTTTTTCTAGGTACTCCGACTTAGTATGTGAAATATAGTGATGCTCACATATGGTGCTTTCACAAACTCTGAAACCAGTCCTTGTCACAGTCTGGGTATAACATGACCTCTGTTAGACACGAGTTGGGGATCGTAGTAATCACATTGAATATTGATAAGTACACATAGCTAGAATTATATTGGTTGGTGTTTGTCCTTCAGCTCTCATTCTAGTTGACCCAAGTGTCACATGATTTAGTGCTCATGGAGGAGGAAAACCAGAGCCTGCTCCCGGGCTGTTGGCACGGCGTCTTTCACGGTGAGCCCTTTCACAACTTCGCGATGTTAGTCACAGCTGGGTAAGAGTAGTGTCACCTCTTTCCTACATGAAGCATACCTTTAAATGAGCATGCATTTGCAGTGTGCATTCTCTTACGTCCCCAGAAGTCAAAGAACCACACGCACAAAAATAACCCCATACTGCACATGGTGCATGGTAGTGAGCCGTATTTTAAAAATGAACACAAAGACATTAACTTCAACTTCTCATAAGTAATAAATGAATAAATTGTTTATTCTAATAGATAAATAATAGCTATGATTTTAGGTACTCATAAAAACAACTGGTTATGTAGGCAGCCTTCGTCCACAGGGTGTCGCTGGCTAAAGCTAGAAGGTTCTTCACCCGTAGGCACAGCCATCGCCTTGGGATTTAACACCCAGCTGCGTCAGTGTCGGCATCTTCATTTCTGCAACAGCAGCTCTTGTGGAAGGTCAACCCAGCCGGCTACACTCAGAAAATAATGAACTCTGATGAAGTACAGGGGCACACACGGACACTCACATATGTGTGCGTAGCTCTACCTCTCTCACCCTGTGGCTTGATTCCTTAAAACCCTCATAGAGATTCTGCAGGTGAATAGCATGGTATCGGCAGGCTGCCCTCGGCAGCACCTGCTGCTTTCCCCCGTCTTTCTTGCGTTGCTCTTGGGGGCCTGTGTTGCTGCTCTCGCAACCCTGGGCTCCACAGCGGGTGTTCCTCTGTCCCCCACTCTGGCACAGTTGGCCATTGCTGCCCTCTCCCTCCCCACCCTAGACCTGCTCCCATGTAGCTGACCCAGGATCCAGGATGTCCACCACTGAGACCCCTGTCATCTGTTCTCTGCTCTTACCACTGACTTGTCAAAAGGCTTCATAAAAGACCTGTCTTGGTAAGATCCCTTTTAGGAGGGCCCTATCTGCATCCTTTTAAAATTCTCTCCTAGGAATTTCACAACCAACCTTTGGGACATTAGCATAGGTGTTCCTGACCCCATGTTGTCAGTGATGCAGTCAGGCGTCCCGAACGGAGACCCAGTGACGTGTTCTGTGTGGCAAAGCCGCGGTGCGTCAGAGCCCGCATGCGCAGAACGTCTCATCCCGAACGCAGAGCTGTCTCCAACCAAGGCGGTCCTAAGTGGGGCACCACCTGTTGTTTGTGGAAGAATTCTACAGCAGACATACAAGCTGTAATTTATTCCAGTACGGAGACGCCGTAGATCTGGACGTTTGGTTTTGTTTGGAGTATGGAAAAATATTTTGTAGATGGGGGAAAGAAGAATTTCCAGATAAACATGAAAGGTTACTGAGGTTCTTGAAACTGCTTTTCAAAATCTTTTTAAAGGTATAGATTAGTTTATCTCTGGAATGCTTGAAATGGAATCTTGCCTCAAAGAACTAGTGATTCTAAGAATTCTTAGCGTACTTGCCAGTCATGTGATCTTTCTCCTTCTCTTGGGTGTCACAACTTTCTTAGAAACCCACACTGTGCTTTTATAACAAACACTGTAGAACTTTACAATAAGGTGATGGCTCTGGAAATCACTGGTGGTTCTGAAGCAGGCTGTTACCAAAATGATTTTTAAATGTGCTCCTTGGATCAAATTTTTCCAAATACACATAAATGCATATTAACCTATGCATATAACATAACATGCATGCTTTAGCGTTTGGTAGATTTTTTAAAAAGCCATTTCAAAAGAAGTTTTCATGTAACTTTAATTGAATGAGAAAACATTCTTTCTAGTACTTTTTTCTCCCTTTATTTCTAAATACATTCAGCTTGTTAAATAATTGTATACTGAGTTTTTAGGCAAAGTGATGTTCTCTGGTGCTTCCATGGTCTTAAAACGGTAGTCTTATTTAAAAGATAGCACTGATCAGACAACAGAATTTAAGACTCCATACACGTTGATCCTGAGGAGCATCAATGTTCTGTAAGAGTGAGTAGTACTAACAACATAGCACATGCATGCTTAGGTAGTTCATAGCTAAATATGCTTCATCCATATTTGCTCTTATCTGAAGCTCAGATTTTGGAAACAGAGTGTAGCCAGAGCTGAAGAAAAGAGAAATCTATTATCAAAAATGGCTGCTGTCTTTGGTCCTCTGAAATGTAACTTTGAGGTCTGATACTAACACTGCACTGCTTGACCTCATTCTTTTTAAACTTACTTAAGCTTTGTTTTACTCATCTGTAAAATGGGATGGTAATGTTATCATATAAACTGTTGGAAGAACTAAATAAAATGATACATGTCAAAGATTTAACAAAGCATCTGGCACACATTAAATCACACTATAAATGTTAGCTCTTGTTAGCTACTGTGATTTCAGTACCAAAAAGTTCGGTAAGAGGAAAATTACTATTTGTAATAATCTTAAGTAGAGACGAAAATCTATATACACTCTATATTTGGAGTTCAGGTTTGACTGGAGTAAAGCTGGCAAGTAATTTTAAAGACTTGGTTCAATTCTTAAAATTTTCTGCTTTTCCAAGTGAAAAATCATGCATGTTTCACAGAACCCCTGAAATATTCAGTAATCTTCCCCGAGTCTAATGCCTATAGCAATAATCAGAAATACCATAATAAGTAGTACTCTCTGCTTCCAACATTTCTTTTTCTTTGCTTAGATCCCTAAATACCCAGCATTTTATTAAATCGACTGGTAGCTCTGCTTACCAATCACAAAACAGGAGAAGACTCAGCGGGTTGGGCTTCAAAGGCACCACATCAGTAGGTTTCCTGACCTACTTTAAGAGGTCAGCGTGCGGCCGGGCTGCAGCAATGCGGAGCCTCCTGTCACTGGCGGCCCGTATTACTTGTGGAGCAGGTGCGTGCAGGGACCGTCACTGCCACACTCACTGCTGATGCCCCTGCGCTCAGTGCTGTGGTCTCACATCCTAGGTGCTCAGTAAATGTTTGACAAATACTAAGTAAGTGACAGACCTCACAATATTATCTTCTTGAGATTTTTCAAAAGCAACACTTTTTAAAACTAAAGCAAACATGGAATAGCCCTGGTTGGTGTGGCTCAGTGGGTTGAGTGCAGGTCTGCAAACCGAAAGGTTGCCTGTTTGGTTCCCAGTCAGGGCACAGGCCTGGGTTGTGGGCCAGGTTCCCACTAGGGGGACATGCGAGAGGCAAACTGATCGATGTAAATCTCGCACATCGATGTTTCTCTCTCTTTCTCCCTCCTTTCCCCATTCTCTAAAAATAAATAAAATCTTTAAATAAATAAACCTTACATGGAATATTTAAAGAGTTAAAATTAGTATCTGATTAGTATAAATATATTTTATATAGATTTAGATTAATTTATTTTTTTAAGTTAACCATTGAGAGCAATAGAGATGCTGATAAATGAAATTTGTAATTGAGGGTCAAAGATGAGAGTTATAATCTTATTATCTTAGCCTTACTTACTTGAAATTGAATTAATTCACAATAGTGACCCTGAAGTTTTGAGGTCCCATTGTACATGGCTTAAGGCAACTCTCATGGATTTAAGAGAGAATGTGGTTTTGGCTTGAGAACCCTATGAATAACTGAGATCGCACGGATTGCAGTAGAAGTCTTTGCTGTTGTTCTCTATAAATCTGAAAACAGGGTTCTTGTCCTGCAACAAACTAGAGTTTAAGGCTTTGAAATCACATCTGTATACGACCAAGCCGAAGTTTTTATGGGTCTTCGGAGGACTGCTGGTGCAGCCCACTCCCAGACGTGGGGACCACCGCGTAAGGCTCCCTGGGGAGGCGGGGCGGGTTGCTCAGCACACAGGAGCTGCTCGCCTCCTCTGTGGTGCTCTCAAATTGACATCTTTTGTCTAATTGGTCTTCAGGTTTTCTCCTATAAAATGCAGGAAAATGTCTTTCTGTTCCATGGAAACATTGTCAGAATGACTTGGAACTTTAAAAATGGGCAAAACATTTTTAGGGGAAGTTAAACTTTTCAGAGGAAGGATGCTGTAGGAATGGAAGGAGTTACAAACTTTTTTAAAAAATGGGGTATGTAAAAATGCTGTTAGCCCTTTGAGGCCGTCCCATTTTTAGTCCTTGTGTGTTGCCTCTCCTCCTGGAACGCTCAGGCCTGTCTTATGGACGCGTACGTACAGCGCATCAACACGGGGAGGTTTTTGTTCACGCGTTGGCTGGCAGAGCTGAGGGCTCCGCGGCTTCTGCGTTTTCCTAAAAGTCTGCAGCGCGGGGCTCAGACTCCGCACACGCTGCAGCGCAGCGTGCTTCCCCTCCGGGCCCACAGACGGTGCTTCCACCAACAACGCCTTCCCTGATTGGGCAAGAAAAGCTAACCAGTTGCTTTGAAATGACAAGTAAAGAATTAAACTCAGTTTGGTCATCTTGTGAGAGACTCACAGAAATTTTTCTAAAGATGTGTAATTAGCTCTCATGAATAGTGCACATACTCTTTCATCTCTTTGCTGCAGAAAAACAGATTTCAGATAAAGTTTCATGTATTTTCCCAAATACATACTATTCTTGCAGAGGATTAGAAAAAGTAAAAGCCTTTCTAGTCCACGTTAAAGTGGTAGTTAGTATGGACTTTGTATCTGATTCACAGTTCTTTTCTGGTAACTCATATTCACATCATTGCTAGTAATACATTGAATACATTAAGCTTCATACTGACTTCTAAGTTTATGGGGAAATCAGCTTTTTTGAAGGACCTCAGAAGTTGTCCTCAGGTAGTCCAGATAATAAACGAAAACAAAACAGATTGCTTTGATTGGAAAATAGGGGAAGAAGTCTCAGAAATTAGTGGTACATAATCACTTATAGTAAAGCATCAGTTTATTTTTAGAAGTTAGTATGTAATAAAGAGAACTACAAATCAAACAATGTGTCATTTATGCTCTAAAATTATTTATTTTTATTTTAGTGATAAATTTTATTGTGAATTATTCTAAGTTCTATTTTCATACATCAGTAGTTGAGATTATATTGTGTAAGAAAAGCTAATGACAGATACTTACATGGCAGACACTGCTGTGAGCATTTCCCTGTGCTGACTCACTTTTTTCTGCTGACATATCAAGGGGTCAGGTTCTGTTATTAGCTCCATTGCACAGAACAGGAAGCAGAGAGACTTGCAGTAACCTCCTTAGGGTCATACAGCTAATGAATACTGGAATGAGGACTTAAAGGCTGTTCAGTTCAAGAACCTGCTCTCAAACTACTGAGCCATGCTGCTTTATAAAAAAATGTTTCAACCACAGTTTACATTCAGTATATTTCCGCACTGGTTTCAGATGTATAGCAAAGTGGCCAGAAAACCATGCACTCTGTCTACAGGGTTTTCCCTCCACACACCCTGTTGTCTCACACCATGGACTGTATTCTCCCCGCTGCAGTTCGCATCTCTGTGGCTGTTCTGCAGCTACCAGTTTGTGCTCCTTTGTACTCCACCTTTGTCACCTTCTTCACCCAGCCCCCCAACCCTGTCCCCTCTGAAACTGATGATAGATACATGTCATATGTTGGAGGATGTTTATTAGTATCTATTTTTCCACTGTGCAACCCTTTTGTTTTGGTCACTCTCTACCATAATAAGAGTCAATAATTCATTTTTCTGCCCTACCTGCTCTGTGAGTGAACTTAAACTTGCACCAGTGGCATCAAACGTGCTTGCACAGTGGATCACGACATAGCTCATTAATCCTCATGGCAGCAGCCCATGTGACAGCCCACCTTTGTGCTGTTCTTCCGGAGCCATCATATACATCATGTGGACACTGGCACGTGACCTACAACCAAACCCCACAAATGCGCCGTGATACTTAGAGTTCCTGCTTGACAACATGATTTGTAACGTTAAAATATTACTTCACCTGATACTATGCAGACTTGTGCAAATTGTGAGATAATGGCGGAAGATCATAAAATACTAAAGATTTAGATTTTCTAATCTGTGAATCATCTTACTGACTCTTGGCATTAGACAGTAGTATTAAAGTACTATAGTTCGTAATGACAGCTGTAAGAATAAAGTATTTATTATATTGATGATTAACTCTCTGAATTGGGAAGAATAAATTGTAATTCAGAGAAACTCCTGAATTTGTGGAGACAATACCCTAAATTATTGTCGCTAGTCTATGAATCATTCTCAAACTGCACATCCGTATCCCTATAAATGAATTATGTTATAAAGATTTTGATGGCTGGAAGGTAGGTCCTTGTGTGGAGGAACCAGGGAGTATGTTAGGGGCAACTAAGGGGTTTCAGTTAGTAGGGCTTAAGGGTGAGATGCTAGAATGAATGGAGGCTAGCAGACTTGTCTTGGGAAGCGGGGAGCCGATAAGAATGTTAAGGTTATGCCTAGGTGGCACCCTGGCTATTATCACAATGGTAGTAAAACCTCACACTGAGGGCGGGGCGGGGGCATGGGAATTAGTGCACATAGAGCAAAGCCAAGTGATTTGTCACAGCATTTAAAATCTTTACCCAGATGCCTATGCATCTTTATTTCTTAACCATGCATTCCTGTCTTTTCCTTGGTCTCAGTTTTCCCGTCTGTTAAATGGCAACAATGGTATCAATCTCATAGGGTTGTTCTGAAAATTAAATAGACATTTCTTACATTGCATATAGCACAGAGCTTGACATCGTCCTATTTAGTGCTGAATAAGCATCCGCTATTACTCTCCCTCCTCCTGTACTCAACCAGAGGCAAACTCTGACTTTCCAGTAGGCTGCATTGGCTGTTTTTGACTCAGTGCCTCATTCCTTTTTGTCCCGGGCCATGCTCAGGGGATTCACCCAGCTGAGTGTGATCCTCTCCACCTCCCTCCTCACCTCCCTTACCTAATTCCCACCCAGTCAGGGCCCTGCTTCACCCTGCCTCCCCGAGGGTGACTTCCCAACCACCACCGCCCCAGCGGCTCTCCCTCTCTAGTGGGTTTCTCTAATGCCCACAGTCATCGAAACACCAATTCATCGTCCCTTCTGTTGTTACGTGTCTTTCAAATTATGTGTGTAGAAATGCGCCTTATCGTGGTAAGAATTAAATATTTAGCATGTTCCTCAAGGTAGAGATTGTGGGATGCAATTCTCTGTAGCTTCCAGACTGCCAAGTGTGCCTTGTGGAGTGACATGGTAGGAGAAGCAGTGAGCTTTGGAGCCAGGCAGAGTCGGACTGGAGTCCCTGGCCTGCCACTTACTTACCGTGTCATCTTAGGCAGTTTACCTTTCCTGAGCCTTATCTTCTCATCTGTGAAATGCAAATATCCTATAGAATTTTTTTTAAAAAGAGTAGCGAAGTGTGTCAAACACCAAGAACAATGCCTGGGCACAAGTAACTGCTGAATGATATTGTTATTCAGATACTTCTTAACTGAACAATAGAGAGTAGCAGCCACTAAAAAGAGAAATATATATATACATATATGTGTGTGTGTTTTAAATTTAAATATTTTGTCATTCTTTGATGTAAATGAAATAATAGATTAAGATCTTAAATATTACCACCTGTTAAGACCCTATAAACATATAACCGTGCATTCTGTCAACAATTAGCGTCTCTGATTTGCCTGGCAGTTTTAAGCTCTTTGGATTAAAAAAAAAAAAGAATAAGAAAAAGTCACCACCCACAAGGAACTTACATCCTGCTGAAAGAGAGAGATGATGAACAAATAAACATACTGTATGATGTTAGGAGTGGTAAAGTGAAAGATAGGGAGAAGCAGCAGAGGGGATGGGAGATATCACAGGGACTGGGTGCTGGGGACGTGCTCTCTGAAAAAGCCACATTTGACTACGTACGTGCATGTGAGACCAGGATGATAATGGTGAGAAATAGTTCTAGGCAAGGGAATAGCAAAATTGAAGGCATCAGAACATGTTTGATTTATTCCAGGAAGAGTTAAGTGGCCACGTGGCTGGGGCAGAGGAAGCTAGAGAAAGAGTGATGAGGTCCGAGGGCTCCAAAACAGGCCTGGTAGGTGATAACAAAGACTTAGACGTAAAAGGGAAACACCGGTGTTCAGTAGAACCTGGTTTCTTTTATTGAGAAGACTATGGGGAACCTCTTCACAGCTGTTAGGGTGGCTGTTACTAGAAATGGAAAAGCCCTGGCCCGGTGGCTCAGTTGGTTGGGGCGTTGTCCGATACACCAAGAGCCAAAAGGGTGGAAGTTGGATCCCGGTCAGGGCATGTACTTAGGTTGCAGGTTCAGTCCTCAGGTGAGGATTTTAAAAATGTGGAAAGTAAGAAGTATTAGTGAGGACATTGAGCAGTTCCGGAACCCTCGTGTATTGCTTTTCGGAATGTAAAATGGTGAAGCCGCTATGCAAAACAGATTAGCACTCCCTCAAAATTTGAACACAGAGTGATCCTGTGCTCGGGCAATCCTACTTTTGGGGAAATACCCAAACTGTTGCACACAGAGACACTCATACAACAGTGTGCACAGCAGCATTGTTCACAATAGCAAGGAAAGGTGGAGCGACCCAAATGTGCACCAGGGCATGAATGGACGAACAAAACGTGGCACCTCCACGCAACGGAACAGGACTGGGCTTGTAAACATGAGTGAAATTCTGATACATGCCACAAAGGGGGTAAATCTTTAGAACACAACGCTACATGAAATAAGTCAGACACAAAAGGATGAACACTGGATGATCCCACCTATATGAGGCATCAAGAGCAGTCCAGTTCCGAGGACCAGAGAAACATGCAGTAGAAGTTACCAGGGACTGAGAGAAGGGATGATGAGGAATTACTGTATAAGGGACCAGAGTTGCTGTTTAGGATGGTGAAAAGTTCTGGAAATGGACATGGTGATGGTTGCACAATAGTGTGAATTTACTTAATGTCACTGAATGGTACACTTAAAAATGATTGTAGGAGTAAATTTTTGTTACATATTTTTTACTGTAACAAAAAACAAAAAGATTGTGGGTAAGGGGCAGGGTTTGGAAGCAGGAATTCCAGTTAGATGCTTATAGCAGGAAAGCAGATAAAAGCTCAGTACAGCTGTGATGGTAGTGAGCAGTATTCAGAATTGTGATCCTGTGAAAAGTGGAGCCATTAGGTCCTGTTGACAGATTGTAAGTGGAAGAAAATAATCACAATAGACGCCCTTTTTTTTTTTCTGAGCTACCAAGAGGGCAGTAGTCCTCTCCTGAGACAGAGAAAACTTGGAAAGGAATGAGTTTGGGGGACAATATCACATGTTCGGCTCTCAACATGTGACATTAGAGACGTCTAACACAAGTGGAAGGTCAAAAAGATACAAGAGTGTGGAGCTCAGGGAAGAAGGGCCATAGAAATAAAAACGGGCTGAGCCGAGAGGAAAAAGGACTCATGGGCTGGACAACAGTGTGGAGATTGCTGGGGGGAGGGGTGGAAGGGGACTAGATGGTAATGGAAAAACATAAAGATTAAATTTAAAAAATAATTTTAAAAAAGAAATATAAATGGCAACATCTAAAAAAGATGAAGCACACTCTAGGATGCACGGGAATGACGGTCACCCAGGGAAAAGAGCTGAGACAGAGAAGTGTCCAGCGGACTGAGTGCAGGGAGCCCCCGCATTCAGAACTCAGGAGAAGGGAAAGAACCTGGATGTGAGATGCTTTCCATTCCTGCTCAGCAGATTTCTAGTGAGCACTTCCTCTGTCTGGCTCTGTCTCAGGTGAGTGGGATATCAATTACATAAAAAGGCAGCACCCATTTCGTAATTCTATGCTCTTGAGCGAGCTACTGAACTTAACTAAATCCCAGATTCCTGACCTGTAAAATGGGGTTAATAATGAGGTTAGCACAAAGTGAAGAAGCAACAGTAACTTCAGTCATTTCCGGAATATCTACCTGTTCATACAAGGTATTTTATTTTCATAGCCCTAATCCTTTGTATAATTCTGCAAGATAAGTATGATTGTTTTATAGAAAAAGGTTTAGTGGAGCTAATCATTTTTTCTAAGACACAGCTCAAAACTTAAGGGCAAGATTCTTACTCTGGTGGTTCTGAACTCACATTGTTCAGTCCATTCCCTATTTATTTCAAGCTATTCTAGTAGGTAGAGCACTCAGCAAGCTGCCTACGGCAATAGTTAGTGCTCCAGAACGTGTTTCTCTTATCCCTTCATCCTCCCCTCCATTTAAGTGGGTTTCTTTGAGGTCCTGGAAAACAAACTCCTATAATTAAAACCAATCGGAAAAGCAATCGCCTGTGTCATCAAGTACATAAACTGCCAACTATAAACTTAGTAATCTCCCTAAATGAATTTAATGAATGTTAATTGACTGAATAAACAAAAACTATGCATTTTTATGCTAATTTTATCTACAAAGTACCTGGCCTTTGGAATTACAGATTGGATAGCACTTAATGAAATTCCATTACCATTAAATTACATTTATTTTATGAGCTTTCTTTTATAAAATGCATTCAGGTTATCCCTGAAAATACTTCATTATCCAGTTTCTAACTACCCTTTTAGATTATTGCTTGCCTAACAAGTGAAAAGGACGTGCCACTCTGTTGTCTTTTAAACATAAATCTATTGTTTATATGGAGATTAATTTTAATCATTAGCTTCTCTAATCTTGCCACTCTAGGTTGGGTAAGGACATTACTATTATTCTGGCCACCTAGGCTAAGCTTCTAGGGTCTCCTCTCATTCCTTCCTCTCCCTTATCCACCATTATTTAATCAGCCACAAAGAACTGATAGATCTATTTCTGAAATGCCTTAGAATTGGTCTCTTCTGATTCAGATTTGGTTCGGGCAGAATTCGCTGCTTAGCTGATGGCAATGAATAGCTCACTACTTGATAAAGGCCTTGACATTAATCATGTCCTCATCAATGAGTCCTACTTACATAAGCCAAAATTTTCCTCTTAAATCTTAAAAAAAAAAGAAAGAAAGAAAAGAGAAAATCCTGACACTTCCAGGACCTACAAAATGCGGTTTTCTGTAAAGGAACACCCAAAGTCCACGGTGTCTGGCCCTGGCCATCGAATCTCTTCTTTCTGCTTTCTCTTTACCACTCATATGTCTGCACTCCAGTGTTCTGTAAGACGGACTTGTGGGTGTCCTACACTCAGCTCGTCCTGATGGTCTCAAACAGAGTTAGATACTCTCTCCCTTTACTCCCATAACACTTTATTATTCCTCTCTTTAGCACATCATTTTTATGGCTTCTATCATTATGATTTGCATATATAAGCTGGAGAAATTTTTATTATCCTAACAGCTGGCACCAAGTTCCTCTAGAACAAAACTCTCTCGATGTGGAAAATGCACCTTTAGAAACGCCTGGAGGTAGACTGTCAGCTGAGCCCCACTCCCACCTCCCAGCCAAGGGCTTGGATATAACCTCAGCCCCAAGGCTTTTGGTAGGGGAACGCAGCTCTGCCAGTGCCAAGGGAAGGAATTTGTTATTTTTCTCCTGAATAAAGATGAGGTGGGGTGGGAGAAGAAATCAGAGGGGAGATGAAGGACAGAGAGGATGCTGGCAGGATGAAGAGCTGCCTGAGGCTGGACTGGACCAGTGAGCAGCACAGAGGTAGCCAGAAGCATCTCACAAACACAGGGAACGCTGGGAAGAGAAGCCAAAGCTCCAGAAGTCCTTCAGCGTCTATGGTAGAAAGGGCTGCTAAATGCTCAGATGAGTCAATGGGGTTGGTCGTTCTTGATGTGAAATCAAGGAAGGTGCTGGTTTTAGCATTAGGTCTCATGCTAGTGGCCAGGGTAGCCCTGAGCATATACACCCCCCAGAAATTTACATACATCTTTTGGCGGCAGGGTTGAGATTTCCACGTGTCATAGAATTGGCAAAGATTTGAGTCTTTTTTCACCTATTTGAGGTAAATCAATATCCAAATCTTACATTCTACCAGAATATAAATGCTCCGAAGATGACTTTGTATGCCACTTGCTTTGCTGTGGTAAACTCACAGAAAGTATTTGTTTTATCTTATTGAATCAGTAGTATTAATATGAAAAATACTTATACAACTGACTTCTCTAACTTAACTCTGTCATCGTACTGATTTTCTTAGCAGGAAAAAGCCAACTTAAAAAGGAACAGCAGTGCAAATGATATTTAATCATCAATAAATATGGTACAGAAAATTTAGTATTATCATCTTGATATATTTAAAATTTTTCCATTTTTCTGTAGGAAAGATCTGTGTGTTCCATTTCTCAGGTACCTAACCCTTCTGAGCTACTTTTTTTTCTCAGCCGTTTCTCAGCTATACGTGAAAATCATCAATATATTACATTATATTAGCACACTAAAAATTGAGACCACCTAATTATCTCAATAGATGCAGAAAAGGCATTTGGCAAAATGCAACATCTTTTTATGATAAAAAACAAACTAGGGATAGAAGGGAATGTCTTCAGCCTGATAAAGAATTTCTTTTTTTTAAAGATTTTATTATTTTTTTTTTTAGAGAGGGGAAGGGAGGGAGAAACAGAGAAACATCAATGTGTGATTGCCTCTCGCATGGCCCCCACTGGGGACCTGGCCTGCAACCCAGGCATGTGTCCTGACTGGGAATCAAACCTGCGACCCTTGAGTTCGCAGCCCACACTCAATCCACTGAGCTGTGCCAACCAGGGCTAAGAATTTCTACAAAAACCCTGTACCTAACATTTTTAGTGGTGAAAGACTGAATAGTTTCTCTAAGATCACGAGCAAGACAAAAATGTCCATGCTCACCACTTTCATCCAATGTTGTAACCAGGACAACTAGGAAAAAAAATGAAAGAAATCTTCATTGTAAAGGAAGAAGTAAAATTATCTCCATTTGTAGTTGATATGATCATATATGTAGAAAATTCTAACAAATTTCTTCCCTAAAAACTGTTAGAACTAATGAATGAATTCAACATGGTTGCTGGACATAAGAACAATATACAAATATCAATTGTATTTCTGTCCACTAACAATGAACAATCTGAAGATGAAATTAAGAAAACCGTTTCATTTACAATAGCATGAAAATGGAAAAGATATCTAGGAATAAATGTAACAAAAGGAGTATAAAATGTGAACACTGAAAACTATAAAACATCATTTTTGTATAAAGAATTTATTTATTTTTAAAGAGAAGGACAGGGAGGAAGAAAGAGAGGGAGAGAAACATCGTTGTATGAGGGATACATCAGTCGGTTGCCTCTCACACATACCCAACTGGGAACCTAGTCCACAACCCAGACATGTGCCCTGACTGGAATCAAACCAGTGGCCTTTCAGTTTGCAGGACAACACCCAACCCCCTGAGCCACACCAGTCAGGGCAAAACATCATTATTTAAAAGTAAATAAAGAAAGAAGGAACTCTTAATGGAAAGACATCCCATGTTCATGAATTTAAAGGCTTAATGTTAGTAAGATGCAAAAAAAAATCCCGCAAAATGGTAAATAAATTCAGTGAAGTTCCTACCAAAATTCCACCTTCATTTTCTTTTGCAGAAAGTAACAAACTGATCTGAAATTTTAGTTATATGGAAATCTTGAAAAAAGGAACAAATTTGGAGGACTAACACTTTCCAATTTCAAAATTTACCTCAGAGCTATAAAATCAAGACATTATGGCACTATGATAAGTGTACACAAATAGAAAGAACAGTGGAATAAAAGTGAAAGTCCAGAAATAAACTCTTACATTTATGGTCAATTGACTTTTCACAAGGGTACCAAGACAATTCAATGA
>CM052548.1:21230000-21287234 GCA_028533065.1 Trachops cirrhosus
TGAAAAAAGGAACAAATTTGGAGGACTAACACTTTCCAATTTCAAAATTTACCTCAGAGCTATAAAATCAAGACATTATGGCACTATGATAAGTGTACACAAATAGAAAGAACAGTGGAATAAAAGTGAAAGTCCAGAAATAAACTCTTACATTTATGGTCAATTGACTTTTCACAAGGGTACCAAGACAATTCAATGAAGAAAGAATAATTTTTTCAACAAATAATGCTGGGACAACTATATAAAGCTTTATGGACACAATCAAGAAAATAAAAAGACAACCCACATATTGGGAAAAATTTTAGAAGTTATATATCTGATAAGGGAGTATCCACTTTATGGGGTCTGTCCAGAAAAAGTCCAGCCATTGTTAATATAACGAGAACCTAGTAGCCGAGGAGAGTGGACTGGAATGTGCATGCATGAACAATGATGACTTCACTGAACAAGTCAGTGGGGGCGGTAGTCACCACTGAGTGAGCACGTGTACTGTGTAATGGTTGCGTTCAAACTGACTGAGCAAGCCCTGGCTGGTGCAGCTCTCAGTGGATTAAGTGCGGGCCTGTGAACCAAAGGGTTGCCAGTTCGTTTCCTGGTCAGGGCACATGCCTGGTTTGCAGGCCAGGTCCCCACTGGGGACCATGTGAGAGGCAACCACACATTGATGTTTCCCTCCCTTTCTTTCTCCTTCCCTTCCCCTCTCTCTAAAAATAAATAAAAATCTTTTAAAAATGTCAAGGAGTGTTTAAAAAAAAAAACAAAATTACTGAGCAAGTGGAACAACAAATCTGCAACAAATTTTGTGTTAAGCTTGAACACTACTCTATGGAAACTATTTGGATGATTCAGAAGGTGGCTGCTATGGGCAACTGGTGATTGGCAGCTTAATCACTACAACACATCCGCTCATGCACCACTCACACTTCACGCAGAGTTTTTTGGTGAAACATCAAATCACCCAGGTGACTCAGCCCCCTACAGCCCCAATTTGGTGCCCTGTGACTTCTGGCTTTTCCCAAAACTAAAATCACCTTTGAAAGGGAAGAAATTTCAGACCATTGATGAGATGCAGGAAAATATGACGGAGCAGCTGATGGGGATTGGAGAACTATGTGAGGTCCCAAGGTGCCTACTTTGAAGGGGACTGAGGCATCACTGTCCTATCTACAATGTTTCTTGTGTTTTGTATCTTCTTCAATGAATGTTTTATTTTTCATATTATATGGCTGGATACCTTCTGGACAGACCTCGTATACAGAAAGTATACAACTTGACTAAGAAAACAACACAGTTTAAAAATCAGCAGTGTTTGAATAGATGATTTTCCAAAGAGGACATGCAAATAGTCTTTGAGCTTATTAAAGGATGCTGGACTTCGTTAGTCATTAGGTAAATTATAAATACAAAGCACAATGAGATTACACTTTACATGCACTGTGATGACAAATCAAAAAGGCATAATGTGTTGGTGAGGACAAGAAGAAATGACAACTTACAGTGCTGGTGAAATCATAAAATGTTGTAGCCACTTTGACAAACAGTTTGAAGATTTCTCAAAATATTAAACATAAAATTACCATAGTAATTCTACTCCCAGGTGTATACCCAAGAGAATTTAAAATATAAGTCCACATAAAATCTTGAACAAATGTTTATAGCAACATCCATGATAGCCAAAAAGTATAATCAACCCAAATGACTATCAACTAATGAATAAATAAATGGATATATATACACAATAGAATATTATTCATGTATATAATGGAATGAATTATTGATACACGCCATAACATGGATTAACCTTGAAAACTTTATGCCAAATGTAAGGAGCCAGAGACAGAAAACCACATACTTGTATGATTCTAATATCCAGAATAGTCAAACCCATAGAGATAGAAGGTAGACTAGCAGTTGTAAAGGGTTAGGAGGAAGATAGAATGACTGCTTACGAGGACTGAGTTTCCTTTTGGGGTGATGACCATGTTTTGGAACTAGATAGATGTGATAGTTCCACAACATTGTGAATATAATGAGTGCTACTGCATGGTACAGTGTATAGGGTGAGTTTTGTGGGAGGTGAATATCTCAGTGAAGTCGTTAACCAATAGTGGAAGAAGGGGCCGGAGGTTAAGAAGTGTTGGAGATATACTGGACATTGAGTCAGAGTCAGGTTCACTTTACTCTAGCCTAATCTTCCTCTCTTCTGCAGCTCCACATTTGAAACACAAAAATCTGGAAGTCAAAGAGATTAAATGTTTAAGATGCCATAGCTAATAAAGTAGACTGAGCTATAATTCATGTCTAGATTTTCTGATTATAGCTATGCTTTTTCTTCAGGGACAGCAACAAAAAACAGAAATCTTATAAGGTTCTTTTCCTTAAAGACCATAATAAGAACTTATTAATCACAAACTTTAATTTAGAAGTTTGCATATTCAAACCCAGATTTAAATTTCACATTATTTTCCTCCATTTTTAAGAGCAGCATGTTCTGGTATTTGTTTTTGTATTTTTTTCATACTTATCATTAATACTTTAATTCAGAAAGAATTTCCTGAAGCGTACATTTAAAACTCACTATTTAGAATTAAAATTATATAATTTGGGGTTGGGAGTTTGCATGGAAAACAAACACATCAAGTCTCAGCCTATTTGTGGCTAAGTTTCCTGGCCGCCAAAGCAAAAAAGTAAATAGGGTAGGGATTTTAGGTCTAATTATCAGATGAAGGGACCTGAGGGAAGGAGGGAGGGAAGAAGGGAAGGAGGGAGGAAAGGAAAGGAAAGGAAGAAAAGAAAGGAAAGGGAAAGAAAGAGATTAGCATTGCCAAGCAGATTTTCCTTAAGTAAAAAATCAGATTTTCTTTTTAAGTAAAAATCACAGCCTTTCTACAACCTCATTGGAGACTGGAGAATTCCTAGTTTGAGGGGTCAGGAAATGGCGTCTGGTTTCACCTCTGCTATTTAGTGATATCGCCTTAGCGCAGCAATTAACTTAATTAACTTTCTGAGCCTCAATTTCCTCATCTTCTAAATGTCTTAAATATGAATTTGGAGACATTAATATACATTCTTACTTACCCAACATTAGTTTGGCAGAGTATTTGAAAAATTATATAAAGTTTTCAAGAAGGGAAATAAAAAACAGTATTTCCTCCAATAGATGGGAAAGTTTTTATTTTTCTTCAGAATTCAAATATATGTGCATTTTGAGAAATGCTTATCTATGGCACCAGATAGCTCTTCTGGCCAACAAAAACTCAAGTGGAACATTACCAGTGAGTTCTACTTGGTCTTGTTATTTATATGCCCCCATACGAGCGATAAAAATGGTTTCAATAATTTATGTAAGCCTAAGTACCAGATAGCTAACTGATATCATTTTAATGCTCTTTAATAAAACAAATCTCTAGTGTGACATAGACCTGGTTAATGATCAGCATAAAATAGGCAGAGGCCTGTTTTGATGGTCACTTCAAAAGTTTATTTATGGTTACATTACAATATCTCATTAGAAGTGCATAGTTGGAACATTTTATATATTTTTTAATATTTAAAACACAATCTTACTGTGTACTGTCCTTGCCTGGGTTACAGCCATAGGACTATCTTATTAGCAATTCTGCCATACAATAAGATCCTTCTGATAGAGAAAAGTTAACCTCTTTATATCCAATTCTGCCCTAGCGCAGTGTTGTGGTGAGACTCCAGCGAACGCACTTGGTAAGTCCTCACAAGGTCAATGTTCCCCAGGCTGCTTCTTCCGTTTCTTACCCTTCACTCTTTCAAGTAGCTATAGATGATATGCCAATTTCTCGAGAGGCACGCATAAAACCAGGTCTTCATTCCTGAGGAGTTGAGAGTGTATCTTTAATGGAATAAGGAGAACTTACTTTTCTAGCTTAGCACAGTTGTATGGAGTCTCAGAATCAGAGGAGTTCCAGGCCACACCAGTAGGATAAGGGTGCAGTGCTGCCCTTTTAAGGCATGGGGGGCGGTAGCTCTCATGCCAACCTGGCGTGGGTGGGGGCGGTGGGGGGGCTGCCTTAATGTCATTCAGATTAAAATAATCCTGTTTGGACCTAGAAAAAATTTTCAAACAATCTGTGAAGCCACAGCTCCTGGAATAAGAAATAATTTAAACCCCGTTGTTTTCTGAAGAAATCCTGTGGAAAAGTTCACCTTAAACATTTCAGTGCGTTATGTGCCCTCCATTTAATGTCCAGGGTAACTCAGAGATCTGCACTCCTTCCGGAGCCTTGCTTCCTCCTCACTTACGAGTTGCTTTTATGGGGCCAGGTCTTTCAAATGCACACAGTGTTCCCCCGAAAGTAACAACTCCGAACAGGTAGTGTACAACTGAAAGTGGATCTGCGTCGTTAGCAAACAGACCTCTCTCGATTTGTAATCTAACTTCATCGTAAAGTTTGATAATAACACCAAATGCAGCTAATGCCATTCATGATTCATTTTTTCTGTTTTATCTTTAAACCTTTTACTTAATACAACTTATGATTTTACATGCTAAAATGTGAATTAGAACAGAGCAGGAAAATAACAGTTTTTATTTTGTAACAATTTTGAGTATTTTGATAGTCTAAAGTGATGAAAAATACTTAGTAGCAGCTGTTATATTTCAGTAAAATCATGATACACTGTGATTCTGCCTACAGACTCACCCCCAGTAAAGACTCAGTTGTAAACCCATTATCTTTTCATTAATAGATTTCATTTATTAAACTAAAACAATAATTAGAAATACACAGCCTGTCCATATGAAAAAAGTGCCAAGTTCTAGTTGAATATATGCTAATAATTAGCTTTTTAACACATTTTAGCAAATGTATTGTTCTTGATTTATGCATATTCTGAAAATTATTTTATGTGTATTGAATCCACATTCAAACATGGAGTGGTATAACACTTTAGTCACAGCTCCTGGAAAGGTTGGCAGCTACTAATCTTATAATTTCAGTCTGTTCAAAAGTAGTTTCCAAAACTACTTTTCCATAGTCATCCTATGAAAGCAGATTTCATTCTGATGACTCAACACTGCCTTGGAAAGTAGCCTCTGGGGATTAGATAGTGAGTGTACTTAAATAGCACCTTTTCCCCAATTCATATCATAGAAAAGAAATTGACATGGTTTGATGGGAGCTCAGTGGCGTCTGCTATGGTGTGGAAGATAAATGCAAAGATCCCCGCTTCTGAGAGCCATCTGCTCGGGCGAGAACGCCTGCGAAAAGGTGGAAATGTCTGGGTTGGCCATGTGAATAGAACCCTATTATAATCCAAGAAAAAGGGAACCTTTGCTTAAGTCAAAGTCTTCTGTCTCTCTCTCTTTTTTTTTTTTTTTTTTTTTGTCTTGTGGCCTTGCTAATTCAGTCCCAGTGTGGTGTTTCACTTACGAGAGAGGAAGCAGTTCTTTATTTACATGTCAGAAACCAATTCAGAATTCCAATAGGTGATGTTTAGTGTTTTAATCAAAATAATTTTAAAATAAACTTTGGAAAACAGTTCGAAATACACTTTTAAAACCGAATGGTCCCCCTTCCTTTAAGGTACTTCAGTTGTGCGGCCCCCTGGAAATCCTTTTTGGCACAATTGCAAATAAACCGGACTCGCAGAAAAGGCCAGCTCCGTGGCCTCAGTGGTCAAAGAAGACATACTAACCACACACTGCCCAGCCCGCCTTCCGAAAACATGTCCCTGGAATTAAATATATATTTTTACAACAACCTCAAGAAAGTATTTTTCATAAGTAGATTAGTAGTAAGTAATTATACTGAGCACCTACTTCTTCTGGCAGTATTTATTTAAGAGTTGACCTTAAAATTCCCAAGAGAAAAGTATATACCTTCTTATAGCAGGATACATTTAAAATGCTTTTATGTGCTGTTTCCTATAATGGGTTAGAGGGAAAATTTAAATGATACAGATTATTTTGTTGTTTTCACATTTTATCGTATGTTGGTTTATCTCCTGTGCATCTGTCTGAGTCAGCAGAGTAGAACAACAAAGAGTGAGTCTACTAGAGTCGATCACTTGGGTTCAAATAAATGCTGGCGTAGCCACCTGTTTGTGGTTTGGCCTGGGCCTTGGCCTTAACTTCTCTGCACCTTAGTTTCCTCGTCTACACACTAGGAATAGGAATAACGACCTCAGAGAGTCAGTAGAAGCCCAAAGCATTTAGAGCAGTGCCTGGCAGTCGGTAAGCATTCTGCAAATGTCAGTTGTCATTGTTACCCTCCGCCACGACCCTTGGTGTTCTCTTGAGATTGTCTGTGTGAATCTGTGGAAGTACCTTCTATACTGCTGTTTGCTGCGCTGGTTTTAAAATTTGGGATGAGTGTGCTCTCTTTCCAACCTTAAAAGAATGGCCTGGCTTCTTCTTCTTTTTTTTTTTTTGAACTCCTGTGGAAAGTCCAATTTCAGTGAAGGGCATCTCATCACACTAAGGTCACACGTGACAAATGGTCTTTCATTACCTGCTGATTACAGTTAACCTTAATTTCTTCCATGGCAGTCATGCGGTGCCTTCCATCTAAATAGAGCTGTTCCTGGATGTGACTTTTCAAGCCTCTCTGGGTTTAATTCCAATTTAACTTGCCATTCCAACTGGGACCGTTGTGCAGCTGAAGTCATGATTCACTCATTTGTTCTCTCTGGATCTAATTATTACCTACTCAGTGCCTGAGTGGCCCCCGCAGGTGTCGGTTCCCTGTTCTAAACAGTCTAACCTTCCGGGGGAGGGAGTGGGCCTTGACTGGTTGTTTCTGTGGACCGCACAGATGTGTTTAGTACACTTTCTGGGAACACAGCAGCAACTGTCTACCGTTTTCATCCCACCTAGCTCATTACTGAGGCTGATTGGAAGAATCCTGTGCTGGCGTAGGCAGTACTTGCCTGCACTTCCCCATGCTTTTAGAACAAGGCCCGATTTGAAGCACAGAAGTCAGTTTCAGTGGAGTTGTGGATTTCTCACGTGCCTTCCAAACAAGGGGCACATTGCCTGGAAAGCTCGGGCAGAATAGAAACACCCAACGTGTAATTATAGCTATTCTGTTACCAAAAGCCCATGCTTATGCGTCCCTGAGTGAGACAGGGCAGGATGATATTACTGAGAGGAATGAAGGGTGATCGTTCCTTCACCCTTTCCCACTTACTAGATGCTTAGTGGGACGAAAGGGAAGATTTTTATTTGATTCACCCGCATCCTAGGTATGTTCAGTGGGATCTCAGTGGCCTCCCGCTGAGGATGTTAATTGTGAGCAATGCTTTAGAATGTCCTTCTCTTGAACTTAGAGCAAAGAAGTGAGGCACTTATGTACATGTGGGGTTTTTAAATAATCATTTTTATTTTTCAATTACAGTTGACGTGTACAATATTATGTTCGTTTCAGGTGTACAAACCAGTGATTAGATATTTATATAACTTGATCATCTTGATAAAACTAGAACCCATCTCTCAGTACACATAACTATTGCAATATTGTTGACCAGATCCCCTGTGCTGTACTTCACGTACTTCACATCCTCAGCACTGTTCTGTGACTACCAGCTTGTCCTTCTCAATCCCTTCCTCTGTTTCCCCCAAACCTCCTCCCCTCTGGCGACCGTCAAAATGTTCCCTGTGTCTCTGAGTCAGTTTCTCTTCCGCTTGTTTATTTTTTGAATTCCACATATGAGTGGAATCATAGTCTGTTTGTGTTTCTCTGACTGACTGACTGACTGACTGACTGACTGACTCATTCAGCCCAGTACCCTCCAGGCCCGTGCATGTTGCTGCAGGTGGCAAGATTTTATTCTTTTTTATGGCTGAGTCATATTCCATTGCATATATGTACTACTTATTCTTTATCCACTTATCTCCTGATGGGCACTTAGGCTGCATCCATATCTTGGCTGTTGTAAATACTGCTGAAGTGAACGTACAGATGCGTATGTCTTTTCAGTTTTAGTGCTTTGGGTGTCTTCAGATAATTACCCAGAAGTGGAGTTGCTGGGTCCTTCTTTGTCTCCTGTTATGGCCTGTTTTAAAATCTCTTTTGTCTAAGTATTGCTATCCCAGCTTTTTTGTTTGTTTGTTTCCAGTTCCATGAAATACTTTTTTCCATCCTGTACTTTTAGTCTGTGTGTGTCTTTGATTTGAAGTGAGTCACTTGTGGACAGCATATGTGAGGGTCTTGTTTTGTTCTCCACTCGGCCACCCTGTGTCTTCTGATTGGAGCATGTAATCCATTTGTATTTAAAGCAATTTTTTTTTAATTTTATTTATTTATCTTTAGAGGGGAAGGGAAGGAGAGAGGGAGAGAAATATCAATGTATGGTTGCTTCCTGTGCATTCCCTGCTGGGAACTGGCCTGCGACCCAGGCATGTGCCCTGACTGGGAATCGAACCGTGATCTCTTGGTTCACAGGCCCACACTTAATCCACTAAGCTACACCAGCCAGGGCTTAAAGCAATTGTTGATAGACAGGTATTTATTGTCATTTTATTACACATGTGTTTTATCTTTTTTTTCCTTCTTCTTCTTAAAGAAGACTCTAACATTTCTTATAATACTGGTTTGTTTGTGATGAACTCCTTTAGCTTTTTCATGTCTGAGAAACTCTTATCTGTTCTTAGGGTCAAAATGATAGCTTTGCTGAGTAGAGCAATCTTGGTTATAGGTCCTTGCTTTTCATCACTTTGAGTATTTCTTGCCAATCCCTTCTGGCCTACAAAGTTTCTGTTGAGAAATCAGCTGACAGTCTTATGTAGTAACTAACTGCTTTTCTCTTGCTGATTTTAAGATTCTCTCTTTGTCTTTAACCTTTGGCATTTTAATTATAGTGTGTATTGTTGCAGGCATCTTTGGGTTCATCGTGTTTGGGACTCCCTGTGTTTCTTGGACTTGTATGTCTATTTCTTTCACCAGGTTAGGGAAATTTTCTGTTATTATTTCTTCAAATAGGTTCTGAATCCCTTGCTCTCTCTCTTCTGTACATGTGGTTTTAATGGTTATTCTCAATCCCTGATATTTTGTAGCTATTTTGTATAGCATTTAAAATACAAAACTTAGGGAAATGAGAAAGTACGAGCAAGGAATTGAGTAACCATCATCTGAAGATTTGTAATCAGAGGATCCTAGTAAGAATAAGTTAATCAAAGGGGTTAATTAATTGATTAAATTAAAAATTAGGAGTGCCTGTCTTAATACACTCTTCCATCCGTTCATCCATCCATCCATTCGTCCATTCATCCATCCATCCATCCATCCGTTCATTCATCCTGTTTAACACACTTTTCTTGAATGTCCGCAATAGACTCTAGAGAGACAAATGTGCTTGGTCCCAGCACCTTGACTGTCCGTCTTCTGCCACGGCGCTGGCTTGGCTGAACTCGCCACCCATGGCTGCCTTCCGACAGCAGTGCCCGCCCGCTGTGGGAACAGGCAGTGGGCCCCAGCAGCCTTCTGTGCACTTGGACTGTCCTCTCCTCTTCCCTGTGTTCTTTAAGTTCTTCTGCACTTTCGACCCCCTTTACCTCAGTCCCATTTACCTTCCTGCCTTTCCACAAAGCGGTCAGGTAAGTAGTTCTAAAGGGTATAGCCTGGCCGAAGTTGCTTTTACGTCTGAGGATGACTCCGACATTTAAAAAGGGGAACCAAAGAGAACTCTTACCCATCAAATGCCATTTCAGAGCCAGCTCCGCTGGGAACAGCTACATTGCATGCACCTTTCTAAAAAATTATTTTGATTGCACTGGTAACTTTTTAAATGTTTTTTCTTCATAATGTCCTAAAACATTTATCTCTAACATGAGGAAGACAAGGGTACAAAGTTTTGTGGCATCAAGGACATCCACCTAACATCTTTATTTTAACGTAAATTAAAAACTCCTAGTGAAGTAATTTCATGCCATTCTGTAGCCTTTACTTTCCTTCCTCTGCCAGCCATGTAGTTCAGTGGCCGATGGACTGTATGTGGCCGCATCACTTCATTGGTCCCTTAAAGACCTGCACAGTAGTTACTTGGTTTTGATTTCAGATTTGTTGTTCACTTTTCTCTATAGACACGAATACATAGCAAGATAAATAGCTAAAGTCAACCACAGATTATGCATAGTTACATTTAGACTTCTACACACTAGTATGTATACAGTATTGCAAAAAATAAAGTGTTCTTACTGTAGCCTTTAAGTTATAATGTGAAGAAAACAAATACCATGTTATTTTCCTAATTTAAAAGACATTAAACATATCACAACACAAAAGTTTCTATTTTTGAGGTCCCCAGCGCCAAGATCCATATTTATTGTCATGTCTGAATACTCCAGAAATGAATTACTGTTGCCCTGTTTTCACACATACGTCTCGTGTGTGCGCAAGAACCGCACCCTTCCAGAGCTGACTAACGCTGTTGTTTCGTGGGCGGGCCAGGACACTGTCTCGAGTCTTTTCAAGACAGGCTGTAGCTCCTGCGACTGAGTCAGTTATGTGGGAAAGCGCAAATCCACACTGACTGATGAGAAGGCTGGAAAACGTGGCTTAGATGTTCCGTGTGTTTTTTTCATTCTACTAACAGAGGTCTTGCATGAAACTGTTTGAAACTCAAGTAGATAAACATCATCTATATTTGATCTTACCTAGTAATGTAAAGGTTTGGCGACTGAACCCTTATTTGTACAAGTGCAAAGATACCTTGGAAACTTGAAAGGCACATGTATATATAGAAGACATTTTTAAAAAGTCAATGGGAGCAATATTATAGTGAAACACTAGGAATGTCTTATATGTCCATCACTTAGGAAATGGATTTTAAAACTCTGGGATGAATATTCATTGGAGTATCACCATATTTCATCTAAGTCAGGTATCAACCAGTTACAGCCCACTATTTGTTTTGGAAATAAAGTTCCACTGGAACATAGCATACTCATTTGTTTATATTTTTTTCATAGCTACTTTCATGCTCCAATTTCAGAGTTGATTTGTTACCATATAGACTGTATGACTCTCAAAAGTCCAAATAATATATTTACTATCTAGCCCTTTAAAGAAAAAGTGCACCAGCCTCTGGTCTAAGTTAAAATACCATCTACTGTAAAATGCACCATTAGCTTATGTACCAGTAATAAAGAAAAAGTAGTATGCCAATTAAACTATGACAAGCCATCAATTGTAAGACTCCTAATTTTAGCGACATTAAAATATGAAAAAAATTGTCTTAGAATTAATTGTGATACATAACATTTCAACTGAATAAACTACAGTGTTTGTATCAACATGGATAGATTTCAAATGCTTAATGTTGAGTGAAAAACAATTTGCAGAATGATGTGAACAGTATATTATTTTGTCTCTTAAAAAACACAAAGCAATATTACAAGTTTCTATAAATGCAGATTTGGATAGATAAGTATAATTTAAAAGAATTGGAAGGATTTAAAGAAAACTGATGACAGACGTTTTCCCTGGGAGGAGGCAGGGTCAGGGTGGTTATGGAAGACAGAGATTATCTGTATCTGTAATGTTCAGGTTTTTTTAAAAGGTGAATTATTAATACACGATACTTTTTTAAGTTTGTTCACATATAACTTTTTAAAAGATCTTATGTATTTATTTTCAGAGGAAGGGGAAGGGAGGGAGAAAGAAAGGGAGAGAAAATAAACATCAACTTGTGGTTGCCTCTTGTGCAAGACCCCCTCTGGGGACCTAGCCCACAACCCAGGCATGTGGCCTGACTGGGAATTGAACAGGCCACCCTTTGGTTCACAGGCCAGCACTCAATCCACTGAGCCACACCAGCCAGGGTACAAAGTACTTATCAAGAGCATCAAAATATGGGAAAGTTGGAAGAAGACATGTTAAAATATTAATAGTGGTAAACTTTCTATAGCAGAAGTATGATATAGTATTGATAGAAGTATTTAATTATATTTTGCTGTAATTTTTTAACTTCATAAATAACTAAAAAAATGAGTCATGTGCTCCATTTCTATCTCAATCGAAAGAGATTAAGATTTGAAGACGTGCATGTTAATCAATTACCTGGCATTACAAACTAATCCTGTTTTTCTGCTGTGGCATTAAGGTTAAACAACGTGCAAGTCAGGGCCAAAATTCAGAGTTAAACTGCTTTTTCTCATTCGTGGTACAGCTAATCTTTAAAGACAATGAGCTTTATTCCTCCCCATGCAAAACCACCAACTGTAAAAGTTAAATGTCAGGTGCATTTTAACGAACAGAAATAGCTTGTCATGAGTCATGTAATGGATGTACTGATGTCGATTCGTTCAGCCCAGCCTCACTTGTTTTGAAATGCACCTTGTGATTTTGCACAATTTTCTATGTTGTCACATGCAATTCAGACCCTCATGTTCCATATTAAATGCTTCCATTTTTGTCACTTATTTATAACAGGGCTTCCCAGAACATTCTCTGTAAGTATATCCAGAAGTTCAAAATGTTGAAGTATAATTTTAACACCACCGGCTTCTTTCTTATTTGTGAACAAGGATCTACTCACTTACCACTGCTCTCATTTACTTGCTGTTTTTGTCTTGTTTTTATTTTGAGCCTGCCTCTCTCTCCCTAGGAGTGTCTCACCAGAAATAGATCAAGCTGCCTGCCTTCCAGCTGAGAATGAAAGGTGTCTGGGAAATGGAGACCCAGGCCTTGCATCTGTGTGAAGCTACAGACCATGAGACGAGGTCTCATGCCATGAGAACCAAAACAGACAGCTGTGTTTCCCACTGCTTAACTCCACTTTTTCTTTTTCCAGTTCAATTTCACCATTTAGTATTGAGAGCACAAGACGCCAGAGACGGTCTGAATCCCCAGACTCCAGAAAACGGCGTATTCACAGATGTGATTTTGAGGGATGCAACAAAGTGTACACAAAAAGTTCTCACCTGAAGGCTCACCGGAGGACACATACAGGTACAGCTCCGCAGGGCTTCTCCCCCGAGGGTCAGTGACAGTCCCAGAGGGCCAGCTGCTCAACCCCGGAGCCATGAGTATGCTGGGATGGTGTCCTCGTAGGTACATGTTCCGTTTCGTTTCTTTCTGAGCAGAATGCTTTCCCTCTCTCAGCTGAAAAAGGCTGAAGTCTTAGTGACTGTTAGCAACTAATGAAGTGATTCTTCCATGTGTTTAGGAGTGATAATGGTATGAACACAGTGATCTAGTCTTTTTTCATACGCAGCATTACCTCTTAATCATTGTCCGGTTTATCAGACTTTACATGTCCATCGAGCAACAAGCTGGACAAAATTATTCTTTTTAAATTTAGCCTTTTAACCACCACTTAGATCATGCATTTCTCCCCTTGATCTCATCCCCCAAGTAACCAGAGAAAGAAAATGATGATGATGATGATGATGATGATGATGATGAAGAAGAAGAAGAAGAAATTGGCATATACATGGCACTGTGGGGAGTTTAAAAACATTTCTACATTATTCCATTTGATTCTCACTGGTGTTTTTCTTTTGTATATGGAGAGGATTTTTAGTGTTTGTGGTTTACAGAGAAGAGAACTGAGACCACAGGTGATTCACTGCCTTTGTCATTATCCACCCATCCATCCAGCCATCCATCACTCACCTGTCAACCCATTTCTCCACCCATCTGTTCACCCACCCACCTAAGAAATAAACTGATGACCCTTCACTGAGCCCCTTACCTACCCCATTCATCCCTCCACCAACATCCTCTGGCTTCCTTGGCTTCTGGATCCTGTCTGGTGCTGCCAGTGGGACGCTCTGAGAAGAGACAGAAGGAGACAGAAGGTGGGAGGAGGACCCAACAATTATCCTACCTTTTATAGGAAAAGTGACCAGTGACTGAAACAGGTGAAGCTCAAAGAAACAGATATCATAGAGAAATTTGTTCACACACATTCCGAGGAGCAAGGTGCCACAGATCAAACAAGCCCAGTCCAGTGACTGTCCTCAACAGGATTCAGGCTCCAGCACCTGCGTCCAACCAAAAACCTCAGGTGTAACTTACTTCCATAAGGCTGTGTAAATAGTACTCCCATCTCCAGTGTATTAAAAATAGCCACATTATATTAACCGTTTCCCAGCTGAGGCAGCAAAATCGTTTAAGTTGGCATTCTTCACCATTATTTAGTCGTGTTCTTCCATCAGAACCCTTCCAAAGCTACTTTGCGAGACTGCTTCAGGACTCCGCACACTGAGGCAGGGCGTGGTTTTGCGTGTGTGCGGAAGTTGTGGCCTAGGAGGACACTTGCCTGAGTCGGAGAAGCAGTATAGAATCTGGAGTTGACTTTTTTGCTCATTTAACACCTTCTAATTTTAATACTTCTAAGATAATCAACACATTTTGCAAGCTGCCTCTTCCGTTTTTCTTTCCTGCCCCCTATCCCTTCCCTTTTCCCACTTAATTCCAGTTCCTTCCCTCTCCATTGATTCTGAACTTCCCCAGGAAAAGTTTCCTTCTGTTTCTTAGGTACTATGTTTGAATAAATTTCTTCATCATTGAGGCAAAAAATTAGGATACACATGAGAGTTGAAGAAGCATGTTTCATTCTATCGGGAGATAGTGAACACAAATCATAGTAGCAAGTGTGACGGAGTCGTGTTACTTTTATAGGATCATTTCTGTTTAAAAAACAGAAGAATGACCTCTCTTCAGTGAATCATCATAAATTTTGTGTTCTTCCTATTTTCCTTGTACTTTCTAAAAATACATAATAGCCTCATTTTCACACAGACACCTCTACTCCATTTATTCAAGTGGTGAACGGTGACAGAGAGGGAAGGTTTAATTTGGTCCTATTAAAAGATCTAACTCCGTGGTGTGACAGGACTGCATCTTATAAGTTTTACCACGTGCATGGAAGTAGGGCAGACATGGTGTACACATTATAATTCAAAGCAACATAAGCCTTGAATGCTGAAGTGGAGTTAATTAGCTTGGCTTATTAATAAGATGAAATCATAGGCTCCTAGGGTCCAAATGGTTCAGAATCTAGCTTGTTCCCTAACTAGAGGGATCCCTTGGGGGTCATCTCTCACTGAGATCAAGCCACGACTATGCAGTGCTCTGTGCTTACACGTCTGGTATTTGATCTTCACACCTGGCGGCTGCAGCTGTTACTACCTCCCGTGTGCACCAGTCAGGTTCCTGGTCGAGCCTTCTGCACACAGCAGTCATTTTCCCACCTCTCCATAAACAGTTTGGGTGTCAGAGAGCTTATCTTTCTGCAAAACAAGTTTGGTGAAATTGGGGGGGGCAGAGTCTTCATACAGTAGATAATTAGATACTTGTGTTTAAAATTCAGTGAAGAGATAATAGCTAGGCTGATAACTTGTGTTTTTTCAGTTGAGATATAATTGACACATAACATTGTGTAAGCTTAAGATGTCCACTGTATCGCTTTCGTACATTTATGTATTACACTATGATCACTACCATGGCTCAGCTAACACCTCTATCACGTCACGTGATGATCATTTCTTTTTTTGTAGCGAGAACAATTAAGATGTAGTCTCTTGGCAACTTTGAAGTTTGTAATACCTGTTGTTGATTATAATCACCATGCTGTGTGTGAGATCTCCAGAACGTATCTACTAGTTGCAAGTTTATACCTTTAACTTCTCCCCTCTTGCCACGTTGATTGCTTCTTACAGTGGTGTTTGCTCCCAGTCCCTTCTGGTTGCCTGGGCTAACCCATCCCGCTGTAATTTTCAGCTCCTGGTCCCGGGGCTACTCACACCACCACCATGATGCACTAGCATCTTCATTCCCCCAGCACACTCAGCTCTCAGCCACATTCTTCTAGATACACTCCAAGTTATCACTGTGTCTGTTTAAGTTTTCCACACCACAGACTGAGGAAACAGGTCTTGTTGATGGATGTTGCTCAGTAGAAGCGAAGATAATGTTAAGTTTTTTTAACAGATGACTCTGTTAGGTCATCTAAGTAAAAAAAAAAAAAAAAGCTGAAAACTAGGTCCTGTCCATTCCTTGTACCTGTAACTCATTTCTTTTAAACCTAAACATGCAATGTTGTATTTTTAGTTGGACCTGTCCCTCATCTGATGGCTCCCTTGGGAGTACGGGCATACCTCAGAGATACTGCAGGTTGGGCTCCAGACCACCACAGGAAAGCGAGTCATAATCTTTTTGCTGATAGAGTCTTGCCTTCAATTTTTAAAACATGCAACATCTGTGAGGTGCAATGAAGTGAAGCGCAATAAAACGAGGCATGCCCCTGGTGGATTTGCTCACCACGGAAGTGTTTAACCAGAGGCTATGATGACCTCTTGTGGGAGACACACGACAGAATCATTGCTATGAAGGCTGCACATGCCCTTTCAAGTCTGGAAAATAATGATTCTATATCCATTTTATTGATTTGGGCCCATTATTCTATTAAACTGAAACAACTTTGAACCCTTCCCATCTACCCTGTATCTCTCCCCTTCAGCTTCTCCATTTTTGTCAAATACTGCATAGGACAGGTTCAAGGAAAAGGCCCTGAAAGGTGATCCTAGAGCCTTCCATCCAACTGGGTCTTAATTCATTAACGAGTAATTAAAAATCCACCTAATCGCCCTACATCTAGTCCCTATTTGTCAGTCTCACGGGTACATCAAAAAGTCTATGTGAAATTCCTGCTCCAGACCATATGCCAAACCCATTCATCCACTTAGCAGAGAGATACTTACTCTCTGCTGTGCAAGGCACGGTTTTTCAGGTTGGCTTGCTTTGCTTTTAAGAAATATGTTCCTAGCCTTACCTTTGCTTCAGGCATGTTGAGCAAGTTATTTATGTGTGACCAATAAGTAACATGAGGTTTAGGATTATAACAAATGACTTATGAGAACTACACACGCTATGGGAGATAAGGAAGTAGCAATGAGAAACTTTCTTTGAGAAAGTCGCAGTAATTTTATCTTTAACATGATCTTTTTTGCTTTATTAGTGCATGATCAAGTCCTCTAATTAGGACTTATACAATAAATTAAACATTTATAGGAGTGTGAAAGAGGAACATTTTCTAGATATTAACAAGGAATTTAGAGTAAAAAATGCTGAAAATGCCTTTTTTTTAGGAACCTTATAAAATATATCATTTAATCTATGTTTGATAGATGCACATGGCCTAATAAAATACCAGAAAGGACATCTTAACATCTGAATTGAAAAAGGTGTGCCCAAAGAAAGCATACATTGATCATCAGAATTTTCCCTTTCCAAAGGGTGCACCCTGGTGAGACCACATACATATTTCTTACTCTCAGAAGCAGCTCATTGTCCTGGCCTTGTGAACATCTGTTCTACAAGAACCGCCAAGCTTGTGCCAGTGGTTAAATCTCACAGGTTATTCGTCAGAATAAGAGTCACAGCCCTTTCTCTTCTTAAAGAAGCAGAGCTGACAGTAGGCCCTCTTGGCCTATCTATTTCAACAATAATTCACAGATTTATAACTGTTGTCTACCTTGCTCCCTTACAATGTGATTGAATTGCAAAATGTTGGAATATATATATGGATGTCCACTCATAAAGAATAATAATTAAGTATACTTTCATGAATGTGCAGTTTAGATATTAACATAAAGATTTGACCAAATATTTTTAAATGCCTTTACTAACATCCACCAGTGGCAAACTGTTTAAGGCATGTTAAAAAGGAGGAGAAATATGTATCTCAGCAATCACATACACGTGACCATCAACAGGTACATTGTTCCTGTTCACTGGTCTAAACTGCGTGCAGTTCATCTCCATGGAGCAGTGCACAGCATATTTAAATGAATATGCCGTATATGTAAATTAATGGTCATTTAAATTTGGCTATACACAACTACTGTGTACTGTGAATTTCCCTCCTTTCATTTTAATTTCATTGTTAAATGATTTAAGCATGAGCTTTAGAAGACAATGTTGTTATGTGTTTGGCATTGCTGTTTAGAATTCGCGTTAATGCAGTACAGTCAGCAAATAACACTCAGGCATCAGTGACTCCCAAGCCACTAGATGGCGCACTACAACCAGATGTTGGGTGGGTTTAGCCTGAGAGGGTCTGAAAGAGTCAGCTGGAACCCTCTAGTGGTGTGTCCACAGGAAGTTATTACCAGTGTTCCGCAGAATTTTACAATTTAATAATGAACAAAGAAAAGGCAAGATAAAGATAAATTTAAAACCAGAAGTTTAATAAAGTAATTTCAACATACTAAACTATTGAGTTTCAAATGAATCTGGAAATATTTTATGTTCCAACTTGATAGCCTGTTCTCTAATAAATCTCTGAGACTCCTTTAGCCAGTCTTACCTAATATTCATTTTAATTCACTTAAAAACCATATGCTTAATTTTTTTAAATTACTAAACATAAAGAAGTCACCTCATCTATCTGGCTTGATCAAAATGTTTTCATATATGAATTTTACCCATCAAGGAGATTAACTCATACAGATGCTTTTAAAATATGAACAAATTTCGATTTAAAAGTTTCTAAGACAGGTGCTTTCCTCCTTTAACAAATAAAGGAAATGATGCATTATTTAGCGCTTCCTATAAAGAACGAAGCCGCTGTGGTTGATACCGTGTGCTCTGATTGATACCTGATCGTGATCATGCATTTGGATGCATGCGTGCACACATCCACCCGGATGCTTACTGCCTGTTTCACTTTCTTACTTGCCTCATTCCTTCTCGCTGCTCTTCCTATATTCCTTCTAATGTGACATCTTACTTTACTGCATAAGATTCTGAAATGGTTTGATGGCACTCCTACAAAGAAAAGCATGGGCGTTTTGACGGCTGTGAATCTTGGTGGCCTTTTGTTTACAAATCTCCTGGTTGCTAGGTCTCACCTTCGGCAGTAGGGTGCTGCCTATACATTCTTATCTATCTTTGTTAATTGAATAACTCATTCCATATAAAGCTCCACGTCAGACCCCCTGTCTGGAGTCATTGTTAGTAAAGCATAGGGCTTAGTGATCCCAAGATAATCATGTAAGAGCAAGCTGACATTTTTCAGGTAAAAATCCTCTCCGCACAGGTTGTAAGTTCTAGTGAAACAGCTCACAAATATGAGCCGTATTGGTAAATGTTGAGAAATAGAAAACTGTAAAAGAAATAGCACTAAATGCGAAGTCAGGAGACAGAGGTTTGAATCTGTCCTTGACCCCTAACTGATTGGTGAACTCAGACTGGCTCTTCTGTGAATGTCGGGTCTTCTTTTGTTTTAACTTTGAACATAAACATAGCATGTTTTGTCGCATAATTATCATAGGGGACGACGTTATTTCTATATCCCCAGTAAATACAGTGACTAACGTATTGTGAGACTCAATGATTACTTGTCGAATGGAAGTTGTCTATGTATGGGTATTGATACAGATATGTGTTATTGTGAGCAATAGGTTCAAGAAAAAAGTTTGGATAGTATAGTGTATACTTAGCACAATCACCTCTCTGTTTACTTCAGACCCTACTGATTTAGAATTTATATAATTTAGAAAAAGTTGGAGTAAAGCTAACCATTGTTTAATAAGCTCTTTTGTATTATTTTGATAAAATGAGAGTGTTGATAATCTTCTAAAGAATATACTTCAAACAGACTTTCAAAGGGACCCATTCATAGGCAAATTCAACAAGACAAATATATACACTGAGAACTTTCCAGGTCTGAGGCACTACAGATTTTCCACTTAGAAAAGGCAGGAAGGGGCAGAGCCCCCATCATCAGTGAACTTGTCCATGACTGTACTCAATAAGACGTGTCAAAATAGTCATAACAGAGGCCAAATGTGCAAAACCCTCTAATACAGGTACAAACAAAATGACAAACGATGCAATGGGAGCCGTCTGTTATGGCCAGGGCATTTGGGGACACCTTCCCAAGCCCGGCATGCAAGCCCTTCTCATCCTGTTCATCTGTTCAGCATCATTTGCTGACCCGAGAGCCCCCCTTTCCTCAGCCACATGAATGAACAAATGTCCAGACATGCCCACTGGATGGGGCACATTCTTCCCCCTACCTGAAATGGCCCAAGTGCCCCCTTTCTCCTTGCCTTAGGAAACGATTTATTTCTTTGAAACCGCCTCCATGCCACCCTGTCTCTGACTGCCCCCCTTCCGTAGGCAGGCAGCATTCCGTCCTCCATGACCGTAAAGCACTTGGAAATGTCCGCCGTGCGGCAGTTTGATGCTCGGAAAGGAAGGTATGTGGGAACACATGCCCTGACGACAGGGCACGACGTCAGATTGGACAGGAAGGCAGGGGAGTGCCCTACCTTCAGAACTTTGAAGCTCTCTGCTGTGAGTGGTCAGGAGGACGGAGTGCTGTGAACAGACCTGGAAACCACAGGTGGGAGAGAGCAGATGCTTCCGTAGAACCGGCGGGTCCCGTGTGCAGTGCTCAGCTCTGCTCATGCTTTCCAGGTTGAATCTCAGCCGTGAACCCCTGAAAGGTTAGAGCCCTTGTCCCCTGTCACGCAGTAGACAAGTGGGGCAGCTGCGATCCAAAGCATGACTGCTAGAACCTGCCCTGCTGTCATTACACCTGCTCTCAAACACGCTTGCTCATAACCTGCCAGCCCCCTCCCCGCCAGGGCCACACTCCTGTGCCTGCCTGGCCTGCAGTGCCTACCTCTTCAGAGCTGGTCATTAAAGTACTTCGAAGTAATAAAACAGCAAGCAAGTTTTAATGGTCTGTTTTTAAGGCTTCTCATTCATTTGAACTGGTCTTGCTTCCCAGTCGACTAGTTTTACTTTGTGAGAAAGCCAGTGGGAAGACCAGGACCGGAAGCATCAATAACTAAATCAAATAGGCAGCTCCGAGGGCTTGCAGGACATCAGCTCCGTGAATAGTGATGGGTGTGATGTAAAGAGGAAGGCAGCCAGCAGTTCTGAGTCTGGTCGGAGACAACCACACCCTCAGAGGTCCAGCACGCAAAGCGTGATGGGAAAGCCCTGTGATACACGTTGCTACAGCAGCACCGAAGGGGTGGTCGGTTCTGGCTCCCCGGGTCTGGCGAACCTCGTCTCCGCAGTCGCACAAGCACCAAAGTGCCATCTCTGGGCAGGAAACTGAAAAAGCCAGATGGGCAACAGAATGCTGTGGAAGTGTTGCATTTGTTTTCCTTTATGGACAGGGAGTTACTCTTTAGAACACACTGAACCTATGATGTACACTCACCGGAATGTAGGTACCAGTGCTTCAGGTACCCTATTTATTTTTTTTTTAAGTGTATCTTTTTTATACATTTAGAAATAAAGGCTTCTAAAACAGCCTTCCAATCCTTAAATCTGTTTGTCATTAGCATATACATTGTCAGTGATGGTGGCAAGTTAAAGTTATGACCACGCTCCCCATTTTTCTTCCTTTGCTTTTGGTTTTATTTTGCCCACACCACCATCAAAACTGTGTTGTAGGGAGGAGTGGGGTAATAATGTCCCTGGCCCTTGTACTTTCTCACGCTCTGCCAAAGAGGGACTCAATTGTGATTGTTGGCTGTCTTATTCTGAATGGCAAAGTTAACTATTATTCACCTAAAATCTGTGGTCTTAGTGGAATTATTAACAATAATCAGGAACTGTTTTTGTAGAAAATATCTTCTCCACTCAAGAATATATAAAAATAATGTTTATGTATAATGCTCAAGGTAATTCAATGAAAATCTTGATAACTAAGAATAAGAATAATTGTAAAGTAAATATATCAATCATATACTGTGTTACTAACTTCAGAAGTTTAAACAGAGATATAGAGGTATTTGTTTGCAGACTAAACCTTTAAGTGTCTCTAGTTTTAAATAAAAGCCTTGCAAATTTATTTTCCTTTTCAAATACATATATATTCAAAAGGAAAACAAATATACATATAATTTAAAATGAGCGGACTTTATTTTTTGAATAGTGTTGGTTTACAGAAAAGGGAGCAGAACGTTCAGAGAGCTTCCACATGCTCCCTCTTCCCCACTGCCTGGGGTCTCTTATTATTAACATCTTGCATTCGTGTGGCCCATTTTGTTACACCTGATGAGCCAATAATGATGTGTTGTTATTCACTGAAGTCCATAGTTTAGATCAGGGTTCACTCTTGGTGTTGCACAGTCTATGGCTTTTGACCGGTATATAAGGACACGTACCACCATTACTGTACGACGGAATAGTCTCAATGCCCTAAAAACCCGGTGTGCTCTGCTTATCCATCCCTCCCTCCATCTCTCCTTCATCCCTCTGCCCTCATAAATCACTGGCAAACACTGATCTTTTCACTGTCGTCAGAGTTTTGTCTTTTTGAGAATGTCATCTAGTTGGAATCATTGAGTGTGTAGGCTTTTCAGAGTGGCTTCTTTCACTTAACAATATGCACTTAAGATTCCCCCATGTCTTTCCATGGTTTGAGCCCCTGTTTTTAGGCTTCAATATTTTTATTATTTTTAGTTTTATTAAATTTATTAGAGTGACACTGGTTAATAAAATCATACAGGTTTCAAGTGTACGATTCTATAATCATCCGTATACTGCATTGTGTGTTCACCATCCATTGTCAAGTCTCCTTCCATCACCATGTATTTGACCTCCTTTCCCTTTTCTGCCTCCCTTACCCTCCTCAAAAGTATGAATTCTACTTTAGGATAGGATAAAATTTCTACTTTTAGAATAGGATAAAATTATAGAATAGGAAGAATGAAAGCAGTACTCTCTTTGTTGCACAAAATAGATTACTCAAGTTGTCTCTTATGTATTATACTTTTAAAAGAATAAGAAGTATTTGAATTTAAGTTTCATTCCCATAATCAATAAGCATTTCTTAGCACAAAGCACTAAGGCAGGTCCTGGGGATACAGTGACGGACAGAGCTCAAAGCCGACCTCATTCCACGCTGCTGAATGGGGTGGGCAAACATGATGGGAAAACCGCCAGTGACAGAGGCGGTGATGACAGTTCTAACACAGGTGTGCCAGGGTGCCAACGAGGGACATGGTCAGACTGCCTTTGGGGAAGTTGTCCTTCAGTGCAGTGTGGATAATAAACTGGAGAGGGCCGGACAGAAGGCAGGGAAGCAGAACCATTAGGAGTGGGTATTGGAGAAAGAACAGGGGAGGGTAAAGGAAGGCGGACCACCAGAGTGGGGGCGAACCGGAGAGGGGAGCAGACAGCCATTTGGAAAGCAGAACTGGCAGATGCAATTGTCAGGCCGGGGCAGGTAGAGAATAACAGATAGGAAAGAGGCCAAGAAATCTCTCCAGGTGGAGATATTTATGACTTAATACCTCAGTAGATGAGTTGCCTTTTTTTTTCCAGGTGGAAAAGCACAAGGAGGAACGTATCTGGTTTAGGTGGCAGAGGCTGTATAAAGTTTTGTCATGCTGAGGTTGCTTTCAGACTGTCAGTTACAAATTTCTTACATTCTCTGTGGGGCTTAAGAGAGAGACTGAGGCGTAGATACTTCAGAATCTTTCTCTTATAAGGTGTGGTGGGAGCCAGAGAAAACATATGTAGACAAGAAGCCAAAGTCAAAATCTTGGAAAACATTTAGGTAACAAGTCAAGGAAGAGCCCTCTGCAAAAGAAACTCAGGAAAAAGTAGCCAGACACATAGGAAAATAAATATTGTCAACACATGGAAATAAACTCGGAACAGCCAAGTAAAGTACTGTCTTAGACCTTGAACTTTTTGCTTCGAATAACGTGTTTGTTGTATGGTATTTTCATTTATATCTGATGTCCAGATGAGAGGAGCGAAGCCTCTGTGTTACGTTAGTACGTTGTCTGTCCAGAGACGGCTAATTCACATTCCCAGTCTGCTTGTCCAGTTCCGACCAAATACCCTGATTTATTGAAGCAGTGATTTCAAGTGTTGAGAGGCATTACGGAATATTGATTAAGATTGTGAACTTTGGTGTTAGTTTCCCAGGATTCAAACCCCGCCTCCGCCACACACTGACTTCGGGTGAAGCGTTGCTGGTTACTCCAGCTACTCCATCAGGAAGTTGTCAGGGGTAAGTGAGCTCAGACCCGGAAAGCCCTTCGAGCCACGTGTGGTGAATGGAAAGTGCCATCTGCTTTAACAAACACACTGTTATTTTTATCAAAGAGATCCATTATAGAATTGCATGGGGAAGGCCTTGTTTACACGCAATAAAAAAGGTAGTCAGTTCATTCGGCCCAGACAATTCTGTGGGGCAAAGACTAACATTGAATATTTGTTTGATTGAATTGACAAAACCAAGTGGATCGAACAAGTTATAGAGCAGATGGGTCCCTTTGGCCTCAAAAGTAGTTTTATATTTAAAACGTTAGGAAAATCGAAATTAGCATAGGCATCGAATTACCTGAAAACCTTAATTCATTTCCTTATACATAGCAAAAAGGATCTATTTTTAACTTTTTATTTATATTCCCTCACAAAAGCAAAAGTTTTGAATGTCATAACTTTGAAGTTGAATACTCTTTTGGGGGACCTGTCATTGCCAGGCACCTGGCCTGTGCATTTCTAAATTTTGCCACAGTGCTGTAAGAGCAGGGTTCCCGTTTACAGGTGGGAGACCTGTGTTGCAGACAGCTCACCTCCCTAGCCCAAGATGGAATTGTCAATCGGCAGGGCCTGCGGTGGCCCACGCACTCTGCCTGTTTGCAGAGCCGGTGGCCCCTGCGTGCCACCTCACCCCACCGGGAGGGGAGGGAAAGCGGCCGGTCCGCCCCTGGCCGCATTAGGGGCCTTGTGTTCTCAGCTCTAGCCTCCTGTGTGCTCATTTAAAAGGACCTGATGTCCCCCCCAGATCTAAAATTCCTTGAACTCTGATGAACTAAGGTAACAGAAACCAGAAGACAAGATAGGAATCTTGATTCTGTTTTCTTCTCCCTCATATGCAAATACCGTTCCTCCAGCGGAACAGATTGTCACTGCAAATATGTCGAGCCTTGAGTGTGTAATGAAGTTCATTTGTCAGTGTCTGGGGCCCCTTTTGACGAAAGCTAAGCAGGGAATCATTTCAGAAATGTACTTCTGAACCAAAGAAAACGCCTGTTTCCTGTTGCAAAGGTGTTCCTTCTCCGTTGCCTGAGAACACAATAGCAAAGCTGATGTGAGAACATGGGTGTTTGGTTTGACCGGAGCTTTTCCAAACGGCACATTCCTCCTCTGTGTGTTGCTCACACATCATTTTAATATGAAAGGGCACCTGCCTTTTGTCTCAGTACAAATTTACCTTTCAGCACGTTAGACGGCGAAATGGGAGGTACCTGAAAAAGTTATTTTTGTTTCGTGAGTTTTGGGAATCCATTCAATGCCTGGTGTTTTCGTTAGACTGTATTATGCCTTCGGCTGGGTAAATGTCATGGAAATGTGTTTAGTGACTCTTAATCCTTTTCTTTAACTAAAATTGAAAGAGACAGCAGTTCTCTTAATAAATCAGTTTGTTGACTGTTTCAAAAAAAAAAAAAAAAAAACAAACCCTGATGTGAGTTTTCATTTTCCCAGAACACTTCATTAGAATTCTGTTTTAATAATGCCTGTGAGTGCACACACACACAGGCTTATATGCATAGCAGATTATATTTACTATAAACCCCAAATGTGGACTTAAAAAGAATATCTTAGAATGAAAATGAACAAACCCTCTTTTGGGGGTATGTTCTTATTTTAATCTTTACAGGACTGTTTAACTTTAGTAAATAGAAGCTCTTGCTGTTAGTTTTAGTTAACATTTGATTTTTCAGAGGGTTCCCTAGTTTAGCCCAGGTTTTTGTTTTAAAGAACTGAAGGAGGACAGAAATTGTGCTGGAAAATGGTCAGATTCTTTTGGTTAAATACAGAAAGTAGAAATGGCGTATGGACTTGTCATGAGACATGGAGACCTTCACTTCAGAACTGAAGACCGGGTTGTGGGGTGGGGTTGTGTTAAGCTCCCAATTACTCAGCTCTAGTCCTGATTTTTCTTGTACAGTAGCACCTTAATGTTTCAACTTAAAAAACAAAAATCACTTACTAAAACTTATCGGTAAAGACCTACACGTGCCATTTTCTATCATTGCATTATTTCATAGGGTTAATATAAGAAAAATCAAAGACGATCTGTTGGTGCAGTCAGAACTTTCAAGTATTTTGGAAAATGCAACATATGTTTTCGAAGGGATTGCCACAAGGGATTCTAAGTGCGCTTGTGGGTTAGATGAAAGGAGTAAAGAAGGAGGGCAGGCTATTTCCATTTTTAGCTTATTTCTAGGGAAAACAGTTCTGAATAATGCATCTGCAGGATTCTAGTTCAAATGAATTTAAGGACAGCTCGCTATTCCTGAAGACATTGCGAGGAAGCACGTTTGCTGTGACCGTCGTTCAGGCAGACGCAGAGCAGCCGTGAGCAGCAAAAGCGTGGGCCCGGAGATGCCTGCCTCCTTTCATTGTCCGAGCAACTCTTCCCGTAGGAAGGTTTTCATGGGAAACTTACCTGCCATTCTGTGTTTTCCACTGACTTTGTAACATTAAATTTAGCTTTCGATTTTCCAGCATGATTTTAAAGGAAAGAAGTTAGAACTCTGTTCTTTCAGTATGTTCTTCAGGGATCATTTATGCACACTACAATATATCTTACAAAGTTATTCATCATTTTAATTAGTTTTGATTCATGTCAGAGAGTTAGTTTATGTTATCTTAATTTGTTTATAAGATTATACCCTTTTAATTGTTTCAAAGCACAAGCATAAAATATGCTGTTTTATACCATGTAGCAGCCACAAAATTTGCTCTTGTGTCTGCATTTAAAACTTGGCTTTAAAGTTCAAAGAGAGCATTCGCTGTCTGTTTTCTGATGAAGTGCTGGGCACTGGGCGGGCACACTCAAAACTTAGGTCCCTCTTTAGCAGGGACAGGAGCCAGCCCTCTGCCTGCTCAGAGTAGCCCGCCCCTCTCCCCGTCCCCATAGCTCCGCCTCTGACTGTAGAGATTTGAAGGTAGTGTTTTCTACAAAACCCTCCTGCTTCTTTTCTCTTTTCTTTCTTGTTTTGAAATCTGGAGACATAGTTCATAATATGTCACACCCATAATACTGAGTTTTGTTACGGAGACAATGGGGGCAAGGAATATCATACATGACTTTTGGGTATTAAAAAAGAAGGTATATTTTTATAAGAAAATGTTCAAGGAAAACTCATTTATCACTCAGATAATTGTTTATTATTTTTCAGTATGCTTTCTCCCTCCTCCCTCTTAACCCCTAATAACTATACAAACTTATGTGTTATCTTCATTGGTTTTTTTCATGAGGAGAAAAGTATATGCCTCTTGTATTTTTGAGGTCCATTCCCTTTTCTTTTTTTAAATTGAGACATTTAACATATAGCGTCTTAGTTTCAAGTGTGCAACATAATGATTTGATATTTACCTGTTACAAAATAACCAGCTTACAAAACGATCACTACACTAAGTGTAGTTGACATCCACCAACACACAGAGATACAAATATGTTTTCTTGTGATAAGAACTTTTAAGATCTCTCAGCAACTTGCAGACATACAGGACAGCATCCTTATTAACTGTATTCCTACCACGCCGTATGTACATCCCCGTGACGTATAAGGAGGGGCTTGTGCTTTTGACCACCTTCACCCATTCTGCCCCTTCGTCCTTCGCGATGGTTTACTGCCTTCGATTCCACTGCGCAGAACACATTGCAGACTTTTCACTGTTTCCTCAGCCCGCATTTGTGTGCTCGCAGAAATCGTCACCCTGACTTGTTGCTTTCCCTGCTCCTTCCCTTTAAAAGATCCACCTCAGAAACGTTGCCAAACACCTGAGCTCCTTCTTTCTGATTCTTCCTCTGTGTGTCTGTCCCCCTTCCCAGACTCAGTGGAACAGTCACTTGTCATCGTCCAGGGGGGCCGTTGTAACACGATTGTACTCCGGACCCTCCCCCCATCCTGACCCTCACTCTCACAGGGAAAACCTTCACTTTTTAAGGAGCAGAAAAGATCCTGACAATATTTTTTAAGCTCTGATTGAATTGGGTGAGCCTTCTCAGAGAATCACTCATTTTCTGATGCCGAGAACTCTCATTTCAAAGTATTTGGTGTGAAATAGTGTGCGTTTTATTTCTGAGAAGACTGTTAGAATTTTAACTGAGGTCCTAGGTTGAGAATAAGTGATCATTCTGTAGCCCAAATCCCCCCCACCTCCCCATCCCAAACTAACAATGTGTCTACAAAAAGCAGAGGACCAGCGGAGTTTCTGTAAGATGCCAGAAAATATTTTAGGCATTTCAGGCTGTATATTCTCTATGGCAACTCTCAATTCTGCCCCCACTGGAGAACTGCCATCAACAATATGTAAATAAATTGAAGTGGCTGTGTTGCAGTAAAAACTATGCCCTGGCTGGTATAGCTCAATGGATTGAGTGCCAGCCTGCAAACCAAAGGGTCGCTGCTTCGATTCCCAGTCAGGGCGCATGCCTGGGATGCAGGTCAGGTCCCCGCTGGGAGCCATGTGAGAGGCAACCACACATTGATGTTTCCCTCCCTTTCTTTCTTTTACCCTTCCCCTCTCTCTAAAAATAAATAAATAAAAATCTTTTTTAAAAAACTAATTAATGGATGCTGAAATTTGAATTCATATAATTTTCATGTGCTTCGAAATAGTCCTCTTTTGATCTTTCTTAACCATTTAAAAATTTAAAAGATCATTCTTGGTTTGCATGTTGAACAAAAAAACAAGCCACAGACTGGATTTGACCTGGGCTGCGGTAGGTTTTCAAGTGGAAAGGACGTATATACCATTAGTAAACAAGCAAAACCAAAGTAGACTGCTGTAACTTTTGAGGAAGGAATTAGAGACTATTAAGTGCCTAATTAGGTATACAAGGACATCCAAAGGGCACCTGAGACAGTAAAGTGTCCCTATGGCAGTCCGTACCAGCCTCTAAGGCCCTTCTTGAGATGTAACAGGAAGCTCTTGTCTCCTTCTCTTTGCCCTTCCTTACCTTCCAGGCCCATCTCAGTTACGGAGCCTCTTCCTCGCACTTGACCTAGAATGGCCAGGTGAGGGTCCAGCAGCTTGTCTGACCCCAGTCACACTCATGTGACACTTCCTCCCCACGCTAGACACACCCACCCTCCTACCACACAGCTGAGAAATGCTTTTTCCCCAATTAAGAAAACCCTCTGTTCTTAGGCCTTATACTCTCTGTAGCTGCTTCCATAGTAACAGGAGACAGCCAGGAGATGCCTGTTGGTGGCAAAGAGTCAGCTGCCTGAGCTCAGGGCCCCAAAGATGAAAACATCGTTTATATCAAGCTGAACTTATGAGAACCCATGTTTGTGATGTAAACTCAAAAAACATAAAGGGATGACACGTAAATAAAAGCATGTCAACAGTTGCCACTGATACACTGCAAAATAGCCCTGCCCTCCCAATCTTTTAAGTTAGGGATTTTGCTGATTTTTTATTTTTCTAGTTCTGGTCAATAGACACCTGCAAAAGATTTTTGTCTTCATAGGACATGCAGAGGGAGTCAGGAGTTGAAGTCTGGGGTTCATTCAGTCAGTAGGCTTCTGAGTTACCTGGAGCTGTCGGTTGGCCCCAATTAAGTGCATCAATATTTCCACATTTCACTGGTCTGAACTATTTATTCACTCACTTCTGAAAGGGCCATTTGCTACAGTTAGCATTTGTTTAAGGGTTACATGAAACATGTTGGGTCCAGTTCGGTCTAGTGTTCGTACGTAGGCATTACTTGTACGTCTCACTTCAGAGCTTACTAGTTCTGTACGTGTGTGTGTTCCAGTCTCAGTAACTCACTCAAGCACTTGCTCGGCACGTATTCTAGCCTCTGCAGGCACTGAAATGGAGGAGACCTGCTCTTTGATCTCCAGGTATTCAGAAACTGGTGGAGGCAGTTTCTGACATCTGAACAAAATCTATACGATCTGTCGTGATCGGTGATTTAACGGAAACAGGAATTGAATAATTTGGGAATACCTAAGAAAGTAGCACTGTCTGAAAGTGTGACCAAGTTTAGACGAGGAGAGAATTACCCCTTCAACTGTCACCTAGTGAAAAGCACTAGATTTGGAGCCAAGCGCATCTTTTTCCTGGCCTTGGGCAAGCTACTTTACTACACTGAGCCTCAGTTTTCTTATCTGTCAAGTGGGGTTAACGATGCATAATCTGCAGCTCTATAGTATGAATCAACAAACAGCTCTCTTCCCTTCTCAGGCCCTTTTCACCAGGTGCCACGTGTGGCCAAGCGGCGTGTTGTTGACTGTCGGGTGGAAGGGGCGGAGGAGATCAGTGTTTGCGGGGTTGCCTCGGGACAGGGCCCCCATTCTGAATGAGAGCCAGGAAAAAGCTCGCCTGGGTCAGCTATTGTCCCGCTCCCCTGGGAGCTCATTCAGACAATGGATAGCGTATCTTTGCCCGGCAAAGCCTTTGCATATTTTACTGTCCTTACAAGTCAACTGAGGGACCTGGTCAAGTTACACACCTCTTCAGACTGCCTTTTACTCCAAGTTTCTCCCGTAGAACCAACCCAGTGACTGATTCCTCAGGGCTCGCCCTAATTCCTGTCGCTGGAAAAGGTATTTAAACTTTACACCATTAGGATAGCTCAGGTTTCTTCCCAACAGATGGGCAAAAAGTAGATATTTATGAATAATATGTACTTAATACCTCATTTCTGGGGGTGGTGGAGTGCTTTACATTTTAATGAAATTGTGTGTATATTTTCAGTGACTGATAAATGGGCATTGTACCCTAAAATAGCCTTAACCATCTCAGTGATTCCTGTTTGGAGTATTGAAAGAAAACATAATTAATTTGTTTCTGCCTCAGAGCCATAGCAACCGGAATAGCGCTCTCAGATCCCACTGTAGGCTACTAGAGGTCGTTATATCCAGGAGCCATCCGGTCTGTGCATTTTGATACTTTGACTGCAGAGTAATATTGAGGATGCAATATTACTCGTGTAATTACCTGTAATTGAGGATGCAAGTGTTAACTAAGTTTCCAGATGTTTCAGCAGGAGAGACGAGATTGAAACCCGTCTCTCTCACCCCAGACATGCTGATGGGATGGTTAGGCTTCCTGACAAAGGGTTACCAAATGGAAAAATCCATTGAAAACAGCCACTTCCCAGTACAGAGCTCTGGCTTGGTTATTACGGAAAAGTGACGGAGCACCAAAGCACGTGTCCCTTTGTCTCTTCCAGGGGAGAAACCCTACAAGTGCACCTGGGAGGGCTGCACCTGGAAGTTCGCTCGTTCGGATGAACTGACCAGGCATTACCGCAAACACACGGGAGTGAAGCCATTCAAGTGCGCGGACTGCGATCGCAGCTTTTCTCGGTCAGATCACTTGGCACTGCACCGCCGGAGGCATATGCTGGTGTGAGGAATGCTACCTGTCCAGCTGAGTGAAAGAGCTGGATCTCTGAGCGGCACCCAGTTCAGCAGGGCTGAATCCCCTTCACAGTGTTAACACAAAAGGGCATCACCATCCCACGATGTCTGAAACCAGAGCAGGAAACAGAAGGAACACTTCTCCTTACGGTCTGAAGGTAAACCCCATCGCGACTCCACGAGAATCGGCTTCACGCTGGCCTGGGAGATCGGTGACACAAACGCTGAGGAGACAGGCATAGTTTTCCGTGCTGTGTACTCTGCCATTTAAAGATGTTTGTAGCTTGTACATTTTCTGAGCTGTCAGACATTTTGTTATTGATACTTTAAAGGTCATCTACCACAAATTGATGGCTAGAGCAAGACCTTGTAAATTGGGATTATTCTCCCATCGTCCCACCCCCGAGCCCCTTTTTACAGAAATTTTAGTTCCCATCTGGGTAAGACAGAATGCACCTCCAGTCTGTTACCAGCAAGCAGCATGAACGTAGGGAAGAAGAAGGTGTCGGAGAGGTTCCATTACCTGAAGTCAAGGGGCGCCCGGGTAGCCCTTTGCAGTAGTGATGGCGGCAGCTAGATATCGCCGCAGCCTGTCATTATGCCATGCCCTGGAGAAAACCGACATTGAACCTTTCATTTGTTTGTTGTTGGTTGTTTTTGTTTTGTTTTGATTCTGTTTTGTTCATCTGTTCGAGCAGAGGGGCGGCGACGTTTCGCTGGGCGTCCAGTCCCGGTGCCCGCCCTGGCACGGACTGGCACGGAGCTGTTCTGTAGTTGAATAGGAAGAGCCTGTCTAAAAAAACTACTGCCCCACTTCAAATTGCAGTGTTCTGCCACCTAGGCATCATCTCTTCCTGGCCCCAGTGTTTGATTACAAGGAATCAGGGGGGAAAAAAAACTTTCTTAGACACACTGGCACCAAGGTAAGAAGAGGTGGGGCTGCCCAGGCAAAGTCAGTGAACATGAAAAATCAGACAAAGCAGAGATGGAAATAATGCGCCTCTTGAGGAGAAAAGCAATAATGAATAAAAGGACTTTCCTACAATAACTTCACTGAGGACTCACGTTACCAATTTTCATACGTACTAAAGGGATTGTAAGAAACACCCCAACATTTTAGATGTCTTGGTTACATTTCCAGCACTGAGGTAATCTTTCTGCTGTTTGTTGCCCTGCTTGGTCGACTACCACAATTAAAGATTATGCTCCCCTTTGCTTGTTTGAAAATGGTTATTTGGCGACTAGAAAGGCCAGGGAGGCAGGGCAGGGAGTTAACTCGGGGGTTAATGGGTCGGCCCTCCTTGGAACCAAGTCAGTGGAGAGGGAATGCTCCCTGAGGAAAGCCTGACACGGTGCTAGTTTCCTCCCTTGGAGAGCCAAGGATCAGTGACTCTCCAGTAGGTTCTTCTACCCAGACTTCATTTTCTAAACTGTATCAGGGCCCAGTGGTTCTGCGTCGGCCTCTGCGGGGATGCTGAACCCACTCATCCTAGGCTGAGGGTGAGAGGAAATTACAGTCCCATCAACCCCCGAAAAATAGGAGCCTTTTTGGCAGTTAGCAAATTATATAGTAAACAAAGCAATACATCACCAACAAGCATTCTCTCAGAAAAATTATCATATTATTTTCCCCACTAAAAGCTGTTTTTGCAGCTTTATGTGGCTAAGGGGCTTGGTGAGGTTTTTAGTTATTGTTGTTGTTAAGATTTTTTATAGCTTAGATAAAATGTTACCAGCATATAGCTAGACCTTTGCAGTATACTTTAATTACAAACACTTGATTTTGGGAATCGCACAAATTAACCTCACATTATTACTAGCTCAGTTTTAAATGTTTGAATATTCTGAAATAATTTACAGTTGCAGAATTATCCTTTTAGAATCATCCTCTAATTCAGATCTTACTCAGATGAAGCAAGAACTATAAACCTTGAAACAAAGACAATTTCTGTTGGATGGTATTAAAAGACATTTTTTTTAATCATTCAAGCAACAGCATAATGATTTTCAGGTTAAATTCTGTCTTCAGAAATACGTGCTCTACATTTTCTGCCAGGTCTGAAAAATTCATCAGGCAATTTTTTCTCCAACAAGGGCTGCAATTCAATTGATAAATAGCTTCTTTAGCTACACAATCTACTACCCACCAAGCACTGGGATTTTTTTTTTTTTTTTTACCAACTGGAAAGTTTTTTTATCTGTACTGTAAGTGACTCCTCCTTCTCATGGCTGTGACCATTGGAAATGAAAAAAAAGGTTTCTTGATGCACGCCAGCATCGGTCATGGTTACTGGTCAGCAGCACAGAACAGAGTGGGGCGCACAGCCACGGAGCCCTCTCCACTAGCCCCAGAACCTAGTTGGCAGGCAGTGTGTGCAGCGCTCAGGTGAAGTGTAGATTTGATTTAATTCTGTCTGCTCATGAGAGGGGCCAATCCTGTTCTGTGCTGAGAGATGTCTTGAGAGTGTTACAGGTAGAAATGGTTTATAGAATTCATAGAACTGACAGGCAGTGGGAGCTTCCTGAGTGACAGCTTGATTTAAATTTAGCACCCAAGTACATGAGCTGCTCCTCTCTAATAATACAGGAAAGATTCAGGAAAGTGAGTTTTTCTTCCTCATCCTCTGAAAGTGGAAACCAGGCTGAGACAGTACGTTGACTGAGAAAACCTCTCAGTGTTCCCCCTTCGACTTGTCCATACTTCTAAGGTAGGACCCAAGCACAAGGAGTGAATGAGTTGCTGATCGAGCCCCAGGACTGAAACTTACTTGGGGCTTGTCTCGGGATATAGCAAATTCTCTTTGTTAAGTTTTCTACAGATGTTTTCTCATGGAAAGGAGTTTGGGAGAGAAAGAATTGAATTCTTAAGTGGCAATATCTTTAGGCATAGAAAAGCCTCCTCTATTTCATCTTTTGTCCATTGTAGCCTCTTTTTCAAAAGCACAGTAGATGATGAATAACAGCAAAGAAGTAGAATCGAGAGGACTCGTCAGATGTTCCCTAACTAGCAGCATTCTTTGGTTTTAAAGTTGCAGCTGTTCGGTCCCTTTGCAGAAGGACACAGGCATGTTTGGGAAGTTCCACCCATGGGGCGGAAGGGCTTGAGAAGCTGCATGCAGTAGGCCTATCTCTTTGCATTGTGGAGATGTGAGTTCAAGGGGGTTAATACTATCTGAAAAGTTAGAAGGTTCAGGCTTTGAGGTTTAAATAGATTCCCTGATGTAAAGGTGTTAGAAAAAAAAAATCGCACTTTCCCATCATCCTCCAGCCCCATCCTGTCAATTGTGCGAGGATTCGGAGAAGCCCACTTGGTGACTTGTCTTGTGTTCTGAAATTCCTAATGGCTTCACCGAGAAGGTCATATTGCTGTGTGGCGTCACTTCTGCAAAACACTATAGGACATTTATTTTAAAAAAATAGTTGAGTAACAGTAACATAAACCACATTGGGGGGAAAAAGAGCACTTTTTTCTCTTTAAAGTTTAAGTGGAAAATAGGAAGAGGATTGTCAAGGGGAGAAAACCTTACAAAAAGCTACCGTGTTTACAGTGCCAGTTGCAGGTTAGAAAGGCCATTCCCTTAATGGTTGAAATTTGAATAGCTCATGCAAAGCTTGGGGTCATTTTTATACAACTTTTTTTAACTTCAAATTGCCATTTGTGTTTTCAACATAAGTGTAATTCCACACTTTGAAATCAGTTCATTAGAATGATAACATGTATATGGATAAAGGTACAGTATTCCTTATTCTGTACTTTATTTATTATACTTACCAAAGCTGCAGTTGAATAAATCTGGTGAGGTGAGGCCTTCAAATGTATTAATACGCCTTTGTTATGTTGTTATGACTGCTTAGAAACGTAGCCATAATGTTGTTATAAAGGTGTCTTAACATTTATAGTAAGGATTGACAGAATTTAAGCAGTGTAAGAATACCAGCATCCATGATATATTGAGTTATAGCCTTCATATAAAGGACTGAACATGAGGTAACTCTTACGAATCATAAATAGGCCCAGGAAGCCTTAATACTCATAGTCCATAATCCAGTCTCAGATTTTGCTTTTTACTAATCTAATGCCTGTAGATTTAGGAAGTAAATGTATTCTCCAACTTCATTGACCAGCTCTCTTCCTTCAGTTTTTCTGAGGTTGTGCATCTCATTACAAAAATCTTTCACTTTGATTTGGTTTTGTTCAAAAATGAGGTTCGGTAAGTGTGTCTTCCATATTACATTTCTACTTATCCCCACACTGCCGCCTACTGACCGTCCCAGGCACACCAGTACGTGGTCACCTGTACGCACACCTGTATATGCAGCAGCCAGGGGACTCCTGAATATCAACAACCTTTTTTTAAAAGAAGTAATTTGTAATAATCCTTGCTGTCTACAAATGTAAGTTATTTACCTTATTAGGGAATCAGCTTGTAATGCTATATATGACTTTGCCTGCATTTTATAGTTAAGAAGTGTACATAAAGATTTTAAATGCTATATTTTCACAGGTTCATTATAGAGTAATGTCTGTTTAGCAACCCATGTCCATTGGTACTTTAAATATGCTAAATACTGTGCAATTGCAATAGAAATTCAGATTTTCATAAGAAAATTAAATTGAGGATACTGCATCTTTAAAAAATAGAGTGAAGCTATTTTACTGTATTCGTAACATATGTGATAATGGAAAAAGTATTTTCAAACTCACAAATTTTTCAGAGGTTGTAAATAGTTTGATGAAGTATGTTGGGGAAAAGAGCTTCTAGTTTTCATCACAATAAAAAAAGAAAACCCGTTCAGATATGCCTTGTATGTCTCACACACAGCTAGCGGCATTGCCGCGGGAACCGGCCCCGCTGTCTCCCAGCACACTTGTCGTGCGCTGGCAGGACGGGGTGGCCACTCGTCTCGAGTTAGCCAGGATGGTTTAAAACACAGTGAAGTCATTTTAAGTTGCAATCAGCTGATTCCAAACCGAAAATGTCTTTACCTGAAAAGGGGGGAACAGCTGCACCGGATTTTACTTGTGCGAAAGAGAAGCATCTAGCAATTGTTCTCTTTCCTCAGTTATCTTCCTCCTCAACCAGGTAGTTCTTGATGGAAAACAAAACAAAAAGAAAACTGTACAGTGTTTATTCTTGTTTAATTCCAGGGGGAATACTTTTAGGAGTAGCTAAGTGTTGACAAGTTTAAGTGTTATGGAAACGGCCATGTGTTTAAAGGAATCTACACTGGCAATAGTAATAAGCTAATGCCCATTTCCAGAAATGAATTGAAAGCTGAAAGTGCCTGTCGGTGAACATTATGACCAATGAGATACCCCTATACTTTACACAGCAATAATTCCTCTTCGGACTGGGTTTTTCCTCTACATTTGGGAACACGTGTGCATATGCACATAGTAAATTGGATCTGTTCACACACCCACAAAATACTCCTGTGTCTTTTGAAGTACGCCCCATCTTGTTTACATGAGCATTTATTAATTTAATCTTACATACAGAATGCAAGAATGCCAATCTGAATATTAAAGTTACCTTCAATGTACACTAGGGCACATGGCAGTTATAATTTTGGGATAAAAACTTCACTGTGATTGGCCCCAGACTTAGGAAGCACTGAGTAGGCCTCAAAAAGTTTTGCGTAGTTAACAAAAGCCAATGTGTTTAGAGTAAAACACTAGAGACATTTGTTTGTCTTACTTTATTTTCCCCACTGATATCAAATGCACGAATCCACCTTTGTTTCCCGCATCCCTGATATTGTCTGTTTTCATCTAGGAGCCATTTCGGAATGAATATCGACACAATCGTTTATCCCCAAAACATCTACAGGAGTGTAACTGACATTTAGTAAGCCAACCTTTAACCAAAGTTTGCAGTTAGTCCTGGAAATTTCCAGATGCACATTTAGAACCTGACAACTTTTTCCTATAATTATTTATTGCTAAAAGTGCAGTCATGAATAGAAATATATGACAAGATTTTGTGGATAGACAAGAGCCCTGGAAATTCTCCAGGCCTGCCATCTCAGCACAGATCCACCCAAACAAGCTACAGAGGGCTCTCGGCAAAATTATACTCCTTCAGAGCCAAACATTTGGTCAGAGCAATTTAGAAAGTATAATGGTAATTAAACACTCGGGCTTTAGACAGTGGGGACAACCAGGGTTGTCAGTGTTCTCTAGAACCTGACCACAGGCCTAGAAAGCCACCTGGCTTTCCCTCCTCCGGGCTTCAGAAAGGAGAAGGAGAAGGAAATGAGCCAGGACGGGTGTGAAAGAACCGATTAAGTGTCAGAGGAAAGCTGCTGGGTCCCTTACCCTCGCCGAGTCAAGTCTCCTGACTGGGCTGCTTCCTGGGAGCTGTTGGGAAGTACTAAAGGAACCTGAAGGGTCCAAAACTCAGCAAGCAGTCAAATAATGGCTGTGTATCAAATGCTTACGATGTGCCAAGCATGGTACTGGGTGATTTTGAGACACACTACCTCTCAGGTATACGACACGACAGTTCTACATGTTATAGCCGGGAGCCTGAGGCACAGACGGAGTGGCTGAGTCGTCCTCCGACAGGGAAGCAGTGGATGGCGAAGTGGGGGTGTGAGGCTACCTGTCGCTGCCTCTGAAGCCTGTGTGCTTCCCACACTGCATGTGTGTTCCCAGCAGCCAGCTTTCCACATCTAACTCCTAAGTAGTTTTTATTGTGGATGCGTAGTCATCACATTTTCCCAGTAAGATACAGGGACCTGATATAGCACATGATTGGACAGTGGTCCAGAGTATTTGAAACCTGTCTTCTCCTCAAAACTCACGCATGAAGGGTCACTACAAGGGACTTGCGATAAGCAGGTATCTCCCTGAACTCGTCACTGTCCTCACACCACTGTCCTCCTAAACTTTTGGCCTGAAGATCCCAATCATCAAAACTCTTCCTTATTTTGTAGCATTTTAGCCCGAGTGGGTTTTTATGATTCTGTGTATTTCTTTAGGTGTACTGAAAGCCTTTCCACCTATGTAGCCCTGCTAGACTCTGCTGAAGGTGCATCCGAAACTTTGACCTCCACGGAGCTGGTTGTTAATAACAGAGCCCATTCTTGGCCATTGTTAATGGGGCGGCAGCCGCCAACATTCAGGCGATGAGCAAGGAGAGATAACAGATCAGTCCTTTTCAGATTTCCCACCTGACGGCACCACCTTGGAATGTTTTAAATAATCTTATAAATAATTTGTGTATAGTATTGTTTAATTGAGTTTTTGGAGAGAAGCTGTCCAACATTAGATGAAACACCCTCCTCCTTTTCTGTGTAGAGCAAGGTCTCTGACAGTATTGATTCATAGAAGTACTAATGGACTTAGAAAACATTAAGAGAATGTCATTTCTCATGGTGTTTCTTTTTCTGAAAACGAGCCTCCTGAATGATGATCTTTCTCCCTGTTACTTGGCTGAGGGACGAGATCAAGCCCGCATAAACAAGTTCCCTTCTGTGCTGAAAGCCAGTGTCCCGTACTTACGGCCCGCTTCGGAAAGGGGCTCTCTTCTTAGTTAACTGGGTTTCACATGCAATAATTTCTCAACAACAAAACCACAACTTTCAGCGAGATGAAAGAGACAAATAGTGGAAATAGTCACATCAGTACTTTTTTCATTCTAGACTTCATCTCGAGAAATTCAAAATGTTTGAGACAAGAGAGCCTGCTCTTTGTGTTAAGCAAGAATCACTGGCTCTTTGTGTGAATTATCATATCTTGTTTTTTTCCAAAGCAGGCTTACCGAGATTTTTGCAGAGATTGATTTTTTTGTCGTTGTTGAGAAATGAGGGTGAATAGAAGAGTGTTAGTATTTGGGTCAAATTCTAGTAAAAGTGCCCAAGTAATCTCAAAGTAAGGTATTTTAAAGACCTACCAACGTCTTTCCTTTCTGCTAATTTCATGCTCCAAAGATACAGCATAAAACATTATATAGAAAATGCTTTTGGCCTACTCGTGCTTTTAGTTTTCCCAGAGCAGAGTTTTGTAATTACATCCAGGCTTTAGTATATATTTTGTTCCTCAAACTTTATTACATTGGATGGGTATTATTGAACTGGGGCACTGGTGCCTATACTCAAGGCTCTTTCCTATCAACTTGTCTGTCCACAATTTGTTGTGTTTAAAATTCATGTTTGAAAGCCACCATCCCCCCACGGAGTGGTGGCTGTCTTGTTTTGTTCATGTCTGTGGGACGCATTGCATCACATGGCAAACCACCTCTGTGGAAGTGAGATAGCTACTCACGAAACCAGCTTTGAAAACATCGTCTTATGTATTATGTCATCCTGCATCATTAATGCAATTATGTGCATCATAACACATTCATTTTTCAAACAGGAGAAACCAGCAAATTCATGTTTGTCCATAGAAGAATGTACTCAGAACTTTCTGTGTTGTGAAACGATGAGAACAGACCACCTTTAAGATACCCACCTGCCACTTAAAATGACTTAGTTATAATTAGTAGTAGTCTAGACGTTGCTTTCGGTGTGTGTGTAGGGGGGTGGGGGGTCAACTCAAATGTCATAGTCTTTTGAAAAAATCAGTCGCATTTGAAAAAAAATGGGAATAAAGAAAACCATCATCTTTGGCCAAATCAAGCAGGCATCTTTTCCCTTTCCTTAACATTTAGCTCATTATACATGGTGATTGGATTATAAAATCTATCTGTGTGAAAGTACAAAAACATCCTTTAGGTTACAAAACAGTTCTTCCAGGCCTGAAGCCCCTGACAGCAAATTGAATAGATGTGCTGCATCTGCCTCACCTGGCAGATGTAATTTTACAAAAGACTCCTGGGTCTCTGGCCCCAGAGAGAATGCCCAGAGGAGGGCCTGCACAGTAAAGAGTAAAACCCCCCAGTGATGCTGGCAAGCAGATGTGTTCGTTTCTTAGATCTTCATTTGGTTTTCTGTTCAGAGTTTTCATTGCAAATGAATTTATTTCTCCAGCTTATCTAAAGATCTAATTTCCCAATAGTTTCCTCTGCATTTATATACTCTGTAGTGTGTAGGCAGACCCTATTATAAGTTTATTAATATTATGTAAGTGTTGTTCTTGTATTTATGTATAGTGTATGTATTGTAAATATACTCAGAGCTTTTTTCCTTTTACTGTAAAATGGTGATTTTTTTTTTTGCCCTATGATAATGTAAAGGGAGACCCCCTAATGAGATTCTCTCAGAGGATGATTATTCCAGTCTATTCTCAGAGATTTAAATGAACAAGTGTTATCGTTTTTAATGGTGTCTCAGACATATTCTGTTGGTGCATTGCTTTTCTGTATTCAACTTTTCCTATGAATTGAGCTGTGAACTGAATAGAGTTTAAACCTTTAACTGTATGCATTTGTATAATTATCTGAATGAAGGCATGAAGGTTAAATAAAGCATTTTGTATGGAACAAAACTCCCTAATTATTATTCAGGCTGACTCAGACACTTTGGAAATCACAGTTATTAACCATCCTAATTAAACCTTTGTTATGAAAAGTTTTACCATTTCTGTGTAGTAATTTAAAACACAGAACAAGACTCTATATTTAAAAATGCACTGGGTTTTTATTTCATAACAGCCAGCACCCAAAGAGGGATTCCTAACTTAATATTTTAATGAATGTAAAACTAAAAAGAGGTTCAGAAATATGAAGATATATAAAAAATACATCTTTCATGGACTAAAACTGAATCTCCGTGAGTTACAATTTTTTTCAGATGCTGTGTTGTCATTTAAATGTAGAAGAATCCATAACGCACAAGCCAAGGCTAGACGATTTCTAAATTTCAAAGAAAACTGGATTGTAGAGGCTTTTGAAAATATGACCACTAAGGAGTAGAATGTTGAATAGTTGCTAAAATAAACACTTGAAAAATCTGTTTAAGTATCTTCCTATATATTGTCCTTCTACTGAAGATCTGCTAGAAAAATCCATTCTAACAAAGAGTATGGTAGTAAATACTAACAATTATAGAGAATGGCGACACGTGACAGATGGTAATTAAAATATGTTCGAGGGCTTCCTAGGTCCCAGGAAGTGTTCTAAGCATTGTATTTGTCCCGTAACTCATCACAGAAATCCTGAGTTACGTTGCAGATGGAAATGTGAGGCACTGAGTTTAGGCAACTTTCCTAGTCAGTCTGGTTCAAGTATTGGTGTCTTAAACCACTAAAAGGCTACGGATTAAATGGTGGAAAAAGGATGGAAGAGGGGAGCAGGGGTCAAGGTGAAAGAGAGAGTCCATAGCAACAAGGATCATACAAATTTTCAACAAATACCTTTGACTCTGTATGTACAAGTAAATATAAATAAGCCAATCAAAATACCATCCCCCACTTCATACCCAGCAAACCAAAGACTGAAATTAATTTTGGCTCTGTCTGTCACTGGTCAAATCCAACGAATGCTGAGTCCTGTGAACTCGCTCTGTTCCACTCAAGGACACTGTGTGGACGGGGCGGCGGGGCTGCATCCCACCCAGCACACTACTCCCGCCTAGTTCGGGAGGGTCAGTGCCCTGGGGCTTTGACTTCCGGGACCTCTAGGAAAGGGTCCTGGTCAGTGATTTCTCTCTCCTACAGAGAGCTTCCCTTTGTGGCTATCAGTGCCAACTGGATCAAAGAAATCATTCACTAAAAGATTATAAGATTGAAAATTAAGGCAATAAACCATCAGTACCTTTTTACTAAATTATTTGTGAAGACTTTACTTATACCATTTTAGAAATATTCCATGAAAGTGGAGGCCAATAAATCATTAAAGTCTCTCTTGTTCTAGCATGGCAGTGACTGGTAGGGCTGAACCTAATTCATTCAATTACTTCATTTTGGATATGGCTTTGTAACGAAATGATAAAGTGGGTGTCGGGTTTATGTCTTTGACCTGGTTTTCTGACACTTCTCTTTGGGCTATGCAAGCAGCCACGCCAGCTCTCCGGCTTTGTTTTGTTTGTTCGTTTGTTTGTTTTTTCAATTTGCCACAAGAGGTTTTGTCATAAGGACAGACTATTGAGACAGTCTCATGGGATAGGTTACAACACCGTCTCACTCTCAAGGTGAACACTTGTCAATGTTTCTTCTACCAATTGACTCCTGGGGACTTCGACGATAGGAGGAAGTATGTGGGCGCTACATAAGTCTGTAACCTCCTCAGTCCTCACCTTTACTCCGGGCATTTTGCTGGAGCTATGATTTCTAATCTCACTACTGATGACTTCGTTGTTTCCTATTCTCTCCAGTTTAATGAGTCCAAAACAACTGCATGAAATAGTTAAAAGCACAGAAGCAGCAATGTGTTTAAGATTAGAATACCTTGGGGCTTTATCAAACAAAAAATATTTCAGTGCTAGAACAAAATTATGCTCCCTAAAAAAATTATTTTAGTCCCAAATGGCCACTGATGATTTTCATACCATATAGTGCATTGTCTTCCCACCACAGTTGCATGGTTTTCCTCAGCACAATGAGTTCCTTGTGCTTTGTTTGAGCAGTGTCTGGATTTAATATATTTCTCTCCCAGCAGTGTAATAAGTATAATTTACATCACTTCCTGTTTAGTCTAAATTCACCAATGAACGCCTACACAGCCCATACACTTGAGCGATTGTCTATTTCTGAAATAAATTACATTTTCTTTGTACAGAAACAACTTTTACATGATCTTTTCTTTTATAGTTGCACTGTGTGTGTGTGTGTGTGTGTGTGTGTGTGTGTGAGAGAGAGAGAGAAGCACAGTTTTATGAGGCCATGATGACATCAGCAGGTACGCTTAAAACAGGTTCACTCGGAAGGACCCCAGAATTGCTTAAGTACATGTGCGGCCATCACAATGCCCCCTTTTCTCTTAGGAGAGCTACAGTTTTCATGCACATACTGCACTCCCATACTCTGGAGAGGATTACACAGTAGGTCTGCATAATGAGCCTCTCTGATGTCTGGGCTCCTGAGAGCTTTCAGACTATACCAAAGATTCAGGTCAGTTCTAGCATCTCAAGGGTAGACATACTGCCACCTCGGACTCCGCCGAACTCCAAAACATCACCATAGACCCAGTGATGGGCCTATGGGGTAGCTGTGGTTTTCAGAGCCCCTAGAGCTTACGTTAATGTGGCCAGTACATTCCGTTGCTGAACTAGTGTCTGTGGGCCCTACTTCCACTTCCATTGCCGATTTGAAGCCTTTGCTTTCTAACATGTTCCACAGGAACCCACACAGTCACTTGGGCATTGATGTTGCTCTTGTATAATATATGTAACAATATCATGTATCTGAGGTGAGCGTTTAAATATATATTCGATATGTGTAAAACATGGGGGAATGGTTAGGAAATTTCACCAGGTGTATTTATTCAGCCTCTCCTAACAAGTCAAATGTTATTATAGTTACTAGTAACAACTTTTACCTATATAAAATAAGGAAAAGCACATATTTCAGTTATTACACTGTGTAGGTATTATATTATGTTCATTGGTATGGGGCCTAAAAATTATACCAAAGACATAATCTCTCACCAAAAGTGGTTGACGGCCTGCTAAGGTAGATAAATACACAGTTCTATAGTACAAAATACACATGGACAAGCACCACCCGGACTGCTAAGGTGTTACAGAAATCTAAAGGCAGGCAGAGTAGCTGCTGTCACACAGGCAATCAGAAGGCCTCCACGCCCCCTGAGATCTGCACGTGTGACGTGCAGGTGATCAGATCCCTAACTGCGTGCCCAGGGAAAGACGGGAGCTCTCCCCAAGGGCGTGCGCAGCACTGGGGGAGGGAGGCAGGGCTTCTGGCATTGCCACAGTCACCTCGTTCCCTGGGTCCTCATGCATCATTCCAAGGTCTGAAACATGCTCCCTCTGTTCCCTGTCCAGTCGGCCTCTTCCGTGATTTACCACAAACGTGCGTGTGCACACAAGTAAATTATATGTGTATTGTTTGTAAATTGCAGTCTTTCGACCCATTAGTGGCAAATAAATCCAATTAGTGCATAATGACAAACATTTTCAAAAACTAAAGATTGGAATGGAACGGGATGCTGGAGGGTGTGATACGATGGAATGGAAAGGAAGAGAAAAGAGGATGAGAAGCACATTTTGTTTCAGTTATGTACACATAGGCATGTGTGAGACAGTGCAGCAAAACGTGAAAAATAAAGTTTGAAAGCCTCTGGCGGACTGGCCTCCCCCCCCGCCCCCCGGTACCCACCCCACCCCCCGTCTCCCCTGTCCAATGTCACCCAGGGCAAATCCAGGGTCCCTCAATTCCCATGCTGAGCAATTTGTCTATCTTGATGGTCAATTTTATGTGTCAACTTGGCCGGGCCAGTGACCAAACACTTGGTCAAACGTTACTCAGGGTGTTTCCAGAGGGTGTTTTTGGATAAGATTAACATTTAAATTAGTTCACATTTAGTAAAGCAGATTACCCTCCATAATGTGGGTGGGCCTCTTTCAGTTAGCTGAAGGCCCTAACAGAACAAAGACTGACCTCCTCGGAGGGAGAAGAAACTCTGCCAGAAGACGACCTGTGGACTTGAATGGAAACTCTTTCCTGGGTCTCCAGCCGGCCAGCCCACTCCCTCAGAGTCTGGACTCATCAGGCCTCTCCAGTACATGTGAGTCAATTGCTTAAATTCATTCTCTCTCTCTCTCCTCTCTCTCTCTCTCTCTCTCTCTGTCTCTCTCTCTCTCTCTATATATATATATGTGTGTGTGTGTATATATACACACACATTCTATACACATACATATATATACATATAATAATGTGTTCTTAAAGAAAGCATAATAAACTAACTGATAATTACAATTTATTCACATGTCAAAATTAATACCAGTAGGTGACTTACAAATTGTATTCCATAATCTTTCATTGGAACTTCCCTATCTATATACTTATAGTAAAGTATGAAATTCTTTTTTTCAGAAGTTAGTAAATAGGTTTTTATAAACATATCAAAGTACTTTATCAGGAGAGAATATTATAAAAAGTTCAAAAATTATTAAAATTGCAAGGTGCCAATTCACCTGAAAACTTCTGCTCAGATTCTCTGCCAGTGCCCACACTCACTTCAATCCACAGTCTTATAAAAATGTTAAAATGTCTTTTTATTTCTGTGACTTCAACACTTTTGCATCTTTTCAAAGAAAATCTTTAGGATAATCCACATTTGGAAAGCCCTAAATTGATAGCATAACTCATATACGAGTCTCTATTTAGAAATAGCTTTCATTTGGTTATTTGACTATGGGGTGGGTTTCAAAAACATATTACATCATAAAAAGAATGTTGACACTCAGAATAGTAGGTGGTGAGCAAAATTCACTGAAATGAGAAAGTAAATAAATGTCTCATCACTGTGTTGGACACCTGAAACTGATACGATATTTATTGTAGGTCAACTATAACTTTAAAATAATTTTTTAAATATCTGAAAAATAAATCAAAAGGAAAAAAGAAAATAAGTTGTTTCTTCTTCAAGTAAGAAAAGCATGTGTTGACTGTAGCTCTGGCAGAGTAGGTAGCACTGGAGATTAAAATCTCAGTGTTCTAGTTCGAAATGTGGTTTTCCCTCACGTCGCAGCACCATGGCTGAGCAGCAGGCCCCGGGGACAGCAGGGCCTCGGAACCAGCAGGCCTGAGCTTACACAGCACCGCCCCACGGCCGGCGCAAGTGGAGACAGGCCACCTCCTCACCCTGTAAATTGATGTTTTCCTTCTTCTTCCAACATCGTCATTTCTCATCTTTTATGAAGGCTTCTGTAATATTAGAATCATTCAGCCCAGAAGGGGTCTAAAAATTCTTGCACTTCCTTTTTTAAAAATGTATCAACTACACTGATGTGGCTGTCCTTGTTCACATAACACCAAAACGATGGTGGCTCCATTGCGATGTGTAATTTCATTTATTCACTAATGTGCTAAATGTATCCAATGAAGTATTTATTTAGATTTTGTGCATGTGCAACAAACTGCTAACCATTGCCTACCTATTTACCACCATAACTAGCTATACTTCCTCTTTGTCTTGCCTTTATTGGGGAACCGTGGTTTGTGAAATGCTTCCCATCCATGCAGGGGGGTGGTGAGGACAGTATTTTCTGTAGATCTCTGACTGCTGGAAGGGGTGCCTTTCTATTAAAACCTTTAGGACACCAAAAATGACAATGGCCACCTTTTGACTCCTTTGCACTGTTTAATCTCTTGGCATTCTATGCTTATAAAGACTATCACTACACAAAGAGAGGTAATAAAGTTCAGAAGAAGATAAAAGCAGGAATAGCAAAGTCAAGGTATTTGTAAAGCTCCATAAATCTGTTAAGCAGAAGTTGCAATTTAATCTTTACATACAGCAGAGTCTCAAGGTTAACTGCTCCATAAAGCTCCATGTAGGCACTGGTGTTTGACAAAGCCTCTTCACTTCCTTATCAACTACAGAAGGACTCTCCCTTCGTATTTCTCATAGTTCTGCTTCTTTTGAATGTATTATCAGTGAACAATTCCTGAACCTTAGATTTAAGAAAGCACCAATCAGTTGGCATCAATTCACCAATATAACATGTTTGATGTTTGTAAAGAAGATGGAGCCTGGTCGGGTAGCTCAGATGCCTTGATACACCTAGGTTGTGGGTTCGATTTCTGGTCAGGGAGCATACAAGAAGCACCCAACAAATCCATGAATAAGTGGAACAACAAATCAATCTCTCAATCTCTCTCTCTCCCCCTCCCTCCCTCCCCCTTCTTTTCTTTCTCTAAAATCAATTTAAAATATATTTTTTTAAGATTTTATTTATTTATTTATTTTTAGAGAGATAGAAAGGAAGGGAGAAAGAGAGGGAGAGAAACATCAACGCGTGGTTACCTCCCACGTGGCCCCCACAGGGGACCTGGCCCGCAACCCAGGCATGTTCCCTAGACTGGGAATCGAACCAGTGATCCTTTGGTTTGCAGCCCATGCTCAATCCACTAAGCTATACCAGCCAGGACCAATTAAAAAAGTTTTTTTTTAAATATTGAAAGTGTCCTCAGTTGATAATGGGTGTGAGGTGGCATTTTTGATTCCATGAAGGAGGGAAAAAAAGACTTTCCACTGCACTTAGAAATAAATTCTTCTCCATTTGTACCAAAGGAGCTGGATTTAAAAAAGAAAAAAAAAGGTTGTGACTGTGTTTTGAGGACAGAGGTTAAGAAAGAAACTTGTGATAAAAATACAGTGGTAGAGACACAACCTAAGTCTTTGCTACAAAAGGTTGCAGGTACCGGAAGCCTTAGCACAGTGTGAGAGCATTCGCTTTAAGGCCGGGTGGCAGTGGCTGCAGATACTTGCTTTTCAGTTTCCCAGCAGAGTGATGCCTGCAAGCTCCCCGCCTGAGGAGACTCTTCTCCACGCTGGGGTAGTAACACCACCTTCCGTGGGATGATGTAGATGAAGTCCACATGGCAGAGCCTGCCCCAAAGTCAGCCTTCAGGAGGGGTTTGTTGTCATTCCCGGCTTCTCAAGTTCACAGAGGGGAAGGAGTTTCCACTTTACTGCTCAGCAGGGAAGGGGAAGTTCAGGAGGCTCACCACCTGCAATTCCCCACCCTGGTGTTTCCTTCCCCCAGGAAGCAGCAGCCACTTGCCTGTTTTGTGAACTTGGTGAAAAAGCCAGCACACAGCACACAGCGACTCAGTCCCTTCCCCTCTCTCAGAACAGCCTGTTCTTAGGACTCCCTGGTTCTCACTCAGGTCCAAAGCCAAGATCCTTTGGGCACCATCATTGCCTTATGTCAGATTGTGGTCCATCTACCTGTGATACCCCCGTAAAAGTTAAGGCACGATTTCACTTTGGGAATGTGGGCTTTACATGGGACAAAGGACATCATGGCTACGTATGAGACAACACCTGCCTCAAGCATACACGGATTCATAGCTACTTTATTTTGGGGTCAACTAAAAATACCCCTTCTAACCCACCTCCCCAGGAAATAGGTTCCCTGTTTGTTCACTCGTGTTTGAAATGATACATTAGACTGTGTTTATTTGCCTAAAGCTTCTTATCACTCAATAAGCCTGGAAGGGCCAAAGTGGTAGCCTTATCAGGAGTCATGCCTTCATCTGAACTATATGAATTTAATATGGATCTATCACTGGAGAGAGAAGAGCAGCTTTGGATCAGAGGAAGGACGAAGAGAGTGCAAACACTGCCCTCCCGTGCTCACGCTGCTTTCGAGGTGGCTGTGGTTACGTGCAGGGGGTGGGAGTTACAGAGTGGCCAGGGGCAAAGGGAGCAGTGGGCAGGTTCTTGGAGGGGAGATAAGAGCCCTAGAAAATAACTTTAGTTTATCATTTTGCTTAGGGAAATTCTGCCAAAGGGGTACAGGACGTGCTACTGAACTGTGTCCCCCCCACGCACCAGAGGCCACACAATCGAATATCCGGGTAGATTATTCCATCTAATACCCAAATGGAAAATTGCTCAGAAAATAAATTTTCTACAAATTGCTTTATTGAAGATATATCTCTTACTTGAGTGTTCTGGGCAAATCAAAATTGAGTAATTTGCTATTTCACTGCAAACTAATATCAAGTGTCAGTTTTTTAAAAGAGAAAATAGGAAGAAGACTAGAAATGAAAAAATAGGTTGGGAGAATTATAGAGTACTATTTTTTGCTGTAAACTTCTGGATTTCCGCCCCCTCCCCCCGCCCCCGAGAGAATTAAATGGCTCTCTAGGGTGGCACTGAGAATTCATCAAGGTAATGAGGATAAATATCTTCTCAAAAAATTTGCTAATGTTTTGGCAGAATATTTACATTAGAAATGTTGCATCGCTAAACAGATTCAGATCATATATTTTATACATATAGCTTATATAACATATGTATATAATTATTCTTATATGGAAGTTAATATTTGTGAATTTATGAGTATATTAACTCAGTATATTTTTTAGCTTCTTAAACTACTCTGTGTCTGTTACTTAGAGGACAGTTTTTTCTGTCCTTGAACAGGATGTTTGATATGATAATATTAATGAGCTGAAATTCAGTGCAAGGAATTTTCATGCTGTAGAAATGCCACAGAAAATTTTTTTAGATATGTAAAACACATTTATTCAGCATACAAAATCCAGTACCCCAAATGCTTCTTCTCTGTATTAAATGAACCCCTAAACTGTGTCTAAAGACAAGCTCTCTTTTCTGGCCAGTTTCCTCAAGGACAATCATCATGTTTTTGCAACTTTGTATCCTCTATGAGCACCTCCTAAAACCTTGGGCACAGATGCATGGGAAAACAACAGTTAACATTTATTGGGCATTTATCATACTCTGAACACTAGGCTTAGGCCTTTGCATGATTGTTATTTTTATCTGCTCCATAATCTTACTTCTAACATTATTCCATTATATGGATCAGGCAACTGACGTTCAAATTGAAAGTTGAACTTCAAGTTGAAGTTTAACAAATTTGTCAAAGGTCACATGACTAGTAGAGGTAGACTTAAGCCCATGTTTAAACCACTAGATGCTAATGAACTCATCCATTACAGATGTTAAGTTGTATAATAAAGAAAGAAAATGTACACGTACCCACAATATTTTTTTTTCTGAAGGCACAAAAAAGTGCATGTTGTAGAGAAAAACTCAGGGTGAGTCTAAGCGGATAAGCCAGGCTTGGTGACCAGCTGCATGGCTTACTAGCTATGTGAGTCATACACAAATAAATCAGGCTTGCTGATGTTCAGGGTTTTTATGGGGGTTTTTATTTTCTGTAAAATGGGGGTGATGCATGGTAACGAATTCATAGGATGACAGATTGTTTAAATAAAATATGACATCTGTAGTTCGAGGTTCTGTTTACTTTCCTCTTACCATAACTCTCTTTACCCACTGCACCTCCACAAAGGAAATTTGGGGGGCTATGAAAGCTAATGAAAGCAGAGGGCACCATTTGAAGGTGCTGTTTTTGTTGTTGCTGCTGCTGCTTACCTAATTAAAACATCTGATCTTTGATTGGCCATGTGAGAAGGTGTTCCTTGTTTCAAGACAATGGATGTTTAAGCAAATATTGAAATAAGTTCGTACACATTTGGCCAAACTTGCCATCTCTCTTGTTTTAGCTTGGTTCCTGATTTGTACCAATGACCTTCTATCCCACATAAGAGGGAATAAGCCCTGGACTTTCCCAGATTAAAAATGCACATAAACCTGGAAGCGGCCACCACAAAATATCACTGTGTAAACATGATAAAATGCAGAAGTAGATCATTTACATTCAATGAGTAACAAGGTATTTGCAGGAATTAGCTGTCCTTGACCGGCCCAATTCTGTCCATACACCTTATGTTTTCACTTTATTGATGCCTATAAAATAAACACTTCTTGTCTTAATGTGCCTCAGTTCAGCATTCAGCACACAAAGGGCTATATTTTATGGCTGTGAGCCACAAGTCAACCTCCAGAGAAATTTATATGATTCCTTTTCTCTCGCACAGCTCGGTGTCCGCTGTGGAGGTCGGCACCCCCGGGACTTTCAATTAGAATCAATAATTTGTTGCGTGAGCTGGTTATCCACAAATTAGCACCCCCCCGCTTCTGTTTCTTCTAGCCATCTTTTGGAAGTTTTCATTACTGTGTAATGTAGCTATTGTTCTGGAGAAAATCAAAACTATTATCTGTAAGAGCATCTTTTGTGAAGATGGTAGAGAAGGAGTAGGTATGGAGACAGTGTCTTTCTACCTTTGTGCCTGGATAATGAGGAGTTAAATATTAAACATGAAGAGTCGGAGGAGACTGAGCTATTTTAAAGAGAATTTGATCAGCAAAGATGGCACCAAATTCTATTCATGAGTCTAATGTTATTTAGAAATGTTCTATTAGCTTTTAGCTTCCATACATGGAGCACTTATTATGTACCACACTTACTATGTGCTATGTGCCCCCAAAATACTCTCATTTAAGTTTTCTACATATCCCTGGGAGGCAAACATTACTACACCGATCTTAAAGGTCACGACCCTGAACCTTAAGAAGGTTGAGCAGCTGCTGTGAGACCCACCAAGACCCACCGAGCCATGAGTAAGTGGCAAAGCTGGAATTGTCTGCCCTCCACCCAAGCTCTTCATCATCTCGGTTACATACAGTCATCACGCTAACCCACTCTTAGTTGGTGCCCACAGCTCAGCCCCACTGAAAAGTGGCTCGACTTACGCACCGTGCAGTCCTCACACTGCGGCAAATTGATCGTGTTAACCAGGTTTCCCTCGTTTTATCTCCCCTAATTTCCTACATCTTTAGCATCTTCTAGTTTTATTTGAGGGCTTTCGAATTAAGAGTTTCTCTAAGAAACAATGATGAAAACTTTAATAAATATTTTTTGAGGAGCTATGATCATTACCAAGGAAGTGGAGGACGCAGCTCCTGCCCTAGTAGCCAACAAATGCTTATGGAGGCCCGTGGTGTTCAGACTCCAGGAATGAAACCGTGCACATGGCTGACTTACCACGCTCAGAAAGACTTCCGTGAGGAAGACAGGCCAGAAGAAACAAACTGGGCACAGAGCGAGAGCTGCTCTGGCGGCCATGTAAGTACAGGCAGTGGCACTGAATCCAAACCCGTCCTTCAGGAGAATCTCCTGGGGAAAGGTGGTGATTGCACAGCATCCTAAATGGCAAATACAAGTCCATCAGGTAAAGAAGTGGCAGGTGAGAGGGGGGAAAAGTAATGTGGTCTAGTAAAACAGAAAGTTCTGTGGTTGTGGAGAAACAGCAGAAGTAGTTTAATATGGTTAGAGTATAGATCAGTGGTCTCAGATTTGCTAAAAATTAAATCACCTGGTCCATTTTGAAAAATCCCAATGCCAGGTTACCCTCCAAATGTGTTGTCAGAATTCTATTAGGATAGGATGCAGCTGTAAGTACGTTTTCTAAAGCTCTGTGTGCAATTTGGACATACAGCTAAGTTTAAGAAACAGTGGTTGTAACTAGTAGTTCTCAAAGAGTGGCCTAGAGACATTGTGTCAGCACCACCTAAAACACAAATGGTATTCGAGGAGAAGTGGCAGCACCATTAAAAACACAGGTTGCTTGGACCCTCCCTCAGAGTTTGCGATTCCGTAGGCCTGGAGGCCTGAGCATTCGTATTCCTAATCAGGCCCCAAGTGATGCTGGGGCTGCTGGTCTGGGAGCCGCACTTAGAGAGCCACGGTCAAGAGCAGCACTCCTCAAACTCTAACGCATAGGATCACCTAGGAGCCCTATTAAAGTGCAGACTCCGATTCCGTAGGTCTAGGGTGGGGCCTGAAGCTCTGTGTTTCTAACCGGTTGTCCGGTGATGCCAGTGCTGCTGGTCCTCAGACAACACAGGGCAAGAGGGCACATCAGGAGAGGTGAAGCTTATAATGTCTGGGATGACTCCAAATTAGCTTCAAAGAAAGGAAGATGAGTCACGCTCAGGGTTTCTTGATTTCTGCCACCCTTCTGCTTTGTCTTCACACATCAGCGTCAGCTTATTAAGATAGTGGCCAAGAGTAATCAAGACTTCATTTTTTTTTTTGTTTCTCCTCAACATGGAAAGCAAGAGAACTCTCTTACTTGTGGGATAAAGCTTCCTTGCTTCAGTCTTAGAGTGCCTCAACATAGTCATCATATCCACAGCTCCATCAGTAAATGTGACCCAACATCAATTGTCTTAGTAACCCTGGGCTCCCACGTCAGTCATTACCAAGTGGGATGGGATCACCATGATTGGCTAGACTGAGCAGGGTCCACCTCTAAAGCAAGGGTCAGTTCCCAAAATCACTTTACTGCAGTGTAGAGCAAGGATAGGATTGGTAATTAGCAATGCAGACGATGAATGTCTTGCTAATGAACTATATTTTTTTTCTGAGAACTTTTGAGAATCACTGAAAGATTGCAAGTAGAAATGTGGCAATATGAGATGTATCTTTGAATGAGAACACTTTTCAAATAACTTACCATGGTACATAACTTGTAGTCGGGCAAGAAAGACTGTAAGGAAGATGTTGCCTCCCTCAAGAGTTAGTGGTGGCTTTGTCGTAGGCCATGATATTGCAAATGGAAGAATCTATGAGACGAGGTGGTAATTTGATGTGGGTTAGGGAAAGGAGAGGATTGAAGACCATGTGTTTCTGGTTTTGATAAGGAACGTATAAGGAGAAGTCTGGGAAAAGATAGTGGATGGAGCAAGGAGTATGACGGGTGGAAGGTGATAGGTTCAGGTTTAAGCATATCAAATCTGAAGTGCCTAGGAAGCTCCCAGAAAGTAGTGTACAAAAGCTGTTCCAGCTACTTGTACAGGCCTGGACCTCAAAGGAAAAAATTAGGGCCATAGATGTAGACTCAGGAGTCTCTATTTTATAGATGGTAGTGTAGATTATAAAAAGAGGCCAAGACAGAGCCATCAGAAAGCCCAACATTCAAGGGGAGAAAAACAAGGGGGTGTCTATAAAAGAAACTTAGAAAAACCAGGCTGAGAATTAGACTACAAAATAATGTGTTGTCGAAGACACTAATAGAAGAGTTTCATAAAAGATACAACAATTCCTGGGTAGAAAATGCTGTAATAGGTACAGAAGAGAGTTCAGGGAATTAAGCCACCAGGACCTAATTAGGTGGTATATATTAGAGTGGATGGACCTAGAGGTGAGGAATGAATGATTTAAGGCAGTGGAGTTAGCAAGTGTAGACAATCCTTCCATGATGATCAGCTGTGAAGGGTTGTAACTAAAGAGGAATGTGAGATTTTGTTGTTGTTCTTCTGTAAAGGAGAAATCAAACATAGAATTGTCACCATACTGCCACGGTATTCATGAGCCAGCTCGTAAGAGAGAATTGAAGTCACCTCTTCTCAACTCTGTGTTACAGAACATTGCATTGGTAGCTTGAAATTAGACAGAGTGGGATACTTTCACCCCCAAAATTGGCAAATACAAATCAATGCTGCTTTTCCCTGGAGTTCCAGTTAAACATTCACTAGCACGCTACTGCCTAATAGTACAATTTTAGAAGCTCAATTTTACATGTTTTTGGCTGCCCAGCATCTGAACTCCCCTTGCTGTTTGGGGAGTTCCAAATTTCAAAAGCCTTGGAGAAGAACAGGGGTCATCTCCCACTCCCAAAGCTAAAATGATCCATGCCCCTGGGAGCCAGGATTAGGACGCACAACGCTCCTTTCTCGACTTTGATTCTGAAGAAAGCGATGTGAATAGAAACGGGCAGAGGAGGATTCCTGGCAACAGGGGAGGCAGCAGCCTGCGGTGTGCAGAGGCAGCGGTGCACAGGGCGATGCCACTGCTGTGGCCGTGTCCCCACTGTGTGTTTCCGCTTGGCTGTGGTCCTGGGTCTCTAAATTTTATTTCATTTTTTTCTGATCTTCAACCTGTGTCTCCGGCTCTTCCTGTCATTTCCCAGCTACCCTATACCCCTTCAATATATGTTTTCCTTTGTTCATGCACACAATATATTAGTGAGCCAAACATGCACATCTCCACTTCATGGAGCTTCCGCTCCTCCCAACAACCCAGAAGCATTCTCTGTTTTTTGTGATCTTACATTCTGACTGATGACAGGCCATGCAAACGTCAGGGGTGCCCACATTCACTGTGTCATAGTTGGTGCTCTGGGCATCAGGCTGTGAGATGGAGATCAGCAGGCAGGATGTTTATGAAGAAGTGCCCTGGAGTCAACACCAATGAGGGGGTTAGGGAAGGAAGCGGGATGGGGCGAGGGAAAAGCTCAACTGTGGGATGGGCCCAACAGCAGCCTCAGTCAACTCCTGGGAAGGTACGGATCTGGAATGACTCTTCCAACTTGTCCTAAACTGGGCCAAGATCTATTACCATTGGCATCAGGGAAAAGGTGGGACCTTAGGCAAGGTGGCTTTCAGTGGCTGAAGCAGCACCTAAAGGGGCTACCAGCTGAAGGTTGCCTGCTGACAGGCTCCCAGCAAGTGGGGCAACAGGTCCATCCTTGAAGGGAGGTCTGGGCAACACATCACGGGCTCTTTACGCTGCTACCATTGAACTTTGCAAATAGATGAACAAATAAGAAGAGGGACCAGAAATAAGAGACATAAGGATTAGAAAGGTAAAAAAATTGTCATTTGCAGTCAATAAGACTATATACATTTAAAAAAGATATTTTAGAGGCATTAATACTCTACAAGATTACTTGATAAATATCAACATGTAAATATCAATAGCCTTCTTCAACATTAAAAATAAACATGTAAAAATCATAATTAAAAGATCCAATTTACAATAGCAATAAAAGCTATAAATAGGCATCAAGAAATAAGTTTTAAAATATCTTTAAAATGTGAAGGATTATTGTTATTTAAGAACCGTTAAGGATGTGAAAGAAGATAAATGGAGAAATACCCCGTTTTCAAGAAAGGGAAGACAATATCTTACAGATGTCAATTAGTCTACTGATTCAAAGCAGTTGTGAACAGAGTTCCAGTGTGATGTTTCCATCAGACTTCACAAATTGCTACTAAAATCCATATGAAAGAGAAAAAGTCTAAGAATACTCAGTTCCAATTCTAGGAAAGAAGAACAAGTTAACATCAGCAGTAGAGCTAGAAATTGAATCCAGGTAGTTATGCTCAAAATCCCACAAATTTAAGACTAGCAACAGGCTGAGAGAAGATAATTTGAATGTATAGGAAAAAGATTATGACACAGAAAATATTTGAACACCACCTATACATCAATCAGAAAAAGACAAACATGCCAACATAAAATAGACAAGAGACATGAACAGGCAAATTAAAGAAGAAAAAGAATGAAAAAATACTGGAAAAGATGCTGCACCTCACTAGTAATTGGTATATATCAAAATAAAAAATGATTTGAAATACAATTTCACACCTGAAGTGGCAAAAATGGAAAAGTTTGAAAATTATCACAGGACAACAAGTAAGTAGAAAACATATCTTACCATCTAATTTAGAAAATAGGTCCAACTACACTGGGGATTAATTGTGCAATCTATAAAAAAAGTATAAAACGTGCAGTCCACCTTACCCAGATTTTCTCCTTAGAATGCTCATTAGAATTATCTTAAAGACTGTTAAAAAACAGCCTTGGAGTTTATCCTAATATCTCTGGAATAGGACTCTTTTAAAAAATATATTTTATTGATTATCTTATTACAGTTGTCTCATTTTTTTCTCCCCTTTATTCCCCTCTGCCCTGCACTCTACCTCCCACCAGCCTTGCCCCCTCTCTTAGTTCATGTCTGTGGGTCGTACATATAAGTTCTTTGGCTTCTCCATTTCCCATTCTATTCTTAACCTCCCCCTGTCTATTTTGTACCTACCATTTATGCTTCTTATTCCCTGTACCTTTTCCCTCATTCTCCCCTCTTTCCCTCCCCACTGATAACCCTCCATGTGATCTCCATTTCTGTAATTCTGTTCCTGTTCTAGTTGTTTACTTAGTTCATTTTTACTTTTTTTGAGGTTCAGTTGTTGTTAGTTTGTTGTTATTTTACTGTTCATGTTTTTGACCATCTTCTTTTTCTTAGATAAGTCCCTTTAACATTTCATATAATAAGGGCTTGGTGATGATGAACTCCTTTAACTTGACCTTATCTGAGAAGCACTTTATCTGCCCTTCCTTTCTAAATGACAGTTTTGCTGGATAGAGTAATCTTGGATGTAGTTCCTTGCCTTTCATGACTTTGAGTACTTCTTTCCAGCCCCTTCTTGCCTGCAAGGTTTCTTTTGAGAAATCAGCTGATAGTCTTATGGGTTGGGTACTCCTCTGTAGGTAACTCTCTCCTTTTCTCTTGCTGCTTTTAAGATTCTCTCCTTATCTTTAATCTTGGGTAACGTAATTATGATGTACCTTGG
>CM052548.1:21287734-21322972 GCA_028533065.1 Trachops cirrhosus
TTTTTTTTTTTGAATTCTTGCTTCTTCCTTTTGTTCCGATTGAATGTTTACTTGTTCCTTCTGCTCCAAATTGTTGATTTGAGTTGTGGTTTCCATCCTTTCACTGTTGGTTCCCTGTATTTTTTTTTTTATTTCACTTTTCATAGCCTTCACTTCTTCCTCTATTTTGTGACCACACTCAATCATTTCTGTGAGCATCCTGATTTCTAGTGTTTTGAACTCTGCATCTGATAGGTTGGCTATCTCTTCATTGCTTAGTTCTGTTTTTGGATTTTTGATCTGTTCTTTCATTTGGGCCATATTTCTTTGTCTCGGTGTGCTTGTCCATTCTAAGGGTCCGAACCTTAGGTATTCGCCAGGGCCGGGCAACCCAGGTTGCTGTGTTGTGGCGCTGTTTGTAGGGGAAGGGGCCTGAGAGGGAACAGTGTCGATTTAGGGAATGCTGAACAATTAAGATTTCTTTGTCTAGGTGCACCTGTTACTAGTGAGGGGTGGAGCCTTAGGTGTTCGCCAGACCTGGGCCACCCAGGTCGCTGCGTTGTAGCACTGTATGTGGGAGAGGAGTCTAAAAGGAGGCAGTGCTGCTTGCTCAGCTCTCGGCTGCTTTCAGTCACTTCCCCTGCTACCCACAAGCAAATTGGGCTCTTCTGATGCTGATTCCCCAGTGGGTGGGGTTGTGTACTTTCTAGGACCCTGTGGGTCTCTCCAACAAACTCTCCAGTGAAGCTGGGAGTTTCACCCGCCCTCACAACCTCCACAAGTGTTTTCAGTCAGTGGTTTTGAGGCTTTATTTCCCCTGCACTGGGACCCTGGGTTGCACAGTCTGTCTCATTCCCTAGTTGTTCCTCCCAGTTTATCCACACACAAAAGTGGGACTGCCTCGTCCGCCAGCCTCTGCCTTCCCTGCCTGGTTTGCCAGGTGCCACCTTGCCTGGTGGTAGGCGGGTCCACCAGCCACCACCTTGCCCTCCCCAGTCCTTCAACCACTGCCTTGTTAAGAATCCTCTCTGCCCCTCCTACCAGTCTGGATAAATATTTCTTCTTTAATTCCTTGGTTGTCACACTTCCATACAGTTCAATTTTCTGGCAGTTCTGGTTATTTTTTGTTTGTAAATCTGTTGTTGTCCTTTTGGTTGTGCGAGGAGACAAAGTGTATCTACCCACACCTCCATGCTGGCCGGAAGTCTGGGATACAGTTCTTGAGCACCATTGCCTTAGCGAAACTGTCACACTTGTGTGCAAGGAGACATGTTTATAAGAGCAAAAATTTGGTAGCAGACCAAATTGCTTTTCACAAGGGAAAGTCGAAATAAGTTGTGACAAATACTCGTATATATGTAATAATATGTATATATGTATACAGACATATACATGCATATCAGAGAAATGAGAGCTGAAACATGTTTGCTTGTTAATGGAAAAATGGAAAGACCGAGAGAGATGGAAATTATGCAAGAGGACTGACTGATGGAGCTAGGTCCCTGACAAGGGAGGATGTGAGAACTATTTTGGGGGATGAAGCCAATGCACAGGTGGAGGACTTGGTCTTCAGGAGGCACAGTTCAGAGGAAAGTACCTTACACTTGACAAAGGGGAAAGACTCAAGAATGAGGATGTGCATTTGTTGATTCGTTCCCCCTCCAACAGCCATTCGTGGAGCACCTGCAGGTAAGTGTGTGGGGAAGGTGTGGGAAGTGACCTTGAAGGGACTCTGCCTGGGTGGTCTATTTTCTCAGTGAAATAAGGTAAATCATCTGTTGAGGGATGGAAGGAGGAGAAAGGTAGTCAGCAACAGTATTTCTAGGACTCAACAGTATTTTAAATTAATTTTTATTTTTCAATTTACTTGTTGGTTAACCCAATAAAAAGTGTTTTTATTTTTAAAATTAACCTTGTGTTTTTAATTATTTTCAAATCCAGAGCCAAGTTTTTTTGTGGGGGGTTTCTTTCCACTTGAGCATCTGGCATTCTGTAAACTATTGACAAGACAATCATTTACAAAGGAATCCGTTTCTGAATGTGGCTCATAACAGACACAGATGCGACTTTGAATAATGCTACTCAATGAGGCTTCACAATTCCTAGTTCAAGGACTTCACAATTACTGATGAACAAAAATTAATTTGCTTTTGAAACACTATTGATACTTTTCAGTTCTGTTGGTATTTGAAAATTGAGCCAGTGCAATTGAATATAAATCAGAGGCAGAGTCAAGTTAAGACACTGCCCTTCACGACCCAAACGGAGGCCACACATCCTTCCCAAGGACGTGCACAAAGGCTTGGGCTCTCTGAGTAGGCCGGCCTCGAGCATATGGACAGACTGTGTTAAACACAAGATCCAACAACATGGCTGCAGTGTTTGAAGGCCCCCCAAAGACACTGAGCTAATTTTGGCATCAGCTACTTTATAAGAAAAGAAATTCTGAGAAAAGGGAGATCTAAAAATGTTCTTTCACTGGAGGCCTATTATCAATTGCACATACAGTTATTGAAGTTGCTTTTATATTCTACACCTGCAGCATTGTGTGAGAATTATTTTCTTCTTTGCTCATTAGAAGAAACAGACCTCCCAGAGAGTAATGTGCATTCTTATTTTTTTAATGGATTTATGGACTCAAAGTATTGAATACCAAATTTTCTGTGGGTTACTGAAAAGGCACAGAGGGATTCTAGAACAAGCTGGTTGTCAGAGTCCAGGCGCCTTGTATCCAAGGAAATAGACTTAATTTAATCCAGGTGACTGGCTATTCAACACAATCTTTTCTTAATTAGTGGTACCTTGACCTCTTCTTGTGGAGTCTCTTCCATGATCTACATTTTTTTCAACTAACTGGTCTTATTTTCCCACACGACTTCCCACAGTTTAATTGTAATAGAAAATGTATTTGTTAAAAACGTTTCTTTGATTTGAAGTATATCCAAGTGGCCAAGAAGAGGCGACTGTTGTCTGCACTAGTTTTGTGAGGATAAAATAGAATTTTTCCTCAAAATGAAAATTGTAAAAGGCAGCTCTTGGATCTCCAAGAATCTTAGCAGCAACGCTAGTAGTAACAAATATTAAAGTAGGAAAATGTCTTCCATTTCAAGTGTGGAAGGTGAAATTCTTAGACAGTCCCCAAGATTCTCAAAAGAAAAGGGAAGAAATTTTCTAGATATAACTAATGTCCCCAGTCAGTTTACTTTAAGTCAGGGAGACTGTCCTGGCTGACCCAACCCTTAGAAGTCAGAGAGATTCTCCCATCAGCCTTGATGAGACAAATTGCCATGTTGTGAAAAGGGCCACGTGGCAGGGAACAGTGGGGGCCTCTAGTTTCTGAGGACATCAGTCCCACAGCCAAAATGAATTCTACCAATAACCAGCGAGCTTGGACTAGGACCCTGAGCTTCAGATAAGATCACAGCTCTGGACTGTACCTTGATTTCAGCCTGGGGAGACCCTGATCAAGGCTCTAACTAAGCCATAGCCAGGCTCTTGACCCACCAACACGGTGAGATAAAATTTGTGTTGCTTTTAGCCACTAAGTTTGTAGGATTTTGCTCTGTGGCAATAGAAAATGAATATGCTGAAGGAGTGCTGATCTAGCTTCTTGACTTTAAGGTCAAATTGAACTTTGTACTTGTCTTCTATTTCCTAGAGCATGTGGGTCAGCCTCAGTACAAAATACCCTTTTTAGATGGGGTCATCTGCATAATTCTGTCAAACGCCCAACTGAGAGAGATGAGGGAAAAGACAAACGGAGACAATTTTCAACCTTCCTTCTACCCCCATGCACATGATGGATGACGCTCCCTTTGAGGATACTCTCCCGTAACTGTATTCAGTTCACTTCCCACTTGAAGCCTGTGTGATGGAAGCAACATTATAATAGTGATAATCTTGAATCCATGCTGACTTATCTTAAAAAAACAATTTGCTTTCAATGTTTGGAACCTTACCTACTGATACTCTTGGGACAGATCTCACAACTAGTGTTTCTTCATCAAAATTGAGAACTTCCTCTTGTTTTATTAAACATTCAAGGAAGACTGATTGGGAATGTATTATATAAAAGACTGTAACATAAAATTGGCTGCCTGTTTGGTACCCAAAAATATTTATATTAATCAGATAAAAAAGCTGTCCTTTTCTACCATCATTCCTTATCACACCTTCCTTAACTTTCTGGTCATTTCTTATTTTATCAAGATCCAAGTTCGGGCAAGTTCAGGTTGTACGTTCCTTAAGGCTTTTCTTATTTGTCAGTGGAACATACATAGTACTCAATAAACATGGATTTGAATGAATGAGTGACTGGTGGCTAATGGAAAGTGCCTTTTTCCCAGCAAGGTGTGCTCAGAGATTTTTTGTTTTATAGTTTATATTAATAAGACACAAATATATGTGTATATACACTTTTGTCCACATGATTCATTCAAAAGAACTAAAAAGAAAAAAGTACAGTCACTAAAATGCAATAGAGAAGTGACTTCTGAAATCCAATGGAGGCATAAGAGTATTGTATTTTGAAATAGAGGGTACTAAGAATATCAGAGAATAAAGTTGTAATGCCATTAAAAGCTTGAATTGTATACAGGTATTAGGTGTGTTGATTTAATATCTTTTGCCTTTTGGCATGTATTGTCAGGTATTTAATAACATTTTCCTAAAAAGCAAAATGTTCCAGAACAACATTAACATAATGTCCCCACTCATCCCAAAGCAAGAGTTTTCACACTGTGTTCATTTTTATGTTCCATTTCTGTTTTGTGAAACCAAAGGAAACAAATGAGAAAAAGAGTTTAGGGACAAGATTCAAACTTAATTTATTGCAGAATTTTGAGAAAATACCTTTCTCAATAATCATTTTTCAGGATCCCTGGTGAAGTTTTTTTTTAACCACTTTATCGGGGTATGATTAACATACAAAAAGTTGTGCATATTTAATGTATACAGATTGGTTAGTTTAGAGATAAGTATACACTCATGAAACCATCACTACAATCAATGCCATAAACATAACACCCCAAAATTTCCTCCCGCCTTATTTATGTATGTATGTATGTATGTATGTATGTATGTATGTATGTAATAAGGACACAACACAAGATTTACCCTCTTGGCAAATTTTTAAGTATATAGTACAATATTTTTAACTAGAAGCACTTTGCTGTTGAGTACAACTAGGACTTATTCATTCTGCATAAGTGAAACTTTGTACCCTTTAAGTTAAACCTCCTTTCTCCCCCTCCCTACAGTCCTTAGTAATAACCATTCTACTCTCTGCTTCCATGAATCTGACTATTTTAGATTCCTCATGTAAGTGGACTCATGTACTTATTTGTTCTTCTATGTCTGGTTTATTTTACTCACCATAATGCCCTCTGATTTCATTCATGTTGTTGCAAATGGCAGAATTTCCTTCTTTTTGATATTTTCTTTTTTAAAATTATACTTTATTGTTTATGCTATTACTATTGTCCCAGTTTTTCCCCCTTTGCCTCCCTCCACCAAGCACCCTCCACTACCTCAGGCAATCCCCACACCATTGTTCATGTCCATGGGTCATGCATATAAGTTCTTTGGCTACTCTATTCTTTATACTGTACTTTACATTCCCATCACTGTTCTGTGGCTACCAATTTGACTTCTTAATCTCTTCATCTTTTTCACTCATCCCTCTGACCCCCTGCTATCTGGAAACAATCAAAACAGTCTCTGTGTCTATGATCTGTTTCTGTTGTGCTTGTTAGTTTTTCTTTTTTTAGAGTCAATTATTGATAAGTGTGTATTTATTGCCATTTTATTGTTCATATTTGTGATCTTTTTCTTAAAGAAGACCCCTTAACATTTCTTGTAATACTGCTTTGGTGGTGATGAACTCCTTCAGCTATTTGTTGTCTGGGGAGCACTTTATCTGCCCTTTGATTCTAAATGATAGCTTTGCTGGGTAGGATAATCTTGGTTGTAGGTCCTTACTTTTCATCACTTTCAATATTTCTTGCCATTCCCCTCTAGCCTGCAAAGCTTCTTTTGAAAAATGAACTGACAGTCTTATGAGAATTCCCCTGTAGGTAACTAACTGCTTTTCTCTTGCTGCTTTTAAGATTCTTTGTCTTTAACCTTTGGCATTTTAATTATGATGTGCCTTGGTGTGGGCCTCTTTAGGTTCATCTTGTTTGGGATTCTCTGCACTTCCTGGACTTGTATTTCTATTTTCTTCACCAAGTTAGGGAAGTTTTCTTTTATTATTTTTTCAAATAAGTTTTCAATTTCTTGCTCTCTCTTTTCTCCTTCAAGCTCCCCCATGATGTGAATGTTGTTATTCTTGAAGTTGTCCCAGAGGCTCCTTACACTCTCCTCATGTTTTTGGATTCTTTTTTCTTCTTGTTGCTCTGACTGGTTGTTTTTTGCTTCCTTATATTCCAAATTTCTGATTAGATTCTTGACTTCATCTACTCTACTGTTGATTCCCTACACATTGTTCTTTGTTTCAGTTAGTGTATCCTTTGCTTCTGTCTGGATTTTTTTTATGCTGTTGAGGTCCTCACTAAGTTCTTTGAGCATCCTTATAACCAGTGTTTTGAACTCTGCATCTATAGATTGCTTGTCTCTATTTTGTTTAGTTATTTCTCTGGAGTTTTGTTTTGCTCTTTTGTTCGGGCCATGTTTTTTGTCTCCTCATTTTGGCAGCCTCTCTATGTTTATTTCTATGTATTAGGTAGAGCTGTTACATCTCCCAGGCTAGGTAGTGGCCTACTGTGGCAGGTGAGCTGTAGGATCTAGTGACAGAGCCTCTCTTATTTCCTAAGCTGGGTACTCAAGGTATAGCCACTATGTGGGCTATGTACACCCTCCTATTATAGTGGAGCCTTGATTGCTATTGGCATATCCAAGATCAGCCACAGACTGTGTTCTATCTGCAGTGACACAGCATAAGCTACAAAGCGAACTGTAGATGGTTGCTATTTGTGCTGGGCTTGGAGGTGCACAGGAGAGGCCAAGATGTGAACCAAGGCTGGCCAGGCCAGGAACAACTTAGCAAGAGTTATGGGGCTCACTGAAACCAGATTCTACTTGTTTGAAAGAATTTAGGAAAATCTGAGGCATGGGCCAAGACAAGCCATTTGTATGGAATAGCCACTGGAAATGGCTTGAGTGGGCCTGAATGTTGGGTGGGGCAGGGTGTCAGGGAATCACCAGGATGGGATAACAGTGTGAGTGAGGTTCATGGAGTCTCAGATATGGTATCCACCTGATGGCTCTCTGGCCACGTTGGGGAAGGGCTCAGAAAAGGAACAAGGGCCTCTGCCAGCACTTCTGTCTGGTAGAAAGCTGCCTCCCCACAGGTCTCACTCTCATGTTGGGCAGTTTGGTTCCTTCCCATATGTTTCTGATGCCTTCTAATCTGCTGCCCCTACACAGAACCTCAGAAGGAGTGAGTCCAAGTAAGTGTGTGTGCAGGCCCTGAAAGAGGAACTGCCTGAAGCTCCAGCCATTTCTGCCTTCTACAGCCTCGATCCTTGCTTGTTTTTACAGCCAGAAATTATGGGGACTTATAGTCCTGGCACTGGATCCCTGGGTTCAGGGGTCTGGTGTGGGATGGGGACCCTTTGCCCCTGAGATATCCCTCCTGATTTTTATCTGCCACATGTGGGTGTAGGGACTGCCTGTTTTGCATCTCTGCCCCTCCTACTAGTCTCAGTGTGGTTTGTTTTTTAATTCTGTAGTTGAAGTCCAATTTCTGATGGTTCTGAATGATGGTAGTTCTATAGTTTAGTTGCAATTTTGCTATGGTTGTGAGAGGAAGTGAGCTATGTTTACCTATGCCACCATCTTGACCAGAAGTCTGAATTTCTTTTTAGTGGCAATAATATTCCATTGTGTGTAAATACTATACTGTCTTTATCTGTTTATCTATCAGTGAACATTTAGGTTGTTTCCATGTCTTGAGTTTTGTGTATAATGTAACAGTGAACATGGAAATGCAGATATCTCTTTGAGATTTTGATTTCAATTCCTTTGGATATATACTTAAAAGGGTATTGCTGGATCATGTGGTACTTCTATTTTTAATTGTTTGAAGAACTTTTATACTTTTATACTTTTAATTGTTTGAAGAACTTTTATACTGTTTTACATAATGGTTGTACAGATTTACATTCCCACCAACAATGCACAAAGGGTTCCCTTTTCTCCACATCCACGTCAACACTTATCATCCATTTTTTAAAATAATAGTCATCCTAACAGATGTGAGGTAATATCTCATGTGGTTTTGATTTGCACTTTCCTGATGACTTACGATGTCAAGTATGTTTTCAGGTACCTGTTAGCCATTTGTATGTCTTCTTTTGAAAAATATCTGTTCAGGTCCTTTGCCCTTTTAAAAATTGAGTTATTTGGGTGGTTTTTGCTATTGAGTAGTGAGAGTTCCTTATATGTTTTGGATTTTAATGCTGTATGAGATAGATGGTTTACAAATATTTTCTTCAATTCTGTAAGTTGTCTTTTCATTTTGTTGTTTCCTTTATGGTGCAGAAGCATTTTAGTTTTATGTAATACTATTTGACTATTTTCCTTCTTGTTTTTGTATTTTTGGTCTCATATCCAAAAAACCACTGCCAAAGCCAATGTCAAATAGCTTTTTCCTCATTTTTTTCCCTGGGAGTTTTATAGTTTCAATTCTTACTTTAAGTTTTCTAAAAATTTATTTATTTATTTTTAGAGAGAGGGGAAGGGAGGGAAAGAGGGGGAGTGAAACAGCAATGTGTGTTTGCCTCTCGAGTGCCCCCTAATGGGGACCTGGCTTGCAATCCAGGCACATGCCCTGACTGGGAACCAACTGGCAATGCTTTGGTTCGCAGGCCCGCACTCGATCTGCTGACCTACATCAGCCAGGGCTTACTTTAAGTTTTAATCCATTTTGAGTTAATTTTTGTGTATGCTGTAAGATAAAGGTTCAATTTCATTCTTCTCCATGTGAATATCAATTTTTCCCAACACCTATTACTGAAGAGACTATTCTTTCCCCATTGTGTATGCTTAGCACCTCTGTTGAAGGTTAGTTGATCTTATATGAGTGGGTTTATTTGGGGGCCCCTTGTACTTTTATTGGTCTATATGCCTGGTTTTATGCTAACACTATACTATTTTGATTACTGTAGCTTTGTAATATAATTTGAAATCAGGTATTATGATGCCACCAGCTTTGTTTTTCTTGTTCAGAATTGCTGTGGCTATTTAGAATCTTTTGTGGTCCCATATGAGTTTTAGAATTGTTTTATTTTCTATTAAAAAATCCTGTTGAGATTTTAATAGTGATTGCACTGAATCTTTAGATCACTTTGGTTAGTATAAATATTTTAACTTTAATTACTTCAATCCACAAATATAGGATATCCTTCCATTTACTTGTGTATTTTAAAATTTCTTTCATTAACGTTTTATAGTTTTCACCTATAAATTTCACCTATGTAGTTTTCACCTTGTGAAAGACAATTTTCACCTTCTTGGTTAAGTTTATTTTTATGTATTGCTCAGAAATCTGTGGACAAAACCTTTTCACAGATTTCTTATGGACCCAGAGTTCTAAATGGAAAGAGTAAGAAAGAGAAACAGCAGAATGACCTCAGAGCTGAGGACTGTAACCAGAGGTTCAGTCCAAGTGTGGTATTGTTCTGACAGACCCTAAAGAGCATCAGTTGAACACTAGGAGCCGAGGAGTGGTCACCTGGAGGAGGTATCGGGAAACAGAGTGTGCTTATCCCCTGCACGTGCCTAGTGCTTTAGGTCAGCTGAAGAGCCAGAAGGAACCCAGCTAGTAGCAGTTGGGTTAGACCAGCGGTCCCCAGCCTTTTTTGGCACTAGGGACTGGTTTCTTAGCAGACAATTTTTCCATAGACTGAGGGTATGGGGGGATAGCTTTATGGCCTGTCACCAGATGAGATTTCATTGTCACTTGCCACTAACTGATAGGATTTTGATATGAGTCTGCAAGCAGTTGATTTATTATGGCCTCTGTGCAGTCCAACCTCTCTGCTAATGATAATCTGTATTTACAACTGCTTCCTAGCACCAGCATCACTGCCTCAGCTCCACCTCAGAGCATCAGGGGTTAGGTTCTCATAAGGAGCACTCAACCTAGATTCCTCGAATACACACTTCGCAGGGTTTTCGCTCCTATGAGAATCTAATGCTGCCACTGATCTGACGGGAGACAGAACTCAGGTGGTAATGAGGGCAATGGGGAGTGGCTATAAATACAGAGGAAGCTTCACTCACTCACTCGCCACTCACCTCCTGCTGTGTGACCTGGCTGCGGACCCCTGGGTTAGATTACATGAAACCTGGCTGGAAGGACCATGAGTTTAGTGGATACGGAAAACCACGGGAGGGAACATGGACAACAAGCTGTTAATCAGTTGTTTCCCCACTGGACAATCAAGTTGCTGCTCATAAAGTTGTGTGTAGAGTTAGGAGAAAGCTGGAGAAAGTCATTTATTAGGCAAGCATCGTGAATCCACGAGCCTCAGTTCACCCTATAAAGCTGGTGGAACAAATTTCTGGGCCTGAATAGGTTTCTCAGGAGACCTGGAGACCCTGTCCCCTCCAGGGTTTCTGGAAAAAAAAAAAAAAAAAGGAGGAGTTAACGGTGAAGCAGGGAGAGTACCTCCAGTTTTGCAGGGATTGGATGTGCTTAACTGGCACAGCTTACCAGGATATGACAACGAGGAAATGCAGCCTTGGGGGTGGGGGTGGGTAGAGACAGCTGGCTCAGGCTGAAGGTGCTCAACAGAGACTGGGAAAGGGGTATAGCTGGACAAGACGAGCATGACCAAGCAGCGTGAATGGGGTGTGGTTTTCATGGGACGGGGGTGAACATGGATGAGCACAGGGGCTAACCAGGAAAATGGCCTTGGAGGGAATGGTGCAGTGGGTGAAGGAGGCACCCTGGTTAGAACCTAGTGCATTTGCCAAGGTCTAGCAGGTAGGGACTTGGTACAGATAAACCATTTGGGCGTGACCTTAAGGAAAGGGCGTGGTGGACAAGATGTGTGATGGAGCGTTGTGAGGGGAAGATGAATCCCAGATTATAACCGATTTATCTTCAGGTTGCCCCATCCAATGACCAAGACTTGCCCACCTGACTCCTACCTTTGTGAGAGTTTTTCCCCCTTATAGATTCCTTAAGATAATATCAATTCAGTAAACAGTTGGACATGTCTGAATCCTAGAAAAGGAAGTTCCAGATGAACCTTCTATTCTGTTAGTTTTATAAATAGTGCTACCAGTGTCGTTGTTATTACTACTTATAGTAATACGTGGCATTGAAGCCTCTGATAATCTTATAAGGTAAGTGCTATTATTGTCCTCAATTTATAGATGTGAAAATTGACACTTAGAAAGGAATTAAGAAAATCACCCTGAGTCTCATAGCAAGTACATAGCACAACTGGATTTGAATGCAGGCTACTCTGACTCCCAAGTTCATTCACTTAATGGCCTCACTATGTGCTGTGCCCTAAATACAAATCATTTCACTAGGTATATATTTCAGATATTTTGCTTTAAAATGTAGGTATTAGGAATACAATGCTGAAGAGCTTTTTTTTTTTCCCTGTAAAGAAGACAACTGAAACCAACCTTGAGGAAAGAAAGTTTAAAAAGAGAAATTCAGAGGTAGCTGTTGTTAAAAATGGTACCTGTCTGGTTCTGTGGCTCTGTACTTCATAACATAGTGAAGAGTAGTATTTTAAGTGTGCTGCTATGTGTAGCCATGGATGTAACCACCTTCCATAAGAGGGAGGGAAAAAAAAGGAACTGTGGTGGACACAGAAGGAGGAACCACTCAGAACATGTCTCCAAATTTCAAGAGCATCCACATAGTATAAGGAAAGAGCTTGAGACATGGATTCAGATTTTCCTGGGTCTGAAAACTAGTTTGACCATTACTAGCTGTGGTGTTGATCAAATAATTTAAACCTAACTTTTCTCTAATAAAAAAATAGGGGTTATATCGCCTTCCCTATAAGTTTGCAAATATTAAATAAATTAAGGCATGCAAAACATTTTAGCCCAGAATCTGGTCTAGAATATGTTGTACTCAAGAAACTAGAGCTATTATTATAAACCTTTTGAAACATGGTAGAAAAATAAGTAATTTTTATAATACCAAATAAAACTCAAACGTTTCCAGTGAACAAACAGAGCTTTCTTTCAACATCATTATTCTTATAGTTACTATATTTCTAGCCTGTTTCTTATTTCCTTTTCCATACTTGTTTTTCAAACTTTGCTTCATGCGTTCATGGGTTAGGCCTCATTTGCAACAGCAGTAGACTTATTTTTACCTTCCCCTTTCTTTTCTTTTTCTTTGTCTCTTTCTTCAAATGCTATCCCATAAATTCCTTCTTTTGGTGGTGATATTTGCACTGGTTTTTGAAGAATTTCAATGCGTAGAGAAAGCAACCTATCTGATCATCTGTGGTATTTGCAGAGGCTGGTAAGAAGCTTGGTATGTCTGGAACACAGGATATTACCAGGGTATTTTTTTTATAAAGGTAATTAGAGGAAAAGCGATAAAGGACTGTGAATTGCAAAGTAAGAAATGCAGATTTTGCTGCAGGCAGTGGAGACTTTGAAGGTCTCTGAAGAAGTAAATGACGTGACAGATACGTGTAATAAAAAGGTAGGTAACTTTGCCATCAGTGTAAAAATTAGATAAAAGTGAATAATGGATTCGAATAACTTTGGTATCAGTGTGAGCATCAGATAAAGGAGAATAATGGATTTGAATCAACTGAGACTGGAAGTAGGGAGATTTTTGGATCATTTGGGGTCGTGGCAGTAGTCCTGAGAAGCTACGGAGAGATCTGAGCCAAGACAGAACAGTGGGACTGGAGAAGACAGGGTGGGTCTAAGGGTATTTGCCAGGTTGAATCCACATTCGTCAGATATTTATAAAGCAGCCACTCCATAGCAATAAATGTTCTAGGTAACAAAGACGCGAAGTTACCCAAGGTCCTGCCCTCAGAAATAGACTTGAGGGGGTGATGAAACTGCTGGAGAATAATACAGCTGGAAAGGGGAAGAGGGAGCGCATGGTGGGAGCTACAGTCTTAGAGACAGCACTCAGAAAGGGTGTCGTTAATGCGGTGACACAAAAGGGAGCAGTGTTTGGGACCCAACAGGGAAGTGTTTCCCAGAAGAAGATGCAACCGGCGCCAGGCCAAGAGCTTCGGTGTGAATTCCTGACCCAGTAAACTGGTTGGACTCTGGAGCAGGGAGTGGGAGGTGAAAGCAGGAGGAGATCATCCACGGGGCGTGTCTAGGGGCCTGCTCTAGGAGGGCCCGCTCTAGGTCATTTAAAGGATTTGTTGGTTTTCACTTTGAATGCAATGGTAGTTGGTTTGCATGTCTCATAATTCATTTATTACTAACTAGCTTAGCCACATTTAGGCATGTTAACTTGAATGTTTCTGAGCCTCCATTTCCTCCTCTTTTAAATGGGCATAAACTATAAACCTTACATGAGCATTTAATGACTAATGAAAGGCACTTGCGTGTGGACTGGGTATATGGATTGAATGGGTGGGAGAACACCAGTTTCTGCATTATTGATCTATACAACTAGGTCATGGTGATATTTTCTGGGAGAAAGCATAGAAAGAGAGCCAGACTGGTGAACAAGAGAGGGAAATAATTAGATCATTTTGGATCCCAAGGTGCCATTCAAGTGCTTGTCCTGGTCCTGGCTGTTTTTGTGTGTGTAGACTCACAAAAGGGATTGCCCAGAGACGTGGATTTCAGAGAGTGGGGCTAGAGTCACGGGGTAGGAAGTATGTTTTTTATTGGTTGTTCTCAGGCATTCAAAAATCCTTTCTCTGCTGTTGCCACACATGTCATTGTCTCCCTAAAGCTGAGAGAGAGGCTCAAACTATACAGCAATTCTATAATCAACCATTCTTAATCCCCCTTCTCCCGGAGCAGGCAAACAAATGTCCTTTCAACTGTTTGCTTCTTGCTCCAGAGGCCATAAACATGTGTACTGGTGGAGACCTGGCAGCAGAAAAGGCTCGGTGGACTTCGCCCTCTTTCCTAGAGCCACTTCCAACTTTCCCCTTCATTAGGTTCTTTTTTCGTTTGTTTCCATTTTCCCAATCCTCTTTCTGATTTCTTCCCCTTTAACGTGTGTGCCCAGGAACTATACACTTCCTCCACTCCTCTATTTGCAATAACGTTGTCTCTCATCTTGATAGATTTGCCTAGATTTGACTGATTCCTCATCTCACAAGTCACCGTCATTCAAATACACATCTGCTTGTATTTAGACATTACTGCATAACGTCATCACCTGCCAGAGAGAGACCCTTTCTTTACCTTGTCCCGGCAGTGCCCTTAGAACGGCTTGGGGACGGACCCATGGAGCCCCGAGTCAGGAGCTGAGACGGCCGCCTTGCGAGGCACTCCTGCAGTCCCTACTCGGAGAGGGGAGTTGCTGCACCCACCGCCATATCCAACAGCACCCCTAGTCCTGGCTTAAACACCTTCTACATGGAAAATCTTACTTTGCCTAACAAAGGCACTTTCTTGCTTGAAACATAATAAATATTCAACCTACCTCTCTTATTTAATCAGATCCCATGATTTTCCCTGTCCATCCCTTGAAGAAGTCACCTGTCACATGATTTTATAACCACTATCTATCTCCTTCTCCTATCTTCCTTCTCTCTTGTTCTAACCCTCACCTCTGGCCAGCTCTTCTGTGTCAGGTGACTGGTCATTTTCCTCCCTCTCCCTCTGTCACTCAAAAAAGCAGCTGTAGATGTCGGCAGGCTGGCAACCCTTCAGGACCAATTCAGCCATGGTATCAGCCGACCTTTGGGAAATTTCTGTTCCCAGAAATTTCTGTTGCTTTCTCTCTTCAGTGTGCCTTTGCACTTCGTTGAATACTGTAAGCTGCTTTCCTCCACCTCCCTACTGACTTAACCACCCCCTTCTCTGTTGGGCTAACTCCTCCTTGACATCAGGTTTTGTAGCAGCTGGGAAGCCTTTGCTAGTAAGTTCAACATCCAATTTCCCCCAAGGTGGTTAGGTGCTTCTGCCTGAGTGTGCAGAACACTGTGTGTGAGTGTGCATGTGTACACATGTAGCCTGCATGGGGGTCCCTTATCCTTGCACTTGTCTTGCCTTCACACCTGAGGTCACCTCAGTCTCCTCAGCACTGACCTCACTCACTCTCAAGCCTGAGTGGATGCTGAAAATATACTTGTGAAATGAATGAGTACATTTCTTCCTTGTTTCATCATCAGGCCAATATTAGATAACATGTTGTATATTAAATACTTTACCCACATAAAACATTTTCTTATTCTTACTTTTACCTTCTTTTGATGTCTTTTTCTGTCCTAAAATAATTTCTTAAGGGAATTCTTTATAACATGAAATTTCTCTTTCAGTGTCACCATAATTGGTCTATTTTCACTTTCCAGCATCACTTTTTTCCCTTTTTTTCTTGCATACTTTGAAGTACTTAGAAGTGTGCCTTTATTTTTACCTTACATCTTAATCATCTTATCAACCTGAAATCAGTGTCCCCAAGCAGTGTAGCAAGTTGCTTCAAAATTATCGAGCTTTTTCCAAACTATTCTCATCAGGAAATCTGAGTGTCTCTGGGATTCACACTCCCCGCCACCACCCAGCTTCTATTTTAGTAACCACCATTTCAGGTGAAAGTGTTGTACCTAACAAGTGTGCCAGGAGTGAAGAAGTAAGAATTTGAGAACTCTTCGGTACTGTATAAATGTCTCCCAACTGAATTTTAATTTTATTTGTGAGGGATTATGAAGCTCAAATCACAACTCAAATATGCAAAAAAAACCCACCTTTCTTTGTTTCATTCTAATACAAGTATTTTTTCTGCCAGAAATAGTAGGAAGTCAAATTGTAGTCTCTTTGGGGTTCCATCCTCTTTTCCAGAACTTGAAGAAAAGGGGCCTTGAATCTTTTGATATCACTTCTTTCTTCATTTATTCATTCACGAAATATTTATTTAGTGTGTGACAGGCAGTGTTTCAGGCTCTGGGATATTGCAGTGAACAAAAACTTTCTACTTTCATGGGAACAAATATATACATATACATATACATATACATATACATATACATATACATATACATATACATATACATATGCATGTAAGTAAACACAGATGCATGTAAGGTTAGGTGGTGATACACACCATGAATAAAAATAACTCTGGGTGAATGGGGGACAGGAAATCCCAGGTGGAGTCTATTATTTCAGCTAGGTTAGGCAGGCCTGAGTCTCTCTGGCAGGGTGACTTTTGAGCCTGAAGAATGGTGAGTACTAGAAGGAATACCTATAGGTATGCAAATAGCAAGGGAAGATTAGACTAAGCCTTGGGGCTTTCCAGATAGACAAGAAAAGGGGGTTTCAGTAAAGAAGACTTAGAAAAGATCAGGGAGACAGATAGCACAAACAGAAGTTGTGGAAAGCTAGAAACCTGGTGAAGAAGCTAGAAAGTGCCTCAAGAAGGGAATGAAAGACATGCTGTAGTCAGTGCTGCTGGCAGTTCAGTGAGACAGGACTGAGCATTGACCACCCACCCATGGAAGGTATACTCTCTGAGATAGCATTGCCCCCCAGGCCCTTCATTACGGGTGTGTACAGGCACCTGCCTGTGGCTTCTATCTTCTGCTGGCTCTGGGAGCCGCATCTGTGCAGCTCTAGGCACCAGCCCGCTTCTGGCAAGCCATACTGGGAGGTGAGGTCCAGTGAGGTTAGGACCCTGCCTCCTCAGACACAGGGGAAGATATTTGTTGAGAAGAGCCCGGAGATATCTTCTGGACGAAGCCTCTACAATGGGACATGGGTCCCTTTTAGGTTTTCTAAAACCTATTCTGAAGACGATGCTACTCCCTATTTTCATGTTCCTCAAAAATGTGGGGGAGTGAAGCTCCGAGTCCTTGTTAAAGACCAACCAACATCTAAATTCTCCTTCGGCTTCCAGTTCTATACGTTTCTACAACTCAGAAAGCCTTTATTTAGTAGAAGGATAAGGGGGTGGTGCAGGGTGAAGACTCGTTATGTATTCTTTCTCATACATTGTTTACACTCTGAATTTTGTCGGGTTCCCTCAAGACATACCCTTCTCCTCAGAATCAGAAGCTTCCTTAGCCTGCTACTACTAACAGCCCTTTGCTGATATGAGGATCCCAACGTGGTATCCTCCCCAATACAAAGAAAGATTAAAACATAACAGAATACTGAGATGAGTTTTATTTTTGTTCCAATTTCTCTACCTTTCTTTTTTTTTTTTTTTTTCCCTGTGGGTGTTCTTCACTTATTTTACGTGCAGTTAGTAACATGTATTTTGACTCTGGGGAAAGGAAGTGATCTTTGCCTCCTCCTTCCTTTAATGCTCCTCTAAGGAGGAGACATTTTGATTTGGGTCCTTCTGATCCCATATATTGAATGGAAACTGTCTTCTGAGGGGCAGGTGTCTCCATGGACGCTTGCACAGCTGTTTGCTCTCTGTCCCTTCCCGCAGAGGGCCAGGCCTGCTCACTTCTGGGACAGTGCAGCCTCCTGGGGTCTCACTTCGGTCCTGCCTCTCTCCCTCCTGATATCCCCTCTTCCTCCCATTTGGTAGCCTAGCCAAGGCTTCTGCTCCTGCTCAGCTCAGGCCAACTTGGTTTCGGACACTAAAAGTAAACATACACTTTAAAAAACAAATTCTGCTTTTTGTTGTTGCTGTTTATTGTTGCATTCAGCAACCGCAAGAACAAATGCTGGAGACTTTTCAGGGTTTCAAAGATGTTACTTTATTGGCCAAGTTTAACCTGCGCAGGGGCAAGTGCTCAAGGTGTCCAGACACACGGTACCCACAAGGGCTGCAGACGAGAGTCGAGCCAAGCGCTTACAGCTAAGTCCTTATATATGGGCGGGCAAGCAAGCGTTATACAGAAGCAGACGTGGCAGTTAGCTATTCGCTTACAAAGACCACGGGCGGGAACAGGGTTGGGCATTGGCTCAACAGAGGTAGCTTTACAAACCAGACATGTTAGATTGCATCTGTTTTACAATCCTTTGTTCTTGCACAAGGCAGGAGGGCAAGATGTTCGTTCAGTAACCTCCTGTACCCTGGGACCTAACCAGTTCCTGTTTTCTCATGGTCTAAGTTTTCCTTGCTCCTTACATTTATTTTCTTCCTGATTTAATTTTTTGTTGCTGTTCCTGGAAGAAGGACACGATTCTAGCCTTTCCTTCCTTCCTTCCTTCATAGGGTAGAACGGAGTTTTGCCTTCAGGGTTGAGGGTAGAGTAGAGTAAAGAAGACAAAATAACTTTTGTGGCCTGCTTTAAACCAAAGTTTGTTTTTATTTTTAAAAGTTTATTGATATATAATTCAAATAATGTAAAATTTACCATTTTAAAGTGTCCATTTCAGTGGTTTTAGTATATTTACTAGGTTCTACAGCTATCATCACTATCTACCTTCAGCATATTTTCATCACCCCATAAAAAACCTCTCATCCTCTATCAGTCACTTTCCAGTTGCCCCTCCCTGGCCCCTGGCAATTATTGTTCTACTTTATGTCTCTTTGAACTTGCCAATGCTGTACATTCAGATAAATGGAATCATACATATGTGGCCTTTTGGGTCTGGCTTTTTACTTAACATAATGATTGAGTTTTGTTAGTGTAGGGAAAAGGAGTGTTCTGCGCAGTTCTGTTTAGCTCATTAGAAGCTGGTAATGGAGTTCAGAACCCAAGACTCAACATGTTAAGGTACAATGCTCTCCCTTTGGTTGCTCTCTTTGCCATTGAGCCACCAATGCCTGGGGACCTGCCGTGGAGGCTGGCTGGGCCATCTGGGCATTTGGTTGGTATTCTAGGACATTTGGTCATAATACCTAACAATAGCATCCAAAGGATACCTCATTCTAATAGAAACAAAGTGTTTATGCTTCTTGGAGAAAACATCACTTATAAGAAGAACAAAAGTATATGTTCTTTGAATATCTTCTTGTTATATATTTTTTGTCCTGTTCTAATAGGATTTCCTTATTCTCCTCCATCTTGACCAAGTTCCTCTGTGTTTAAAAAACAAATTAATAGAATTACGTGATTGGAAATGACAGTCACTACTGCTTTATTTTATAGAACCTTGATTTTTTTGTATTTAAAGCTTTGATCCACTTATATGTAAAGTGGGTGTATATGTATGTGTGCATGCGTGAACACACAGGGTTGTCCCAGTCTGAACCTCTGAAGTATGCATTATTGATTTCAGATATGTCTGGCCACGTCCGGCAAAGTGGTGGAAAAATTCACGCAAGACAAATGTCTTTTTAAATGGAAGTACAAGTTATATCCTGAGACAGAGGTTAGCCCTGGCCTCGGTCTAGTGAGAATGCCTCTGGCAGCCAAGGGACGGCGAGGTCATGCTTCCTCTCAGTGGGTCAACCCTGTCCATGGCACAGAAGCAGTGCCTGCAGCCCTGGCAATTCTGAGAGCGCCAGATGGCCTGCTGTGCCCTCCAGGTGGGCACGGGTAACCGTGAGAATCATGAACCCAACTCACGCAACTCTGCTGCTAGTGCTAAGAGACCCAGCAGCTGACATGAGAAGACTTGTTAGTGAGCCCACACGAAACAGCTTTGGAGACTTTATAGTAATTGGAAGTGATCTCGAGGGGTCCTATGGTAGTATGCGAGGAGGGAGGTCTGGGGAAAATTATCAGTATGATCTCATTTTTACCCCACACCGATGCTTTGGGAAACACTGGTCAGTCTTGTAAACTGAAGAGGATATAGATATAGATTAGATATAGATGTAGATATAGATGATGTAGATAAAGATACATAGTTTAAATACATAGCCTAATTTTTAAATTATTTCTAACCAGGGACCTAGTCAAGCTCCAAAAAGATCATTTAAGAGCAATAATTCAAATAACTGGAGAGGTCTGGTTTCACTCAAGTGTTTCCTATTTAGCCTGGGGAAGTAGTACTATTCCTAAAACTCCTCATTCTCCTCTCTCCCTCCCTCCCAGCATTTTAAGAGACAGCATCTGATAAAAGACAAACAAACAAACAAGAATCAAAAATCTGAGTGGCTCTTATACCGTCTGGTAATCCTTGACAAGTTAATTAACATCTCTTAATCTTACTCTCCTTCCATATAAAACGGGGGTCCAATTCCCCCTACCCCATAGACATTATGGGAGGGTCAACTGGATTAGTATCTGCAAAGTGAGTAGCAAACTTCCTAACGTTGTAGGTACTCATTCAGTAATAGCTCTCTACTCCCACTCACTGCCGTGGGCTGGCCCCTAGAAGAGACCACCCTGGATGGTGTTGAAAAGGCAAGTCCCTACGGAGCGCTCTCAGGGGAAGGCCGTGCAGCCAGCTTCGTTAGCACAGCTTCTCTGTGGGAACTCCATCCGCGGTTGCCTCTGAGCACAATCCATCTGTTGCCTTCCTCGCCTCTTCGTTTTCAGCATCGGTCATTTCAGCCACATGTGACCGTTGGCCTTGGGCGTCTTCCATCCAGTGAGTAGGTTAGGTCTCCCCAGGCCCACACGTCCAGGCCCCCTGCAGCCAATCACCTCTCTGCTGCCCTCTCTTTGCCAGGATGCTGTGACCAGGCAGGTCTCAGCCCACCTCCCTCTCCTGACTCATCCTGGGTGACACTTCCGACACCAACAGTGAAAGGCAGGGTAAAGCATCATCATCTGACTTTTTTTCTTCTCCTCTTACACACTCTATCTCTTTTCCCTTTCTACATCCCACCTCACCTTTTTCATTTCTTCTATTTTCTAAGTTCTCTTTTGAGGTTGATGAGGGAGAAAATAAATCTCAAGAAACAATGGATACTATTGTCTAAGTATTTCCAGAAATGACTGATTAGTAGCAACTCTGCCAAAATGAAAATAATCACAGTTTTTGGCGCTCACCAAAGTTTGCATACACAACACTAAAAAATTTTACCCTTGCATGAGAAAAGACCCAAAGATCATTCTTAAGGAAAAATATGACCTCGAGGTCAGGCATCCTGTGACCCATCTCCTGGGAAGGGGCTTCACTCTATCTGCACGAGGAGTCAGGTCGGGTGCGTGGACTTGCTCACACATGCCCCTCATTGTATGGCCGTGGTCCAAAGCAGAGCGGGCTACCTTCAGGTAGGCACTGAATCGGTATCATGTCGTAGTTAAAGGCCCAGCTCTGGTACTAGGCTACTGAGATTTGAAACACTAACTTAGTGACCATAGAAAAATCTAATAAACTCTTGGTTTTCTGATATATAAAATAGATAGAATAATATTTGTTACCTCATATGTTTGTTTGAGACATGTGTCCTGTACTCAAGGCCTAGAACATAGTAAGTACTCAGTAAGCATTGGAAACAGCCCAAGTGCCCATCAGCAGATAAAAAAGAAGTGGTACCTTTACACAATGGAATACTACGTAGCTGTAAAAAAGAAGGAACTCTTACCTTTGAGGCAGCGTGGGTAGACCTGGAGATTATTATGCTAAGTGACATAAGCCAGTCAGAGAAAGACAAATACCATATGATCTCACTCATATGTAGAATCTAATGAACAAAATAGAACAAGAGGCATGGATGCATGGAACAGGCTGGTAGATATCAGAGTGGAGGTGGGCAGGGGGGCTGGAAGAGATTAGCCAAAGAGCATGTGCGCACAGTGTGCATAGCCCATGGACATGGACAACAATGTGGTAAAGGTAGGGGATGTGAAGCTGGGTGGAGAGGGACAAATGAGGGTAGAATGGGACCATCTGTAATAGTGTCAACAATAAAAAAAGCATGAGATATTATTATTTTGTTGAAGTAGTTATTATTTTCTAAGAAGGAGCTAGAGAAATTCACGTTGGGCTGACCATACTAAGCTGAGCAGGGGAAGTGAAGATTGCATGCATAATACGTAAAGATGACCGCAAAGGAGACTGAGACAGTTCTCCGATGTTAGTGCGCACCAGAACCACCGGGAGGGCTTGTGACGATACAGATTTCTGGCCTCCACTCCCAGAGTTTTGTTAGCGGGTCTGGGATGAAAGAATTTTCATTTCTAACCGGTTTCCAGTTGATACTGGTGTGACTGGTCTGCGGTGCGCCATCCTTCTAGCAGCACTGATTTAGGGAATTTTGCTTCCAGAAAAAGATTTTAGTTTTTATCAGTGGTTGGTAAAAAAGATGACCACATGTTTCTGTAAATTTTTTTCTGAGAAAGCAGGGTCGAGATGTCGCTCACCTGTTTTTTAGGGTCCTATAGGAACACCCACGTTAAACTGGAGCTTCTCACTCGACAGACTTGTGCACCGAGCGTCCGATGTGCCAGGCACTGTGCTTGGTCCCGGAAACACAGCCGTGGGTAGGACGGGCTCCCTCCCCACCCTCACGGAGCTAGGCCTGTGGGGGTGTGGGCAGTGAGCAAATAATTACACGAATGCAAAATTACAGACACTACTGAGTAAAAAGAACTCTAGTTCTCGCATCAACTCTGAGATAGATGGTGCAAGTATTATTGTCTATTTTACACCTAAGGAAAAACATACGGAGTCAAATCAGTTAAGGCTGGCAGCGCTCTTAGAAATCCCTTTCTTAGACTTTTAATGCAAATGGAGCTAAAGGACTTTCTCAAAGTCACAGAGTTAATTGGCAAAAACACTGAAATGAGACTTTTATTTGAATTTTTTTTCATATTCTCTGAAAACTGAAAACAGGGCCTTGGTGTTTTATAGCGCATATACTCTGTATTAACATGCCAGCTATATTGGTGAGGACAAAATAGTAACAAAGGAGTTAGCAGGCTACATAAATAGACTGCCTCGCTGATTTAGAGCAGTGCGTGGTATTTATAATATAACTTCACTTCTACTCCTGGTGGCCTAGAAGCCAGCCTTTATTCTTTTATTATATCACTTGGTGGGTGTTTTTCTCTCTAAATTTTAGACTATATCATCAAAAGGACACTTGACCATGTCTGATGGAGTTTTACTACAAGTCATTTATTTTTAAAATTGGGAACTTTGTTTAAAACAGTCCACAGTGTTTAGAAACAAACCACTTCATAAATGTTCATAAGAAAAGAATTACAATTACACCTCAGTCAGGTACTCACTGACCTTGTCAATTTTTTCCCCAGTTCTTATGATAAGGAAACTAAAAAGTTCACAGAAAGTAAATAAATATTGCTACTAATTAGAAAACATTAAAAGACAGAAACAAAAAGCCTATATATGTTTAAGGCCACAAATTTTAGGAACCTAAACTTTTAAGTTCCATCAGATAAATCCATTACATGAGTTATTTTAGCTTTGAAAATTCAATTATTATCCTCAATTAATTCCTTCTGCTTTGGGTTACAAGGGATTCTATTTCTCTATGTTGCAAGTGAGTAAGAGTGGGTATAGCTCCTGGTCAGTTACCACATCTATATTATTGCAGAAAAGGTAACCAGAACGAGGTGAAAATTTTCCCCAAAATGAGCTAAATAGTGTTTCTAGAGTCCAGAGAGAGCATGGAAAATTGTCTCCTCTTACCCCTCATTACATGGATGAAGACACTGAGTCCCAGAGTGGAAATGACCTTCCGTGATCACAGGGGCAAGCTCCAAATCTCCCGATTCTCTGTCTGGTGCCTATTTCTGAACTACGGCAGTGACGCAGTGTTCTGCAGGTTTTACAGCATTTGTATGCCCTTCCACACTTGTATGGCTGTTCCCTAAGACCAAGCCAGGGTGGAAATTTCTCATACACAGTGTCAAGGGAGAGAACTAATTACAAAGTCAAAAGAATCTATTCCTGGCTTTGGTATTTCATAAGCCTAGATCCTAGAATGAGACAAAAGATTTAGACCAATGCATAATGATGTAAGAGCAATTCCAGCCCAGGGCCAGATAAAGATCATCTGGGATGAGAAAGGAGAAGTTCAAAGGCAGATGCAGAGAGCTTAGACATTGTTGCTTTCTGGAAAAGGGGCCTGTGTCCTGCTTTTCTTTAGCCAAACTCTCAAGGCAAGAAGACACTGCAGAAACCCGGGATGTAGCTGGAAGGTTCAAGAGCAAAGTGGAGCTGAGGAAGCGACTTTCCAGCATCCTGGGCTTTCATGGCTGGGACGCGGCAGTGATGTTGGGCACACGGGCCCCAAGCAGCTTTCCATCCAACTCCTGGACACAGAACCAGTGGAATGTCCTCTCTACGCAAGAGGGATGGACACGACAGAAGGTGGGAGAGACAGAAGAGGTTTGGGAGGAGGACGAATGCAGCAGTGACCTCCAGGATCAATGAAGCCTGGAGGCAAGATGGAGGCCAAGGTGCTCACTCATGCTAGTGTGGATGGCATTTCCCCCTCCAGCCCTTCTCCTGCCTCAACCCATAGAAGTCACCCCACATTTAGGCCCAACCCTGGGGAAGAAGAGAGTAGGTAAAGGTGGGGGTAGGAGACCGCACTACATAGGCTGAGGTCCAATTTCCTACCGTGTGTCCAAATGGGAACTAGAAATAAACATTAAGTTCAGTTGACAACAAAGTAGAGAAATTTCTTATACAAAAGAGTTTGTGGGTGAGTTCTTGCCTGCTATAAATATCACTGCTTACTGGATGTGAATATAGTTCCCCAAATGGCAAAATAGTTGCTTCTCTGAATTCAAATAAAAAAAAAAAGATTTAAACCAATTAATTGGCATGTAAAGTGTCCTTAAGTAACATTTTAGGAAATGTGGCAACTCCTCTTTTAAATGAAAAACGGTTGTGAGGAACAATTTATGTCTTAAAACATGTTAATGTAAAACTTGTGTTGGTATTATAGTTTGGATTTGAAGATTAACTCAGCCCCCATACATTCCCTGCTTACATCCTGTGTTGTGAAGCTTCCAGAAACTCTGCTGCAGTGAGGCCTTTAGACAAGACCTCCCAGCTTCCTTTGGGACCCGCCCCCAGCTGACTCTCAGCAAAGTATAGCATAGTTCCTTTATTTCCATCTAAATTGTCCTTTTTACTTTGCAGTCTTATTGTTATTTACACATTTCAGATGTTCCTACATTTATTTCTGAAGTGCACGAAATTAACTTTCAGCCAACATTCACATATGCCCTTGAGGGTTGCCATTGCTATCTTCTCTTTTTCAGAAAGGCCCTGTGGGTCCAGTTCTCTTTCTGTGTGGGAGGCATCAGGAAGCAGGAGCCCAGACACCAAAGCTGAGGATTTGGAGCCCCTCCAGGCTCTATCACCTCCTGGCTTTGGGTCTTCAGGCCCACCACTTATCCTCTCTAGGCCTCAGTTTTTTCATTTGTAAAATGAAGGTAATGATAGTGCCTGCCTCACAGAGTTGCAAGAATTAAGTGCAACCCATGCAAAATATTTAGTGCAATTTCTAGCAAATGGTTAGTGTTCTAGAAATGTCAATTCCTACTATAATGTGACCTGTGAAAAGGAATTTGTAATATCTGCCCCCTTTACTGCCCCTCAACACACTAACTCTAGCCCCCGTGCCCACTTTATGCTATTTTATTCCTCAATAAATGCTTGTTGAATGTGTTCTGAATGAAGCATTCGCTTTCAGTTTTCAGTTCAGTACACTTTAATTAAACCCATACCATGTGCCAGACACCATGGTCGTGAGACAAGAAAAGGAACAAAATGTAGTGTCTGTTTTTGATCTTACACTGTAGGAGAGACTTATTTAATAACTTCACGTATGCACATATTGAATGGGCAGGGGCACTGGGGACTCACTGAAGGCTTCCTGGAGGAGGTGACCACTGACCTGAATCCTGAACTGTGTGAGACTTAGCCAGGTGAAGAATGGTGGCAGGTCCTTCCAGGCAGCGGGAAGTACACGGGAGGAAAAACCACAGAGCCATCTTCTGTGAGGAACAAACACCCCCGACCTGTACAGGGATCAGGGCAAGAGCGCAAATGATGCCTGCACCCCTTAGGTCCAAGTAGTTAGAGGTTATAAACCAAGCTAATCAACTGCTACATAAAATCAGTTTCATCCTCCTTCTTCGACAAATATACCTTCATAACTTCCTTAATGTCTAGGTTATAATTAGATTTCTGGAACTTATTGGAATTCCAGGCTAGAAAGTGACCATGGGGAGAGAGCCAGACCTTAGCCCATGCCCAGTTTCCTCTGTTCTTGCCTTTGGCTCCATCATTCACTCCGCTCTCTGTGGCAACAATGCTAACCTTCGCCCCTTGGCAAGCCCGCCTCAGACCTGCCCAGAGTCATGGTCTATCCTTTGGGGTATAAAGTCAGGAAAGAGACCCTTGCAGGCACTGGAAGGGTTTTAGGCCATGTGTCCAGAGAATTTGGGAGACCTGTAGCCTGGTCCACAGGGAGGAAGCATGGACTCTACGTGAGTTTTACCCCTTAGTTACATGGACAACTGACCAGTGCAGAAGATCAAGGAACACCAGAACCAGGCCCTCTACAGAGCAGAGCTCAGAACAGATATCCTACAAGCCTAGGTCCAGGGCAGTACTGAAGGGAAATCACACTCCGCCATCATGAGAACATAAAGAGTAAGACAAAAAGTAGGGTCAGAGGCTGGAGAGGATAAATAAGAGACACACAATGGATGTCTTTGTAGTCCATGGAGGCTGAACTTGAATCTGTTGGCTTCGTGGAAGTATTGAAAGATTTTTTTTTTGTGACAGCATGCATGGAACTGGAGACTATTATAAGTGAAATAAGTCAGTTGGAGAAAGATTATTATGCTAAGTGAAATAAGTCAGTCACTTATAAGAGAAATCTAATGAACAAAATAAACTGATGAGCAAAATAGAACCAGAGGCATGGAATCATGGAACAGACTGACAGCTGTAAGAGGGGGAGAGGAGCTGGAGACTGATTGAAAGAAGGTGAAAGGATTAGTCAAATAACATACATGAAGGACCATGGACATGGATAACTGGAGATTGACTCCAGAAGTAGGGGGTGGGGTGGGTGGAAGGGGCGAAGGAGGAAAAATGAGACGTCTGTAGTAGCTTAAAAAATAAAACATCAAAAATGAGAAAAAGAAAGATTTTGTGAAAAGAAATATCATAATTACATTGTTGAAGTAAATTATTGGCTGTAATTTGGAGGACAAAGTAAATGTCAAGAATCAAAATAAGATGGATGTAGAAGGACCAGTTTTGGAGCAGCCCAGGTGAGAGACGAAGTTGAATGCTGTGGAGATTAGATGGCTCAATACATGTTTTGGGGGTAAGCTTGTTGGGAGTTAGTGTTTGGAAATGGTGATGGGAGTGTGAGGCATAGAAGACGAGGACGGCTGGAGGATGACCCCCATGTTTTGGCTCAGTGGCTATGTATTTGTTTTCTATGGCTGTCATAACAAATTACTGCAAAGTTAGCAGCTTAAAACAATACCCACTTATCATCTCACAGCTAATCTCAGCTTGGTCCCCTGCTTAGAGTCTCCTAGGGCTGGGTTCTTTCCATTCAAACTGTTGGCAGGGGCCTGTTCTGTTTGGGAAAACATAGGGGTGAATCTGCTTCCAAGCTCTTGCAGGTTGTGGGTTAAAGTCAGGTTTTCAGGGTGGTAGTACTGAGCTTCCCATTTCCTTGCTGGCTGTCAGCCTGGAGCTGGTCTTTGCTTCTGGAGGCTGCAGGATTCCTTCTCAAGCTTTCCATATGGACCTCTTCCAGCAACAGTGGTAGATTCCTCACACTTCAGATCTCTCCAACTTCCCTTTTAGTTGCATCTCTCTGCTGCATTTCTTTTCTGCTATCTCTTCTGTAACCAGAAGAAATAATTCTCTACTTTTTAGTACTTACGGAATTAGATTGGGACCACCCAGGTAATGTAGGATAATGTCCCCATTACAAGATCCTGAATCTTAATCACATCTGCAAAGTCCATTTTGCCATGTAACACCATATAGTCACAGGTTTCAGGGAATGGGGTGGGGGACTAAAGTTTGGGGAGGCATCATTAATGGGGCCATTCTGTCCACCATAGGCTGTTAAAAATCTTCCAGAATTATTTAGTCTAATCTTCTCATTCCACACATGCCCCTTGTCTAAGCCAGTCAGATAGTTGGTGGCAGGAGTTTGGATAAAAATATAGCCTTCCTGATTTCTGGTCCAGGCCGTCCACAACCAGACTATCTAGTAGTCCCCAATACCACCTTGTTCAACCCACCCAGATGCTATCCAATCACCTTGTATCTTTAATAGAATCTGTGAGACCCTAAAATATTGTTATTATTTTACTTATTTACTGGCTGTCATCTGTCACAAGTTTTTAAATTCTAAATAAGCAACAAGTCTAAAGTAGAGATTTCTGGTTTTCTCACCATTGACTCTACAGTGCTACAGTTAGTATTGAGTATACAGTAAGCTTCAGCAAGTACTTGCTGAATGAATAAATGGATGATAACATTTCGCCAGAGTATGTGAATCTTTAGAGAAAGTAGCAACATTACAGCCCAAAATTTTTTCAGTCTTCACATGGTTGTTATTTAAATCTAGAGCATGTTCAGTTATCTTTTGGCAAATGCTCCTGATTTAGAAAAATATGCACTTACAGCATACCTACTCAAATGATGTCAACATCTAAATAGTTGAGATTCATTGTGGTTGGATTTTTCCCAAACTGTGTATTAAATTGTGCATGCAGAGAAGACTATTTTAACCTTCTAAAGTAATATATCTTCCATGAGTGGTGCTGTTAAAATAAATCAGCAATATTAAGGCATAATTTTGTTTCATATGTAACATATTAATGAGTGTTACTAGGGCCAGCTGGACATTTGCATGTGTTTACATTTTCTTCAGTGTTTTGTTATAAATTTTACCTCTACTTAAACCTTACTTGTCACGTGGGGTTGAAAATATCTAGAGAGGTCATCTTGTCCACCCTCTCCCTTAAATCATAAATGTAGGGAAAACATCCATTGAGTCAGCTAAGTAGCTATTTCTTAAATAGTCTTCAAAAAATAAGATTTCTTATGAAAAGCCCCGAATTTCACACTTATGAATGCAAGTATATTATTTCTAAGACTTGCCGTTTCTTTATTGCATTATTTTATAAATTTCACAGACTTAATTATACTTTGTGTTTACTTCAGTGAACCGAGTAACATCAAAGTAGTTTATGTCCTTCATTCTTCTTCAGGCTTCCATTGTAGAAGATCACTATAAACCTAGTTTATATTCATTGGGATTTTCTGTTAAGGATTAACTACAGTCTTTTAAGTTATATCTTACTTCTGGGACCTCAAAGTGAACACAGTTTTTGAATGAAGTCCTAATTCATGATATACACAGTGACTGGGTTCTTTCTCCTCCCTGTAAACTACAGTCCTCTTCTTGGGGTCTACTGTGGCTTATAAAGGGTGCCACCAGAAGTGAGTTCTGTGTGTATTTTTATAGGAATTAATTAATAAAAGCCTCCATGTATTTGAATGTTTCTCAGCTTTTTTAATTGTAGTTAATTTCTAGTCTCATATTATGTGGTCAGAGAAGATACTTGATATGGTTGATTTTAATCTTGAATTTATTTAGACTTGTTTTGTGTCCTAACACGTGGTCTATCTTTGAGAATGTCCCATGTACACTGGAGAGGAATGTATGTCCTGCTGCTTTGGGATGAAATGTTCTGTAAATATGAATTAAATCCATCTGATTCAGTGTGTCATTTAAGGTCTCTGTTGCTTTGTTGATTTTTCTGTCTGAAAGGTCTATAGATGTCAGTGGGGTGTTAAAATCCTCTACAATGATTGTATTGCTGTTGTTCTGCCTCTTAAGGTCCACCAAGATTTTCTTTAAGTGCTCTTATGTTAGGTGCTATAGGTTTACAGGGGTTATATCCTCTTGTTGGATTGATCCCTTTGGTATTATTCAGTGACCTTTGTCTCTTGTTATGGCCTCTGTTTTGAAGTCTGTTTTGTCTGATTATCTAAGTATTGGCACCCTAGCTTTTTTTTGTTTCCACTTGAATGGAATATTTTTTCCATCCTCTCACTTTCAGTCTGTATCTTTTGTTCTGAGATGGATCTCTTGTAGACAACATATATATGGGCCATGTTTTCTTGTCCATTCAGCTATCCTATGTCTTTTGTTGGAAAACTTAATTCATTTACATGTAGGTTGATAGGTATTTATTTATTGCCATTTTATTCATTATACCTATGTTCCTCCTCCTCCTTCTTCTTCTTCTCCTCCCCTCCTCCTTCTCCCCCTACTCCTCCTCCTTCTTCTTCTTCCTCTTTCTTCTTCTTTTCCTTTCTTTCCTTCTTCTTCTCCTTCTTCTCCTTTGCCTTCTTCTTCTTCCAGACCCTTTAAAATTTCTTGTAATGCTGCTTTGGTGGTAATGAACCTCTTTAGCCCCCTTTTTTTTTCTGGTGAGATCTTTATGTCACCTTCAGTTTCAAATTATAGTCTTGCTGAATAGAGTAGTCTTTGTTGTTGAGCCTTGCTTTTCATAATTTTGATTATTTCATGTCATTCCTTTCTGGCCTAAAGTGTTTCTGTTGAGAAATCAGCTGACAGCCTTGTGGGAGTTCCCTTGTAGGTAACTGTCTCTCTCTTGCCACTTTTAAGATTCTCTCTTTGTCTTTAACCTTTGCCATTCTAATTATGATGTATCTTGGTGTGGGCCTCTTTGAGTTTATCTTGATTGGGATTCTCTGTGCTTCCTGAACTTGGGTGATTTTTTCCTCCACCAAATTAGGAAGTTTTTAGCCATTATTTGTTCAAAACTGGTTCTCTATCCCTTACTCACTTTTGCTCCTTCTGGTACCCCTATGATGCAGATGTATTATGCTTGAAGTTGTCTAATAGGTCCCTCAAACTTTCCTCATTTTTAAGAATTCTTCTTTTCTTGTTGATGCTCTGCTTGGTTGGTTACTCTTATTTTGACCTCTAAATCCCTGATTCGATCTTCTGCTTAATCTGACCTGCTGTTGATTACTACTAATGTATTCTTCATTTCAGATACTATATTCTTAATTTCTGACTGATTCTTTTTTGTGGTTCCTGTGTCCTTTTTAATATTTACCATCTCTGTTTAAGTTCTCACTGAGATCGCCCATTCTTCCTCTAAGGTCCTTGGGCATCCTTATAGCCGTTGTTCTAAATTCTTACAGGTCAACTTTCAATCTCAAATTTTTAAATACAGGTTTTCTACCTTTGACGTTCAACCTGTTTCTGATTCTTCTTTAGTGAGTGTGTGCTTAGATATCAAAACTCATTTTATTACAGACATGTACACAGCTTCTTTTAAAGGGAATACTCCTTACTGAGGAGCTGCTAGGAGAGAGCACGCATGGACATTGATGTGGAGTTTGCTGGTGACATTCCCTGTAACCTTCATGGTCTCCATGGACTTTTACATGTTCTACTACTCCAAGATGTATTCCACAGGTAGATTTTAGATTCAAGTTTTGTTTTTAAAGGTAGCTCTTTTAAAAACAATTTCAGGCTTGTCTGGGGCTATAACGCCTGGACATAGTTCCTTTTCCCTTTGTATAGCCTCAAATGTTTTGTAGCTTTACATTTTATTGATGTGACACGCTGCTATGTACTATTAAGGACAGCACTAAATAGCAAGCAATTCCAGGCTTGCCATAGTGAAATACCTGGCGAGATATCATTCACTAATCAATTATTGTACTCCACTTTAGGAATAATGTGCAAAAGAAAGGGGAAATGGGTATCACAATCTACATCTACAACCTTTAGGTTTTATCACTATTTCTGTAGTTACTGCTATTCTTTCAGATGTCCCTTTAGAGTGGCTTGCAACCACAATATAAACAGATAAATGTTTATTTATTCTCGGTTTTCACATATATCATATTCTGCCATGTATAATGTGCACCCATGTTTTTGACCCAAACTTTCAGGAAAAAAATCTTTCATTTTAATTTTTTAATTAATTAATTAATATTTAGATACTTGTTTTTGAATTATAAAGGAATTTTAGCATTTATTTTTTAACATATTATGATACAAGAAATTTTGTGTAACATATAATTACAAAACAGAAGGACAAATACAAGGTATTTCAGATACTATCCATGTATAGAGAACATCCTTATTTTTCCCTCAAAAATTTGAGCAAAAAAGTGCACATTAAACACAGCACAACACAGTAATTCAGACTTTATCATATTTTGTAATTTTTTAAAATATGAAATTGTTTTGACTTCTTTAACCTTTGTAGAGTGACAAGATGCACTGGCTTTCATTATATAATAGCAAAACATTGTTTGCCCCAAAATATAAGAAAACCTGTGTATCACACAAAAAAATTTTCCTTTACTATGTAAATATTCTGGATTATCTATACTTCATTTCAATAGAAGTTTCTGATTCAAAAGACATGCAAACAAGCATATCAATTCTTTTCCTAACTTCCTATGTATTTCACTTTGTGAAGTCAGGGAAGCTTTTCTAACATTTTGTGTGTTGTTGAACAGTTACTATTTGGAAATGTTACTTTTCAATATTTACAGCTCATCATAATTTATGCCAAGACTTTCTTTTTATGCATCTTCAGGGCTGTGCGCCCAGATCTGGAGTGGTGTTGTTATCAAAAATACTCCTTGGGGATATCTAATATACGATTTCTTTGTAAATATTATACCTTCAAAACCAGATCCTTTTCTGTTGGCTAAATGAAATATATATATGATGAAATGCATATGCTTTCTTTTTTGCATCCTCAGTGGGTTAGTTTCTTTAATGCATAATAAATCACAGACCCTAACCTCTCTAGAACATGTATAAGGAGACAAGATGGATAAACATGTTATAGACACAAACACAGCATAAAAACCACCATGAACTACAATTTAGCATATTACCAGACACGTATCACTATTTCTCTTTATTATACTTTTTTCTACACTTAATGGAATTCTCATACCCCAATGCCTTATCAGAGAATCTGCAGTTAATTAGATTAAATACAAAACACTATTGAAATCTGGAGAATTGGTAAAATAGGGCAAAATATTTTTACTCTGATGATTTAAAAAAATGGGACAATATATCCCTTTCCACATTCATACCCCAGTAATGTTTTTAAACATTTTAAAACATAAGATAATTAAATTATTATTATCAAAGCCAATAATACTTGCATAGTTATAGAAATAATTTTCCAAAGAGGACACACACACACACATATATATATACATTGTATGAAAAAGAGAAATAATTATTTTAAGTAATTACATTAACACAAAAATAACTTGAAAGTATAAAACTTGCACCTTGCACTCTCTTATGCAATCCTGAAAATTTACACATGAAAATGAACTACTTTAAAAGTAGAAAGGCCAGGCCTGGCTGGGTAGCTTGATTGGTTAGAACGTCATCCCAATACACCAAGGTTGCGGGCTCAATCCCTGGTCAGGGCACACACAAGAAGCAACCAGTGAATGCATAAATAAGTGGGACAACAAATCAATGTTTCTCTCTCTCTCTCTCATCATTTTTTAAAAAAAGTTATTGTTCTTTAAAAGAAAAATAGTAGAAAGGCCTAGAGAGAAAAGAGTTGAAATAGGAGTTAGCTCAGCTGTATCTTCTGGTAATCACTGAGAGCTGGGGATTGCCAGGACATGGGAGAGTGAGAATGATATGGTATCCCCGGTTGATGGAGTCCTGCAGTCTTCCGCACCTGGTCTGTGAACCCTTCCCACTGAAATCAGAACTCTTTCTGTCCCCCCTAAGGCATTAACTGGCTTTATACCCCAAGATTCCCAAAACCTAATGGGCATAACCATACTAGCAACATTATGGATGGATAAAAAAGAATACATTTGTGAGGTATCAACACACCCGTGACTATTAGTGTACATCTCTCATGGGAATGTTGAGGTTATTGGCTTTTGTTCTGACATGGTTTTTCATTTGAGACATCGAGGGTCAAGCCAGACCAATCAGAGTCAGGAATAGATCTCACCTATAAGATAAGATTATTATTCCTGTTCATCATCAGGGGGAGATGGATCTCCAGACAGGACACCTGGTATGAGAAAGGGAGCATCAGGTACATGACAGAAGTCAGACTTTGGGGGATTTAGGAATCTGTGACTCTGTTCCCACTACTAGGAATCCCCTGCTTTTAATACCTATGGCTCCTTGGTTCCTGGAGTAAAAATAAACAGAGATTTTCCTGGGCTGAAGGCTCTCAGGAGATGTTGTTGAATTAATTACACATTTGTGCATTTTAGGAGCAGGCTATGAATGTGTAAAAATACATGTAAAGGATTTTTTTTTATCTCTCTTGCTTTCCTGGTCTATCTCTCTCTTTCTCTTTCTCTCATACACATGAGCACACGTGTATGAAAAAAAATAAAAACCTTCACTCATTTTAGCATTTTCCAGTTTTCTCTCAGTTCTTTGCTCACTCCATCACCATTATTGTACACATCCCATAATAAGCAGCAAGTATGTTATCAGCAGAGATAACAATTCCGTCTTTGGCCTCAAAGATCATATCTTTTTTTTTGTGAGCTCTTAGAATCTTATTACAGAAAATACATGTCCTTCATCACTGAAAATATTTCCAGACAACTCTGTAGCTCAATATGTCTGTACTGAAGTTGTCTTCTGGATCCCGCTTGGTGTTCCACACCGGTAGATTGGATGAATACCAAAATTACATTCATCTTACATGCCAAGAGGACAAAATATGAAGGCAACATTCTAAGAAAGAAGGGAGGGCAGCTTATCCCTACTAGAAAGATAAGCACAGTGTTTCCGAAATGAAGTTAGCAGTGCTGGATCTGAAGAACCTAAGGAAGAGAAACCAATTCACATCTTTCTGCCCAAGCAGCAGACCAGCAAGGCTCCTCTGACTACAACAGAAGCCCGCTATCAGCACTGCTCCAGGGTGTGGGAAGATGCCAACCTCTGTGTCAATGGGACTAGAAGCTTGGGAAGAGACCCAAGCAAGATGTCCTTTTGCATCCTAGGGTGTCATGCGCAGGGGAGTGGCAGCGTACCTCTCAGCTAGGAGAGAGAAAGTCAGGGTTACAGGTGATAGCGTCTTGAGTCAGGCACTGGCTGTGGTTTTTTCATTCCTTAGCCAGTGGTTAGTCCTCAACCAAGCCTATGTAACAGGATTAAATGCCAAGTGAGATGCTTTATATGCATTCAGAGCCTTAGACACCACCACAGGCCCACTGTATCTCATTTTCTGTAAAGTCTGAGATTCAGTTCTTCTACGGGTGGAATTGGGTCTC
>CM052548.1:21323072-21388021 GCA_028533065.1 Trachops cirrhosus
AAGATTGGTAACTTCCATTGCCTTGGAATGTGATCTTATTTAGAGATGGGGTCTTTATAGAGGTAATCAATTTAAATGAGGTTATAAGGCCGGGACCTAATACAATAAGACTGATATCATTTTTAAAGGGAAAATTTGGGCACAGAAACAGACATGCAATGAAGAAAGACAATATGAATAAACGGAGAGAGAAGATGGCCACCTGCAAGCACAGGAGAGAGGCCTTGAAGAGATCTTTCCCGCAGTCCTCAGAAGGAGCTAATCTTCTTGACACCTTAGTTATGAACTTACAGCCTCTGGAACTGTGAGAGAATAAATTTATGTTGTGTAAGCCAGTTTACGATACGTTGTTACAGCCACCCTAGGAAACTAACACAAGTTCCATTCGGGTTTTATCTCTATAGTCAAAGGGAGGAGAAATTTATGATTATAAGCACAGTCTACTTCCATAGAAGTCAGGAACACCTCCCAGGACTCCAAATCCATCACACCAGGGGCTTTTCCTTCTTCTTATGAATAAGGTGAAATTGCGTACAGAGCACTGGTGGGGGAGGGACTGCAAACTGGAGACCTCATTTATCTTGAATAGGCAGATTCTGAGGGGTCCTGGAATTATTTCTTGTTACTTTCATCTTCTAAATGTATCCAGGAATTATTTGATTTTTCAGAACTTTAGCCTTCCTGCCTAAAAGATGGTTACCATTTCTTCTTCTAGGTATTCTTTTAGCTTAAAGAGTGACTGGCCCAGGCTGGGTAGCTCAGTTGTTAGATCATCACCCCAAATCACCAAGGTTATGGGTTCAATCCCTGGTCAAAGCACATACAAGAATCAACCAATTAATCCATAAATAAGTGGACAACAAATCAACGTTCTGTCTCTCTCTCCCTTCCTCTCTCTAAAATCCATCAATCAATAAAATTAATTAGTCAGTGTGATATGTCTAGCATATACTAGGAACTCAATGCATGTTAGTTTCATTTCCTTTCTGTTCCACTTCCCTCATTGACCAAACTAAATCAGTACTCAAAATATAAACTCATTTCTGTGACTCAAACTGCTCATCTATAACTGAGGGTAATAATAGAACCTAATGTATTTTTGGACTATAAGACACACATTTTTTTACCATATTTTTGCTTCAAATTTTTTTTCCCTATTTTCCTCCTCTGAAACCTAGGTGTGTCTTATGGTGCGAACCCCAGTCACACCTAGGTTTTAGGGGAGGAAAACGGGGGGAAATTTTGAAGCAAAAAATGTGGTAAAAAACGTGCGTCTTATAGTCTGAAAAATACGATACTTCAACTCTGCAGGTGGTTGTATGGATGAATGAGTGGTTACATGTAAAGCATATGTATAGCATTGGCCTGGGAATGTTGAAGCACCCAGTAACTGCTAGCCAGTACTCTTTCCACTATCACCACAGAATCATTACCGTCTGGTGGGAACAGTCACCATGTAATGATATAACCATTCATTTGGGAATGAAAGTGCCAACAGGCAAACTCAGCCAAATAAATTAATGATCATTTCTCTAGATGCTTTTAGCCCTTACCTGTTCATTCAGCTAACCTTTATTTTTCTGTCTCAGAGACTAAACCCAGCATGTGATAAATGAAGGGTCCAATATCCCACTGGAGAGCCCTCCCAAATTCCCCCTGTGCAATTTCATCTTGCAGAAGTAGATTGTGTCTATGATCAAAATTCCTCCTCAGTTTAAAACCAAGTCGGCACCAGAGATAAAGCATCAGTACCCACAGAAAGACCTTCAAAACTAGATCCCAAGTTAGATTTCGGGTAATTCTCATAGCAAATAAATGAATGTGAGCAGTATTTGCCAGGTGTCCAAAACTTCCAGGTAAAATACTTTTCTTCTTGATTCAATTCCATTAAGTGATGTGGATCAGAAATGTTTGCATAATTGTACTAATTTCCATAAAAAATTGAAATGGAAAAGATAAAAAATAAGCAGTTTTGAATAAGGAACACATAGGTGGGAAAAGCTTCGACAGCTTTACTCTTGGGTATTACTGCATCTGCAAAGTTATAGGGCTTTGAAGAATTACTCAGAAAAACCACTCCATTCCGTTTCAAATAATCCAAGTACGAACCAAAACTATTAGATAACTAATTCACGTCCCCGTTCTATGTTTGCCTTTAGCTTCTATTTAGGCAGGCATCAGGTCAGGAGGAAATCTTTTCCTGCATAAAGCAAAGAATGCTGCCCACACAATCATGAATGAGCATCATTGCCAAGGGATAAAAATCCCTCATGGGCAGTGTTATTTAGGTGGTTCCATCACCATGGGGACGTCCGAATGGAGAACAGTGGGCATCTTGTAAGATCCTCACGTGAGGGAGGGAACCTTGCCAAGGCCTCTGCAAAGGAAAACATTTAGCATTCTACTTGCACAGGTCAATCGTGGCCACAACAGAGTTTTATTCTTTTTCAAAGTCTCAAGGCAGCTTCTGTGTTTGAGATCTTCCATACATCACTCAGTAACTTCAACATAAACTCTGCTTCCTCATGGAAACTTCTCCTCAGGTTACAAAGTACACGAAAACAAGAGGGAGGGTGCCCGGGGGGAAATTCCACTCTGTAGTTGGTTCACTTTGTGTGACTTCAACAACAGGGACATTGATCAGATTTACTCCTATGGGAAAGTTACAAGAGATGGAATTATTGCCCAGTGGTATAGGCTGATTTCCACATCTCTATTTTGGGAATAAATACTCTTTAAGAAATTCTGGAGGTGAATGATTAACACACATGGGTTGCCAAACAACAAGACAGAAGATTTGCAGACCCGGGCAGTGGAACTTCCCATTTACTGGCTTTGGATAAAGGGGCAGCAGTCCCCCCGAGTCCCACGGTGCATGAGTTCCCCCTCGGAGCTCCGGAGCGAGCCACTTCTGGTTGGCCTGAGACTTCCACCAGTAATCTACAGACAAGTACTGCTTTACTACTTGTCCGGATTCGTCTCTGATTTTTAAAAGAGCAATTTTCTTTCAGCTAACAAACCATTTTCTGGCACGTTTAGCCAACATGGGGACAAGTTGGAGATAAAACTCTGGAAAAATCACACCTTATATAACTTTATTGTGTGAACTTTCTTGTGATGAAATATTTTGGTTAACACAATTTTGTTCTGAATAAGAGCATAAGTTGAGAAACAATGTGAGAATGACTAGCTAGGCCTAGAAAAAATGTAATGAGATAGAAAGATGCCAATTAAAAACTATTTAAAATAAATCTAAATCTATCTAGAGAATCCCTTTCTAGGTTTTATACATAGTCGTAGTAACACACATGTTTCTAATGGCGTGAGAGAGGACAGGACTTCACACTGCGGGCCCTGGAGACAGGCAGCTGGGGTTGGACGGCTCTTGTTCTCTGCTGTATCCCCAAGAGTTAGATCAGAAGCATTGGCTGCTGTGTTTCAAATAGTCTTTCGAGGATATTTGTGGAGCAAATAGTCTTTGAAGACAGAGATGGTGTCCCCCTCATGGTAAGGGTAGGCAGGCTGGTTGTTGCCCATTCTAAAAGACTTGGGTTCTCTAAGCTCGGGGTTCTCTCCCGGAACTCAATCCACTGCACATTCAGGTATCACCTGGCTCTCTTCACATTGCTCGGTAGAAATGAGGCTTTTGTACAGCCAGTGCACATGCTGATACTCTAGCTACTGCTACTGCTGTTAGATGTCTTTTGTCTCTGACTCAGGAGACACATGTCTTTTATCAGCATTCATGAAACTCTGTAGGCTGACTTGCTATCATGCAAGTATAGTAACGTCTCAAACCCTTCACAATCCTTGATAATGTTCAATATCTTTACCACTAGAGGATGCGAATTAAAATACAATGAGTTACTACTGCATACATAGTAGAATGGCTAACGTTTTTTTTAAAGGGCTTGCAAGGATGCAGAGCAACTGGAACTGGTGGGGATGCAAAAATGGAACAGCCACGCTGGAAAAGTTTGCAATTTCTTATGAGTTGAACGTACACTGGCACATGACTTAGCAATTCCACACAGAGGCATTTAGAAAAGAAATCAAATCTTATGGTCATACAAAAACCCGCCTACAGCATTTTTTTCTCTATAATTGTCCCCAATTTTAAACAGCCTAAATGTTCTTCAGTGGTTTCAACAAATAAATAAATTATGGTACAAGCATACAATGAAATACTATATGGCAACACAAAGGCGTGAACTACAGAAACAGAGAACAACTTGGATGAATCTCAAAGGCATGATTCTGCATGAAAGGAGCAAGTCTCAAAAGTCTGCACACTGTATTATTGCATTTATATTTATTCTCTGAAAGACAGAATGACAGGAGCAGAGAACAGATCAGTGATTGCCAAGAGTTCAGGGTGTGGGGAAATTGTGCCTAAAAGGGAGTACATGAGGGAGTTTTTTTGGGTGATGAAACTGTTCTGTATTCTGATTGTGGTAGTGATTACATGAATCTATGCACGTGCTAAAATTCATACACCACAGAAAAGTCAGTTTTATCACATATTACTTAAAAATGAAATAAAAATTTTTCATTAAAATGCTCACCAGTGTAATCTTACACACCCTTTCATAAGTTTCTAAGCAATGTATAATAGTTTGGGAAATAACATGTAAAGCGTACAGATCTTGGTGGTGTAGGTTAACAAGTTCGACAAACATGACAAGTATGTTTTGCCCTAAAATTCTAGATCTGTTTCTTTTGAGCAACTTAAACCTTTTTATTGTCATTTCCTCCTCATGAATGCTGTTATGGCTCATCTCAGTGATTCTATAATGTCATAGTTTCTTCTCATCTGTTTATTTGCCCTAATTCCCTGCATTTACTTCAGTAAAAGGCAATAACTTAACTGCCTCAATTAATTCATCTAAACGAAATTAGTACTTTTAGGCAGTATTTTATTGCTTCATCCATAATAAGAGTCCACATTTTCATTCTTTTATATAATCAGTTTATCCATATATCTTAATTTATACAAAGTTTTGCACTGAAACTTTGCAAGTTCAGTAAAGCCAGCTATAACTTAAATACAATGAAACAGTAAAAAGTCTTTTTAAATATAAATGCATGGCTAAGAATGAATTTCTCAAATGTATTTCATCTTCTTTCCACATATCTATGAGTCTTTCAAACATATTGATAAAACATTGTCTTTCAGCCAATGTAGTTATAAAAATGAACAAAAGCTTTATAACCAATAACTTATAGTGTGATAATATGTAAAGCGTGACAGAAAACATCTAATTCCGGGGCCAAGAGAATCATAAAAAAAATGTTAGAGCTTTTTTTAGCCAGATGCAAATGAATTTTCAGTGAGAAAAAAAGGATAATCAAATAGCCTAAAAAGAATGTAAAATGACATATATAAATTTTACTCAAAGACTATGAGAACTGAGTAGGAGCCAGTTCAAATCAGCACAACTTTTTTACAGTTCGTTCACATTTGAACCCTGATGGTATCTAGAGACAGGACCAAACCTGTTCTTTAACCAGTCCGGCGAGCGAAAATATGACCCATTCTGTAAAGACACAATCTCACCCCAGCAATTCTCACGCTGAGAACGAAGGCGATCCTTCCGCAGCAGGCAGGGCCTCACTTTCCCCAATGGTTTAACACCTCCCGGTATCTAATTTAGCACTTTTTGAGATTTGGTGTTAACCTGTACAGTTCACCTATTTGCCCATTTGCTCCTTCTTTCCAGATCCAGAGTGGTCTGAAACATGATGAGTATCTCAGGAAAAACTCCTGGCAGGCATTTCCAAAGGTGTAGCCTCTCCTTCGTCTACTGGGAGCATCATATAGATCAAATGCTCTTTTGTCTTCTTACTTTTAATTTATTATGAAAATAATAAATTATTATTTTTAATAATAATTGAAAATTATTTCACTCTGGATGAGCCTGGCTCAGTCAGATTCTCTAAGAGGCGTGGCTTTCCTAGTCTGCCCACGACTCCCCAGAACCCTGGCAGCGGTTGTTAGGTGGGGTGTACCTTCCTGCACAGGTTTCTGCTTTAATAATACTGGAAGAAGTTCCTTTATCTCAGGGCTTTGTAAATGGAACAAAATTGGATCATTTTACTGAATGAACCTCTCATGTGTGATCCGCTATATGGTACACTAAGTTAACCTAAGCATTAGTATAGTTAAAACATATTGCAAATCACATGTAGGTCAGGGCTGTTCTTGTTATAACCCCATCCCTCCTTACAGAAAGTTGGTGCCGTTGGAACTGAAGCTGGATGGCTAAGAGAAAGAGAAGTCCTTGTTCTCTTCCTGACCTGACCATCCTTCCTGATATTATGACATGTGTCTTCCTGACCATCCTATGCTTCCACATCCATCCTGATATTATGACATGTGTTCATCATCTTCTGGTGACTATATTGTTTAATTTACCATTCTGACCCTTTAGCAGGACTTTCCTCCCAGGGGAAAAGCAGTATCAGGCTCTTTAACTCCAAATAACCAAGGTTCAAACTTCAAAGTCCCTCCTCACTGGCTGTGTGAGACTTAAAAATAAAAATCTTTGTCATTTGGAGGGTTATCAGTGGGGAGGGGGAAGGGGAAGAAGGGGGAAAGGTATAGGGAATAAGAAGCATAATTGGTAGGCACAAAATAGACAGGGGAAATTAAGAGTAGTGCAGGAAATGGAGAAGCCAAATAACTTATTTGTACTACCCATGGACATGAACTAATGTGGGGAGGGGCGGTGAATGCTGGAGAGAGGGAAGTGCAGGGCAGAGGGGGATAAAGGAGAGAAGAAAAATGGGACAACCATTAATAGCATAATCAATAAAATATACTTAAAAAAATCTCCGTGCTTCAGTTTCCTGGTCTGTAAAATAGAGATAATAATATCTGCCTTACAGATTTGTTGTGAAGATGAAATGAGTTGGTATGTAAGGGGGTTATAATAGAGCCCAGTACAGCATGGGCAGTACATAAATTTTACCTACTTACCAAACTGTAAGCCACAGAAAGCCAATCGGTAGCCAGAGGTCTGGAGAGCATGGGCCCGTGGAAGAAAACATGTAAAGGGAAAAGAGGAAAGGGGTATGGAATAGAACTCTGTGGCTCAAGTTTTGACTCCTGTGGGATTTCCTTTCTGTGAAGAAATTCTTCTGTGGCTAGAAAGATGTCTCCAAACTCAGGAGAGGATCTTATTCAGCTTTGTGTCCTCGGTGCCTAAAACACGGCTGAATATATGTAATAGATGTTCAGTAGATGCTTCTCGAATAAAAGTTACTGACTTATGAGTAGAATACTGGCCTATATCCTAGGCACGATTATCCAGTTCCTAGGCCCGAATCTAATTTCTCTTTCTGATCTGGAGAATATTAAACTCAATAGACAAGATCAAACCGAAACTTTGGAGAAGAGTTTTTGAACAGTTTTGGAGGGGCAGGAACCTGTAGGCAGAGGTATAATTCTAACAAATTGACCAAATGAGAATGTCACAAGAAGCAATCAACACAGGACCCAGCTCGAGAGGCTGTTGACATTCTGTGTAATTACTGCAGGTGCACCCTGGGTAGTCCACACTATTGTAAACTGCATTTCCTACACTGTATGGCATTAAATTAAAAGGGGAAAAAAGCAATGAAGTTATAGCCATTAGCAAAGCTGAATTGGAACTCCTAGAAAATGTCAAGGAGACCTTAATTGTGCTTTATAAAATGGTCTCCTAGGCTAATAAGATATGATCTAAAACCATTAGGTATGAGAAGGTAAACATTTTAAGAGCACTTTTTTTTTTTTTGCCAAAAGGCTCTTCATCTCTATTTGACAACTCTCATTCAGCCTTGAGGTAAAGCACTGCAGTGTTCTGAAATAACAGATATTGTTTGTGACAGAGGGAATGAGGCCCCGGTGGTGCAGCAGGGTATTCAAAGATAATGTATGAGGAGCAAGGATGTCTATAAATTTGATTCTTAAGTCACACATCACATTCCCCACCTCCCACCCCGGCAGAGAGGGTGAGCAGGTATGTTCTAAAAGTTATTCCCCTGTCACGTAGCATGCAATTCCAAAATGCTGGGAAACACCCATTATTCTGACAAGCTTCAGAACACATAAATCTATTTAGCCTTTTATAAATGACTGAAACTCATTCTCTCAGGGTCGGAATCTCGCCAACAGGGAGCCATATATTTATGTCTTGTTTTTTCAATGAGCTTCCGAGCTAAGACAGTAGATCCTTGAATCCCTTCAGCTTAGAGATTTTACAGTTCCTGCTCTCCATTATTGATGCAAGTCAGCAGCAATCAAATACATAGGTCAATGTTATTCTGTCCCTGTGAGATGCAAAGTCTTGTCTTCTATTTCTGGTTTAAGGAGTACACTCTCTATCTTGGTTCTTATTTTATGTAATGTTAAAGCAACACGAAGAAATGTCTACTATTCAATAAGACGTGTGTCTAAGTGAGAGGCAGAGTCCCTTCTACCTTCTTCACCACTCAGTTAACAAAAGGGACAGTTAATTACCTCTAATGAGGTAAACATGGGAAAAGAAGTACCAAAAATGAATATGTGTGGATTGTACAAGTGCATTCAATTAAAATCCATCAAGTGAAAAGCAATGATCAAGGCAGAGCTTTTCTCAAATAGTTCCTGCAGTTAGAAACGGCAAATGGCTATGGCTTGGTTCTGTTTGTAAACACAGCTTAGAAGTCATTGTTGGGACACGCGGGCTTCGGTTCCAGTTTGTCTCAATCTCGTGTGTGTTTTGGCAAGCAACCCAATGGTTCTTTATACTTTTGTTTCTCCATTTGTATGGGGGAGAACACTAACACTGGGTGAAATTTGTACAGTGCTTTGGGGCACCTGCACACATGCTGTTTTGAACAGATATTAAGACGGTATTTGTTTAATCTACTGCAAAATCAGAATAATACTTTTCTTAATGCTGGTTGGCTAGTGTTTACTAAAGTGTGTTCGTTTCATCAAACATTAGCTCTTCTGGATTAGATGTTACATGAAATGGGCCTACTTTTGTCAAATAAATTTATGAAACCCGAAGGTAAACAAAGTTAAACAAAGGCCTTTGCTAGGGGACTTCTCAAAGCTTTTAATACGTTCAAGAGCATTATGAATCTCCTAGATGGGTATGGTATGTGGTGTTTCCCAAACTTGTTTAACAATAGCATTTATTTTGAACTTTGACTTTGGAGTCACAAGAAAGCTTTTGTGAAATGCTTGGCAGAAGAATAAGCACCATTAACAAGCGCAGTCCAAAGTCTTAAAGAGGAAGAGCAGTGTTGAAAAGCATCTCTGTTCTTTCAATACTGTCATAGAAGCTGCCTTAGTTGACTTGCAGTCAACTCACAGACCAGCTATTCATCACTGTGTGCAACATACTGGTTGAATCATATTGAATTTCTGGTTTCATGGGTCCAAAAATGATGGAACACCAACATTTTCAGGTACTTCTACCTAATATTAATGTCCCTGGTAGCTTGGGCCCTAGGGCTAGTGGGCTGAATCTAGTATGCCTACAAACTTCCACTCCCACAGGTTGAATTATATGTTGACAAGGATCAGTTGGGTTGCTCCCAAACATTTTGTGACAGTTGTGCTTGTTTATAGAATTGCATAATGTAATTAGATGTTATGTAAACCCATAGAATATTAATATGAGGATGAAAAGAAAGTTGTCGATTCAATGAGAACTAGATTGAATGCTTTGTTTAGATTCATTATGGTGAGATTTTAAAAATTGCTGTTGCCTGAGATCCATACCTGAAAGATTGAGATATTCTGAAAGATGGGGGAGGGTGGGTGGGGTCTTAAAATTGTAGAAGTCTGTACTCTGCATTCAAGTGATTTTTAATTCTCACTGTATACCAAAAAAATGAAAGTGGAAATTCAGGGTGATATGTTAGGGTGTGGTTTATGGGAAGAAACAGAATTCCCACTAGAAGACCTATATACTCAGAGAAATTACTTTGATTCTATGTCACAAATTGATGAATATAGAGGGATTATACCCAGATATCTTCATAACCAGTATGGTGTTGATGCTGACTGTTCAGAGCAAATGCCTGTCCCACCAGAAAGAGCACTCAAACAACTGTACAGACATGCCGGTGCATATGGGCTGAATGTCAGTTCTGCCTACAAATCTTTTAGGTTAAAATATAACATTTTGATAGCTTACATCCTTTTAAAAACAATTTCTTACTTTAGACAAATGTTTTGATTATCTGGCCAAATGCTACTCCTGATCACTCAGAGGAAGATGGAATTACTACAATTATCAATTGCAAGAGGACCTAGTGTAATGCAGTTCACAAGGCACTTCCTGTATTATCATCCCCTTTAAATGGTCAGAAACTGAAGAAAAGAAAATTGGCTCCTGTAAACAAATGTCCTCGAAGCCCCTTTGAAGCAACCACAGAAACAGGTGGGGATTATAGAAACCAGAATTTAATGACATAAATAGTTTCCTTGTTAATCAATCATTTGGTGTAAGCAAAAGGTCACGAAGAGGAAGGGGAAAGAAAGAGAAATGCTTTGGAAACTGGATTCCAGGTGTGGTCCGAACAGTCAGAGTTTCTGCCCCCAGAGGCAGTTTCTGACATCGATGAGCACTCAGGCAAGGAACATTGGGGGCTAGTCACTGAGCGTGGGACTGCCCTGGTGTCTTTCACATTCTCGTCACTGTAAACCCACAGAGGTATATAGGGCTGTCCAGCCGTGTTTCGGAACCACTGGCCCACAGCTTCATCCATACAGAAGGGGGCTCGGAAACCAGGATTAACTCCAGACACAAGGAAGAAAAATATCGCAGTAAACTCTGACTCTTAAGTGACAAACACATGAGGTCCATTCACAACTTTTGTTTTTAATTAGCTGGAAGTAGTTAAAAGTAAATCCAGTGATTCTTTAAGCAATAAAATAATGATTTTGTTAAATAAAAAATATTATGGTTAAACCAAAGTTTTGTTTTTCTTAAATTTATTTTTTCTCTGAAGTCAGTCATCTCTTCTTTTGCAATATCAATTACTGTTAATCTGTGTCTGGAAGTCTGTGAGTTAGAAGCTACTATTGCCACCTGGAAGTGGCTGTTGGCATTGTCACCTAGTACCCAACTTTGTATTAGAATCATCTGGAAGTTTTAGAAAAATACTGATTTATCGATGATAGCTATTCTGACCAGTGTGAGGTGATACTTCATTGTGGTTTTAATTTGCATTTCTCTGATGATTAGTGACATTGAGCATCTTTTCCTATGTCTATTGACCATCTATATGTCCTTTTTAAAAACAGAAACCATTTTGCAATGTTGGTGGGAATGCAGATTGGTGCAGCCACTGTGGAAAGCAGTAGGGAGTTACCTCAAAAAATTAAAAATGGAACTGCCTTATTACTCAGTGACTCCACTTCTGGGAATTTATCCAAAGAAACTCAAAACACTAATTCAAAAGAATTTAAGCACCCCTATGTTCATTGCAATGTTATTTACAGTCACCAAGATATGGAAGCAGACCGTGTCCATCAGTAGGTGAGTGGATAAAACAACGATGGGACATTTACATAATGGAATGCTACTTGGCCGTAAAAAGAAGAAAATTTTACCCTTTGCAACAGCATGGATGGATCTGGAGAACATTATGCTAAGATAAGCCAGTCAGAGAAAGACAAATACCATATGATCTCACTCATATGTGGAATGTAATGAACACACTGAACTAACAAGCAAATAGAGGCAGACTCATAGAGAGCAGGCTGACAGCTTTGGGGGTCAGGGGTTGATGTGAGTGCGTGGAGGCATCGAACCAAAAAGAAAAAGGACTCATGCACGTGGACAAAGCGTGGTGATGGCAGTGGGGAGGGGAGTGGGCGAAAGTGGAAGAGGGCATAAAGGGAATAAATGGTAATGGAAAAAATACAACTAAAAATATTTTTTAAAACAGGAAAATACTGGTGACAGGGGCAGCTCCCAGAGACTCTGAGTCCCCTGCTCTGACATGGCAGAGGCTCTGGGTTTCTAGAGCTTCCCCCTCAAGTGTTGTCATGGACCAGCTGTGTCTGCATCACCTGGGAGCCTGCTGGAAGTTCTGGAAAACCCTGTCATAAGCCTAGAGAATCAGATCTGCACTTTAACAAAACCTCAGTAAATCGTAGGCACGTTAAAGCTGGAAAACATAGGCAACTGTTCCTCAAAGTATCATCAACAAAACCTACATTAGAATCATCTGAAGTATTCATTGTCTGTTTAGTGAAATGCAGACTACTTTTGTCCTCACCTTAACTCCTGAATGAGAACCTCTGGGGGACAGGGAAGGTGTTGAGGTGGGGGGCACATGAGCCTAAGGACTCAACAGCTTAACAATTACAGCTCAACAAGTGAATCTTGTGAGCATCCAAACTGAGAACCAAAAGGTGGCGGAAAGAGGGAGAGGTTGGTAAAAGGGTACAAATTTTCAGTTACAAGTAAGATGAGTATCTAATGTGTAATAACATGGTGACTAGAGTTGATAACACTGTATCATATAATTAAAATTTGCTGAGTGAGTAGAACTTAAATGTTCTCACAAAAAAAGGATAAATATTAGAGGTGATGATGCGTTAATTAAAGTGATGCAGGGAGGGGCTCCTTTTGTAATGTATCTGTGTATATCAAATCAATTAAGGCAATGGGGGGACTCCTTTGTGATGTATATGGATGTCAAATGATCCCATTGTACACTTTAAATGTCTTACAGTTTTATTTCCAATTATGCCTCGGCAAAGCCGAAAAAAGAGGCTGAGAACCAGTGTTTTAGACGATGTGCGTTGAAACTTTTGATCCTGCTAAGGCGGTGTCCTGAAAGGCTGTGGAAGGGGCTGGAAGTGGGGCAGAGTGGGCCCGTCCGAGCAGCAACAGGTGCGGGTACTGCGTCATGAAGCAGAGCTCTTCGCTCCCTAAGTCAAAATAACGCTGACTTAGAAGGAGAAGCAGATGCTCAGATCGCCAGCTCTGCGGGAATTTGTGTCTTCTTAGGGACAAGTCACATTTCAGGGTGTGTAATATGAGGTGCTCAAGTGCCAACGGTTAACTGAGGTTTGGGACCAGTTCTGGTGTTTTTGTTCCTCGGCAGAATTTAAAATAGCCATTCTCAGAAATAAGAATGGTAGGGCCCTAAGAACCTCTTGTAGAAATGATTGACACAGACTCATCCAAACATTTTTTCCCCTTACCCCAATTAAGCAAGTTTGGGCTGTGTTCCCAAATACAGAAGAATGAGCACCCTTCTATGATAACCACTCTTACACAACAATTGAGGTAGCATAAGTCAAAACACAGCCCTGATGCCCTGGTGGGTGTAGCTCAGTTGGTTGGAACAGTGTCCCTTGAAATGAAAGGTCATGGGTTTGATTCCCTGTCAGGGCACATACCCAAGTTGCGGGTTCGATCCTTTGTCAGGGCGTGTACAAGAAGGCAACCAGTCCATGTCTCTCTCTCATCTCTCTCTCTAAAAGCAATGCAAACATGTCCTTGGATGAGGGTAAACCATAACTAAATAAGATAAAAATAACAGCCCTGGAAAGTCTCAGATAGCATAGTCTTTGCTTCTCATATGGGTGTTAGTATTGTCACCCAATTCTAGAATAAAAAAGAATTCCACTGTAACCGCTATTTATTCTAATAACTCAGGTGACTACACATCATCTTATAGTCATCACTGTGAGTCTAGGTGAGACTTCATTTTGTTTTTGTATTAGTTTGTGAGAACCACCATAACAAAGCACTATAAATTCGGTGGCTTCAAATGATAGAAATTTATTGTCTCCCAGTTCTGGAGGCTGGAAATCTGAACTCGAGGTGTCAGCTGGGCCATGTTACCTCTGAAGGCTCTAGGTGAAGATCCTTCTCTGTCTCTTCCTGGGTTCTGGTGGTCGCCAGCAATCCGTAGAAGTCCTGGTTGTAGAGATGTCATTTCAATCTCTGCCTCCATTGGCATTCTCCCAGTGTGTGTTCGCATTGTTTTCCTTCTCTGCGCGTGCATCTCTGTGTCTCTTCTTTTAAGCATTACCAGTCATATTGGATTAAGGACCCTCCATACTTCAGTATGACCTCATCTTAACTAACTATATCTGCAACAATCCTATTTCCAAATAAAGTCACATACTGAAGTTCTGGGAAGGACATGAATTTGGAGAGGGTGCTGTTTAAGCCAGTGTGGTTTCGATGTTATTATCTTATTTTATTATTTGTTATTGTTTTTCTCCTTTATTCTTGTCCCCATTCTCTTCCATCCCTGTTGGTAGCAACTTTTAATTATATTAAACATAAGTCCTTCCATTCCACTTTCCTTCTTTATTTAGATAAACATGCATCATTGAAGATGCAGTGTTGTTAAATTTACATAAATAGAATTTTTACATGAAAAGGAATGGAGCTGTGCTCTGAACCTCATTCTGTTTCATTCACTATTTTTTTGTGACCTTCCTTGCTGATACATGTCCATTTAACTAATTTCTTCTCACTGCTACACGTTCCGTCAGCAGCAAATACCATGTATGTGCATGCGTACCTTAGTGATAGACACCTAGATTATTTTCAACTCTTTGATGTTACAAACTACCATATGTTGCAATTGTCATTCTCATCTGCATCTCCTGTGGACCTAGGCATAATTCTCTGAGATGTATACCATGACTAGGAGTCCCCTGCTCTCGCATGTTTAATTTCACTGAGTTCTTACAGACTGCTGTGCGAAATGGCAGCACCAACTCACTGTCTCACCAGGAATGTCTGAGAATTTCCATTTCCTTCCTTATTTACAACCTCATTCAAGTTGCTAAATTGTGCCCATCTGATTGTAAAGAAGGGTATCTCATAGTTGTTTTGATGTACAATTCTCCAGTTACTAGTGAGGCTAAGTCAGGTGGCATTCTTTTCTCTGAATGGCCCATTTTTGTTCTTTCGCCTTTTTAAAAAATTGGATACTTTGTATTTCTCTTGCTAATTTCCAGCATTCCTTATATATTCTATATAAATTATCCCTTCTTTTTTATATCTCTGGCTCCCCACTAACTTTGCCTATAGATCTCTTCACTGAGCAGAAATCTTTAAAATTTTTAGTTTGAGTTTTTTATTTTTAATTCACATTACAGAAAAATTGTTTTGCTATTTTAACATTTTATTTTTTTAAATCTTTAATTTTGATGTAATCAGATCTACCAGTTCTCCTCTTGGTTTTGCCTTTTGAGATCTTGGTTCAGAACATCTTCCCAATTTCTTACCCCTCACCACACTCTCTCACCCCCCAGTATCCTGAAAAATATTCTCATATATTTAGCTTTTTTTAGGTTTGAGTTTTTCATTTACATTTATATCTGTATATTTACATTTGATTTAAATTACTTCAAGCTCTTTAATAACTTTCACATTCTTCAGAATAGAGTTCAAAATCCTTATAATTGTGTATAAGGTTCCTCTTGAAAATTCCCCAAGAGAGTTTTCTAGCTCATCTCTCAATGCTTTCCATCTTTTCACACCTTAGTCTGCTGCATTGCTCCCATGACCCTAAGACAGCCACACATCCTCCGACCCTCTGGACTTTTTGTGTGTTCCTCCCTTGGCCTGGCACACCCTCGTCATAGGGCTGGATGCAGACATCACCTCCTCCTGGAAATCGTCCTGGCATCTGGACTGGATTAGCTTCCTCCCTGTTTGCTACCTGTCCCTGGTCATATTAGAGTTCTCATATCACACTACAGTGTAACTGTCAAGCTACTTGTCTGTTTCTCCCACTAGATTATAAACGATTCGAACAAAGTTACTGGGCCTTACTTATCATTAGGCCACAGTATCTAACTTATTGCCTGGCATATAGAAGGAAATAATAAACACATATAAAAAATGGATAAATAATATTCTTAGAAAATTTGGCTCATAATTCTTCTGTGGACAGACTGCTTGTTTTAGAGTATATTCATGAGCAGATTACATTTACTCTAAGTCATTTTTCCTGGTATAATAAAGATAATATTTTAAGGCTCTTAAAGATTCTAAATAATTCTTAAGGTTCTAAATAACTGTACATCCCACCCTCCAACACTCCCTGGTTCTGAGTGTGTTGCCCATCAAGAACCATACAACAGGAATACACCTTCAGTTATAAAATAAACAAGCCCTGGGGATGGAACGCAGAGCATGTTGACTACAGTTAATAATACTGTTGTCCATCGGGAAGTTGCCATGTGAGTAGGTCTTGAAAGTTCTCATCACAAGAAGACCGTTTGTAACTGTGCATGGTGGTGAATGTTATTGTGGTGATCACTTTGCAACATATGCAAACACTGAATCATCGTACTGTATACCTGGAACTAATGTAATATTACATGTCAACTATATCTCAATCAGAGGGAAAAAAGAACCACACAGTTCCTGCCATAATGTGGAGAAGCTTTTCTTCTTGCCTGTGGTAGCTTGGCCATGAGACTCACTGCCCTGGGGAAAGGAATCATCCACATGAAAGGAGTTCTGAGCCTTTGGGAAGAGGAAGTGAAAGTCCCACACCCTCTTTCCCAGGAGTCAGTGAGAAAAAGGGGGACGAAGGAAGTAAATGTGGATGCTCCTCAGCTTATAATGGGGTGGCATCCTGGTAAACCCACTGCAAGTTGAAAATACCATAAGTCAAACATGCACCTCAGCTACTGAACACCATCGCTTAGTCTAGCTCACTTTAAACATGACCAGAACACTTATATTAGCTTACAGTTGGGCAAAATCATCTAACAAAGCCTGTTTGATGATGAAATTTTGAATATCTCATGTATTTATTATGCATATTTCTTTTGCACCATGATACATTCAAAAAATTCTAAGTCAAACCATTGCAAGTCAGGAACACCATCTATAGCCAGTTATCAATGCTTCCCCCTCAGGCCCAAATCTTGCAGTGTATTAAGTTATAGCTGAGTAACAAATTACCCCCAAACTTAATGACTTAAAACAATAAACCTCCATTTCCGTGAGTTAAGAATCCAGGCATCCTTAGCTGGGTCCTCCAGCTCAAGGTTGACATCAACATTTCTATCAAGGCATTGGCGAAGCCACAGTCTCATCTGAAGGCTTGGCTGAAGGAGGATCCATTTCCAGACTCACTCCCATGGTTGCTGGCAGTTAGACTGTGGGCCTCTGTCCCTTGCTGGGTGCTGGCCAGAAGCTTTTCTCAGTCACTTGCCATGTTGGCCTCTCTGTACAGCAGTTTACAACTTAGCAACTGGCTTCCGTCAGAGTGAGCTCGTGAGAGAGCCAGAGAAAATGAACATGATAGAGGCCACAAACTTTATGTAAACCTAGTCTTAGGAGTGCCATTTTATCACTTTTGGTATAGTCCGTTCAACTGGAGGTGAGTCACTAGACCCAGCCCACATTCAAGAGGAGAGAATTACACAAGAGTCTGATTCCAAGAAGGTAGAGATCATTGGGTGCCATTCTCATAGGCTGTCTGATGCTCAGAGATTGATGTTAGGATAAGAGGGCTGAAAGCAATAAGGTTTTCTGGCTGGAAATCTCAAAAGACATAATTTCAGAGGGACACCCTTCCTCATCCATCCATGCGAAGTGGCCATAAGGGAGCAAAATTTTATGCTATGTAATAGGTAGAGAAAGGAATGGAATCAGCACTCCCACCCCTCCCTCAGCTGTTAGGTGTGGTGGCATTAATCTAGAATTTCTCCATTGCTAGAAGACTTGCCAAGAGACTTTCATGACAAAGGGACAAGTGACTACTATTTCTCTGAAACTGTGGTGCTGTAATCTACCAGGAGGGCAGGTAAAGAACGTGGGTGATATTCATAGAGATGGGTCCAACCATTTAGGTCTAATGTGGGGGCAACATGATTAAAGGACCAAGACCCCAGTCAAGCCAAGTGGACAGATCCCAAGTCTCTGTTTTGAAGACTTCAGCAGTGGCTGCCAGCAGGGCACTCAGCAGATAGGAGGGCATGGCATGATGCCACCCAGCTGGTGAACCCAGAAGATGGCCCAAGCACTTGTGTGCACAAATCCAAGGCTTCATTCTCTGTTGCTAAGCATCTCCCACCATCATCCAGCATTGCCTGGAGAAGGAGCAGATGGAATGGCAGAGCATCTGGAAGATTAAACTGAGTTACCCACAACTGACCACGTATTATCAGAAGAGACAGAGGCACTTCTCAAATTTAAGCTTCTCCCTGTTGTACAGGATAGGGAACATGAGACTAGGTATAGGACCTAAATAAGCTACATTTCCCTGATGCCTTTAAGCCATGGTGTTATGATTATGGTACATTGGTTATGGTACATTGGTTATGTTCCCAACCCTTGCTATATTAGGAACGGTGACTTTTCCATGCATAATCAGTTATAAAATTAGTAATATTATGGAGTCAGTAATTATTTCTAATTGTACAGTAATTGAATGGAACCAATTTAAAACATATATAGCATATTAGAAGGTAAAATTTTCTGTGAGAGAAAAGGCAAAAATAGAGTAGAGTATGAGAGATTCATTTTCTGTGTGTGTGTGTGCGCGTGTAGGTGCAGGTTGTAGTATTAACTAGGATAGTCAGAACAGGCCTCACTGAGAAGATGAGACCTTAGCAAAGAGTTAAAGGACATCAGAAAGTGTCCAAGGGGATATCTGGGGAAATAACATTTTAGGTAGAGGAAACGACTAATATTCTAACACAAGGTTTCTATATATATATTATAATGTTATATATGCAAATATATATACATAATCATATATGAGGTCCGTCCACAAGGTATCCAGCCATGTAATATGAAAAACAGAGACATTTAATGACAGAAGTTACAAGAAACACTGTACATAGGACAATGACACCTCAGTCCTCTTCAAAGTAGGCACAGTCAGACCTCACACAGTTCTCCTCATCACCATCAGCTGCCCCATCGTATTTTCCTGAATCTCATCAATGGCCTGAAATCTATTCCCTTTCAAAGGTGATTTTAGTTTTGGGAAAATCCAAAAGTCGTAGAGTGCCAAATCTGGGCCATTGGGGGCTGAGTCACCTGGGTGATTTAATGTATTACCAAAAAACCCTGTATGAGATGTGATGCATGAGCAGGTACATTGTTATGGTGAAGCTGCTAATCACCAGTTGCCCATAACTTCGGCCTTCTGAATCATCTGAACAGTTTCCATGGAGGACTGTTCAAGTTTAATGCAAAATTTGGTGCAGATTCTTTGCTCTACTCGTTCAGTCATTTTGAATGTAATGGCCACACAGTACACATGCTCACTCAACAGCATCTACCACCTCCACTGACTAGTACAGTGAAGTCATCATTGTTCACTCATATGCATTCCAGTCCACTCTCCTTGGCTGCCAGATTACATTGATGTCACACAAATCATTCTTGTTTTATTAACAATGGCTGGACTTTTTACAGACAGACTTCATGTATAATATAGGTGTCATTTTTATATGTATACATAATCATATATAATATAATAATATATACAAATAACTGTGATCTATTCAGTCTAGTGTTAGGGATAATAGTGTAGACACACAAGGCATAAAGTAAGACAAATGTGAAAAAAACTATATTCTGTGATAGCAATGAGTTATTTAATGTTTAAAATATAGAACTGTTTATTCCAATGAAGATAAATATTGACTATGATAATCAGCTTAGAGGGAAAATGTCTTAGAACAGGTTAGGTAAATCTTCATTAAAGACAAATCTTGAAATCTCAGTGGCTTATTTTTTTATTCTTCACACAAAGGAAATGCTTCCGTCTCACAAGGACAGCATTCTTGGAATAATGCTCAGAAGCTGTTGCCATTTTATGGCTTTACTATTTAAAAAACAATATTTCCTCTTTTTTTCTTTTTAAATTCTCACCCTAGGATATATGTAAAGAGGAAAGGAGAGAGAGATCAATATGAGAGAGAAACATCAATCCGTTGCCTCCCATGCTTGCCCCAACCAGGGATCAAACCCACAACCTAGGTATGTGCCCTGACTGGGAATTGAACCCGCAACATTTTGGTGTATGGGATGATGTTCCAACCAACTGAGTAACCTGTCCATGACTGGCTTTGCCATCTGAAATTGTATCTTCCATGAGCTTTCTAGAGCAGAGGAAAAGAGAGTTCCTGGAAAACCCCCAATGTTGTTTTACCCTTTGTCCTGGAAGTGACTGATGTCACTATGCTTCAGTTCACAGGCCAGAATTAGTCACATGTCCTAGCCTAACTGCAATGGTCATTGAGAAGTGCTGTCATTCTGTGTGCTATAGAAAAGGGAAATGAATAAGACCTAGTAAAAATAGCACTGTTTCTGGCACAGAAGAGAATAAGTCGGATTGTATTTGAGTTCATGGCACTTCCTGATTGTTTAATCTTGAGTTAGGTCCTGAATGGAAACACCTTTAGCCAGCTTTAAAGAGATCATTGATAATAAAAGTGTGAGGCTTTTTGTTTGTTTGTTTTTATTTTTTTTAAAAAAATTTAAGTTTCTCTCATCCTTCCTCCTCTAATTTTGATGATGTCTTTTGCCCATTAATGGCTCATTTTTCCTCCTCTCAAAGGAAGTAAGCCCATAATACACAATCAACAAACACACAAACTTATTGAATTAAGGGATAAAAACTTCAAACCAAATCAGCCCTGCCATTTGTTAGTTTTATTAAAGATTTAATGAGGAAAGAGATAAAAGAATAAATGAGTAGAAAGTTCCACTAATAACTAACAATTTATGCATCTTTCATCTTCCTCCAAAGTAGCCATAATTAAGGGTTGATGATGTTATATATATAATAATACCTCTATTTGTATCTCCCTTTCAACTTTGCAGAGCATGCTACATCTATGATCTCACTATATCCTCACACGGTGCAAGGATGGTGAGGCAGGCATTATCCCATTTTGCAGATTGGGAGATTAGAACACAGTCATGTTAAGGGAGCTGCCTAAGATCTGCAGAGTCCTGATGTTGTCACTGCGAACCACAGCTCCTAACTTCCTGACCTGTGCTTTCCACTTACCACAACGCAGAGGTTCACCACAAATAAATGTCATTCATAGAAGCAAGATGATAAAGCCTACTTTTTAACTCTTAATGTGGAGACGTCCAAGTTGGCCATAAAAATGTAATAGAAGCATAATTTTCAAAATCCTCATTCCAGTGTGTGCAGTTTTATAATCCATTCTGGAAGTGAGTGGGATATAAGGTTTACCTGTACAGAGGGGTCTATGCAGGGATCAGGAAAGTTTTTCTGTAAAGGTTCACCCAGAGAGTAAATGTATTAAGTTTTGCAGCCATATGGTCTCTGTGACATACTTTTCGTTGTTCTTTTTTAAACAATATTTAAAAAGTAATTTTAGCTTACAGGCTGTTCAAAAATAGGACACAGGTTGCTTTGTCCCCCAAGCCCTGATTTAGGACCTGTTTGTCCGCAGACAATAAGGTGACAGTGACCACACAACTGACTGCTGTAGCATGAATTTGCTGTAGGTTCCTGCAGGCATTCAGCCTGCCTTAGGTTATGTCCTTGGAAATTTTCTTCAAGGTCACAAATTACCCACTTTCAAGTGAGATATGCCACCTCTTGTCTCTGGATGTCTTGCCTGCCAGTTGACGTGCATCTCCCTTCTGGTACATTGCCGGGTCTGGGACTTGGTTTCATGAGCTATTTTTGAGTTCGCCTTGCAGTTGGGAGCCGTGGGGCATGATGCTTCCATTCTCTAGATAACTGAAATTCTGCTGCCTGTTTGCTCGTGTTGGGCCTCTTCAATGTGCCCTCCCTACCTCACTTCACATACTTGTTCCTCTTTTTATCCTCTTAGTTACTTCTTGTTAAAGCCATGAAGGTGGGGGGAGGGGTATGTAGGAGGTCAGTCAAGGGCGTTGAATATAAGCCAGGTGTTCATAAGAGGCCAGGGAGCCTCCCCAAGCCTCATTTGCTGTTTCCTCCTGGGGTCCTGGTGGTGCAGTGGGCAAGAGCAGGGCTAGAACTCGTGGAGGTCACCGATCTGAGGCGATACAGGCATGTCTGTCAGAGATGCAAGCACTTCATTAAGATGCAAATGTCTTGCAATGGAAATCAAGCACTTTTTATAAGTTTCTCCTAGTGATTTTTTTTGTGGGGGGCTATTGTTTTTTCTAGGCAGAACATGTTTTGTTCATTCAACAGATGTCTGTAAAGCACCATAAAGCAGGCACTGTATTAACTGCTAGGGTACAAAAGGAATTGATACATTGTATCTACATAAGGAGTTTACATTTTTTAAGGAGATGGTTGAATACATGGGCTGTTAAAGAATAAGTACAAATACAGAGCTTTACACTGGGTGCCATGGGAGCGTGGAAGAGATTCCTAACTCTTCAGGGGGAAGGGGCAACTAGTAAAGGTGTCAGGAAGGAAGTGATGTCTGAGCTGTGTAGGAGAGAGAATGAGAAAACAGGGCAAGACAGAGGGGGTCACATGTGCACAGAGGTGTGGCAGAGTCTGATGTGATCAGGAGCTCCCCACAGCGTAATGTGACTTGCACAAGTGGTGTGTGGGAGGGAGGGGTGGGTCGCAAGGAACATACATAGAAATGTGCGAGACTGGGCCCTGTGCTGAGGTATAAAGTTTGTTAATCCCAAAGGCAATGGTGAACAAGTGTGGCAAAGCTGTGGCGCCATTAGGTTTGTGTTTTCAAAAGATCTCTTAGTCTGTGATGTGGAGGTTGGCCTGATGAAATCTAAGGCTGCAGCAGGAAGTAATTATAGTTGTCCTGCAGAAGATGGTAAACATCGGAGCTATGGCAGTAACAATGTGGGTGGCCAAAGGGAAAGGTTTAAGAAATGTTCGGAAACAACCCTGGCTGGTGTAGGTCAGTGGACTGAGCGTTGACCTGCAGACTGAAAGAAATGTTTGGAAACAACAGCACTTTGACTGATTGTGAGTGTGAAATAGGGAAAGATCCAGAACAATTTCCAGGTAAATGGCTTAAAAGTTTGGAAGTGTTATCCAACAACCCTGGAAACACTGAGAGAGGCGCAAGGAGTTAATTAGGAGGCCAGATGAGTCATTCCATTTTCAGCGTGCCAGATCTGAAAATCCTCTGGGACATCCAAGTGAAGATGGTTGGTATACAGTAGGAAAAGCTGGTTTAAAGGTCAGAAACAGTGACTCAGCTGGATTTACCGGCAACTAGTTGTTGGTTGAGACCATGGTTTTAGATGTGATTGTCCTAGGAGAATTTGGAATTTCAAAATTAAACAGGAGTGAGGGAAAACCCTAAGGAATTCCACCTTTTTAAAGATGCCAGAAGAAGAGCCTGCAATGGCAATAAGAGATCAAGAAGAAACGGTCAGAGCGACAGGAATATAATTGGAACCACGTGCCACCATGGAAGGCAGGATCAGAGAGAGTGTGAGTCTGGTTAGATGAGGATGCAAAAGCTTCGATTTCATGTGGCAAATAGGAGATCACCTATTAGACACAATTCAATAGAGTGGTGGAAGTGGAAGCTAGACTGGAGTGATTTGACTAGCAATTAATTAAAGGAGATAATGTAAATACTGATCTGAAGTCTTCAAAGATACCTTATTTACTCTAAAGAGTTATGCAAATTTATAGTAGACTTTTATGAATATATAATATTAGGCAAAGCCTCTGGACTTGGAACTACCATTTGAAATAATCTATATTTATTTTGCATGTCTCAATGGTAATAGAATCATAGATAAAAGAATCAATAGATTCGTAACAGAATCTACAACAACCTCTTATCCTAAACATAAATCCCTTCTACAACTCTATCCATCTCCTGCAGAAAACTCATTACCTTGAAATTTACCAAATAACTCCAGTTATTAGAAGCCCTGTCAGGCATTTCTGTGTTTATGTCCTGGGGCCTCTATCCAGCCCTGGACAGTTTATAGACCTTCCTTTCTTACCCGCAGGAAGACAGACACTCTTGGTCTGTATTCCCTGGGATCTTCCCATTATCCCTGCCACTGAGTTTGAAGAGTGAGAAACAATATCTTAGTCTTTCCTTTCATTGCTCTCTTCAAAGGTTATCACATAGGCCCTTTGTGATTTCAAGGGTTTGGGAATCTTTCCACTAAAGACTACAGAGAAATAAATAAGATTAAAAGGCAAACAAACACGGGAAATCTTCAAAGCTTCTGAAGTCTTGGAGTTAAGATCTTTGGTTCATGAGTGAGGTAATAAGTGGGCCTTATCCCTCTATGCCTCTGTTGGGACTCACGAAGTGACCTCTTTCATGTATTTCCCCTAGATTCCATGTCTTCATGTTCTTCATGACCTTTTTAGTAGGAGGACTCAAAGGTGACATCAAGACAGGGCACGAGGCCTCCCTTTGTCACGCCTCCGCAAACCCACAGGCTAGGCGATCCCGGTTCCGTGGGCCTCAGCCCGCAAAGAAATGACCACTTTGTGTCTTCCCCACAGAGCTGAAATGCAAACCCTGATTCTAAAACACAAATATTTTCCATCCTTTCCAGTTCAATAGCATTTGTTAACTTAAAATTCTTGTTTACGTTCTTCTGTAAGTCATTGATTTAAATATAAATTAGAGCAAGACCCAGGAAAGAGGTCTGAGGCATGAAGAGTGGAGACGGTCTTCCACGTCTCAATCAATCCACTAGCTAATGTTCTTTAGAAAGAGTCACAAAAATGTTATAGACCCACTTAACTGTTTTATAATTCAGTTTCCGTTACATCACTGTGTCCATGAAGTAGTGCGAGAAATGCTTTGCCGAATTCGGATACACTATGATGAGAGGATGGGGCAGTGATTATAAGCATGGGATCTGGAGCCAGATACACTGGTTTTGAATCCTAGCTATTCAACTCACTAGCTTTGAGACCACGTGCAGGTTACTTAAAGTCTCTGGGTCTCAGATTTCTTATCTACAAAATGAGGACAGTATTACTATCTCATAAGGTTTTTATGAGGAACAGATAAAATAACCCACGTGAAGCACTTAACGGTGGCTGATAGGTAGCAAGGCTTTTTAAAATGTAAAATGGTAGCTTTCAACTGGGACAGGGAGAAAATAGTGAATAATTAGAATCTCCATGTAGGACAGGAAACAGACTTTGAGAAAACGTTCCAGTCCATTCTAGCATACAGCTCCTCACCTTGGTTAAGACTCAGGGTCACTTCATTTTTCTCTTTTCAGCTGTGCTCTCTTGTGTCGCATAATGAAGTTCCAATGTTTCCATCAACAACAGACAGCATGTCACAGTAGCCCCATCACATTCTGTAGTAGACTGGGAACAAAAAGTTGTTTGCTGTGTTAGAAGAGGAAGGTGGACTGGATTGTGATGCTGAATTTATTGCTAGCTCTGCGGGGGTTAAATAGCCAAGGAGGCTCTGCACACTGTTCGCCTGCTGTGCACACCGTGGTTAAGACCAGGAGTTGGTGAGAGAGCCAGGGGAAGGGCTGGGAGAAGGGGAGCCCAGCAGCCTACCCCTGACCACACATGCGCACAGCCACACACTTGTTGAACATGCTCACTTCCTTCCCATCTGTTTCTCTTTCTTTGTTTCCTCGCAGTCCTGTCCTCCTCTCCCTTTCTTTCAACCCGTTCTTCTCCCCCTCTCTCCCTTCTGTTATTTCTCATCTCAGTCTTCACCTCTCTGGGTCTCTTTTGGTCTCTTCTCTCTCACTCACTCCCCCTTCCCTTCCTTTTCTTTCTTTATTCCTCCCTCCCTCCTCCTGACTTTTACTCTCCTTCTAAGGGCACCTCACTCCACAGCCCTCACCCTACCCCCCAATGTGCACATACGTACTTTATCTTTTATACCATATTTTTTAGTGTACCTTTTTAATGTTTAGATACACAAATACTTACTACTGTGTTACATTGCCTACAGTATTCAGTACAGTAACATGCTGTACGTATTTGTAGCCTGGGAGCGATAGGCTATATACCATATAGCCTAGGTATGTAGTAGGCTATACCATCTATGTTTCTGTAAGTACACTCTATGATGTTCACACAATAACAAAATCACCTACCAGTTTATTTCTCAGAATGCATCCTGTCATTAAGTGACACATGACTGACTCTATTATCAATAAAAATAAAAAGAAATCTGACTTAATCTGTTAGGGGCTGAATGTTATCCCCCAAAATTCATTTGTTGATGTCTTATCCCCCAGTGCCTTATAATGTGACAGTATTTGGAAACAGGATCTTTAAAAAGGTGATTAAGTTAAGATAGGCTCTAATCCAATATGATTGTTACCCTTAGAAGAAGAGGAAATTTGAAGACAGGTGCAAAGGAAGGACCATATGAACACAGACACGGGAAGGCTAGGTAAAGACGAGGACACAGGCCTCAGAAGAAACCAACCACGCCAACACCTTGATCTCAGACTTCTTGACTCCAGAATTGTGAGAAAATACATTTTTATTAAGTCACCCAGTCTATGGAACTTTTATGTTAGCCCTAGGAAACTAATACATAATCTAATTGATTGCACTCTGTTTTTAAGGATTTCCAAGCTATTCTTTGTTAATTCTGTCTAGAGTTGTGTCGAGAATCAAGAGCTCAGTTCATGGCATGTGGTTTGCAAGATCTGTTCTTTACCCCTTTAAAGATTGGGTATATACATATATACATATATATACACACACATATGTTCACACACATATCTACATACATACCCAATCTTTGGGTATGTACATATGTAGCCTTTCAGCACCTCCCTTAACCACCACAATTCAATAGCACAAGCTCTCTTTGTATCCCAGATGTAATCAGTATGGGTAATGAGATTCAAACTCATTTAGAGTAATTATATGTTTTCCTTTTATCCCTTAACCAATCTCAGCCTTCGGTTGCCTCTTTGTAAGTGTTTTCCCTCTTTTCAGCCAATCATGTTGACAAAGATGATAAAAGAAAATTAGAATGTGGACAAATTCATTTTCTCTCTGATGTCTTTCATAAGAAGTGGGACTTATTCTTATTCTGAATATATTTAGATTTGTATTCTTTTAAATTTTTGTTAGATATATCTTAATGTGGGCTTTATTCTGTCTGTCCTGTTATAACAGGTTGGAGATACCTCTCTGTTTTTCTGGACTGCTTGTCTTTCATGCTATCTTTTGTATGATGGAAATATTGAACTCAGAGTCAAAACTAAGGGTGCCATCTATTGCATGTGACCTGGGTCAAGTTACTTAATAAAAGCTTCTTTATCTACAAAACATAACTAAAAGTACTCCATTTTATATGGGAAGCCAGTATAAATGTGTGGTTAAATTATATAATATATGCAAAAGCACTATATAAATTATATATTCAGATATATACAAAAATTTATTATTGTTATTACTATTATTATTAGACATATCCTTTCAGTTCTGAGTTCAAGAGATATTTATGAAATCATATCAGTCTCTTAATTTGCTTATTTTTCATTTTTATTTTAATTAATGAACGTATTTTACAAAATTCAAAACATAAAAAAGAGTAAATAGTGAAAAGGCTCTTCCCTCCTCCTCAGTCTCTCAGCACCCTTCTTTGGGAGAAAGCAAATTTTTAAAAAATTTTTTTATTTATATATCTTTAGAGGCGAAGGGAAGGAGAGACGGAGAGAAATATCAATGTGTGGTTGCTTCTCATGCGTCCCCTGCTGGGAACTGGCCTGCAACCCAGGCATGTGCCCTGACTGGGAATCGAACCTTGATCCTTTGGTTCGTAGGCCTGTACTCAATCCACTGAGCTACACCAGCCAGGGCCAAATTTTTTTATGGTTACTTCCAGAAAGTTTCTACACATACTCATATACAAGGGAGGACCCCCCCAAAATGGAATTTATTTATAAAAAAATTGTGTGTTTATTCTTATATGTTTAAACTTCAGTCACCTTCAAAGCACTCTCCACTTGATGGACTACACCTATCAAGACTTTTTCAACTGCTCAAAACAGTTTTTGAACTTGTCCATTTTGATGCCTTTTAGTGCTTCTGCAATTTTCTTGTTTCATTTCTTCCACATCAGCAAAACATTTCCCTTTGACAATTTTTTTCATCTGGGGAAATAAAAAAATGTCCCTTAGGGAGAGATCAGGTGAATGGAGAGGGTGGGGCACAGGGGTCATGCGGTTTTGGGTCAAAAAGTGCTGAACACTCAGCACACTTGAGCAGGTGCACTGGTAAATCACCCATCATGCAATGGGCAAACATGTCGAAAGAGTCTTCAGAAAAAATCACTGAAGCCAAACGCAGGCTCTGACAACAATGCCAGCTGGTACACTGATACTGCTGGGTTCCTGAACACTCACCTAGCGGGGAAGACTTGTATGTAGTACAAGGGCCAACCCTCCAGAAGATAATTCCAGTTCTTTTGGGTGCCTCCTCATGTATCTTTTCTCCCCTCCCCTTCTTTTTTACTTAAATACTAACATCACATGGGTTCCTTCTTACCAAACCATAGAAATTATCTGTGAATGTATAGCCTTGGGTTCCTTCTTATACCATCATCTTTTCTTCCTTAAACTGTCACAATTTGTTTGCTAGAAATTTTCACTCCTCACTGAGTCATATCCCTATCTATATTCTATGATTTTGGGATCGGAAGTTTCTTTTCTCTCAGTTTTAAAAAATATCCTTTAATAGTCTAGGGTGCACACCTATCTTTGCATAGTTTGGTGACAAGTTGCTTTCCCTTGTTATCTCCAGTGGAAGAAGAAAAGAAATCACCATCTTTGGCAGCAAGAAACATCGTTCAGTCCTTGCAGACCAAATGTAAGTTCTAGTTTTGTACAGAGCTGTGTTTTAAGGTTTCCATGAAAGGCGTCACGGCACAGTGGAAGGAGGCTCTGCACTTTGACCCTGGCCAAGCTCCTGAACCTCACCTCGCTAAGTCTCTCCATTTCCACACTGAAAAAGTAGAACTAATATGTAATTACTTCAAGGAAGTGCCCTTGGCGGGCCCGTGGATCTGTCTCTGGCTTCAACAGTGTTTGGATGGAACAGACCCAGAGATGCCCCTTCTTCTCCCCTCTGACAGCCCTCCAATCTCTTTTTCAGTCACCACCTTTGGGGTATTTCAGCTACTGTAGGTCTTTGCAACCAGCCAGCACCACTTTTTGAGCCTAACTCCTTATTGCCGAGGAACCATGAGCTCCCAAACTCATCAGAATTATTCCACCGAGGCGGAGGCTGCTGTCAACCTGCATCTGCGGGCTTCCCACACCTACCTCGCTCTGGGCTTCTACATATTTTGACTTGGATGACGTAGCTCAGAAGGGCACGGACCACTTCCTCTGCATGTTGGATGGGGAGAAGCTCAAGGGCACCAACCATCCCTAGAAGGTGGGAAACCGGTGTGGCTGCCATGGCCTCTTCTAGGACATGCTGAAGCTGTCCCAAGACAAGTGGAGTGAAACTCAGGATACCATGGAAGCCGCCAAGGCCTTGGAGAAGAACCTGAACCAGGCCCTTTTGGATCTGCATGCCCTGGGTCTACCTGCACAGACCCTCATCTCTGTGACTTCCTGCAGAGCCACTTCCTGGAAAAGAAGGTGAAACTAATCAAGGTGACGGGCAACCACCTGACTAACCTCTGCATGTTGGCCTGCCCCGAGGCTGGGCTGGGTGAATATCTTTTTGAAAGGCCGTCCTTTAAGCACGACTAGGAGCCTTTGGAGCACAGAGGCCTTTGAGGGGCCCCCTCTGCATCCCCTGGGGGCTGGCTTTTGCCTGAGCTTCTCTCTGAAACCATTAGACACCCTTTTAACCACCCTGGAGCCCTCTCCCGTGCCTTAGACCAAATGGAAACAATAAAGCTTTTTGCAGCAAAATAATAATAATCACCTCAAGGATTAAATCCCAAAATGTACATGTAGTGCGGGTGTATCACACTCGATTCTATATATATTGATCCTCTTTTTCTAATATGTATTACATTACTTTCTCAGCCTTTTATTGTTTTCATTGAGAAAATTCCGAATCATAGTCAATAAATATTTCTTGCTTATGTACCATTTAGGGGACTGAAATAGATGTTAATATAATCCCCTTTCTGCAAGGGGATTATAATTTAATTGGGGAAGTAAACCATATCCAAAAAAATAGTAAGTGGCAGAACATGACCATACTCAGACTAGGTATAAATAATTTAATGAAAAGAAATAGAAAGGGAAGTCTTTCACATGAAGGAATAGGAGATGAAACCATGCTAAATACAAAACGCTGCGTTACAATATCTAGGGCTGTTATTTCAAACTTAGGAGTAGGCAGTGAATGGAAAATTAACGCAATGAAACCAATTTATACATATATTTATTCTAGTTTTTTTAAATGAGAATGCCTTGAAGTGTTGTCATAATGAAACAAAATTAATCCCCTTTCAACAAGAATTTAAACGATTCCATTTTGTTCTATTATATAGATTGTAGGAAAGTTGCTAAGATACAGCTTAAATTTGAAGACTTTGTTCCCTCTCATTTGAATTCAATGTAGTAAGTACAAGACATAATTAGCAGCTCATTTCTTGTTGACATAGCTACATTTCTGTAAACTCTCATGATTGGTATTATTTGCCCAGAGTCTTTAAAAAAACAACAACAAAATCCCAGCTCATGACTACAACAGTACTTACTAAAACAAGAACCAAATAAAACCGCCTTGATCACATTCATGAGGTAATTCTATGGAACTATACTGCATGAAACCTGGAATACAATAGCGAAAATCTCTGACTGTGGAGGGATAATCATGGTAGAGGATTTATTGTGGGGGTGATTAAAAATTGCATCAGTGCAATAATGATCCATCCTTTAATTACTTTCCTTTGTAGTGAGCTTAGATCAATATCAACTGTTTGTTTTATTTAAGCTCCTTTATTTTTCTTTTTCTTCAAAGAAGACATTGCGTGACGATGCAAGTACAAGAACTAAGACAGACTCATAAACTTTGGCAGGTAAGGTAGAAAGCACAATAAAGGTGACATACGTTTGGTCCCTGCAAAGGAAGACTTGTGGTGTGACAAACACTTAACAGGCCATGCAGAATAAAAGTCAGAATAAGATTATTATCTTTTGTCTAATTTTTGTTGAAGCATAGTAAAATCATGATAAATAGATGAAAACGGAAATATTTGAGATTATGCATGGTGTTTTTAAGTGAAACTTCTGAGTGTCCGTTTGCATGGAGCTCTACAGTGAAATAACCTAATTAGTTGCCACTTTTAATCTTTCTCTGGGTTCTCATTGTTAGTGCCAAGTCTTATTACTACTATTGTTTTATTTTTTTTTTGCCAAGGAAAATGAGGAAATGAATATTAATGTTCTAAAAACAAAGGATACTCCAGAAGCAAACCCCAAGTTTCCATCCCATGCCAACTTGGAAACAACATATGGATGTGAAAGAAAACATCCTTTGAGGGTGGCCTGATTGAGGGCACATCTTGTGATCTGCTGGGGACATTGCACCTGGTTCCCAACACTGATGTCACAGACAAATAAAACCACAGACTTCATTTGGGTGTGGCATCACACTGAGGCAAAGACTCCTTTAAATTGGATTCCTTTGAATGGGCAAATTTATACATGACTTGAAAGACAATCTAGAAACAGTTTAAGTGTGTTCATGCTAATGCTATGGTGGATGAAATTCCTTCTTGGGATGGCACAAAAAGTGTCACAGACCTTCTTTAAAGAATTGTGTCTCTGCACTGGGGAAGTCACTCTGTCACTGATGGGGTGAAATAGCTTCAAAAAGAGTTAATGCTGCCGTATATCTAGGTCATGTTGTCCTGCTTAGTACCAGCCAATCACAAATTTACACGGGATTTCTCTTGGATTTTGTGGCCTCACACTTTTCAATCCATTGGTAGGCTGGAGAGTAAAGAATTAAGAACATGGGCTCCGGAGGAACACGGTATGGTGTTGCGTCCTGACATGGCTATTTATTGGCGATGTGACTTAATCATTCTGTGTCTCAGGTTCCTCGTCATTGCCTTCCTTGTTATGCTGTTATGTTATAAAGTAAAAATGACAAAACACCTAACTGGCATGTAGTAAGTATTCAGGAAATGCAAGCATCATTGTTTTGGGTGTATAATAAATAGTATGAAATCATGTTTCATTGACATGCTCAGGGGATGAGGTATTTTGTAAATGATGAAGAATTAAATTTCTTCATGTCAAAAACCTTGTAAATATTACTCAATTCTTATAGAAATGGACTCATGACATTTCCTGACAAGTATAGTAGAGATAATATAATCTCTGATGATAATTTTACCATGTCTCAGGACATCCTTCTGAACATTAGGCATTATCTAATAAGAACTGAAAAAGGCATGGGAACTTGGAATTAATGTACATTGGCCTAAGTAATCCCCTTGAAGAATATTTTTAACTTTTATACATACATCTTATATGGGTCTTCCCCATACAGTTTGCTCTTAAGAGCAGAAAACAAGACACAAATCCAACTGGTTGGTTCCAGTTAGTTGGCTACAGCTCATTGGAATGTCACTATTCTCAGATTGTTCACACTTTCTTGAATGTTTACACCCTTTGAATATGGGCTTTTAGACAAATTCCTCAAACACTGACATTTAAGTTTTTCTCATTTGAGTGTAAATTGCTATATAAAAGGTGGATGTTCAAAAGGCACAGCCAAGATATACATATTTAGAAATTTAAATTTTTTATTTAATAAATAAAAATTTCAACCTAAAATTTGCTATTATATAAAAGATGATATAATTATAAACCCATAGGAAATTAAAAACGATAAAAAACATTATCCACAATTCTTTGCTAATCTATTTGAAAAACGTGATGAAATATATGTTTTTCCTAGGAAATATATAAATGTAAAAAGTGAAAACAGAAAGAAATTAAAAGAACAATAACAAAGGAACAAATAACTACAAAAGAAATCAAGAAAATTGTCAAAGAATTGTTCTTTTTCCTGTACCTCTTTTAGGTCTTATGATAAATTTGTGGACTATCTTTTTAGAATAAATTATGTTTATGCTAATTAAGCTATTAGAGTACATGTAAAACTATGGATATGGTAGTTCATTACATGTGGCTAGCATAATCTACTAAAATTAGACAAAGATGGCAAACAAAAATAAGATTATAAGATACAAAGTCATAAATAAAAATCCATCAGCACATTAAAAACAGCATTTCTTTTAGGAATACAGTGATAGTTCAACATGAGGAAACAGTGACTCAATATAACCGAAGAGTTGCAGTTATACCTAAGAACAAAGGTCAGAGACACGGAGAGTACTTCTAGCCCATGAATCAGGTGTGCCATTATTTAAAAAAATTTCTTTCCCAGTGTCAACAATATTCAAAATAAGTCCTTCCAAGTCAACATTTTTCCAGTTTGTGCATCAAATACGAAAGAGGCCTGTTAACTGCGGTGCCGTTGGTTTTAATTAGGTTACGGGAGCAGCCATTTACCACGCCCGTCTTTGTGCAGGCAGCGCGCTTCCCGAGTCCCCTCTCAAGGCCCAGAAGCTGTGGGCAGCGTCCTGGGGGACATCAGCTCTAACTGGGAGTTTCTGAGCTTCCGACTCCACTAGTTTTTGATAAGGGAATTCACTTTTTAGCCTCATATGATGATACGTAGAAAATGCAGATATACTTTCTTATATCTTCAGAAAAATTCACCCGGGATGAGAACTACAGGGAAGTCTTTCCTAGCAAATCCCTCTCTGTGATTCTCTGTAGCCACTCCCATCGGCTCCCACTTGCATCTCCTGGGACAGCTGCTCCCCTCTGTGCGGGCTCCTTTCACTAAGGGTTGATAACAGTGCTTCCAGTACAGTGTCTTCTGTAGGGTAGGGTTGCCGCTGCTCTTCACGTCCTCGTGTACCAGGAACTGCCAGGACCCTCTGGAAGCATGACAGCACCATATGGAGAGAGCTATCCTTACCCTATGGAGCCCATCAAAGCCATGTAATTCTTACAAAGAATGTCCATAGTCTTTTAAGTTGCTTGGGGAAGCAAATCTGCGTAGTATTGTGAGATACCATTGCATAGCTTTTTAGTACTCATTTATGATTGCCAGAGGAAGATTATAGATTCCCTAACTGTTTTTTAGAGTGAGCTTTTATACTCCCCAACAGTATCCCCCAAGGGCGAGTAATGTAGAATCTTTCACCTCCTCTTAGAAATGGGGGGCCTTGGGTGACTAGAGTATTTGGCAAACAAGCCACATTCCTTTTCAGACATTCCTCCTAGGGCACAGGAAAAACAAGTACCCAAAGCCTGAGAAAAATCACCAGGCACCCATAGTTTCAAAGGATAGGTATGCAAAATAGATTCTTCACATACTATGACACCACTTTGTGCTCAGGCACACGTGTGTCCTGCCATGTTTGCCTGTATGTGTGTGTAAACACATAGAAAATATTTACTGTGCAAATCTGTGAGAATGTGTGTGTGTGCAGGTGTTGTGGAAAATCCCTCAAAACCATTTATTCTCTCTCCCCACCACGATACAGTTGTAACTAGATCCCAAAACTAGATCTAAGGTTTACATCTGAGGTTTAAGGCACAATAGTAGAGTTTGAAGATAGTGGAATATGGGGACAGGAGGCAGCAATGTCCACAGAAAAAGCAGTGGGTTGAGCTTTAAAAGAGGTTTAGAGTTTGCTGTATCATGGATATAATTTTGACTTTGATGATTTGGTTTGCTTATCTAGAAAATAGAAATGACTACATATATACAGTGGGATTACAAATGCACTCGAACTACACTCCAATGTGTAGAAAAAATGTGCTCTCCCTTTATTTTTATCCTGTATCTGAGCTGATTTCCTTCGTAAGTAACCACAATGTAAGGTACTATATGATATTTAGACCAATTTAGTGTTTTCTGATTCAATAGTTTAAGCAATTTCATTAGATAAATTCTCAGTCTCATTTGGATAAAATGCAGAGATGTTCTTTCCCTGACTCTGCTCCTCTCAAGGACTGTGTCTGGACACAGGGACAGAAGTTACTTGACTTGTCCTATCCCTGTGTCCCTACATGTTCTGGGGTGTTTGCTGACGCATGTATAACTTGTGGGCTGGTCTCCTGGTTTGACCAAAGACATGGTTCTCCTCACCTCCTTTATGGCATATGTGTGATGCCAAAAAAGTGAAAAGACAACATATTAAGTGGGAGAAAACATTTGGAAAGTATATATCCAATAAGAGGTTAACATCCAAAATATACAAGGAACTCATACAACTCAAAAGCCAAAAACCAAATAACCTAATTTTTAAAATGGGCAAAAGGCATTTGGGTTTGCAGGCCAGTGTTTAAGCCACACCAGCCAGGGCTTACACTCTAGTGAGCAGCCCAGTGTTTAAACTTCATAAATGCTTGCAGAATAAGTAGGAATTGAAGTATTATAAACTGTAAAATACAAGGTAGTTTTGGCTCTTTAAACTTCTAGGTAAAAAGGGTCATGTTGAATCTGATCAAATGAAATTTGTAAAAATAAAAAAGAGAAGATATTTAGCACTTACTAATTATGCACTTAGATTGGTGAAAATAACCCCAGAATGACCTCACTTTCCCAACTCTACCTAGTTGCTACTCAATAACAAATCATAGTTGCTAATAAAATATAGAATATACCATTGAATTGAATACAAATATATTCTAAGTAAAAATATTTTCTACTCTTTTAATTTTAGAAAAGGTAACATATAGCCTTCAAAATTATTTTGAGAATTAATATAATTTTGAGGAAAAGTCTTAGCAGCTTATGTGCTTAGTTACATCTATGGTGGTAACTGTTTTGTAATCAAGCAATTGTTTCAAAAACATGTGAATACCAGCCAGGTTGGGAAACAACAATAATAAAATCAGCGTATAACCCTCAATGGAGCACTTTTACCTCTATCTATCCCATACTTTCATATGCATCTTCTCATTTTATTTAACCACTAAGTAACTTTTAAGAAAAGTAAAGCAACTCTAAATGAACTCAAACTCAGGTAACATTCAGAGGTTTGTAGACTGAATTATGGAAAATGAACGAACTGGAAAACGAACATCGGGAACAGCAGTTTTATTCCATCACTGAATTACAGTGTCACCTGGGGCAGGTTCTTCAACTGTCTTCTCCTTAATCATTTACCATCTGTTAGGTGGGAAAACTTCCTCCATCGTTTTATAAGATTAGATAGTAACTATAAAGTAATTTCTGGAGAAAAGCTCTTGGCAGAGGTGCAGCGGAGATAGATAACAGTTTATCATTAACCAGAGAGATGGAGTTAAACTATTCCAGTCATGGGGAGCAGTAATAGCTAAGAGGTCCGGAGCGTGGATTATGTGTAAGCGTGGTCAGTAAACATCAGGAAGAACAAAGAGAACGTGACACATAACACTCGACCAAACCTCACGCCACCCTGACATCTCCTACTTACACCTGACACACGAGTCCTATAGTAGTCATAGAATAAGAAAAAAAATGAAAATATGCTTTCAAGCATAAGCATTTAAACTTGTTTGGGAAACAGTAATGAAATGCCCTTGTCAGAAAATGGAAGGTTTATGAAGGAGTTATCTGTTCATCCTGATTATACCCGTTATTTCCTAGACCAGTCAACAGCCCTCTTGAAAGGGCTATCGAAAACAATGCACAGCAGAGAATTCTGTACTTCGGATATGGAAAATTTGTATCTGTAGTAGGTAAGTCTCCAGTGTGATTTTCCAATAGCAGCCTTTGAAGGGAGACTAGCTCCCTTGAAGGAGATGAAGTCATTGAATCAGAAACAAGCTGGGGATATCTGACCTGAAAGTGAACTTAGATTAGGGAGTAAGACTGTAGATTAGATCACCTCTCTGAGAGCCAACCAGGAAGTCTCCATAGGAAAAATGAAGATAGGAAATTATTATGATAGAGCCAGTATATTAATTGGCCTTTATATTTTTTCCAAGAGAATCCAAACAAAAACATGATACAATCCCAAGAAGTCAGAATCCTGGGATGGTTAGTGGATACAGGTGTGTGTCGTAGGTGTGTTTTATAAAAGTTCCATGTGATTGTTTTTATTTAAAGATATTGGCTCACTTCCCTATTAAAGGAGTTCTATTGTGAATTCTTTTGTAAAGAGTACAAACTTTTGGCAAGGGGAGAATTACCAACCAATTGACTCTTTTACATGTAATATTTGTTTAAGGTGTGGTATACACTAATGAGTAGCAAGAAGCCCTCTCTGTAGGCAGATTTAGTCAATAAATATCTATACGAACACCTACTACATGTAAGGCACTGTGTTTTATCCATAAAGTAAAAAAAATGAATCAGACATCACCTCTTACTGAGCTCACAACTTAATGTAGGAGATTGTCTCTGTAAAATTGACTGTGTGAGGTGGAATGTAATACTACATGAATTACATATTTTTTGAGAAAATGTAAAATCATGAAGAGAATGCTAATAAGTAGAACTGAGAAATATTCCCTGGAGTAGGCGAAATTTGAGGTTGACCTTAAAGAATGAGTCAAATTTTTAATAAGTAAAAGAAGGAAGAAAGGCAAAACAAAATACAGTACCAGTCAAGCCAAGTGGTCTGAAAGCCCATTGTATGTTCTCAACTTGACAGCTCTGGGATGGGGAATGTGAAATCTGGGCTGTGCCCACCCTGGTGATGAGCTATTACTTGTCTTTATTACATTGATAATGGAGGATCATTAAATGTCCTTGAGCATAGAAATGATATCATTAGATCTGTGCTTTAAAAAGAATCAAATGGCAGTGTGGTGAGTGGATTGCAAAGTAGAGTGTTTGTGAAGTGTAAATGAAGTGTTTATTAGTTTAACTGGATGATGTACATGAAAACATCAAGTAAATTTAGGAGGAAGCACACTAAGTGTAAATTGCTATTGTTATTATTCTAGACCAGGAACGAAAATATGAGTACCTCAGTCATGGAAGTGTCCAAGGCAATGGGAAGCACAAATATTTGAGACATTTTAGAGGTAACAGTAATAGTAATAAAAGTGACCATTTGTTGAGCAGATACTATGTTCCAGTTCTAAGTGCATTGCATGCATTATTTCATTTAATTCTTACAATCTTTAAGGAGGGTCAGCCACTTTTAAGATCTGAGAACTGAGCAAAGAAAGATGCAGCCACTTTCCCAGATCTCGCATACCCGCAAACGGTGAAGTCTGGAAGTAGATGGAGGCAGTCTGGCTCTGGATGTACTGGTAAGCATAACTACACAGGAGGTGATGAATTTTATGTAGCAATTAAGGTGTAGGAGGAGTAAAAAATGGTCTACAGTGGCTGCTCTCCAAGTATCTTCTGTGATCACAAGGTTTTCAGAATGTTAATAGATGTTACACACAAAACGGGTCTGATAGCAAATAAAACTACTGAGATAAACAAGATAAACGTGTTTCCTACTGCAGGAGACCTAGGAACCTTTAGAAGTTTAATTTTTATTGAGAATCTTCAAGAAAGCATGATACAGGGAATGGAGTTTCTCCATAGGGTATGGTTAGTCAACCATAAATCTCTTTTTTAATGTAAAAATTTCAGGGACTAGTGTTTCTGGAACACAATCTAGAACATGCTGAGGTAGAGGTCCTACTCTGGGCACCAGATGCAAGAGCAACAGAATTGTGGGTTCAGTGGTCGATTTAGCTTGGACATCTTGAGCATCAAATGCCTGTTGGGGTGTTGCTACAGATTTGGGTTTTGAAAGATGGGTCAGAATTTGATCTGTAGACTTGCAAGTCCTTCATTTGTGGGTGACAGTGAACACTTGAGCTTAGGCGCAATGACTGAGCTCACTACAAGGAAGAGGGAAAGAAAAACCAGAAATATATACATTTGGGTTCTGCCTACATGCAATGACAGCTGCTGTTTAGTTGATATTTAAATTTGACCATATTTTGTTCAATTATTTTTAATGGTGAACAGTCTGTTAAGTTGTGGCGTGTCCATATGTATAATTTGAACTATAGGTATTTTTTAAATAACCACGAATTTCTCCATTTATAAAAACATTGATTTGGTTGATCTCTCTGTCCTTGGGAGAAATGATCTTTAATTTGAACACAGCATAACTCAACCATAAGTGCAATTATGTGGACCTGTGACAAATGTCACTTGTCCCTATCACTGCTTTATAAATATTTAAGGAATTACTATTATTTTCTAAGTTTGAGCACAGTCTTGGATTTTAAATGGTCTCCTATTCATTTAACCCATAGCAACAGAAATTCTTTCAAACCAAACAATTCCAGGAGGATCTATTTTAGCAGCAACATCTGTGAACCATTCTAAAGGCTTGCAATAAAAAAATAAAATCATATAATATCTGACCAGAAACAACAAAAGCCAAATTGGATTCCTCCCTGGAAAATGAACTTCAAATTATGCTTTAAACCTACAGACTTTCAAAAGAAAATCTTTAAAAAAAAATCACATTTAATTCATTGAAAAACAAGTAGTTTCATGCAAATACATTATTGAATCCTTGGTTCCAACACATTGAGGACCTGTTTCCAGTGTCAAGGCCAATGTTAACCTAAAAAGAGATAGAATTGAGGAGAGGAAAGTTTAGCTAGTTTTTTTTTTTTCATTCTGCTAAGTTCTCTCCAGTTTATCTCCTACACTTTTGCTAGACAAACACTTAAAGCACAACTCTTGGTCCACAGTTTCCCTGCTCAAAAATCTTAGTGGTTCTCCACCACATAGCTACTGAAGTCCAAACCCCTTGGACACATCCGAGTCGCACAGGCCCAGGCCTTCGTACAGCTCCCTGGTCTGATTTCCTATTACTCTTCCTCTTGCCTGGAAGATCCCAGCCAACTCCACTGCTTGTTTACCACATACAAACCCTGTCTTCCTCCTTCTGCTCCTTTGCATATGTGTTTCCCTTCTTAGATTACTTTCTCACCTCACCAATGTCAGCTAGGAGTAAATCTCTTCTCTCATTTCCTACACAATTTCTTACAGAACCCTAGTGCACTTGACCACTTTCTAATTTGTATTATTGCTATGTAGAAAAGCCACATGATGGGACAATTTATGCAGCATTCGGGATCAGCCAGACACTGGCTTCAAATATATTTTTTAAAATTTAATCTTTATTGTATTTTTTCCATTACCATTTAGTCCCCTTACACTCCCTCCTCCCAGCAATCCCCACACTGTTGTCCGTGTCCATGAGCCCTTTTTCCTTTTTGTTCAATCCCTCTACCCCCTCCCCTCCCCCCACCACAGCTGTCATCCTGCTCTCTATCTATGAGTCTGTCCCCATTGTCCTTGTTCAGTTCAATACATTTTTTCTCATTAGCTAAATGGCCTTTGACAATTATCTTAACCTGGCTGATCCTCAATTTCTTTATCTGTAAAATGGACATATAATGTCATGGGTAAGTTTCTTCAGTACTCTTCTTGGCATAAAGATGTTAATGTATATTGATTTTATTTTCAATAGCTATCATCATATTTTTATTTTTTGAATGGGTACATATCAACTCCACTAAAAAGACTATAGAATTGGAGAAAAACTGCATATTTCATTAGGTTGTTAAAAGAATATAAAGTGATAATACATATAAACATAGTGTAGTTTCTGGCACAGAGCAACCATATTAAGTGGAAGCTCTATTATAATTATTATAGTTTAGGTGTATAAACTTCAGTAATGATGGCTTCTGCACAATTCATCTTTGAATTTCTGCCAGTGCTTAGGAGACAGTTGGTGCTCAACTATTATTCCTAGAATAATATACTCCCATATTATTGGGCTCAAGGTGAAGTAATTTGGGCAAACTTAAAGACAGGGTCACCTGGTAGGTTCTAGAATTCCGTTGCATAAACATTTGATTAAATTTGGTACCTAATTCAACACTAGAGGTCATAAAGAGCAGAGCTCTGGAGAAAAAAAATTTACATTTCTTTTAAAAAATTTGTGATTCAAAGAAACTACACAAACATACAATTTACCATTTTAACCATTTTAAAGTCTGCAGTTCAGTAGTGTTAAATATATTCACATTGTGAAACAGGTCTTTGAAACTTTTCTTTCAAATCTAAAACTCTGTACCTATTAAACAAACCCTCCCCTTCTCCCCTTTTCCCCTAACCCTTGATAACCACCATTCTACTTCCTGTTTCTAAGTGGAAAAAATTTTTAAAAGGAAAGAAAAAAGAAGAATTCCATCATGAACACCTCACCCATTGATTATTAGAGAAGGTGGAAAAACAAGAAAAGTCATAAAACAGAGAGATGTCCCTAGCACAGCAAGCCGGTCACATGCTAAGTTAATTGCAGCTGAAACTTGGAGCAGGCTGGTCCTTGGCTGGGAAGCAAGGGATGAAGATCAAGTCCTGTCTGGGAAGCCAGAGGTGGAGTAGTATTGCAAGGCCAGAATCCGTTTCCGAACAGAGGAGAGCCAAGAGCTAAATTAGGGGAGGTACCAGAACTACAGACTGAGGAGAAGCATGAGACACCAACAAGAGACAGGGAGGAAATAGAGAGAAGAGATGAAGAAGGGAAAAGCAATAAACTTAACTGCTATGGGTGGATTTAACTGTCATGGGCATCTTTCAAAGGGCCATGCATGGGCCTTTTGGGCAATTGTTGCAGAGTCTTATGGCACAGGCCCCAGGTTGATTGAGGGAGACAGCAAATGAGGAAAGGGGACTTTCCTACCTCTCTATCCTGACCAGTTGGGCTTATAGAAATTGAGGCTCATAATTTTTTTACCTGGTTTTACCAATATAAACATTTTTTTCAGAGGAGTAGAAAATAATTGCTAAATTTTTTTTTAATAAAATAAAACAAAACAGGATTTGTCTGGGTTCCACCCCCTTTCTAATGGGCCTGCTGGGGAAAGATGGTGATTAAGAAAAACAGGAAAAAACTCAAAACTTCTAAACTGAAAATCATGAATTCTAGATTTTTTTTCTAACTCCACCTAATCTTTTTATATATGACCTTTGGCTGGTCCAATCTACTAGCCTTTGGCTCCCCTTTGGATCATTTTTCTTGTAATTTTCAAGGACTTTGTATTTCAAGTTGATCCATTAATAAAAAAAAGCACATACTTTCTTGCTCGTGTGGTGACTGTTTTAGTGTTTTGATTCTCAGAATTGTTCCATGATCACATTAAAAGTTAACACTCAGTGATTCACATATCTGAAAATTGAGGTTAACCCAAAGAACAAAACAGAATGAACTTTAATAAATGATTTAGCTGCTGTAAATAAATCAATTCCTTGTCCACGAAACACTGAAGGACAAACTTCCTTCCTAGTCATGCCTGTCTTCCCTACAACTCCAATTGCACCCTAAAAGGACAGTAGAAGCCTGGAGGGGCTGACAGGCTCAGAAGACAGACGGAAATACCCCCATTCATTCTGCAGTGAAAGGGCATTACAAATACTATGATGAATATACACACTAGTCCTTTTGTTCTTGGAGTTTTTGGTCTTAATTGGAATGAGGGAGTTTATATTCTAATGTAAAATAAAGTATTAAGTAATCCAGCAAAGAAAAAATGGTGACACCTCAGGAGAAGTTCTAAGATAAGCAGTGACAGCAACATACAATAAGGACAGAGATCTTTAGAGAAGAAATGCCTCAGAATGGGGAACCAAGTTCTCTGAAAGTGAGCAAGTATGTGCACATGACTGCTGTATTTCAGCGCCCAGCTTCTGCTTTTATTCATGGCCAGCCAGCACGGTGACCATGCTGTGGTTTCTGGATGAAGGAAGGGCATCCACTCAAGTCCCTTACCCACTGCCCTGCCTCAACCCCTTGAATTCCTCCCTCTTTGTCCAGAGATCTCTTGGCCTTGTCTGCTGTGCCTTAATTTTCTATTGCTGCTGTAACAAATTACCACAAATGTATAGGCTTAACAGCACATATTTATTTTTTTATAGTTCTGTAAGAATTCCTGTATGGGCCTCAGGAAGATAAAATGAAGATATCGGCATAGCGACATCCTCTCTGGAAGCTCAAGGAGGAATTAATTTCTTTGTTATTTCCATCTCCTAGAGGCCCCACACATTTCTGGGCTCATGGTCTCCTTTCTCCATGTTCAAGGTCAACGACATAGCATTTCTCTGATCATACTTCCATTGTCACTTCTCTTTCATCACATCTGAGAAAAATTCTTCATTTTTTAAAGACATTCATGATTAGATTGGGCCCACCTGCATAATCTCCACATTTCAAGATGCTTAACTTAATCACAACTGCAAAATCACTTTTGCCCTGTAAATTTGCATATTCATGGGATTCAGCAATCTTTGGGGCCTATTATTCTGTTTACCACATGCAGTAACTAGAGCTTTGGGGTTCCTTACAGGAAAATTAAAGGCTGTCATCCTGGTAAGACAGTAATTCCCTCAGCAGTTGGCTAAGGAGATTATGGAGAAAGTAGTGAAATAAACAAATTCACAATATGGTTGTAATGACTGACAAGAGTCTATAGCTTCTTGTGGCATTAAATTATAAACCTTAAAAATATTCTAATAGCCCTCGCTGATGTGGCTCAGTGGACCGAGCACCAGCCTGTGAACCAGAGTCGCTGGTTCGACTCCCAGTCAGGGCACATGCCTGGGTTGCGGGCCAGGTCAGGTCTCCAAAAGGGGACGTGCAAGAGGCAACCACCCATTGACATTTCTCTCCCTTTCTCCCTCCCTTCCCTTCTGTCTAGAATAAGTAAATAAAATCTCTTAAAAAGTATATTCTAATAGATGAAGTTTCTGGCTGCATTATAAGTAGATATACACTTATTGATTTCAACTAGATCATTCTCTTTGAAGAAGAGTTATAATGGGGGCAGAAGAGGGAGGGGGGAACTGTGCAGAATTTTCTCCCCTGTAGGAAACTTCCTTATCCAGTCAATTCTGTTTGGAGCTGAGATCCAGGCAACTTGGTAGGCGCCCGGATTAACATCTAAGTGACTGGAGCCAGCTCACCCATGAGAAGAGGAGTTAAAAATTAGGAAACCGTGCATGAAATGGAAATACCTGTTTTAACTTTGCCTGGTGTTGGAATCCTCAGCTTTACAGACCCTCTGATTGTTGGTAATTCATCCTGTGGGGGCAGGAATAACTGGTTCTCCCTGTCAAGGGGCTGAGAGCAACTTTCTATCACATCACACATCTTTTGCTCAGTTCCAGCTTCCGCATCACCTTGTCCCCCACAGCAGAAGCAGTCTGCAGCCCACTTCAGCACCTAACCCCGTGTCTGGCCCACAGTTCATGTGCAGTAAATATTGGTTAGATAGATGGAGACTTGTGGTCTAGGTGCCCACGCTGTGAGTACCGTGTGGCAGTAACCACCGTTTATTGAACACGTACTCATTGTGCCAGCCTGGCTTTCATATGTTTTCTACCTCCTCACATATTTTTCTTTTATTAATCTCCCCAAGATTCTATGAGGTTGTTATTACTGTCTCTATAGTAAGAGGCTTTAAGAAACTTGTCCAGGATTACACAGCTAGTGAGTAAAATAACCAGGACTTAAAGTAAAGTCTGACCCATGAGCCCACTGTCTTTCACTACTGCTCTCCTCCTGACCATCCCAGCCCGATGAGAAATGCAGGACAAGCCTCAACTAACAAATCTTCTGTCTCCGCTCCATAATGGCAGGGTGGGGAGGAGAGGGCTGATGGTCAGAAATAACCCTGAGCCTAACTGTGAGCAAGATTGTTTTGGAATTCACCAGCCTCTCACACTCTCTATGCTTAATGCTTTTAATAGTGCTGTAACGATTATGTTAGTATTCAAGGTGTGTCCCGATGAATATTTTTGGCAGTTTTGATTACTCTATGGCTGCTTGACATATTCACTTTTGCTCAAGTGTATGATTGTCTGCTCAAAACATAAACACACTAGTGAAAATGTTAGAGGGAAGTCAGTGGTCAAGCTATATGACTGGGCTGTGTACAGGCTTGGCCTTTGCAGGCCCTGCAGAATCAGCTCCTGTAGCTCCTCCACCTCCAGCTACATGTAATTCAGAATCTTTAAACTTCCTAAAGTACAAGAGAAAAGGATGATGAAGAAATTATGATTCTTCAGGTAGCTATTTTGAAATGCTTTTCGAAATATCATTCGAGACATAATATTTGTGCTTCTGCTCTGCTGGTGCTTCCAGCCTGCGCTGAGAGTTCCCCAGGTAACAGCACTGACTGAGCTTGGCTGTGAAGTTGCTATTTCCTTCCTTATCTAGAGGGAGACTGAGAGAAAGCTGGGGGGTCAGGTAACTGGACAAATCCAGAGACTGTTCGAGATCACTTGAGGTTGGTTCCATAATTTTCCTGTTCATATCATTTTTCCTCTTCTCTACTCAGAAAAGCTCTGTTTGTATAATATGTCACAACAACTTTCCTTTATGTCTTTACTATTTGTTTTAAATTAGGGGGAACCCATCACTTGTAAGGATCAGTGTCCAGTAAGTCCTCAATATTGACGATAGGTGATGATAGGTGATGATTCTGTGACTTCAAGCAAAATGATGTGTAGTGAAACCATAAACTATTTTACCGTAAGGTCAATGATATAAACGAGAGTTAAGTTCCTACAGCATCCCGTCAATTTCATAACAAAAGGATATAGAACTAGACTATATGATTCAAGGTCATGCTGTACCTTTTTTTCCTTGGGTTTTTCATCAGTAAATTTGTAAAAATCCCTTTTCCACAGAGTTTTCATGATGAATAGCCGGTTCATTAAAACTATCAAATGGCTTGCAATTGTAAAGGGTTATTTTAATGCCAAGAAATAATTCAGTCATGCTCGTTTCTATGTGCAAATTTTGTTATTTGTTACAGAAGTGGAAATATGAGATTCTTTCAGTTGTGTGTTTAGGGATCCCATGAGGATGCATTGGATGGGAACCAGTATTTGTTTCACAAGCACTTTCTGACATTCTCTTCGACACTAAGAACTGAGTTAGGTACCAAGGATACAAAGATGAAAATGATTCTACAAATCAATAAACCAAAACAAAGTTTGCCTCCAAACTACATATCAATCATCAGCTTTTAATTTCTTGAGGCACACATAGCCGATTTTCACAAGCACACATGAGCATCTAGTTTTTTGTGAAATAATCTTGTGGATACCTTAGGTATAGAGCTCTGGTTAGGTTTCTGGATTCCTAGTTAAGCCAATATTTAAATATAAAATAATAAAAAAGATAACTCTAAAAACTGCATTGGGCTAATTCATGATAATTAATCTCTGGAGTATTATCTGAAACATTATCTGCCTACACAAGAAAGAAATAAAGAAATGCATGTGCCAAGGGAGGAGGAAGCCTGGAGGCCCATGGAGCACAGGCCCTCATCTGAATGATGTTTTTGTTCTGTTAACGTGCATCTGCTGTGTTGGGAGCTTTGCTGGCTCTTCGTGTTGGAATGGCGGCCTACATGCTACCATGAGATAAGAAAGTTTTAGAAGAATGAATGTTAGAGCTAAGGAATACGATCAAGGAGGAAGAGAACCTTGGGACATTGGTAGAGGCATGGGATATACCCAGATGTTGAATAAAAATGGGGTAGGGAGAAATAAGTAAAGGATAGAAAAAGAGCAAATGGGGGTAAGGGGAGAATTAAAGAAAAGTGGATAGAGAATAATGAAACAGACTGGAAATTACAAGAGAGAGGCTGTACAGATGAGAGTTAGAGGGGGAGAAAGAGAAAGGAATGATTTTTAACTGTAGCAGACAGGTTTCAATGAGCGAGACAGTGCAATGCTCACAACACTTTCCTCCAGTGTTTGATCTGGGATCAGATGTCTGTTGCTGCCATTGCCCATTAATAGCATTAGTCATGGACCTGTTAATAAGGAACAAGTTCCTATCCTGAGCAAGTGGACTGCCCCCCAGCTGTGTCTGTGAGCCAACAGAGAAGTTCGACTCGACCGGCTGCCCCGGAAGCCCTGCTGCCATCTTACCTTGACCCTCAGCTTTATTCGGGAAGCTTACAGAATGAGACAAGGTTCTCTAGACTAACTGAGGCTGAGGTGGACTAGGCCTAGAAGCTAGAAGCTCCTCTGTTTCTCACCAGGAAGAAGTTTCTCACCAGAAACTTCTGTTTCTAAACCACCTCCAGCAGAGGAGTGGATAATCTTCAACTTCCATGACTACCCAACAAAGCAAAACAAAGCATGCCTCTCCCTCTTACTTTGAGAGCAGGGATAGAGCGAGTACTAGGTGAATCAGAGTCGAAGAGGGAGCAGAAGCAAAGGGAACTTTCTAACCATACTGGCTATGAAGACTCTTCCTTGACTAGTAAAAATCTCCCAATGAAAACTTTGCCTAAAGAGGGTTGCATATTATCTTCAGGCTGAACATCACAGTCAGAGTTTGTGAAATGGTGTTATCAGCAGAGTCAGCTGGTGAGGGGGGAAAAGTGCCCTTCATTTTTCAGTACCTATTTAAAAACAGACACAGTTTGATTTGGCTTTTATTAATGCCGATTTAAATATAAAATGGAACAAAGCAAGTGCTTGGCACATTGGTTGTTTGTAATGTAATGAATCAGATAACGGGCCATGTTTTGCATAATGTTGTGATTGCATTATGAGAGAACGGACATCATTTTTACATTGATTTTTCTTGCTGCTGTATACAGTATGTGCTTTCCTATTGTAAGAGCTTCTTGAATATCTTTCAGGGATTTTATAATTTTTTCTAACAAGGTCTTACTCACCATTATTAGGTTTATTCCTAGGTATCATTTATTTTGTTGCTATTGTTAATATTACATTTTTAAAAATCAAATTTCTGTTTTTGGATAATATAAAGTCAAATGATTGCTTTTCAATAATGAGCATTTATGCCCCAACCTCCCTGGACTTTTATTATTCTGATTTTCTGCACACTCTCTTGCATTCTCTTTGTAATCATATCATCTCTAAATAATACCCGACTTGGTCTTTTTAAAATCTGTCTGTCTCTCATCTTATTGTGCTGGATGAGTTGTGCAGATTAAGTGGTGATGCTGAGGCCCTGACCAATGTGGCTCAGCAAAGCAGGAGGTCACTGGCTGGATTCCTGGTCAGGGCACATGCCTTGGTTGTGGGTCTGGTCCCCAGTCATGGCACATACAAGAGGCAAACAATCCATGTTTTCTCTCTCTCTCTTTCTCCCTCTTTCATAAATAAATAAATAAATAAGCAAACAAATCAATAAATATCTTTAAATGGTGCTAGGGAGCGTCATTCTCTTGGTCCATATTTCCATATTTTAAAGGAATATGTTAAATTTTTCCAGAATTGTATAATGTCTGTTACAAGTTTTTTGAAAGACACACCTTATCAAGATGAGCAAATCACTTTTATTCCTAGTTTGCTAAGAGTATTTATCAACTCAGAAGTTGCTATATTTTATCCATATCTTATATGCAATAAAATAACCATATTATTTTTATTCTCTGTCAAAGTTGTGAAATGTGTTTAAATAAATTCATTGCTATATTTTGGCTTACTCTATTTAAAAGTAACTTTAACTTTATGACGAAAAATGAGATGAATGTATAATTTTTATTTCTCATATTATCCTTTTCTGATTAAAGAATCAGTTTCTACGTGAGCTCATTCATTAAAGGGTGTACTATTCAGGTGCATTATTTTTCTTGAGTCAGTTTTGATGCTATGATATTGATATCCAGGAAATTGGCTATTCATTCAAATATGTAGCTTTATTAGCACACAGTTATTGATAGTATTTTCTTATTTTCTCTCTAGGCTGCATCTGCAGGTATGCCCTACCTTTCTTTCTTTCTTTCTTTTCTTTTTTTTTTTTTTTACTTCCAATGTTGTTTATTATTTCTTTTCTCTCTATCTTTTGGAGAAGTCTCACTAAAGATTTGACTATTTTATTAGCCTTTCAAAGAATAAGCCATTGATTTAGTTGTTTTTCTCTACAGTATTAAATATATTTTAATTAATTTCTGGTCTTTGGTTTTTCCTCTTCCTTTTTACTTCGAATTTACTCAGGTGTATCTTTTGTAACTTCTTGGGTTGGTCATTTAATACATTAATTTTTATTTTAACATATATTTAAAACTAAAATTTCTTTCATTACTGCTTTACTTTCTTCCTACACATTTTGATATGTGATTTTTTTTACTATTTCTGTTCTAAGTATTTTCTAATTTGCATTATGATGTCCTATATCTATTTATGTTAATGTATTAATTTCCAAATTTATGGGATTTTTAATATGTATTTTTATTAGTGACATATAATTTAATAGTGCTTTAATTGTCTTTCTGGGTGGCAGAAAACACAGTCACCCAGAGTATGTTGTGATTTCCAACTTAGATAAAGTCGAAATGTTGGTTGTGCTTTCAGGTTGCTTTTAGTCCAAGCATGTGGCTGTCATAGTTCTGGAAGGAGAGAGAAGGAGCCTGTATTGTTCTGGGAGAAGGGTTGGAGAGCTGAGGAAAGTAGCATGGTAACTCCCTCTGTAGAAAAATCACTCCTGTAAGTGACCTGCCACGCATACTCTCCCTCATTCATCAGGGCCAGCTCCTAATTGGTTATAGTTTTTTAAACATTTACCTTTCCATGCTAATTTCAGAGTAGTTAAAACTTTAGGGTATTTTTTACCTAGATGAAAAACTGATTTTCCTTTTAAAGCAAGCAGGAGAAACTCTTTGGGCCGTACATTATACTTCCAGTATTTGTGAAAGGGTATTATCCAGAGGGTGGTTGGTGAGGGAAAAAAAGTGCCTTCAATTTTTCAGTAACTACTTAAAACTAAATATAACTTGATCTGTTAGGGTTGAAGGACCTAAAGAAGGACCACTTAGTTTTAAAAAATTCAGAAGCCAATTTGTATATCCTCTCCCCATGAAGGAAACATTCTATAGTCATCTAGTTGGGCAGGGATTTGAAAGAAAATTGTTCATGTTTTGATTGTCTTGTTTTGTTTTAGTGCTGGAAGTAATTTTAGCGACCAGCTGAGGAAACTGAGTCCTAGAAAGGCTTGGGAAAATGTCCATGATCACACCCCTCATTCCTGGAAAAGCTGGAATTGGAAAGTGTTTTTTTGCCTTCCTAAACACACTGCCTTCTTTGAATGCTCTTTGTAAAGCTTCTCACTAAATATGTGAAGATGTCTTTTTTCCACAGTTCAACATTTATCTCGTAAATAGCTGATGAGCTACAAAACTTGGCAGAGTTGTGAATCTTGCTAAAAAGTAAGGAGGTGGGAATTTTCCATACTTCTTGGATTATCAAAAGCTGAAATTAATGACATATGTTATTGCTAGAGAGCCTTGGATCCTATCTATGTGATGTTAAATTCTTCCATTTTTCATTAGAACACAAAGAAGCCTTCTTTACTCAGTAAAAGCAAATATCAGAAATGGTATGAGAGTATCACATGGATCCTGGAAAACCAGTATAGATAAAGTTGAAGGCTGTGAAAAGAATACCCCAAAATGATGAAATTCAACATAATCTATAAATCAGAGTGCATGCTGATAGAGGCAAAGGATATATCAAACCTGATTTTTCTTAGCCATTTAAGAACATATTTTAGATTGATTCAAGCCTATAGGGTCACCTGCTCCAGCTGTTCTACTCATGCTTTTTTACTGAGCTATGGCTGGACCCTAGCCTGTGGCGGTGGGAAGAAAAGAAGCTGGAGGTCAGGCAGGGGGCAGGCTGGATCAGACCTTCCCCTTCATGCTCAGAGCACTTGAGAGACATTAAAGCAGTGAGAAGACAATAATGGGTTGCAAGTTAGAGACATAATTCAGTTAGATTTGAATTTTAAAACAATCCCTCTGCCTGAAGTGTGGATAATCACTTAGCGATATGAAAGAATAGAGGCAGGGATGTCAGTTGGGAAAATATTAAAATTTCTCCCAAATTAAAAGGTGATGAGGGTCTGAACTGAGGCAAAGAAGGGTGGAATGGAGTAGACAGACTTGGGCTATGTGAAGTAGGTAAAGGTTTGAACACAGAAAATGAGAAGAAGAGATGAATCTAAGAAACCCAAGTTTGGCCCTGGATTATTTGGTGGTTGGACATACTATTCACCAAGTTAAGAAAGAGAGGTAGGAGCATGCTTGGGAGGGAAGATAAGGGTTCACGTCCCTACAGGTTGCATTTTACTTACTTTGGCCTTCAGTGACGGAGAAGAAACCGGCCTGGAGGTCTGCGTTGGGGAGTGCCAAGCACAGAAGCAGGTTACAAGGGGGAAGGATTAATTTCCCGGTGACCGTGCTGAGGGAACGGAGCCCAGGCCAGGCTCTAGCCAACAGCAACACTGAAAGGGAAGACACAGAAAAGGCAGAGAGGGAAGGGGAGAAACAAAGAGTGGTATTCTAGAAAGTACGTAAGAGCGAGTTTCAGATCACTTGTATGAAATACCTCAGAGAAGTCAAGCAAAATGGGTACTGAAGTTGGAGGCTTGCTACACTAGCCTGAGGAATTAGAGGGAGTGTTCCCAGAGAGGTGGGTAGTTCAGAAGCAGAGGTAGGGGGAGTGATAAACTTCATGAAGGCGGCGAGAGCAATCAACTTTTGTGATGAGTTAGAAACAGCTAGGAAAAAGATTTTCAAAGAACGCTGAGATGATGTTTAAGAACATAAATTTGTAATGGCAAGAAGAACTTGAATACAGTTGATATGCAAAATGGGTGTGTGTGTGTGTGTGTGAGAGAGAGAGAGAGAGAGAGAGAGAGAGAGAGAGAGAGAGAATTCTTGTCCCAAGCACCAGCTTTACCCTTGCAGTGACTGGAATAACTGCTTTTGTCAAGTAGAGTGCTTTTTTCCCATGGGGATGAATTAACACTAAAAAATTTCACTAACAAATTCTCAACCATCCAATTAGGTACCAAAATCACTATTATTTTATGCTGAACATCGCAATATGATGAAGTGTTCTATTGATTGAACTGAGAAATGTGCTGATGCCACCATTAACTCCGTTACAAGCCACTTCCCACTCTGGTTACCCTGCAGACAATATAGTCACCCAATAAATATTGCTGTCCATCTAGACTAGCTTCATAAAGGGATCTCTCCCTAGACTTGGCGTCAGATCTTGGGGTTGCATCCCATATGACCTTCTGTTCCGGCAGGAACCTCTCCCGAGGGTGGGGGATGGAACGAAGCAAGGACAGCGGCTCCTGATACGCGCATCACTATCACGTCACACTGGGGAGTTAGAGCCAGGCTCCCGGTTCTCCACCAGGTATCCACTTCCTTTTTTACTCTCATTTTAACCTCTAACTTTTGTCTGATTCCCTTCCTCTCTGCTATGTTTTTACTCTCTCATTATTTCTCACTCATGTTTCTCTTTCAATTATATCTTTGCCTACCTGTTACATTTTGTGTTGCAAAAAGGCACTCTGGACTTGCAGGCTAGATGTCTCGTGGAGTCACTAAGATTCTTTCTTTTTGATGATGGCTTTTCATCAGAGATCGCGTTGACATTGACCTCACAGGGAGAAATAAACATCGTTTTGTTTCGTGGGTGATTTGGGGATGTACAGCCTTTTTCCTGCTCTGCTCAGACAGGACGGCCATCCATGACCCACTCGTGATTACTCAGGTGAGTCTCACCCAGTGAGTTTCCACCACTTTAAAGACACAAAGGTAATGGCATGTGCCCACGGAATTGCTCCAAATGGATCTATTTTAAGTTGCAGAGCGTATCTCTTGATGCTCCTGACATCAAAAGGTTGACACTTTCTTATGAAGGAGAAACTACCCTCAAAAAATCATCCAAAAATATTGACCATAAATTAGAAGCTTCATTCATTGAAAGTTCTGGCACATAGTAGACACTTAATTGATTAATTATGAAATGATTGAATAAATGATGATTTTGGATCATTATTATTAGAAATATTAAATACATATTAAAGTTATTTTGTAGAATATTTCAGATCTCCAAGGTATTTATTTTATCTTTTCATACACTCTAAAAGGTGGATACTCTGTGGGATTATTCATGGCATTTAGTCCATAATTCTTTTTGAAACATTGAAGACATTAACTCTGGGCCTAAAAACCTGTGTATAGTTCATGGACTTTTCTGCAGTCTTTTGCCCAAATAAGGGTGTAGCCTGGAATGTCTGTTTATTACACCAAGACCTTAGCTGTGGCTCCCCTTTTGCCTCGAACACGCAACCCCAAAGTCACATAAGCTCATCATTTATCCCCAGGACACAACTTAGCATGTGTTTGTTTATGAATTGATCTGGGATAAGCCCACAGGAGCTCAGCAGTATAAAATTTGAAATAAATAACACCCATGGCCAAGAGTTGTCCACAGAATGAACTCTACCCCACTATTTTCATAAACCTCCAACCCCCACCTGCTGACTGTAAATCCCTTGCAGCTTCGGGAGAGCCAGATGTTCTTTGCCCTGCGTGCTCAAACCACCACTCCATTCCCCAGGAAAGTGAAAAGGGAACATACTTCAGAGTCCACTGCCAAGGGCACTCCACCAGGATCCAGAAGCCTGGGAATTCTACCCTGGGGAGAGAAAGCAGGAGCTTCCCAGCCAGCTTCACCTCCCACCATGGGAGGTTGTTTTTAATTGTTCTTTGAAGAGCTTCTCCAAGTTGTTTGAAGCCTTGTCCGCCCACTCAGGGCCGGTTTGCTGGACTCGCGGCGCAGTCGTGGCTGCTTCCCTGTTCTCCATCCCGGGCAGAGAAGCTTCACACAGGGCTTCTGCTTTCCCCTTTCTCTTCCAGGGACGATGCTCAACCAACTACTGATGCAGTGCTGGTGGCTGGGATATTTTCCATTGCAAGCTTTTAATTGCGATTCATGTGTTGTTTTAAAAAATATCCCTATTTAATTTCAATTTCTTTTTTTAGTAGTGAGCATGCTTTCAACAGCTTTTGAGTAAGCATGTCCATTTCAATTGGTGAGATGCCAGCCGATGGGGCCATTCTGACAGAAAGTGGTGACTGGCCCACAGCTACCCTGTTTCACCCTTTTATTTAAATTTAATGATAGCCAAAAAGCTGAAACCTACACCTAGCACTGTGGTAAGGAATTAGGATGCACTGAGTCATTCAACCCCACAATTCCATAATACCATTACTTAGCCCCATTTTTCAGATAGAGAGACTGAGGTACACATATGTAGAAAATGTGTCTGTCTACATGCAAGGCCTGTATTTTTCCTTCCATGCTTTATATCTCCCCAGAATTCTACAGTAGAACATAGGAGAATAGGACTGTCATCCATGGGTTTGAATAATACAGAAATGAACTATTCATTTATTACCAGTTGAATTTTGAAATTTATGTAAATTATAATTAAAGTTAAAATTAATTTGGCTTGTCTTCAGGAGCAAACTTGTTTATTTATTTTCTGTAACTTTGATTTTGAAATAATTTCAGACTTACAAAAAAGTGGCAAAAATAATACATAGTACAATTAAAAGAATCAAGAAAACATTGACAGTGATGCTATTAAATAATGTATACTTCTTACTCAGATTTCACCCATTTTCCACCAAGGTCCTTTTTTAGGTCCAGAATCCAGATTCCCTAATTGCATTTAATTGTCATGGCTCCTTAATCTCCTACAACCTAGAACAGTTCTTCAGTCTTTCGTGATCTCAACACATTTGAATAGTGCTGGCCAACTTGGTAGAATGACCCTCAGTTTGACGGTGTCTGATATTTTCTAAGGATTCACGTTGTGTTCTTGGCAACAATAGCACAAAAGTGATGTGATGACCATCCCAGTGCATACGTCGGGAGGTACATGATGTTGATATGCCTAATAGCCATGCAAAAGAATTTCTGTGCTATGGCTTGCTCTCCTAGACCTTCCAGAAGAAACCAAATCTTTGAGATTCCCAGGATTACTGCTAACTTAAGGTTCCATGGACCCTACATTTAAATTAATAAACACAAGGGGGAAATTATATGCATTGTGATTTGATATTGCCCTACATAATGTAATCACATGATTTCTGTTTAATTTTACACATTAACACAGATGTTCTGATTCATTAACATGAGGGTAGAAAGCAGTCAGATTCTTTTATTTTTCCAAGGAGCATCCACATACTTGTTAGTGGAAAGTTCAGCATCTCATTCTTGAGACCTCGCCTAGAAAGTTCCCCTCCCACACACATATAGACCCTTTTTAAGTTTAGTAGCTCCAGGTTTACTCAGTCCTGGGGGAGAAAGAGTTTACTCCTGCATCACTACTCCTGTTTTTTTGCTACCATTAAATGTCTTTGTTCAAAACTAGAACTGCACTGTGCCACGAAAGCAAGACAGTTCTGCGATGACACCTCAGACCTCACCCAAAGAGTGTCCCGGGTTCAAATGTTCAGCCTTTGTTCCCAAACCCCAACCATGTGCCAGCATAGCTGTATCTGAAGGCAATTCCAATGTCGCCACATTTTTTCTAAAACAGCCTCCCTTTTGTCTGTGCTAAGGGTCACTGCCTCTGTACCTGTTTTTTATGTTGCTCTTTGAAGAACCTTGGTGAGCTTCCTAAGTCTTTGGTCTACCTACCGAGGTTCACCTTGAGAGGTGAGCAGGACTAGAGTCCCTTGCTCTCAAAAGTTCCTAGGTTTCTTCTGCGATTTATCAGATTCCTCTCTAGTGACTGACCAGCTACACCGATTAAGAAGTATGGTGAGGAGCTAGCCTTGTTCAGGCCATAAGGATTCCCGTTATCCTCTTCCTCCAGGTAAAGAATTCTGAGTAGTCACTGCATACTTATCTGAACTAAGGAAATCATTCAAAAGTTTCTAGAAAATGGCCTGTTATATGATGATTTACTATTTTCCCCAGTAAAGAAGAAGGGACCAGTCTCTGGTACTTACTACACAAATTTTTATAATTAGAGGTTCAAGCCTCAGATACATGTGAATATATGATAAGGTCATATTTTCTTGTGAGGTTCCCAAAATGATACTTGAGTCCTACCTACTTGTTTACCATAAATTAGTCACTTCAAATTGTCTTTGGGCTCTCTCTGAGAGGAGATGATGGTACTCTCGTGCATTTGCTGAGGTTTGGGTCCCTCCTAGTCTTCTTTGTGCATTTACTCAACACACCAGCACAGACATTCAGTCTATAACCACTGATGACCACCAATATCACCAGCTTTGTGGACTCTGAGAGGGCTCTTGTCTTCCAGCCAAAAAAATAAAGACATCCAGTGGTAACTTCTAATCAGGCTTTTTGGAAAGTTTTTGGAAACTTTCCAAAATAGAAAGGACAAGCAAAGCTATCTCACCTTCCTCACAGACCTGTAGAAAAAAATAAATGCTTATTTCTCCAAGAAAGAAAGAGGGGGAGGGAGGGAGGGAGGAAGGAAGGGAGGAAGGAAGGAAGGAAGGAAGGGAGGAAGGAAGGAAGGGAGGGAGGGAGGAAGGGAGGAAGGAAGGAAGGAAGGAAGGAAGGAAGGAAGGAAGGAAGGAAGGAAGGAAGGGAGGAAGGGAGGAACCATATACAGGCTAAATTATAAGTTACACGCAGATGTGCTTGGACCATTCAGCCCCAAGGCCAGGACGACATTCTTCAGGGAGTCCGTAAGTCCTCTCCTTTCTGCCTTCCTCCCAGTCTCCTGCCTTCTGGAAAGGACAGCCAGCTGCACTTCAGCAGGTATGCCTCTAGCACGTCTGCCTTACTTGAATCTCATGAGGTTTCAGAGAAGAGAGAAGACCCCCAGTACCCCACCCCCAACCCTAACAGTCTGAAGTCCACAGTCTGGAGCACTTGCGTTCTCGGTATTTGTCCCTTCCCTGTAGATGAACAGCTTATCATCCACCACTTTTAGGGGACACCACAACACCCACCATTAGGAATGTGATCTGGACCTGTTGCCTCAACCTGATCCATATATGGCACTCCAACTTTAATATATTTCTCCAAATATGGCTTATTCAGTCTTAAATAAACAGCATTCTTTTAGCCCTTGTGGCACACCACCAAACTCCCTGGATTTCTTGATTCCTCCACAGGGTAAGCTATTTCCATATTTTAAGCCATTTCTTCCTGAAATGGCTCTAACTTTTTTGGGCGCGAGGAGTGGTGGTATAAGGAAACCTCTGAATGCAAATCACACTTAAGGCCAATCAGTAACAAATATAGCAGAAGTGTCTAACTCAGCACAGAGAACACCAACATTGGCCCCCAGGTAACAACTGCTAACACATATTGTACACTAAACGGACATTAAACAGGGAATGGAACTTCTCAGTTTGAGACATCTAAATCTAATTTATTTCACTATATCCAAGTTTTCCTTTAAGAAGTAAGATGAAGTTCTGCTTTATCTTTTACACAACAAAAAATGCATATTGCGGGGTCTCTCCCAGTTTGCTGTATAAATCTGAGCCTCTATCCTTAAAGGTAGAACAGGGCTTGCAACTGTTAAATGAAGTTTTCTTCCACATCTATATTCATTAAAATAGTTTTAAAAATAATTTTATGCTAAGGACTGAGTTTCACATGGAAAAAGAATAAAGCAGGACCTTCCTCTGGCCTCATACTCACCATAGTCACCCATTCGTTTGCTTCAGCTGCTCCCTCGTTTGTTGACCACCTGGAACTGTGTGGTCTCTGCTCTCTGCTCAGTGTCCTTGGTCGCAGAGAAGGCTCCCAGTCCCAGGGGTTCTGTCACACCTTGGCACAAGTCGGAAGCAGCCCAAGTGTTAGGACGCAGACTGCAGGGTGCCTATGGCTGAGGAGATTCAGAAGGGAGCCGAGCAGAGTCAGAGCCGACAGCGAAGCAGGGACGAGATGGTAGTGTACTTCTGCTACAGATTACCCTTCCTCACTGTCATCTGAAATGGATAACGATCTCTATATTATCTTCCAACTTTAAAACTTTATGATGCTGTAATGTCTTTAGTGCCATTTCACAGGACTTTTGCAAACTTGAAAAAGCTCTGGGGAGTCAGGCTTTTTGACTTTTGGAGGACACTGTTCCTGTGCAAACAAACAAAGTCCTGGTTTCTGGCCATAGGAATCTAACCATGGCTTTACCAAACCTAGGACGTGCTAGCACATAGGTGTAAATCGTCCATGGTAGACTCTGTGGAGCTAACTAGATGTCAACTACAGCACAACTATCTTTTTGCACTTTTAGATACCTGAGAAGTCTCAAGTACATTTAAAGGTAGGTTATGTTGACATAATAAGAAATATGTTTTCCTTTTTCATGTTGGCATTAAAAACAATGCAATGAGTTACCAAATATCGGGTTCCATTAAGATTACATTCCCAAAATCTCACTAGGTATTCAAGAAGAAAGTTTAGCACTTTAGTGTATTAATTTCCTGGCCTTAAAGAAAAAAAACTGTAATTATACTCCTCCGGAAAAGCTGAGAAAAAGATATTTCCTTTTTCTATCAGGAATGACATATTATGGCATTAGAAGGGAACTACATGGTTAAGACAATTATGTCTGGAGAAAAAAGTATGGCTTATCTTACATATTCATATTCATGGAATAAATGTGAAATAGATCTTCAGAAACCAGGGTTTTGTTTGTTTGTTTGTTTGTTTGCACAGGAACAATACCCCCCAAAGTCAAAAGCCTGGCTTCCCAAAGCTTTTTCCTATTCTCCAGTTCTATGATGTTCATTCCTCTTGGGGTTGTTTGCTCGGTGCCATTGTCCCCTTCTGGAAGGTTGTCCCAGCACTCTGCCGGTCAAGACCATCCTTCAATAAACAGCTCCAGTGTGACTTTATTCGCTGACCCCTCCCCAAGTCAGCCCTCACATATCATTTCGTGACACCGTGGACTTCCATCATGGTGCGCCACATTCAATTCCAGATACTTTAGCCATACACTGCCTTTTTGATTTCCATTAATTTGGTCTTATCAACTGTAAGCCTGAATTATAAACCTGAAACTCATGATTGAATCTTCTGCCTCTTTTAGAACCATAGCACCTGACATAGTTCTTAGTAATGGAAGGAGCTCAATAAAAATATCTGATTAATTAAGGCAGAAGGAATGTATTTATACAGATAGGCTAACACATACTATATGTCTTTTGCCAAAATACGGCTAAATTAATACCAGACCAATTTAGTGTGTTGGAAGCGAGGAAGACATGGAAACTTAAAATTCCCTGTCAGCAACCAGAAAGCTAATTAGTTGGCAAGGTTTTGTATTTGTTTGGTTTTGTTGTGTTTTGTTTCCAGAGAGTTCTTGTACTGCTGCTTAAGCTAGCCAAGACCTACTGAGAAAACTTAAGTCCATTTTGAAAGGTATAGGTTTATTTGAAGGTCTCCAGAATACTATCGAAAGGTGTTTCTGGCTGGGTCAGAAATATTGGGTTCCTTTACTAGTCCCAAGTAACTATGAGGACAGGGTACAGAGAAATAAGCAGAATTCAGAATTTCTGAAAAACATATTAGCTAAGAGGACCTGCTAGCGTTCCTGTGGGCTTTCTGACTTGACACAATCCCCAGCTTTAAAAGAGTAGTTGCGGAATCCAGAGACCAGGCCCTAGCCAATAAGACAAATGCAAAAGAGTCTGAAAACCAAAGGGATGGGGGCAGGTGGTGGTTGGCAGCCTGCTGGAATCTAACTGAGGGTAGAGCGCTCTCATAAGCTAGGTTCCTTCGCCATATGGTGTCTCCTTATGACAAAGGTGTGCTTTAAGACATTGCTGAAGTCTAAGAAATCATACATATGGGCATGAGATACTAAAAGTCAGGCAGAGGGCGTAGGTTGTGTATCTCTATGATGAGTTTTCTAGTATTCTATGATATTTGAAAAATAACACACTAGGAAATGTTATGAAAAAACGTCATCGTAATTGGGTCGCAAACCCCGTTTCTAAAATTATCACTGTGTGCCTCTTTCAATTTACTACCATATTATTTGTACTCTAAATAGATGAAACTTGAAAATTGTTTCAGCCATCCACGTCATACAGCACTGCTTTCAATAAGATGACTTTTGTGTTGCCAGTGAAAATGACTCAAGCCAGAGAGAGCTTCCTCTCGGTAGATTTCCATATAGTACTGGTAGTTTGTTCCTGCTTCATGTTTTATACATGCAGCTCTTGCATAATAAAACTTCTGTCAACCGAACGTTTCAATGGGAAATTAAAGGCTTATTCTTCTTTAGACAGAAACACGTATGGTAGTTGTTATAAATAAATACGCAAATGCACTTCCCATTGCCAAGATTTTCCAAAGAAAGCTTCAGTTTGCTCAAACAATAGGTTAGCTCCTGGACCTTCCATCTACAGGAACTTGTGGTCTTCAGTAAATATTAGCAGAACAGGCCTATTCACAAAGGCTGCACACCTGACCATCTGATCTCAGACACAATGTACCCTCAGCACTTCTGGGAAAGACTGGTCTGAATGCTCTTACAGGTTAGGCGTAATGAAAATGAACAGAGGTTCTCTTTGTATTTGTCCATGCTTTCATCAGCAACCAGTTTAGTAAATTCCTCTCATTAGCAATGAAAACAACTAATAAGAAATTAGAGTTTTTTGTAAATATTCATAAAATTTAGTAGATAATTATTACTGTAATCATGGATTTTACTTGTTTTGCCATAGTAGCCCCCAAAGCTTAATTATCTATAACTATTTTGCTATATATATATGTATGTATGTATATCTCAGTGCTAGTTATTGATTTCTTTGTTACTGAAAACCATATCACATCTCTTGCTATGAGAACGTATCTTACATTTGTAATTTGTTTAGCATATGTGTCAGTGACTGGTTAATGTATTTGTCTAATGTATATTAAAATCTTTTTTATCATAAAAAAAGAGCTAGAATATGTACTCCATGTCTTTCTGAGGACAAATTAGAGTGATTGTAAAGATTTGACCAATAGTTCTCTGCTCTGTGTTTTGAAACACAGCTGAGGGCTATCAGCAACCCTATGTGCCAGCAATAGTGAAGAGGACGAACCGCATTTCTTAAGCATCTACCTGGAGGAATGAGGGCTGACGTCTTTAGGGAACATGCGTGTCTGTCCATGCCATCCTGTTGGTTTCACATGAATATCTTTGTATTTTATTATTTCTCTTAGCCATATGTGCTCTGCACCCTCCACACTTATCAGTTATGAGCATATTTTTCTCTATTTGTGAAATGAAGAAATCATCCATGAACGGTTACTTGGCAAAGAAATAAACCCAGTGAATGTTTGACTGGCAGGCTTGTTTGGTTATATTCTTGGTAGGTGACAGTTTCAAATGACATTTTCTGCCTCTACCCAACATTTGAGAGAAACATAACGTCCAGACTTGCTCATGGTTTTTCTTTGGGCTATCCAAATAAGAAAACAAGTCTGAATCTTCTAGACCGGGAGGCTAAAAGCGGCATGAGGAAGTGTGATTCAGGTCAATGAGGTCATTGAGGAAATGTCATGACAACCCAAATTAAAATGAGCAGCCTCACATTTGCATGTGCCAGCTGCTCCTCAGGAAATCTTTCTGGCTGCTTTTTGTTCCTATTAGGATAATGTGGCTGCAAATTATATCCAGCTGAAAGGGAACTGACTCACCCTCGGCAGGTATGGTAGGAGCAGCAGACCCTGAAAGGATGATACTCAGAAGAATAGCCAAGTACCAAGCAAAGCACACATGTGCACACACACACACAAACGCACACATTATTCTGCTCTCCCATGATGCTGTGATGATGCTTGGAGATGATTTTAAAACTTTTAAAATGAAAAGTTTCTTTTAACCTCATATTATTCTAAGTTGCCTCGTGACTTGTTTATGCATAGCACTGTGCAAAATGGTTCTGGAAGCCGTGGCTGTTTCCTACCGTGACTCACTTGTCCCCCAGGACAGTACTGCCTTTGGAGGGCATCGTCCCTTCATCAGGTCAGCGAGCTTCACAATCTTGTTGGGTAGGTGTGTAATACTACTGTGAGCCTTTCCTTGTATCGGTCACCCAGGTATCCTTTTGCAGAGTCTTCTGTAAATATAACAGAGAACTAGGTATTATGTCCTTCATTTGCACATCTACGCTCCTGTGCCTCACAGATTTGAAGGTCAACTGTAGTGAGGGCTCTGTACGCCATGTTCCAGTGAACTTGGCAGCAGGGCAGTATCCTCCAGAAGATGTTTATACATGGGGCTTTCAGGTGAATCTCTGGGACAGTGACTTTGGAATGGCTTTCTTCCATCAATTGTTGGCATCTCACATGGCCATTCATCAGCTCAAAGCAAACGAAGTCGTCCCCCAGACCCCTCCTTGCCAGTTGCAGGTGCTAAGCCAGGCAGAGAGGATTGGCTGTTTGCTGTCTCAATGGCACAAAGCCCCACAGACGCAGAACAGCTCTTGACCCGTGCAAAACCGTTCCAAAACACAATCGCTCAGTTCAGTACAGTCTGTAAATTCCTTCTAAAACATGAAAAATATAAAAATAAATGCACCATCTAAAGATCATCTCCCAATAATTTTTAAATGTAAGGCAGTGATTTGAAGCCATAAATAACAAACTGTCCTGAGAAGACTAGGGAAAATTGCTTTTAATACTTCTATCTTGTTAAGTTACGATAGTAATAAACCCTCACTTGTAGGGCAACTTTCTCAACAGGTCTGAGCCTGAAATTCTACACAGTAAACTTCTAGATATAAAGAAAGGCATAAGCTTATTTACTGGAGTTCAAATGTAGAAATCTGTCAGCTTTGAAGACTTGAAAAGTTACTGAGTCAACTGCTATAAAAGGAAACCTCTCTTGACAATTTTATTTGTGTAGTACTACAACTGAAAAGACTTTTGGTGATTTATGAAGGGCATGTTTGTGAGCTGGGTTTTGGAATTTTGCATGAAAGGTGAATCTGTGTTCAGAATGCTTGCATCTTCAAAGACCCATGAGTTTGGTTGTGGGTACGTGTAGCATTTGGTTTGGAAACATATGAAAGAAGCACTGCTATTCCTTAAGAATATGATTTAACTGTCGATTTACTTTGACACATTGATTTAGTGTTCTAAGTTATTTTATATGTACTATTCATATATGTCTGCACTGGGGCAACTACCTCCATGCTTCAGAAGCTCCTGGAGAGTTAATTACCTCCATGAAACTGTCAACAATTAGTAGACACAAAAGGCAACTCTGCTTTTAACTTTTTCTAATGCTGAGTCGCTTCATTCCATGACATCTCCTCATTCGTTTTTGATCTCACGTGTACTGCAAACCGCAAAAAGAAAAGATTGAGTGGGTAAAGTCAAATGGAGCATAGATCATACTTCTGCAATGGCTATGTCATTCATCCTCTTCAAAGAATTAGGTAGAAAAAAAAAGAGAAAACATGATCCCTAAAATCAAAAAGTTCAATCTAATTGGAGAAGATAAACATACACATTTGATTCATTCACAGACTAATTACAAAGGAGTCTGCCAGCAAGTATAAGATTGTTCCGTATACACTGAGTGTGCAGTAATTAAAGAGATGATGAGCAGGTAGCCATGGGCCTTGCAGAAGCTATGATCTTTCCCCTCTACTCTAGGCTTCTCCCTTCCATTTCAACTCTCCTCTTACCTGGGAACTTGCTCCCCAGGAGCCCCATCACCTGTTAATACAAGGGAGACTTATGGGATCCAAGATTTTTTCCTGAATCCCCTTTGGAACCTAGGGTCAAAATCTGTTATATTTCCTCTGGGACCAAAGTATCAACTCAGTATAATAACACAAAATAAAGGAAGAAGGTGAGTTTGACAGGTCAGGCAATTTTTCATTGCCTCTCACATCCCCGCTTATGATGACCTTCCTTGTCTGCTTGCTGAGTGCATCTGTAACTAGCAGAAAGGTCTGAGAACACAGAGAAGGATAAAACGCACCTTCATAAAGCAATTGTGTTTGTGTCTGAGGCATGGGAGAAACTTCGGCTCTTCAATCTTTGGGGCTTTGGTGAGGCCAGTGAGGCACAAAATTATGCCTCAGGCACAGAATTTCATTGGGCAGCAAAAAAATTAGTAACCAAGATAGACTATTTTAATGCAGTACTTTTTAAAATAAATAATTATGCAAAAGTATCCATAATGAGCAAAATATCAACATTTTAAATACAGATAGGATCAGCATTACCAATTTTTCACCTTTACTTCAAGCCAATATGTCTTGGTATGATGCAGCATCAAATGTCTTTCAAAAATATATTTCATTAAAATACTATTTATCTTGTTTTCTGAGATTTTTGGTGCCCTCTTGAAGTTTTGCCCCTGAGGTCAGTGACTCATTCAAGTTATCCTAGCCAGTCCCAGGTCCAGTCCTGCTACCGGGTCATGGATAATAAAGGGCAAAAGAGGGAAGAAAAATCTGTGCGGGAGGCCAAGATGAAGCTTTACAATACTCTTCAGAACATTACAGTTGAGCTTTCCTGAAATGAAACGATGAAAGGCCAGAAGGGAAATAATGGTTAGGGATATAGTTGTGCATTTGGAAATTCTCATAGCCAAAAGAGGGCATCAATGAGAATGTGAGAGAAGATGCATTCCAAGAGAGCATGGAGAGTAAAGGACAGAGGACTCTGTATTGACCTAAGGATTACCCTTAGTTCTAAGTGACAGATTTTCCTCTAGAAGATTATCACTCCAAAGTACTGCAGGTCCTCCAATAATGTCATTTAGCTGAGTGTCATTTCATTATAATGTTAATGAGATGCCTTAGGAACTTAACTCTTGTTTGTATCAATTAGCCTGTGGTAAAAGTGGTTTCATTATCCCAACTTTTGCTTCAAGTCGCAGAATCTAGCACCAACATTAAGTGAGGATTTACTGTACATCCTTGTCTAGAACAGTGATTGTCAAACTCGAACATCTATCTAAATCCCCGGGAGGGGTTGTTGAAATGCAGGTTCCTGGGCCCCACTCCCAGGACTCTATTTCAGCAGATTTGGGCCAGGGACTGAGAATCTGCTTGTCTGACAAGTGCCCAGAAGATGGTGATTCTTCTATGCCAAATCCCATATCTTAAGAAACACTGGGGTAGAATGAATAGAATCTTTAATGACAGTGGTTTGTTTAAATT
>CM052548.1:21388521-21417951 GCA_028533065.1 Trachops cirrhosus
CCCGGGAGGGGTTGTTGAAATGCAGGTTCCTGGGCCCCACTCCCAGGACTCTATTTCAGCAGATTTGGGCCAGGGACTGAGAATCTGCTTGTCTGACAAGTGCCCAGAAGATGGTGATTCTTCTATGCCAAATCCCATATCTTAAGAAACACTGGGGTAGAATGAATAGAATCTTTAATGACAGTGGTTTGTTTAAATTTTTATGTAGTGAAATACTCTATGGGGAAATCAAATTCTATTATTTCTTACTATTATAAACTCTAGAAATAAACAAAAAAATTATGCCCCCACCCTTTCAGGACCAAGCAGGTATAACAATGAGAAGGGAGAGCTGGAGTGAAACAACAGAGTGGTGAGGCTTGCAAACCGGAAGAAACAGTTTGTGTCTTTGATGTTCTCGACTCAATAAGAATATTAGAATGGGTTGCCTAAAAAAGAGGGGTGTTCAGAGGCTTGATGATTTAAAATTTGATAAGAAGAGCAACCAAGTTCCTGGAAAATTGGTTTGATTCCTGCTACTGAGGAGGATAAACGTCTTGGACCAACTGAATCAGAGTATGTGGAGCTAAGTCGCAGGAATCTTTACTTCCCATAGCACAATTCCCTCTTTATGATTCTTATGTCGAGTAAAGCTGAAAACCATTGCACTGGATTGTGCGCCATCGTCCATTATCTTGCCCACTGGACCTGTATCCTGATGAGCAGTAATGGCAGGCTGGAGACACTCCAGGACCCGACTTTGCTCTCTCTGATTGGCCACTTAATGGTTCCCTGACTTGCAGGTGAGCTGATGAGTTTCTCACACTTATAAAGGCTCTTTCTGATGGGGACTGAGGTAATGTTTTAGAGTGTACAGGCACATTTATTATTTATTTTTACATTAACAGCACAGGACAATGATATGAAGTAATCATTAGTATTTTTCAGGAAAGTTACCCACTTCCTTGATTGTAAAATGGGAATTTTTGAGAAAGCCTATTTCAAAAGGTTGTAAGAATTGAGATAATGCACTTAAAGTGCACAGCATGCAGAAAGTAGTTAATAAACAACAACAATTACTATTGCTAATTTTATTTCACATGAGAAAGTTAAAGCCCAGGAGATTTATTCAATACATCAGTTACATACCTTGTGAAATTCTGAAGGGAAGTTATGGAATTCAATACTTTTTGGAGTCAGTCTTTCTTTCACTCAGAGGTTGAGTTGTCTCTCAAAGTCCCTCATTTGCATGGACTCCTTTTAAGACTCTGGAGGGACTTAAGAATATGTTCACACAGCCGACAGTTTTATATTTGCAAAAATCAGGGAATTTAATCATGAATTGGTACAGAATACTGTTTTTTTCCTGTCCTCCTTTGTCATGCCTTCACTCTTTTCATTGGCATTTGAGTGTCCACAGCCATTTTATGGTTCCAACTAAGGGACATTGATTAGGGGATGCTTTCATCTCAGAATTAGTGGAATATTTTTTTATGTGGCTTGCAGTCAATTCAGTGTATAGCTACATCATTACTAGCAGTCTCAAAGTAGAATTGACTTCAACAAGTAATTCCATTGACCATTTTTCCAGCCCACGTGGTATCAAAACACAAAGGTATCCAGACCAGAGCTTGTATTATATGAAGGTGTGGCAGAGTACCTAGCTCCTAGCCCGGGAGGTGTCTGCATGGTGGAAGTGAAATGAATTTAGTATTATATGGAACCAGAAGCTAGTCCATGGTAAATTCTTACAGACAGAAAACAAGTAAAATTATAAATAGAAATTTTGGTTTTCACCATTATCTAGGCAAAACAGAGTTGTCTTTTGTCAGGACTATACTCAGTCATGTAGTGTATACAATTAAAAGTGTTCCACAGGTCCCCCCTCTTTTTTGATGGAAATTGCAAGAAAAAAAAGAATTTATCAGAATTCCTTAATTTTAAATCACAAAAATGTAGCAGTTCTGAAACCTGTGAGTATAGACAGTGTGTAAGTCACATATTTTATATATCCCCTCCCCAGGAGTGGAATAGCTGACTAGACTATATATAACTAGTCAAGAAATTAAATTAGTTACTAATCATCTTTCCTCAAAAAAGAAGTCCAGCTCCAGAGGGCTTCATTGCGGAATCTTCTCAAATAATAAAGAAAGAAAGAATGCTGGTCTTACTTAAATTCATCCAAAAAAGAGAGGAGGCAACACTTACAAACTCATTCTATGTGGTCGGAATTGCCCTGATGTCAAAGCCAGGCCAAAGCGTCACATGAAATGAAAACTGCAGCACAATGTTCCTTCTGAACATGGATACAAAAGTCTTTAAAATATTAGTGAACCCAACCCAACAACACATAAACAGTAATTACAACAAGGAAGGCAGGTTTGGTTTAAGGCCTGAACATTTATTCGTATAATACATATTAATAGAATAAAAGACAAACATACATGATGATCCCCATAGATGCCCTAAAAATATTTGAAAAAATCCAACACCCATTCATTACAAAAGTTCTCAACAAATGAGGAATACAGGAGAATTTTCACAAACTGTTTATGGCAATTAAAACAGAACAAGAAAACTTACTGTTAACATATTTAGTGGAAAAGATTGTTTTTTCCCTAAGAAAAGAAACAAGTAAAGATGTCCACTCACAATTTCTGTTCAACATTGTGCTGGGGCTTCTAGCCACACAATAATTCAGGAATAAAAAATTAAAGGTATGCAAACTAGAAAGAAGAAAGTAAAACTTTAATGGCAGACAACATAATCCTAGTTGTACAAAATCATAAGAAATATATATATGCATGTATATTTTGAGAGCGAGAGAAACATCGATTTGTTGTTTCACTTATTTATGAATTTGTTGGCTGATTCTTTCTTTTTTAATTTATTTTTAAATTTTTTTAGAGAGGGGAGAAGGGAGGAAGAAACAAGGAAATACCAATGTGTGAGAGAAACATCAATCAGTTGCCTCTTGCACACCCCCAACCGGGTGACCTGGTCCACAACCCAAATATGTGACCTGAATGGGAATCAAACCAGCTATTTTTTTGATTCACAGGCAGATGCTCAACCCACTGAACCACACCAGCCAGGGCCATTGGTTGATTCTTGTATGTGCCCTGAGTGACACAGGATGGAACCTGCAACTTTGACATGTCAGGACGATGCTCTAACCAAGTTAGCTACCCGGCCAGGGCAAAGAAATATATATTTTTTAAAATATACTATAATATAAGCAAGTTTAGCAAGGTTTCAGGATACAGAATCAGTAAAAAATCAATTGCACAAAATACTAGCCACAACCAGAAAATTAAAGAAATTATTCCATTCATAATAGCATCAACAAGAATAAAACACTGGAGAATTTAACAAAACCAGTGCAGATGGACATGAGAGGACTTTCTGGATTGAGAAAAATGTTTTAAAACATGTAGTACAACTATATACAATTATAAAAAATTCACCAAATTTTGTTGTGCAGTCACAAAAAGTTTTATGGTATGTTAATTTACCTCAATAACACTGATTAAAAATATACAGACAGAAAAAAGTGAAAGATCTTTCTAGTCTCACAAGAAATAGAAATGTCTTTATCTTCCCATAGAGAGAATATTGTAAAATTGTCACATAATCAGGCAAAGAGTATGCAGCAAAAATGTGGCGGCAAAGTGTTTTAGAGGTTTCTTAGTCAATTAAATGAAATATTTATTTTTTTCTGAATTTTGTCATGATTTGCAGCATTAAGAATATTTTCTTTTAAAAATAAATGTTGTTGCCCTGACCGGTGAGGCCCAGTTGGCCAGATGCCGTCCTGCACCGCGGAAGGTTGCTGGTTGGATTCCCGGTCAGGGCACCTGCCTGGGCTGCGGGGTTCAGTCCACGAGGCACAGGTGAGAGGCAACTAATCAATGTTTCCCTCTCACATTCAGTGTTTCTCTCCCTCTCTTTCTTTCTCCCTTCCCCTCTCTCTAAGAATAAATAAATTAAAAAATAAATTAATGTTTGTCTTATTTTTACTTATAATTTATATTGCTTTTTGTAAAGAAAAATTGTGTAAGTTTGAGTCTTACAAAATCCACTCTACCCACTCCTGTTCCCTAGTCCATTTGTCTCGAGGATACCACTTTTACTGGTCTATTATATAGCCTTCCAGAGATAATACAATTACATAATAACATAACCTATATTAATAGTAATCACATAATAGGCCATCTAGTATCACTAAAGGCTAGGCTGTGCTCTAAGGACTTGCCTTGTATTGAGTAACTTAACCCTTACGAAAATTCTATGAAATAGACACTATTATCATCTATTCTATAGATGAGGGTGCTGAGGCACCAAAGTGTATAGTGACTTTGCTATGGTAAGTTTCAAACCCAGGCAAGTTAGCTGCAGAGTCTTTACTCTTAGCTAGAACTCAAAATTGTCTCTAAATACATACTCAGGTGTGTCTGTGTGTGTGGTGAGGGGTGGGGAGTGGGAGTAGTTTAAAGCATAGATACATAGATCTGTTGTTTTTTTTAATCATATGCTATACACATTTTTCTACAGTGCATCTTATTTTATTTTTTAACATATTTTATTTATTATGCTGTTACAGGTGTTCCACTTTTTCCCCCTTTGCCCCTCTCTACCCAGTACCCTCATTTCCTCCAGGAATCTCCCCCCTTAGTTCATGTCCGTGGGTCATACATACAAGTTCTCTGGCTTCTCCATTTCCTGTACTATTCTTAACATCCCCCTGCCTATTTTGTACCTACCAATTATGCTTTTTATTCCCTGTACCTTTTTCTCCATTTCCCCCTTTCCCCCTCCCAACTGATAACCCTCCAAATGATCCATATCTATGGTTCTGTTTCTGTTCTAATTGTTTGCTTAGTTTGTTATTTAGATTCAATTGTTGATAGTTGTGTAGTTTTAATCTTTTTCTTAAATAAGTCCCTTTAACATTTCATATAATAATGGCTTGGTGATAATTAACTCCTTTAGCTTTATCTTGTCTGGGAAGCACTTTATTTGCCACTTAATTCTAAATGATAGCTTTGCTGGATAGAGTAGCCTAGGTTGTAGGTCCTTGCTTTTTATCACTTTGAATACTTCGCCCTGGCTGGTGTGGCTCAGTGGGCTGAGCTCTGGCCTGCAAACTGATCTGCACTGCTTTTTAATGTTCCAAGAACTTGCCCTTAAGACTGGACTGGCTATATAATGTTTTGGACGAAGCACAAAATGAAATTGAAAGGCCCTGTCTTCAAAACTTATTAAGAATTTTAAGAAGGCAACAGTAGAGTATTAAATCAAGCAAAGGGTCATTTTAAGCAACTGCCTGTTTTCACATACCCATGAAGTTGGCCCCGCATGGAGACCGCAGAACCCAGGACTTTTGCCTCTCACTCTTTCTTGTCCCAGCCATAGCTGTTTGCCACCTGCTGAACATTAGCTGATCACAGAAGTAGGTGTCATCTTCATGTCACAATCCAGGGACATGCCAACTTTTCTGTTATGGTTGTCAGCTTACTGAGAGAGGCAACAGGCACACCCACACAGCCCCTGCTATGGACAAAGACAAAGAGAAAATGAGAGTCCAGCTGCATAAATATATGGATAGAGATCGGGAGATTAGAATTTTGTGGTCTGTAGTTACCTTGCCTCGTATCTTTCACCGTATTTTTAGTAAGGTAATTTAGGTCACTAATATTGATGAGATCAATAAAAGTGTAGTAGCACCAAACTCTTCCCCTCTCCCTGTGCCTTCCCCCACCAGAGCCAAAACTATCTCCAACCTGCACTTTGACATAAAATTTATCTAGCTACTTTACTCAAATTATGCCAAAAAATTGGATTGCTGGACTCTTAGCAGCATTTCCTGTCACCTGAATTTTTTAATTTTGTTTGTAGGGGAAAGTGGGAACCACTCACAGAGCTTCTGCTCAGCAAACTGCCGCTGAGGAGACACTTTTTTGACCTCTCGGTAGAAGGTTTGCTTTGTTCTCATCCCTTCTGCATCTCCCAGCTGATGACCTACAGTGGCGTAGGGAATTAATTTGACACCTTGTTCACAAGCAGACTGAGCCAGCAGCTAACAACAGGGTTAAAACTCTGTATCTGGAAGAACTACAGAAAACGAGGAGTTGGCCAGGCAAAGAACATCCAATTCAGAGTCATCCAAAAAGGTTCAGGCAAGAAAAAAAAGAGCCAAGAGGAAAATTTCCAGAACATTTCCATTTACAAGCACGATGGAACTTGTTGACTAAGCTATCGACATTATCTAGGACATGCATTTGACAATCTGGCACAGGTGACAAAACTGACAAACACACACAAGAAACCAGCGCAACATTATCTGTAAATTGGTTGTGATTGAATACTTCATGTCATCAGGGAATAGAAGCAATGAAAGAAAAGCCTTATTTCTCTGCAAAGTAAAAATTTCTGTCAGAAAGAGACGAGGAAATAAAAGAGAAAATGTCTTAAGAGCGATCACTGTGCATTCTGTGGAGTACATATTGTAAAAGGAAAAGGGAAATGCAGCTTGATTCTGATACTCTATTCAGTGTAATTTTGTGTAAGCTGTTCTCTATGGAGAGAGACTGAACCTTAATCAACAAAGCGTCTTCTTCCAGATGGCTCTGTGTGTCTTAATCTGTTTTTTTTTTTTAAGAGAGGGTGGGGACGATTCCTTACTATGAGGAAAGGCACATATTAAGACTTGATCAAAAGATTTTGCCAATACATATTTATAACTTACAGAGCACTCTCAGAATGGCTTGTAAGGGTTTTTACTTTACCCATTCTCTGCCTGGCATTTTCTGGTTCATGATTGCTTGCTGAAATGATGGCTTGTTTCAGTGGAATTCTGGTTCTTGAGTGGCTGCCAAGTCCACAGCTTTTTCTTTTCCCCAAGAGACCCTTAATCAATACTTGTTGAATGAATAAAAATGAAGAGATCACAGATCCAGATCCAGTGGCATATCTGTTGCCAACGTGGGAACTGGAGGAGGAAGGCTGGGTTGGCATCTTTCAGCTGAAGACAAGGAGCTTCAGTTCTAGCCTTGCCTGCACCAAACATAAAGATGTGGCACAACTCGAGGCTGGATTCGATGGCACCGCCAGCTTCGTGACCATTTCCAACAGTTGTTTTTTTTAATAAACACACTAATAGAGCTTACCCTAAAACAATGTCACAGTGCCTCCAAGTCATAATTGCTGAAGAGATTCTGGAAGAAAGGATTCTTGAGAAAAGATCCCTTGTCATTACACTTATTCATTCGTCTATTTACCCAAGTATTTACTGAGCACCTACTAAGTCTCTGTCATTTTGTGAAGATCTTGAGAATATGCAAGTAAATAAAATAATATGTTCTGCCTGCCCTCAAGTTTACGATCGAGTGGGGATATTTCAGTTACAATAGTCTGATGGAGGCTATGGTGCCATAGTGTGCAATGTGAGAAAAGTTCAAGGATGTTTAATCAGATATTTAGAAAATTGTAAAGTGTGCTCAGAGAAGAGGCAAAAAAAGCGTAGGCCTGAAAAATGAATATAGCCAAGCAAAAGGTGGGCGAGGATATTAAATAGAAGGGAAGACTATTTGCAAAAGGCCAAAGGCAATTGCAGGGAGAGGCATGCTGGGAACTAAAGGAAGTTCATGATGACTAAGGCTAGATTTGGTGATAAGGATGAGAGATGGAGAGATGGGAATGGAAGGGTGGAGAGGGCAACAAGAAGGCACCTATCTTCTTTTATACTTGGTTAGGGATCTATATTTAAGTGAATTAAGTTCTGTAAACTCAGACTATGCTAAACACAAGGCTCAGTAGGAAACTGCCTCTACCCTCCAGGGGCTTGAGTCAGTAGCAGATGCTCAGGGTCCAGGATCTATGTCAAATCACAGAACAAGTAATCCGTGGGATGCGAGATGTCCCACAATGATACTGCGCGCTGATTCAGAAGTGCTGGCTCGTGAAGGAAACCTAATCTCATTCCTTCCCTTGTGGATTTTAGTGTGATTTGAGGACATGTATGTGTGTATGTTTAAAACACATCAAGAGGGATTCTTGAATTCCTTACATTCTACCAACATTAAGAAAAGAAGGTGAACTAAAAAAAATGATGAGTTATTTATATCTAGAGATATTGAGAAGAAGGCAATTCTATCACAGAATAAAATTACAACATGTGCTTTGTGATGCGGTAACAGCAGGTAAAATTAAAATTTAGAGAAAGAATTTACCTCCAAGTTCACTTTTTTGGTAAAAGTTTGAAACATATGAATTCTATCTGATATTATAAAGTATCATTTTCCCCTCAAAGTCTGTGTGTTTGACTAATGTATAATCTAAAGGAATCTTCTAGGACTTTGGGAATGTTCTCAGATGACATTTGTGGTTTTAGAGATGTAAAGTGAAAGGCAGTATCTATTTTAAAGTCATGGATATTTAAACAAATATGCTGAAGCTAACACTAAATGCCAAGCTATTCATCATCGTGCAGAAAAATTGGTGATGTTTAACATTTTCTCTTTTGTTTAATTTTGGTGGGATGATGATAGGCTTTTTGATAAGTCCTTTCTGGACTCATTCAGATAGAATCCAATTCCTGTCTTCATCAGATCTGTGATTTGTTGATTTCCAGAGCAGCCAATTACAAGAAAACTAATTATAAAATAACTGGAAAGCCAGTAATTAGAGAGTGGTTCCCATTCTCTGATCAGAAGGCTTCTGGAGCTATTGCAAAAACATTTCAAATCCATGTATTCACCAAGTAATGTCTCTGTACTATACACTTAATCTTATGCAAATATTTGTGCCATTTCTTAAAAATTGATTTATATAGTACTGTTTTAATAAATAGGAAATACTTAATGGTTACTAAATGTATAGTAGTTTTGTCATATATTCTCAAGCAATATATTCTACAAATATAATTATAAGATAGCTTAAAATGTTTTTAACTTAAAAAAGAATCCTCATTCTTCAGGACAGAAGGCCTGTTTAGTTTCTTCAGCAAGTGAGAGTTATTTCTTGTTGTTCTAGCTCACAAGCCACTTATAAGCATATTATACATAACATTGCAAATAAATAGTTTAAGAATATAATCAAACAGAATTTTAGCTGGTCCAAGTAATGTACTGTCCTTTACCTACACAAAGTCCCACAAAAATCCCAGAGCTATTCAGAAAAAGAGAATGTATCACCTTGACTACTAAGAACTGAAAAACTATATTTTAATTTCAATTGCAGTAGCTTTTCTCATCTAATTTATCAGATAATGTTATCTTTTTCCACAGCATGATGCTTTCATGCTGTTTTTAAAGATGTAATTATTCATGTGACTCATTGCAAGCTATCTCAAATCCTTTTTGGAAGTGGGTGTGGCATGAATAATAACAAACTAATTAACTTGCTATGCCATACAAGAAATAGATTTTATTATAAAGCAACAGTTCTTAAAAACATATTTTTTCCTGAATAATGTGTCCCACTGGGCTAAAATGTTTATCAGAATGAGGAACAAACTTTTCAATGCCAGGCAAATAAAACTGATGGAACACTTATTGATTATTTTATATGTGCTGCTGGGTGCTAGGAAACAAAGATAAATTAGAATCACCTGTCATAGTCTTATTCTCTATTTGCTCAGAAAATGGTGGAAGTGGGGTAGGAGGTGTTTCAAGGGCTACAGTTCACATCCTTGCCGTTGTTTGAAGTAGCATAGAAGCAGAGAAAGGAAAGCAGGTTATATAGCACTTGGGGAAGCAGAGAGGGAATCAAGAAAGTTTTTCTTCATCAAAGAGACATTTGAGATGTCTTGAAGGATTAGCTGCATTTTACCAGCAAAGAAGAGAGGGAGGTCACTCCAGGGAAAGGGATCAGCATGAACAGAGGCACACTCCCAATTTTCCTTCTTTCCCTCTAGCTGTTTTATTAGCTCTTCCTCTTTGACCCATGCCTAAGTAACTGGGGTTACCAAGGACTCTAGCCTGCACTCACTACCATCTCACACTATAAACAAGTCTTAAGCAATCCCATCCACACCCATGGATGGCTTGATTCCCATCTTTAAGTTGATGACAACTAAATATGTATCTCCAGCCCAGATCTCTTTGCTTAACTCCAGATGAATGTAACCAAACTCTTTGAGACATCTCTTCTCTGGTATCTCACAGACCAAACTCAACATGTTAGGAACTGAATTCATCTCCTTCTCCTACTCTTCCTCCTGTAATTTTCCCGGATCGGTTACTGGCACTCCAATCCCCCACCTGCTCACATCAAATACCTGGGTGCCATCCATTACTCCTTCCTCTTTCTCACCCGCAGCCACCATCCGATAAATTGTCAAAGTTTCTCAAGATAGTGTCTGAAGTAGTTCATGAATTTATCTACTCTCTCTGTTCCTATTGCTTCTACCATACTCCTAGGTCCTAAATTATGTCCTTAATTTCTAAGTCTTAAATTACTGAGTAGCCACTAGACAACAGAGGGTGAGGAGGGGATAAACAGGAATGTGAGGCAAAATGGAACAGGTGCATGCTAGAAGTGAGGCCCAGAGGCAACGGAACGCTACCAGGTATGACTTGGTGTTGTCGGTAATTGCAGCGAGTCTATTTGTCTTAAAGCTGTGGACTAGTAACCATAGTAGTACATGGTACTCCTTTGTGGTAGGGAGGTCTTAGCAGTGCTTCCAACAAGTCCATTCATCCTAAGTTAAAGTGATGCTCTCTGTAGTCACAAGACCAGAAATATGGATGGAGGTTCTTAATTTGTAGGAGGCGAGCTTCTCTCCTCTGATTTGTCTCATGTAGGGAACTCATGACAGATACGTGAGGCTCCCATCTCAAGGACTCAAAGAAAACTGTATTGAATGAATGAATGAATGAATCCTATTTCTTCATTTGAAAATTGCTGATTTGTAGCCTTTGTTCATTTATCTTTGTGTATGTTGAATGGATTTGTAAACATTCATTTTATAATAAAAAGGGTAGCCTTATTTAGGTCACATTTGCTGCAGAAAGATTTTTCCTTGATTTGCGTATTTGTGTTAGCAAGTTTCTCAACATGTCCTTTTTCCCCTCACTTCCAGACGTAAGAATCTTTCCTGTCTTGGCATATGCCCTGCATGCTTGGAAATCCCTAGGTGGACCAAAGCAAGAGAGAGTCAGCCCAGAAGAGTAGTCCAGATCACAGGAAGTCATGTCTCAAAACGTATTAAATATTGTAATTAAGGCAGGGCTTATCATTTTATTGTAAAACAATTCCACATTTTGAAAGATGTTTTTCAAACACAACATGCACTCAGTTAACTGAACGCTTGGAATAAGATTTCAATATAACTCATTTCACTTGAGTGTGTCTATTTTCAGAATGGCCATTGTGCCAAGGACAAGTTGATCAAGTGACTTCCCCTAAGTGTTTTGGCAATCCACCCTGATGACACTCTGCCAGTTATCAAAAGCTCAATCTAGTTCAGTGGAACCAAAGCTTAAACTCATAGGGCTGACACCGCTGGACTTTGAAAACAGGTCCCCAGTGGACTGAGCGAACCTGCTTAGTGTCAGTCTGGATTCTCTAATTCATGCAAAAGTTATTTTTCATCACTATTAAAGTGAATCATGGTAAAGAATATAAATGGTACAGAAGTAGGAATAAAAACTGGCTTCATTCTCCAGTGAAGTAACTAGAAACAGGAAGAAAATGTAAAGAATTTTAATTTTGTGGAGCCCAACTCTATAAAAATAAAGTTAAAAGTAGAAATAAATGGATGATTTTTCCAAGAAACTTGTAAGTCATTTATAAGGCTGCCCTGGGACCAAGGACACAGAGATCGCTTTAAATTCAGGCTACACTAAACCCAAGCAGGTCCAGGTGATCGACTTACCACCACACCTGCTTAATGAGACATTACCCCTCCAATAAACGCATTGTCTGTGTTCAGTAAGTGCCCAGCACTCGGTATATATCTATGGATCGAAGGGATCCACTACACAGAATGAACCGGTAGTGAACGTGGAGAGCTCTCATTGTGACGTGCTCTCCTCTGTGAGACTATCGCCCACACTTCTGTGACAGCCACGATGTGCAAGTCTGACGTCAAAAAGTTCTTTTCTTTAGCCCTACCGTCATTAGGAGAAGAAGCAGGTTCTGATTAGCGGGCGCTTATTTTCACAACTCTCTTTATGCTCTCCTGCCCAAACCGACTGAAGGGAAATGAATCCACCTTGGCTACATCAGAATGTGGTGGATTATAGATGTTCTCGTTAACAATTGCTGGTAGTATCTTTCGGGTTGGAGAGGGGATAGTACAAGGACAGTGAGGGAGGCCCCTGGACTTCGATTTGGGATCTGGCAGTTAAATGAATCTCCTTGTGTAGATATCTAATCGGAAATACTTATTTTTTTGCATTAAATTTTAGTTTTCATGTAGTTCTTAAAGTAGCTCCTAATTTGTTTAAAAATGACAGAGTAGATGCTGTTTCTGTTTTCTAAGATGCTTAAGATTACTATTTACTCATTTTGAGGCTTTTTCACTAGGAAGGTGTGGAGGGGCCATGGTATGTAGCAAAAGGACCCTCAGTTCATTGGGGTGTGAATAGAATAGACAGGAATGAAAGTAGAAATTAGATTTTCTCAAGAAAGGGTAAGAAAGGATTTCATCAGACGAAGCAGAAAAGAAATGTCATTGTGTCTGCTCAGAGATCTTCGTCAGTAAAGGGAAGAGGAAAACAACATTTACGTCTCGCTGTTTCAAGGAGAGGAATAGCCTTCTGTGAGCTTTATTATGTGTCTTAATTGATAGAAAGGGCTGGAAATCGAGACATCTTGGTTCTGTTCCCATCATTTCAGTGCTTTCACGTTGCTCTTTCTGACTTGATCAAAATATCCTCCGTGTGCAGTGGTTTAAGAGCACAGCTCTGTAACCACCATTACAGAACAAGCAATTCAAGTTAGTCATTACATTTTAAGTACTTCTTAATTCAGAAATAAAAGAACTAAATGTAGGCAGGAGATTTAAAAGTCCATAATGATATCAGCTTAAATGAGGCTTCTGGAGTTATGTCGTAAAAAATCCTCAGTGTTCTGTTATTCAGCAGCTACTCAGAAAATTAGAACCCACTACCAGACAAGAAAGAGCTGCTTACTGGAGCCCAGAACTTGCTCTAGGTAGAGCTCATTTTACCCCTTTCCTTCTCTCTTGTCCTTGCCTGGGAAAGAGAGGGTTCTCCAGTATCTGATCATCAGACACCTCCAACCTTGACCTCTAATGCCTCCAGGTCACTTAGATCTGCAGCATCTAGAGTAGAGGATTTTGGTGCAGACTGCACGTTAAGATCACTTGAGGCATTAAAAAAAAAAAAAAAAAAAAAGACTGTTGCTTGGGCCTTAACCCAGACCGTTTAAATCTCTGGGGCAAGGGTGTTGCTCTTAGTATTTTTTTAAACAAGCCCCATTGAAAATTCTAATATGCAGCAGGGATGAAGTTTAGCTCCTGACAGGGAGGACCGAGATACATCCCCACAATCTGATCATGACCCAGACATTTCTTCTGAGATAGAAGGTCTCCAGAATAGCAGACACAGCTTTGCAGGAATTTCTGGCTTCTTAGGTAAGCCTGTCTTGATATTACAAATGTGGGACCAGACTAAATGTAGAGGCAAGTCCCACTTTATCTTTTCCCTGCCCCTGAGACTGAGGTGGAAAGAAAGTTACCTCTGGACTCCCCTAATCAAAACCCAAAACCATGTGCCAGGGTAGAGGCCTGAGAAATGTCTTAGCGAAACCATAGTCTAGTATCAGGCATTTAATCTGAGACTAGTGCTTATAGATAGGATTCTATGTGCTCAGCAAATTTTACATGTCCGTTCACTGGCACCTCAGTGTCTTTGAATTAGGGCTTTTTTGGTTTTGTTTTTTCAATTTATTCAAACTAAAAAAAAACAAAACAAAACAGTTCACCCCCCTACCTCCCCAACCTCTGGCAACCACCAATCCGTTATCTACATCTATGTTCTTTCAGTTTTTTTACATTTCACGTATAAGAGAGATTATACCACATTTGTCTTTCCCCGTCTTGCTTATTCCACTTAGCATAACATCCTCAAGGTACATCCATGTTCTCACAGTGGTACATTTCATTATTTTTATAGGTGAAGAATATTTCATTATATATACATACCATAATTTCTTTATCCATTATATACTTAACTTGTTTCCCTATGTTGGCTGGGATTAATAGCACATTTTACAGATGGGGAAACAGACAATTACTCTAGTAATCAACAGAAAATCTCCTTTCTGAGAAGGGGCCAGATCAGAATTTAAACTGGAGTCTTTCAGATGCCAAGTCCCGTTCGATTGGCCTGCATAGCGCCCCTCACCACGCTGCCATGCTGCCCGTGAGCGGTGAAGCATCCGCTGCGAACAGGAGGCAAACTGGGTTGTCTCTGTGATATTATGATCACTGTCTCCATTTGGGGACATGGAGCTGAGCTCTCAGGCATTTTGATGGATTTTTGCCTAAAAGTACATGTCTCAAGACAGTTTGATCAAGGATAAAAGAACTTTTCACTCAACTCTTAGTTAGGTTTTGAGAATTCAGCCACCTGTGCCAATACACACTCTCAAATTGGAGACTCTTTCTCCCCGAACCTGGGAAGAAAGGGAGGGATTCCAGAGAGGAAGGGGAGATTCTTTGGCACAGGAAAACTGCTCATTTATATTCTACTTCTTAAAAAATAAGATAAATAGGAGGAGAGTGTTGCACAGATTCGTGAAGAACTTAAGAATACCTGCTGCCTCACACTGAGTGTTCCAATGATTAAAGATTGCTTTACAGTCAGAAACTCTTTTAAATGGAGAAGGCTAAACTTTATTCTCATCTTAACCTGAATTACTATAATTATTGGAGAAGGCTAGTTTTAGCTGGGGCTAAAAGAAAGAGGTGATTTCTGAATGGTGGCAAGCCTGGGTAAGACATGCGGGGGAGCCCGAATATAAAGTGGAGGTAAAGTGGAAAATGATCCCTTTTTTCTTGGATACAGTTTTAAGATAAATAAGCATAGTTCCAGATTTGTAACTGCCAGATTTGTGTTTCATACCTGAACAGCTCTGATCATTACATGTAGGACATTTAAAAGTCCAGTGACTGCAACATTGAGAGTGTTAGTGAATACTTATAGCATTGAATAAAATTGATAAAGATAAGGGGGAAAGACAAACCGTGCCTGCTTTGCAACCCACCTGGCCAGGGCTGCTGAACCAGGGTTTGGATTCCAGCTGGCATGCTGCAATACAGGAATGCTCTCGGGCAGGCAGGATCAGAGGTGGCCGGAATCCTTGAGCAGGTCACTTGTGGCACAGAGGGTCCGCAACTGTGTTCCAAATTCTCTTAAGTTTACCAGTTTGTGATACAAATATTCTTATTTTTTTAGTAACATCATGTGGACAATGTTAGGAAGCCCTCTGGACGAGAAGCAATAGCTAATACAAAATCAAATATTTCTACTGTGCCTGGCCCAAACCGGAGCATCTAGTTTCATTAGGGCAGCTTGATTCCCAGCTTACCACCCCACCCATGCTGCCCATGCTCCCCACCCAGAAAGTGGAGAATTCCTGCCGCTCCATTCAGGCGGACGTATCCCGACAGGAGAAACATGCACGTGGACGTGGGGACCTTTTCCCACTGTGTCCACAGGCAGGTGAAAAGGACCTTCATATGAAATCCATGGCATTCCTGGGTTCAGTCCTCACAGAATTTCTACAGGTAGTCAGTGAATAAGAATTGAATGCTATTGCATCTTATGTTTAAGAGTTGATCTAAAAGAAAATGAAGAGAAAATCTGAGATTTTTGAAGGCACAATGTGTTATAGGGTAAAAATATGTATAGTAACCAAATATCTATCTATACATACACACATGCATACATGTATTTGGCAATTAAACATATATGCCAATTAAATATGTATGTTTATGTTTGGCAATTAAAGTAAGTACAAATATTTGAGGTCTTCAAACACCAGCTCTTTGAAGAAACAAAATGCTTGAGAATGTTCACCGTATTACATACCCTGGCAGACACCCCTAAAGGCAACTGTTTAGGAATAAGCATCAAGGCCTATGCTGAGTAGAAAGCATGGCATTCTAGGATTACAATGATAATTCTACTTTTACAGAATTGAACCGTACAGCATTGTTAGTCCTGAGTGCCTTTCCCTTGGAGGTTATATAAAAGAATGACGGTATATTGAATGACCTTTAATTATTCAGTTTCCGTCTAAGGATAGTGATCTGTATTCTAGATCCAACCGTGGGTCAGAGACTGAATAAGAGAAACTCACAGAGAATAGCAGCAGCAGGACAAATGAACTGAAAAACACAAGCACTCAATGTGTTTCCTTCAGACAATTCCTTTTGCTTTTTCAGGTAGATGTATATTCCTCTTCCCTCCCTCCCTTTTTGCAATTAACAAGTCTAATAACACCAGATAGAAATGGCAACTTTGAATTTTAAATTTTGAAGGGTTCTGAACACTGAGGGTGCGAAGCAGGTAGCAACTGGAGAGCAGAGTATCACCTTCCGAAAACATAACCCACCTCCAGCACTGCAAACTCCGGGCCTTGGCAGCGGGGATCCGCAACGTGGCCGCCAGGAGCTGCTTTCTACACAGGGCAGAAGTGGATGTGGGAGCAGCTCAGCGTTTCAGAAACACAGCAGCCTGGCACAGTGACCACTGCCCGTGGGCCTGGTTCTCACCAAAGTCCCAGAACAGTTCTCTGTTCTCTCCAGGTCCCTGAAGGTATGAGCTATTGGCTCAACCAAATAAAAAAGAACATCTTGATTTAACAAGTAGCTGCCAGGGCTCCTGATGGTTTACCTTACCCAGCATCCAGCACCGTAGACTGGTCACTAGCACAACCCACTGCATGCACTAGAGGTTTGATGGGAGGCTGCTGAAATGCACACGCCCAACTTCACCCACGGGCATTTACACTAGCAGGGATTCTAACCCACTCCCCACAAAACGAAAAGCATCCTGTAACGTGGGAGGTACTGCAGGAGATGATGTTTCTAAGACCATTGACAGATGGTAAAGGAAGGCAAGTTTGGAATTTATAGAGAGGCTGTACTAGAACAATGTTTTCAAGTTCAACATGAGGTCAATAGAGTTTGCTAGATATGCGAAGCATGGAAATAAATGTTCTTTCTCTTTTCCAAGTGATTTGAGGAAAATATTCACTCTGAGAAAGCACTTCCTTATGCTTCTTGAGATGAAAAGAAGGTTTCTATTTATGTAATCTCCAAATGTCCTGGTGAGAAGCAAAACTTATTTGTCAAACACACTGAACCTACCCACCCAGATTGACTCATCCACCGTCTCATATGCATTCTGCAATCCAGAATCTTTAAAAAGGAAAAATCACATATTTTGTTGCTGTTTCTTCCCAGATAGTACTTATTCTGACTTTTGCAGCTTTACAGGTTTTTTTTTCTATTTCACTATGTTACTTTTAAAAGCTTTTTGGTTTATTGCTAATTCCCCCCTTTTCAGGCTCAGTTGTACAATATGGTATGTGTGCTAGCTTGTAATTTTGGAGCTAAATTTATGAGCCTGCTATAGTTCAAATGATATTCTATTTTTGCTTGTTTTATTTTTGCCCAGGCTTGATACATTTTATGAGGTTCTTTCCTATAGCATTGGCATTCATATCTGGTGTAACCAAAATTCTATCTCTTGTTTAATAGCCCTTCAACATCTCAAACCTAAGTATTTTCTTTTCTTTTGTATGATGTTGGAGTTGGTGATTTTCTTTTTAATATCTGGAAACATTTCCTTCCACGTCAGAAACTCGTTTGCAAGAAATCCCGTTGGGAGTCTTTACATATGTATTTGAAGGGCAGAGAGGTGAGTGGACCTGCTGTCCACTGGTTCACAGAGCCCCTCCCTCCGTAGAGCTGTGGAGGATGGGATGAGGTTGGCTGGGCAGACAGAGGGTCTGGTTCTCTGCCCCGTGCTCCACAGCACTTACCTGCCTGATTTCCCCTCTCTGCTCCAGTGAGGGGGCTGCCTCGTTGCTCCTGTTAGTAAACAGACTGCCCTTTTCTAGGTTTCTCACATTCACAGTAAATATGAGCCAGGCTGCTAGTGCCGGAATATCCTGTACAGGCTGACTGGACCCTCCAAGGAACATTTGAAAACAGAGGACAAAGTTGTAAAGAGGTTTGGAGAAACACAAGGCAGCTCAGAAAGTTAGGTGCCTGCATTAGCCCGTGGAATAAACATCTTCACAAACCACTCCACCCAAAGGAAACCATAAAAACCTTAATGATTCCTCCGGAGACCCTGGTCCTGCCTCTAGCTATACGACTTTACACAAGCAACTTCTCCAGGACTGATTTCCAGATAAACCAAAGACGAAAGGTACAGTGAAATGGTCGAGCCCAACTCCTACTCCTTCTAGTCTGGAAATGGGAGGTTGGAGCTGGCAAGTGGCCTGCCGAGGACATGGTTAGTTAGACGCAGGTTTCCTGACTGTCAATAAAAAATAATTTTTTTCACCACACCATAGAACCTAAACATGTGCATAGAGGGAAGGCGGGGCAATCACGAAAGTTTCTTGAAGCTCCAAAGCTCTACAAGTCCATGACTATAGGAAGCTGGGCTCAGGGCACGTAGGAAGCATGTTCCGAGCAACCCTTCTCTTTCCTGTTTCTTTTTCATTTGTCTCCTCCCTGTTCACACCCCGTTGCCAAGTTCTTTTCTATCCTCCATTTGCCGTGTGTTCATGATGCTGAGTTTGGAAATACCTTATCAGGGGATTAGAATTTATTTTGCATAGATTATTTCTTTTGGAGGAGAAGCACTAGATGTAACCAAGTAGTAAATAAAAATGATGTCCCTTCAAAGAGAGAGTGTTTCCAAAGAATTTTTTAGAGAGATAGAATTGGAGGGGAAAAAAGATTTTGTTTTATATTTTGGGCTTCCAAGTCTTAACCATTTCTATGGAAGGGAGCTAGAAAGAAAAGTTAGGAGGCTGGCTTCTGGAAAATGCAGTATTCTAATTCAAGTGTTGTCTGAGAAGACGATAAAGCAGAGAGTACTCATTGTACTAATGAAAAAAAAGATGAATGACACTTAAATGGGTTTTCTTTGCATCCCAGACCATGGTTAAGTGTTTTACATGCATTTGTCACTGCTATTAATGTAATCACATAAAACTTTCTCTTGTTCTCAAGTGCTTTTTAAGTGAGCTATTTGAGCTTTTGATTCTGCAGGTTTTCTCCTCTTTCAAAATTAGCAAAGGTAATATGTAAGCCCTGAAACTTTTTTTTTTAAATGCAAGAGCAGAGGTAAAGAAAAGAGTATGGTGGTTGGGTAAATTGAGAACTGCGGGCGTTACCTTTCAAGGGCTGTTACCCGTAATTGTAATAAAAATATCCTGAGAGGATCATAAAGGGTGTTGCAAGTGGTCTCTGTATTATGTAATATTAATGGCCAATCATCTACACAGGCCTCCTACATAAGTATTCTCCCCCCACTGCGTTTTCCCTCTGACTTGGGATCTCAGGCTACCTCAAGGGGAGACCCCAAATCTCAGCTGTACCCTGCCCAGCAGGGGAACCCTGGGGTAGGGACACCAGTCATAGACCTTGCTACAGCACAGGTTTCTGAGGCCCCCACCGTTGTAAGTGGGATGAACTCTTTACAGAGTGGTGGGAAGCTTCTCTTTAGCCCCTCATTGCACCCCTGCCCCCACCCTCAGAAGTGGAAAGAGGACCTGTCTCCTTTCTTCCTTCAACTAGAAAAACCTGGATTTGAAATTTGGCTCTTTCATTTCCCATCACGTTGGCCTTAGGCAAGTTACTTAACCTCAGTAAACCTCAATGCTTCATCTAATCCCTACCTTACCTGGTTCCACTGAAGTAATGCATGGAAAGTACCTTTCAAAGAAACTGGCACCCAAGATGACGTAATGCTTCATGTTTGTTATACCCACCATTCTCTTGATGGGCCATGAAGTGACCTAAAGCTCTCTTGAAAGCCCTCACGATTTTCTTACCCTGCCATAGTGCAGAACAAGTAAGTTCATTTATTTTGTTTTAACTTAATAGAACTTATTTATTTGCAGCCGTTTTAGGTTTACAGAAAAATGGATCCCAAAGTACAGAAAGATCTCATTCATGCCCTACCCCACCCAATCCCCATAGTTTCCTCCATTATTAACTTCTTGAATGCAAGAAGTTATGGTGTATTTATTTGTAAGAATTAATGAACCAATATTGATATATTATTCTTAACTAACATGCATAGTTTACATTAGGGTTTACTCTTTGTATATTCTATGAGTTTTAACACATGTATCCACCATTATAGTACACACAGCTATAGTTGCCCCACCCTAAAAATCCCCTGCGCTCTATCTACCTTTTCGTCCCTCTTTCCTTTTTCCTAAATTCCTGGTAACCTTTTACTGTCTTATAGTCTTGACTTTCCAGAATGCCAAATAGTTGGACTCAGACAGTATGTAGACTTTCCACTTAGCAATATATGTTTAAATTTCCTCCATGTATTTTTGTGGCTTGATAGCTCTTTTTTTTAAATCGCAGAATAATTTTCCATTGTATGGAGACATGACAGATTGTCCTGAGGTGTCCAACCTTTTGGCATCTCTGTGCCACGCTGGAAGAGGAAGAGTTGTGTTGGGCTGCACATTAAATGCATTGCAACACATAATAACAAAAAAATCTCATAATGTTTTAAGTAGAGTTACTATTTTGTGTTAGGCTGCACTCATAGCCATCCCGGGCTGCGTGCGACTGCAGCTTGGACACCCCTGGTACAATCCTCTACTGAAGGGCATCTTCTTAGTCGCTTCCAATTTTTGGAATAATGAATAGACACGCTATCAACATTTGTGTGCAGGTTTTTGTGTGGACATAACTTTTCAATCCAATTTGGGTAAATACCAAAAAACACAATTGCTGGATGGTATGATAAGAGCATGTTTAGTTTTGTAAGAAACTGCCAAACAGTCTTCCAAAGTGGCTATAATATTTTACATTCTCACTAGCATTTTTGAAATGCTGAACAATTCTTTGGATAAAAGGGCACATTTCTGTTATGGGTTACAAACATTTTCAAGTCTCTATTTTGTTTGCATCCAAAACTCGGGGTTATTTGGATTTCTAAAAGACTCCAACTTGCATTCCAAAGGCTCCCTGCATCTGAAAGTTATTTCTCCCTATTATAAAGAGTGTAATGACCCACGTGAAAAAAATATTGTTACATGCATGGTTAGTCAAAAGTTTATTCAAGGCCAATTAGATAATTTTCCTTTTTGAAGAATTTGAATCCAGCATACACCAAAAAATGGCAGATCATTCACAAAATATGGGAAACATAAAACCAATGAGGAAAAAAATACTTAAACTGAAATGATGCTGTGATATGGGTCAACCTAAGAAGACAGCGAAAAGAAAAAAAGGAAAATAGATGTTATTTATGAAGCCAAAGTTATTTTAAGGTCTTATGTTTACGTGTTCATCATTATACCTATCTTACTGTAACCCTAAGCGAAAAATACATCATAAGAAATACCTAAGTTGTTTAACATTATGAGACAGGTTAAAATAAGGAGGGTCAGAGAGTAAGGGAAAGGGGAGTTGAGTGTGCCCACTTGAAGGAAGGCTTCATTCTTAAAACAAAGGTGAGTATCTCTGAGGGACGTTTCCACACAGGGACTAAGAGCTGGGAGACGGCAGGAGAGTGGCTTGACCTAAAAACTTCACGGCTCCTCATATAAAACTTTGGCTGCAGAAATTCCAGTTTATTCCTGGTCAAGGAAGAAACTGGTGAACTGTCTGATGAATGTCCAATTAGCCAATAGGTCCATAATTTTGGAAGTTTAAGGGATTGCTCTTTTACTAGTCAAGCACCCTGAGTCAGACAATGTGTGTGTCCGCTTTGCTGATCATGAAATTGGATGTATTGAGATAAGACCAGAAGAAGGAGTCATTGACATGCCACTGGGTGAAGTGGTCGGGATTTGAGCAAACTCCCGGAAAAAGAAGAAAGGCCTGGAGGGTCTCAGGGCAGCAACAGAGCAGTAGGCGTGGCCTACCGTGTTCCCACGGCTCCTCCACCTGTCTTCTGTCTGCCCTTCCTCAGGAGATGCCCTTGCCTGCTTCCTGCTGGCTTTCCCTAACCTGACAAGTCTTCCCAAGACCCTTAGACCTGAGAGATGACAACAGATGTCCTCCTGTCAGGCCCACAGCTGGGGGGAAAGTGGTGGTCTGCAAGTTTAAGCAGAAGTAGATTTGATAGAGCAGAATATACTGGAGCAAAGGAAAACACAAGGTAGAAATTCGGGGAGTACCGAGTCTGAGAAGGCCGAGATGGAGAAATAAGAAGAAAAAGCAAGAAAACGTGTTCGTTTCATCTGTTCACGCTTAACAGACGATTTAAACAAAGTAATTTGCCATTCTTAGTATATATGCAGCCTCAAAAGTATCACAAATAATGGTCGGTAAGAATGAAATTGTAAATCTTCAGCCCCTATCTACAATACTTGAGATAAGGTTCCCAGGTAGTTAGAGGGAGAGAATAAAAACCATGCGGTGCTGGGCCTGTTCCCAGCTTTGGAACTTGGCAGCTCTTTCAGTTTCACTCAAGTTCTCAGGTCAAAGGCATCAAGTAGAAGAGGTATTCATGTAAACATGCTGTGTTTTTCTGTGAGTTACAGACCTACTCCAGTTATTTATTTTAGATTTGCAAAAATGTTCTCATCCCAGTAGCTTCAGGGCATGTGACAATATACAAATTGAGACTCATTGGAGAAAATTTCTATGTATTTCAGCTTTACACAATAGCTTCCTCTTGATCCTCAGAACACATTAAATGAGAATTCTTGTAGATTGCTTGCATTATTCCCTAATTGCTGATGGGTTTTAAAAATGTTTAAGGACACGTCTACAATTAAAGAATAGCCTCATTAGGAGAGGATGATAATTTTTATGACACATGATAGATTATAAAGTAGAATCTAAATATTTTCTCCCTGTGCTTTTCTCAAACACTTTTTCAGAGGTTATGATGTCACATTCTCTCCATAACTTTGGTGTTTTATCTGCAAGCGTGTGCTCTTTCTAGAGTTTATCATTCACTGCATCTATTGATGAGTGAGACCTGGGAAATCTAATCCAAGGCCCTGGACTCTTAGGAGAGCTGCACTTTGTTTCGCTTCATCTGGAAGGTAGGACCTCTGCGGTTAGTCATCTAAATATATTATGTATAAAAGAATTCGCATTAGAACGCCGGCACAGCTTCTCTTTCAGAAATGGAAATCTCTGAGTGAAATAATACATCGGAGGTGAACTAGAGACAGTTAACGTGTTGGCCTTTCCAGGTGCCATCACTATCTGTTTCTTTAAGTCAAGGGTTTCCAAGTATTTGCTTCTAGTATTACAAAATTGGGATTTTGAATACCCATTTAGGATGTGCTAGACAGTTCACACATACTTATGGGTATCTATGGTGTGCAATCCATAGTACTGAAGCTGTTTAAAGTAAAATAGTAAAATAAGGAGTAAAATATCTTATCTCCCTTGCAAAATAATTTATTGGCTCTTGGAAGAAAAAGTATTAGCAGACAAAACAATTTAACTGTGATTTTAAGGCATGCAGACGAATATAGTGCGATCTTAGGGCCGTGGAGAGATGAACTAAGGAGAAACCAGAATGGGCTGGGTTTCGCTGTGATGGCTTCCTGGAAGGCCTGTCTTGACCCAGATTTTGATTGTTAGGTAGAAAAGGGGAGGCATTACAAACAGAAAGAAGGGCATGTTAAAGCAAGAAGTACTTTGTGAGTCTAGGACATGATATTCCCAAGTTAATTAAGAATGTACATGATATGAATAGGAAAAACAAACTTAGGTAACAAAATTCTATCTTAAAAGAATTTGAAAATTTACTCTAGGATTAGCTTTTCCTATTTTAGTTACAACTTTTGGGCTCAAATTATGTACAAATCAACTTGACGTCACTAAAGTAAAAAACAGGGAGATTTATTAAATAAACCCTGGGAAGCGCCTAGAACACTGAGAGGTCTGGGGGATTAAAACTATGTGCATTATTGGCATTCACAATATGTCAGAAATGAGAAAGTCACAGGGACCTCTCCAAACCCCTAACTACCCACCAAAGTTTTCTTCCCATCTTCCTGCCTCTCTTCTCCCTCTGTCTTTCCATACTGTTTCTCTGCCTCCTGATCTATGTGGTAAAAAACATGCCTCGAGTTTAAATCTTCTTTCGCCAGTCCACAGAGGTTCAAATCTCTTGGACTTTACTCAAAATCATCAAGACACTGACCCTCCTAGGCTCAGCTAATTTCAGGAGACTGCCCTGGACCAGTAAACCTGGAATCTGCTGGATGGTCACACAGTGTGTAGAGATGGCTGTCCAACCCCTGTGTCTGCGGCTGAGTGGGTGAAGGAAGAGATGAATCCCAGAGAAGGCAGGCTAGATAACTCAGTGTGTGTCTACTATACCTACACATATAAATTCCCGTTCTTTTATTAATGTTCTTTTTTTCTTTCCATTGAATTTATTGGGGTGACACTAGTTAACAAAATCATACAGGTTTCAGGTCCACAGTCCCACAACACATCATCTGTACATTGTATTGTGTTCCCTACCCAAGCCAAGTCTCCTCCCTTCACCATTTATCCCCCAATACCTTCCTCCACCTCCCCCAACTTCCCTTCCCCCAGCAATCCTCACAGTGTTGCCCATGTCCGTGAGTTTCTTCTCTTTTTTTTCTTTTTCTGTTTTTTCATCCCTTCACCCTAGCCTCCAGCCCTACAACCTCCCCTCCCCACCCTCTGACAGCCGTCAGCCTGCTCTCTGTCTATGGATCTGTCTCTGTTTTGCTTGATAGTTCATTTTTTTTGGTTCACACTTATGATAGCTATAAAATGGGTAATGAATCAGGCTGCTCTAATTGATTATTAGGAAGCTTGAAAATATAGTCTTCATTTGCAGGATGGCATGTCCCGTGGAACAGTCATGCCAGTAAGACAGGTTTGAGGAAGCCTGAGCTCTGGGATTGAATAGGAGACTGAGGTTTCCTGTAGCTTTTTATAATGGGCACTTTTCAAGTCATCTTCTACTGCCTTTACCTAACAACAAATGTACCATTTGATCAAGTCAAGTAGACTTAAACACAGTTGCATTTTTTAGCAATATTGAGTGTAGTGATATACAAAAAACAGTCACACATATTTAATGTATACATTTTGATGAATTTGGATATATGCATGCATACACCTGTGAAACTAATCACCACAGCCAAGGTACTAAACATATTTATCAGTCCAAAAATTTCCTTGTTTTCTGTGTTGTTGTTATTGTTGTTTTGGATAAGAACATTTAATATGATAGCCATCATTTTAATATGTTTTAAAGTGCACAATACCATATTGTTAACTATACAGTTGAACTTTTAAGGTATCCTTGATACAGAGGGGAGGATAAGACCTACCGTGAAAAGAAACTTGAAAGTCCTTGTGTTAAGTAAGATTAAAAGATGTTAAGTGTTCCATTCATAGACATTTTATTCTGGAATTTGTTCTTGATTTATAACAGAAAATATCTCTTTTAAAAATGAGAATAAAAGTGAAATATAATTCCTCATTTTAATAAATCCTTTTCTTGGCATGTCCACTATTACTCAGAAATTTTTTCAGACCTTGTTAAGATAATCAGACTAAATGACATAGATATGTGCACATTTCTTTTTGCCATGAGAACTTCTTTAATAAGTAATAAAACACTCAGTGAATGGGCTAAGTGTATGTCCTGCCAGTGAACACTGCACGAGTTAATTTTCTCATACACCTGGAAGGCTATAGGCAAGGCACTGAAATGTTTAGAGTTCTGTGTATCAGTACAGTCAGCCCAAAGATAAAACTTAATTCTAAAAATCAAGCAAGCAATGAACAGGGTTCCATCCATGAATCACCTACTCTGCTTTTAGCACTGGACTCTACTAGCTCACAGTTTCTCTTCATCCCATACTTGTAGGTCATCGATACATAAGAATACAAAGAAATCAAAATACTAATGATAGGTTCTACTGCTTGGGGATCTATCTTGAATTAGTGTTGTACAGTATCATATAAAAAACAATTCAGCCTCAAGATATAATTTAATTATTTCCATGACAGAGAATATTAGGATTCATTTTAATATTATTTATTCCTCCTTTGAAAGGGTAATAATATAATAAATTGCATGATGGAGTTATGGCTGTTGCTTTATTTCAAAAAAGAAGTTAACTTGAAAGAGAAGGCACTAAGTTAATAAACTGAGGGAAACGTATGTGGTTCATTGTAATATGTATGCTATTAAAATAACTTTACTATAACTTAAAATAGAGTCTCTTAATCATCATCATCACTGGTTTTTTCAATGTAAAGTAGGTTAATATCCAGCTTGTTTTTCCCAAGACCTAACAAGGTCTGGGGCTTGGGAGGCTGTGACCAGCTTGGAACTCTTCTTCATGCCGGCTGGGGTGTCAAAGGTGTACCCCTAAAAGCCTCGGTCTTACACTACAAGTTCTCCAGGGTTATGATACTGAGAAGGAAAACAAGAAGAGAGAAGACAGAAAAGCTGAGGTTTCCAGCTGAAATAGCCTGATTGTGTATCAGTCTGACAGAACAGGAATGAGGTGCAAGCCTCTGACCTCCGGGAACCAGAAGGAGCAGAGTAAGGAGCAAGCCCTGAGAAGTCAGCTTTGTGGAAGAAGAAACCCACCTTCTAGTTTGTCCAGTGCCTACAACAATGCCTGGCATGTTGCTGATTTTCATTAATATGTGTTAAATAAAGAATTGTTGAGTAAATAAATGAATTCACAGGAGGTGAATTTGTATAATTTGGCATGCAAAATAGATATGTCCCTTTTATGTCAACTTCAGTGTGTGCTATGTAAAATAGCTTTTAAAAGTATCTGACTACAGCCCTGGCCAGCGTGGCTCAGTTGGTTGGAGTATTATCCTGTAAAGCAAAAAGGTTGGGGGTTCAATTCCTGGTCAGGGCACACACCTAGGTTGCAGGTGTGAGCCCTGGTCGGGGTGCATATGGGACACAATCAATCGATGTTTCTTTCTCATTAATGTCTCTCTCTCTCAAATCAATAAACATGAAAAAGAAAAACTATCTGACTACACCAAAGTAGAAATATACTCACAAAAATGGTAAAACTAAGGAGACACTATGCTGTGCAAAAGGCCTTTCCCTTCGTTCTTCATCATAATAATTGTCTCCGTTATCATAGTAATTAAGCTCCCATTAAGTGTAGAATCTTTATCTCTTTTTTTCTCTGCTGCTTGAGTGTTCTGTATGTTCTGTTCTTTATAAAGAAAAACTTCAGAAATAATACCAAGTGAAACTGAATGTGTGGTATTATTATAAGAACAAAGACACCTTCCCCACTAAAGATTTTTTTAAGTATAGTATTTTCCATATACTATTTTCTAGACTTAGACTACATCCTATTGACAGGATCAGACTCTTTCCCCTAATACTTGACATGCTCTTTACCCTCATCCGACCCCACCTTATGAACTCCATGTCTTTCCAAGTATATACCACACCAGTTCAACTGATCATTTCTCTTGCCTCATGCTATTTTATTTCCTAGATTTTGGTTATGTTTATCCTGTATCTGGATACTACATCCCTTTCCTATGACATAGAGCTTATCAGAGTTACTACTCTCACTTTTTAAGTTCTAATTCAAGTTGTAGTGCTTCCTAAAACTTTTATCTGTCTGGTCATTCTTCACCAAGTTTCGATTGCATTTATAATTTTTAGAACAAAGTGGATGTTTTGGGTACTCTGCATAATTTTTTCATGCTAGGCATTTGGTAAGTATTTGTTGATTTTTTTTTAGCTGCGACTTTGTGAGTCAGTATTCATTTTCACAGCTGCACTTAAAGGCAACTGTGGCCGAAACACTACCTGCCATGAATAGGTAAAGTGTCACGCATTTCACTTGAGCACATTATGTGACACTATTTTCTTCATCCTTCTGAAGTCAGAGCACATGAACTTGGCCTGCGTGCAGCCAACGAGTTCTGTTCACTCCAATGTAGACTATTCTCATTTCCCAAATTCGTCACTTCTATATTTGTCTTGGATTTTCTTTCTGCCTTGTGGCAAGTATATTAGTCACACCAGGTCAGGACTAGAAGTCTTTTCTTGGTTTTGAGGACTTTACAATGGCTTTTCCAGAAGCAACACCTGGCATAAGAAGGACTCTCACAGGCAGCGGCAGCGGCTGTTGTACAGGGGCCAGCAGGTTGTTGTCAGTTCAAACTGCCACAGGGCTCCGCTTGGACCGAGATTTCCTCTTCTGTAGTCGCCTCCTGCTCTTCGTTGTCCTCCTGATAAGCTCTATGTCATTCCTTTAATGATGATGGCTGGTAATTAGACAGCACTTTCTGTAGCCATATATGGTCAAATGCCAAAAAAAGTAACATGAATAGCAAGCACCCCATTGATAGAAAGATGATTAATATTTATAATTTATTGAAAATGTATGTTCCTGGCTTTTGGTAATAGAAAAGTAGCATATACCAGAATAATCTTCCCACAATAGGCAATTATAAACTCTGAACCAACTACAAAACACAAATGCTTGAGATATTAAAGAGCAACCAAAAGTAGGCAGAAAATGAGGGCAATCTGATCCTTGAAATAATGGAAACAAACTAGAAGAGATATGAATTTTTTTGGCTTCTCTTTTTAGGGCAATCCCCCGTCCATGCAGGATAGGGGGTCTAGAACTCAGTCAGGGAGGAGAAGTCCTTCTGCTCTGAGAATTCAGAAGTTAGAGTTCCAGGCTACCAGAGCAAGAAGAAATTCTGCCTACCAACCTCTCTCAGATTTGTCTGAACTGCACAAATGAGAAGCAAGAATATAATGTTCCAGTGTAAATTACTTATAGGAATGCTGAAAGAGCTAAACAGAGATTTCAACATCTGCCTAGTATTAGGGGGACAGAATTTGACATTTATGTCCTACTAAGTTAATAGGGCTTAGTGGACATCTTGAACTTCCTATTAAAAACCCAGAAGTACCACACCTTAGCAGGGTGGTATGACACCCCAGAATTAATATTAAAACTGAAATAGATCCAAACTAAAAAGCTCAAAACTAAAACCAAATATTGAGAAGATCAAAGGTGATCCACATATAATTTATTTATTTTTTTTAATTTTTTTATTTTAGTTTATTCAGTACAGTTTCTATCCTTTATTCCCATTCCAGCCCACCCACCCATTCCTCCCCTCCTCCCTCCCCTTTCCAACCCCCCTAGTTTAGTCCATGTGTCCTCTATATTTGTTCCTGTAAACCCTTCCCTTCTCCCCTGAAATTCCCTCCCCTCTCCCCTCTG
>CM052548.1:21418451-21442998 GCA_028533065.1 Trachops cirrhosus
TGGCACTGTGTAAGGCATTATGGGACAAACACAGCAGAATAGACATTCAGAAATGACAATCTGGGAGAGGACTCAGAAGAGTACACAAGTAATGATATATATTCAGTGTGACGACTGCTCTGACAGAAGAATTAGTACAAAGGCAATGAAAGATAGTGAAGATGGTGAACTGAGTATTAAAGGGTGTAAAGGAGTTAATCTGAGATTTGTTCAAAAATCATTTAAGAAAATACTCAGTCTAAGCACACCAAGACCCATAAGAAGCACAATGGGGTAAGGTTTCAAAACTAAAACAGTATTGAAAGCTTTGGACATTGGACTTGACACTGATTTCTTGGATGTGACACCAGACGCATGGGCAGTGGAAGTAAAAATAAACAAGGGGACTCCATCCAACCGAAAAGCTTAGGCACAGAGGAAAAAATCATCAGCAAAATGAAGAGGCAACATACAGAATGGGGAAAATATTTGCAACCAATATGTCTGCTGAGGAGTTCATATCCAAAGTATATAAAAACCTCATACAATTGAATAGCAAAATACAAATAACCTAATTAAAGCATGTGCACAAGACCTGAATAGACTTTTCACCAAAAAAGACACACAGATGGCTAACAAGTATATGAAAAAGTGGTCAGCATCATTAATCACTAGGGAAATGCAAATCAAAATCACAATGAGATATTACTGCACATCTGTTAGGATGACTATTATCAAAAATAAATAAATAAATAAACCCACAAAAGGAAGAAAAAAGAATCCTTATGGATTTTTTATGGAAATATACATTAATGCAGCCACTATGGAAAACAGTGTGGAGGTTCCTCAAAAAAGTAAAACTAGAATCACTATTTGATCCAGCAATCCCACTTCTGGGTATATAAAATAAATTGAAGTCAGGATCTTAACGAAATATCTGCACTTCCATATTTATTATAGCATTATTCACAATATAGCCAAGACATGGAAGAAACTTAAGTGTTGATCAATGGCTGAATAGATAAAGAAAATGTGATATATAATACAGTGGAATGTTATGCAGCCTTTAAAAAGAAGGAAATACTGCCATTAGCAACAACGTGGAGGGTCCTGGAGGATATTATGCTAAGTAAAATAGGCCAGGCACAGAAGTATAAATACGGCATGATCCCAATTTTATGAGTAACCTAAAATAGTTGAACTCACAGAACCAGAGAGCAGAACTGTGAGACCCAGAGGCCAGGGGAGGAGAAGGTGGGAGAGAGATTGGCGAAGGACACAAGTGTCAGTTACGCAAGATGTGTAAGTTCTAGAGACCCACCGCAGGGCACAGGGATCAGAGTTCACAACACTCTATTGTGTACTTAAAAATTTGATAAAAGCATAGGTCTCCTGTGAAATGTTCTCACCACAGAAGAAAAAATATATATTTTGAGTAAATAAAGGGGAAGAGAGGAAACTTTTGGAGATGGTGAATAAGTTGATCACGGTGATGGTTTCACAGTGTATACTTATCGCCAAATTCAAGTTGTCCATATTAAATATGTGCAGCTTTTTGTATGTAAATCTAAACCTCAATAGAGTGGTTTAAAAAGAAAGTGAATAAAAGTAATATGCAAAATATAAAAGGAAACCAACATCATATTAGGTATTAAAAATGCCAGTCTTAAAATTTAGCCTTTTATGGGTGTATATTGTTTTAATATTCTATAAATAAGTTAAAAAGCTAAAAATGAAAATAGTACTGATGTTTTAAAGTTTCTAGTATCAATATTAAAAAGGTAAACTACATCATAAAGTCTATTTTGGCACCAGCTGGGTTAAGATACATTTTATAAGATCAGATTAAATCAAACAGCTTGAGAAAAATAGAGTTAACTTTAATTAACAATGTAGAGTTACTAGGAGACAAACTTGTCACATAGTATTTCTGCTTTGGCTTAATTTAAGACCTACTTTCTGCTTCTACCTTCACACAAATCATAACATGGTCTCATGTCCTATTTACTTACTTGGAATTTATTTCTCACAGAGACCGTGCTGCTTAAGAAAACAGGTGTTGCAGCACAAGCCCTGGGAGGCATTATTTAAGCTTAATGTGATTTGCTTCAGGAGTCAAGTAAAGTATGAACCCTTGGTTTCGACACAGGTTACTAGATGATATTTACCTGGATCTTATTAAGTGATGATTTGTCTCCAAAAAACACCCCTGACTCTTACATGAATCTGTTTGAACTTGCTAACTCTTTGAAACCAATAATGATGTCAAACTTTATACTTTGGAGTTTGGGGGTTTTGATAAGGTAGGATAAAATCTAAGAAAAATTACCTTCCACTTTAGCATGTTATTGTATCTCCTTAGTGAATATCATTTCTCACGTAATAGTAATAGTAATAGTAATAATAATAATAACAAATGCCATGGATATTCAGAGTGTGTTTTTTAAGGAAGAATGAGAAAGAAACAAAAAGAAACATTTTGGTAGAAAGCATTTTTGACCCTTGCAAAGGGGTTGGAAAGCAGTGTTACTGCTAAAATTGTAAGTCTGAATGTTCTATTTGATCTTGCTGTGAACAGAACCAGAAAACTCAAGACAGTACATCTAATTAAACTCTGGATTATCTAGTGTGGCATGTACTTTGGGTTGAAACCTACAGAACAATGTGTCTTCCTTGAATTTTTTTTTTTTTACCTAATGAGGAAAAATCAACTTCCTAGGATTAGAATTAAACAATAAGTAACAATTTACAGACATTTGAAGTTCTAGAAGGTTGATAATGCCAAGTTCAGCCTGCTTTGGCTCACACTTGTGGCTGAGAAGTATACATGCTCTTTATTTGGATCTCAGTGGGAGGAGGTGTTAAGCTTGAGTGTAAATCCTGATGACTTGAAATATCACCTTTTGCCCTGGGCATCTTCTCCACCCTCTTTATTAACCCTGAAATGGACCCTCCTGGCTGCAGAATAGAGAAGAGACACCTTGAGACCGCCTTCCCTTGCTGCCCCTCACAGCCCGCACTTGGACTTGAGGAGCTGCAGGAAGAGAATTCTTAAAAAATCCTCATTTCTGATAAGGCCTGGTACCTCTGAAGTATGTGTAATTAGTTGTCTCATTTTCTATCAAACTTGACTCCTTCCCTTGATTGGATTTTTACTAAAGCTGAGATCTTTAAAAATACATGTTCAAGTGGCTAGAAATGTATTATTAAATTATTGGGTACATTTCTACAAATTTCCCCTTACAAAGGGGTAAGAATAATTATAATTGATTTGGAAAGGAAAATGGGGAATAATTTTTCTTTGCTCTGAGTATAACTGTCTGATGTTAGGATTTGGCGTTTTCTTGTGGGAAAGCAAGTTTGGGGATGTTCTGCCAAAACAAAGGAAGGAGGAAATACGTACCGCACCCCAGTAGGACTATATAGAGGTTTTAAAAAACATTTTTAAAAATAGCTTGTCTGATGATAGAATCAATTGACCTTAAGGACTATTTCCTAATCCTACTCCTATGAGGTGTTAGTTTCCAAAGTTGTATGACTATTGTTCTGACAGCGGTCCCATTTCGTTCTTTTGGGATTTCTCAGATCCTGCTCCTAGCTCTGCTCTGGGAGGAGGGAGAGTTTTAACGAGTCCCACCAAGGTACTTTGAATCAAGGTCATGCCTTTTTACACTCTTCCCCAGAAAAGTGTCTCTTATTTGGACCTCATGATTTTTTTTTTTTGCAGTGTTCTATTACTGCTATGACAAGAGGAGGTGTTTCTTTCTGCAGAAACATCACTTATAATTTTGAGATGATTTCCCAGTTAAAGGCATAATTACTAGCCTCTGAATTGGCAGAGAAGTGATATCCTGAATCTCAGGTGATAATAACTCATCTCTAACGTATGTAAATCACAGACAAAGGGCAAGGGGAAAATTGATTTCTGAACTTCCCATTAGCAGTTTCCCTTGATTGATGTAGATAGGCCAAAATTATATTCTGAAACTTTGGAAAGTCTTCAAAGATTGCTTTGTAGTTTCTTATTTTCCGAGGTACATCTTTATAGTTGGAGCAGATCTAAAAGTACTAGGTAGGTTGAATGCTGGTTACCCAAGGAAGGTACCTATCTTTTTTGATCAAAGCTTATATTATAATTCTCTGTGAGAACAGATGTATCATATAATTTAGATAAAATGGGGCAAAGAAGTGGAATAAAGGAGTTAAACAACTTTCCCTTATGTAAGTATAAATGGAGGTCTATCTTACCTATCGGGACAGTTTTACCGTGAACCGCCATCTAGGCCGCCGTCTAGGTCAGCGCCGAGCCTCTCCCGTGGCTGCTCTGCGAGGGTATTCACCTAACAGACACTGGCAACACATTATGTGTGAAGCCGTGCAATTTGTTTTTTAGAAGTAGAGCATTCAGAAATGAGATAGGGTCTGTGTCCCCAACAATAACTTAAAAACTTATCAAAGATGTACGGTAAATAACGATAATAAAATTTCTATCACAACACAATGCCAAGTTTAAGCTCCTTCTTTAATTTCCATAATCTAATCCTGTCTAGAAATATACTAATTAGAAAATATTGTTTGGAGGTATATTATTCTATTTATCATCTGTAAGAGAAAATTTATTTTTCATGAGAAATAAAAATGAGTTAATTCAGCTTCTTGTGCATTAGGTTTGTTGGCTGAATATTGTTTAAAAGCAGGATGAATTCTAGAATTCTAAAAGCCCTCAAGTAGCATAATAGATTCATGCAATTTTTTTTATTAAAGTAAGCAATACTTGAAATTTATCACCTTATTTCTACTGACTGTACTGTAGAAGTCTAATGTTACACATTTAGTGATGCTGATTGTTCATGGGATGATATTCGTGTCAGCGTGACAATAGCTTTTTAATTGCTCATGGTGTGCCAGGACTATGTTAGGTGTTTGAGAAGGCTCAAGGGTAAGTAAGGTACACACAGTCTCTTACACAGAGGACTGGGGCAATCATGGGAAAAGATTGTGTTGGGAACAAGTTGCAATAAGAAAAGACACCTTAGAGCACAGGATTTTTGAAGTAAACACTGAACCTTGGGTAGGACTTCTAAAGGATAGAGTAAGCCACAGGACCCTGAGCTCTAGCAAAGGCTGGAAGGCAATATAGGGAGGGGCAAGAAATGTCCAAATTTGCTAGAATTATGACTTTTGGAAACTTAGGAAACCTGTAAATATCAAGCAGCTTGTACTCTACTCAACAAGATAATCATTGTTATAATCTTTGGTGGAAAATAACACATAAAGACAGAGTTACCCTAAATTCACTTTGGGATAACTTTACCACATTATCTATCTGCGTTTGAACAGTATAGGGATTCGATGTACAAGGCATATTTTCATTCAGTCTGATACTGAGATACACGTGCATTTGGAGACGCACTGGCACCGCAACTTGGCTCCCCAGGGCAGGCATCTTTGGCTCTCAGTTTCGAAACCGCTGGTGTCTGGTATGGCATTAATGGAAGGCGAGGATAGGATATAATTATAGAATGATGTTGAAAAAAGATTTTTCTTAATTTGAAAGGCGTCATTAAAAATATAAGGGCAGATGTCTTCTTTGTTCTGTTCATTATTGGATACACATGCTTAACAGAATGCCTGGATTGCGACATGTGCTGAACAAATAGATATTGGTTGAATAAATGCATAAGCAAATGAATGAAACCAATTATGGGGACAGAGTTTCAAAAAGTACAGGGAGATAAAAAGTGTCAAGTGCTACAAAGCCACGAAGGAGGGTGGCAATGGAAAACAAGAACATCAAATAGTGAACTGTAAGGGGTCTAGAACCATCTTCACAGGGCCTAATCCTACAGAGCCTCAGGAATAAAGGCTAGCTTGATTGGGTTTAAAGAAAGAAAGATTAGTTAATGAAGAAGGTAGAGAACACACAATTATTTCAGAAATTCCGATATCCCCTTTGGAGAAGACTTTGGAATTGCCTAACGAAGTTGAGTTATGCATATCCTATGGCAGGACTGTGGACAAGGCAGCGTGGTTTCTCACTGTGGGGAGTACAGAGAGGTAACACTATTGCGGCCTCTGTCCCAGGTGGTAAACATTTAGAGGTAACGGGGCATCGTGTAGGCAACTTACTCTCAAGTGGTTCCGGGAGAAAAAGTACTTTATACTCTGTCTGACCATTTCCTAAAAGGCTGGGATTGTTTCAAATTTAAAAAATATATCATTAGAAAGATTTAAAAATAAAGTTTAAACTGCATGACATCAATAAAAAAGCTAGAGACAGGGCAAGAATTTGAAGGATAGGCAATGCTAAATAAATATGAGATTTTTGTGGGGTTCTGTTTTGGTTTTGTTTTCTGGAATCAAGAGAATGTTGGTATCTTTATAGGAAGGAGAGAAGGATTAAATTAGAAGAGAAATACAGCTGGAACCTGTTCTAGTAAATGCTTCAGCCCAGCAAGCTGGGTTTTGTGGGGCAGTAGAAAGTAACCGGCAGAGACAGACATTCTCCACGTTTGCCCTCAGGAAAGTGGACTGCAAATGCCTCGGAGCAGGAGCGCATCCCCTCTCACCTCAGAGCGACTCATAATCTCTTAGCCTGTGGACTGCAGGCCAGTCTCAGTAGGAATGGACATAACCGTTGCTAGAACTTTCAGGGCTAACGTTCCCAGTGTTCCTGGGCCTTGGCTCCTATAGGAAGAGGCTCTGATTTAGCCTTCCTCCCAGTTACAAAGACACCAAGGAAGGGCTCATTAGCAAAGGCATTGTTGCCGTGTGTAGTCAATGGCAGGCTGTGCTCCTATGAACAGTTTTCACAGCGATCGGGGGGGAGTTACTATTTATTATCTAAATCTGGCTCAGAAAAATGGGGGTGGTATGGCTGCGGGGTACAATAGACAGAGCCACTTAAGAAGTGACTTAAACTGGCTACCACAGCCATTTTGGGAGAGTAAACAAACAGAGCTCTAATCTATTTTAGGAAAACATTGTTGTATTTTAGTCCCTTATAACCTCCAAAACTACTGTGGCTAGGTGAGTCAGTAATATAGCTCCCGCCATTGGTACACAACCATCGGTTGTGGTAGGCTGTTGTAATCCTGTTTAGTTAAACATGTTGGCAAAGTAGGCACAGCAGGCAGACTGGGAGACCATAGACAACATAAATAACACTTACATTTGCTGCAAGAGATACATAAGGTGATTATAGGTCTTTAATTATCCCAGAGAAAATTTGAGATGATGATGAAGATGAGACAGTGGCAAGCTCCGGGTCTTAAGAGAGAGACGACGTGTGAAGGTCATGGGGTTTGTGTGCAGACAGTGGTTCTGTTTCATCCCAACTTGTAACTTTAAGCAAGCTAGTGAACCTCATTTTCTCCATCTTTAAAATGGGGCTAATGGTACCTTATAGGGTTTTTATAAGGATTAAAGGTAATAGATGTAGAATGACTAACTATGTTTATCTGCTTACTCAAACCCTGGTATACTGCTCATTAGCTATTATTGCTTTTTATACTTACTCTACACAAACTGCATTCTAATCCAGTAACTCCTTAACTAAAGGCTTACAAACATTCACAATCATCAAAAACAAGTAAACATACAGATTAAAAAACATAAACACACGTTTAAAAGCCTTTGCAGATGGAGGTGTTTTCCTATAAATCTTCCATGTTATTTATTTTTTTAGCTGCCATTTCTCAACCTCATGGACAAAAAAGAAAAGAAAGAAACTGTATCTGATTGGGAACAGGCACTATAAGGCCTGAAATTTAATAAAAGTTAGCCACACTACTTGTACATTCTATATCCTCTTTCTTTAGGGTATCAGAACATTTAGAGGTGGGTCTAAATAAGCAAACTCAAAAAGAGTTTAGATTCAGTTATGACAATATTCAAACATGATAACTTATAATCTTTCTCTAAATAGGGTCATCTTTTGCCCTGCTTTTCATGGGACACTTCCAGTTTATTCCTGTTATTCTGGCTTAGTTACTAATGAGTCCTACATGTCCTTCACTCATAAAGGTATCATAGTTTGGACAGTAAGTACAGCCATCCTTTGTAATGCATTTTGCACTTGAATCTTCCTGAGAACCCAGGTTAGATGCAAAGCAATAGAAGGTATTGAATGTTTTGCCTACAACCTGAGTAAATTATACAGATCGGCACTTAGACTATGAAATGTTTTCACAAAAGATTTTCCAGTTAACATTTTATTATTGAGTTACAATAGAGCTAAAGCAAATAAAGAAACACAGGACCAAAGTGAATGGAAACCTGTGCCCATTTCACTGGTGGGCAGGGCCACTGGGGCCGAGGGTGGTGTGGAGAAGTTGGACATTAAGTAGGCTCATGGCAAGCCCTGGAATTTTTTGAAGTTCCTCTCAAAAAGATGAGAGATACTTTAATTGACTATGGAGTGATTTTTTAAAAATTTTTTATTGTTGTTCAACTACAGTTGTCTCCATTTTCCTTCCTGAAGTGACTTTTTAAAAATCTAAATATTTTGCAGCTATTTTTTCCAAAATGCTATCAGCGTTAAAAACTTAGCTTATTTTGAACATTTTGGACTCTGAAGTCCTGTACCCTAGAGATGAGTACATTGTGTAGAATTTAAACATGAGACGTGGGAAATATCCAGTGTGTAGACTCTTCTTCTTCCCTCTAGCTATGTTCGTCCTCGTCCCCACCTCTAGCATTTCTATAAAATTTACAGTATTTCCAAGAATGGGAAGAAACTAGGATTATGCTTTTTTCCCATTAAAAATGGAAATATCTATATTAATTATAGCTTGTGGGAAAATTCAAATAGATTTTTTTTGTAATTTAAATAAGTTAGGGAAACAATAATTAATTCAAACATTAGTTTATGGAGTATGAATATATTAATTTTTGCTATGAAATCACTATATCACTTTTAATACATTTTTCAGCATTGTGCTTTTCAATATCATTTGTTTACTCAGCCTTACCTCCATTGAACTATTACTCACAAGGAAAACAAAATGAATCTCTTGGCATGGAGCAGAGACAGATGCAAAGAATAGGTGGCTGTCAGTGCCAAATAGCGAAATGTAGATTATTTTACATCTAATGAGTTCTAGGGAATTATGATCACAAAGTAATTGTGAATTAAAGATGTTTTTGTCTTTCATCAACTTGCCATAAATAAATCCCCATGGGTAAAAATTTATGTAACTTCTCTGCTTAAAAAAATATTCAGCCTGAAGTTTTCTGTTAATCTGAAGACACTTCTGCCATTAATCTATTAATATTCTCCATCATTGAGTATAAAAAGAGACTATTGTATATGTGTTTATTTTTAAAAATTAGTTTAAAAGACCTTTCTGAATATGATACCCAAGGCAGAAATTATTATGAAAAAGATTTATAGATTTGACTATAGAAGATGACATCTTCTGTAGAATGAAATCCACCACAATCTGGAGACAGACTATATAAAATACATGATAAACAAAAGATTATGCCACTTAATACATGAGTTCTCACAAATCCATTGCCTCCCATGGAAAAAGTGTGCACAGATTGGAAATGAGAATTTATATCATAAGGCAGAAAATAAGAAAAAGATATTCAACCTGCCTAATAAAGAAATTCAAATTAAGTAACAATGAGATTGCACGCTGTTACCCAGTAGACTGAGAAGTGATTTTTAGAGTGAGAATGTCTATACTGATGAGGATGAAGGAAATGAGTCACTTTTATACACTGTTGGTAAGCATGTAAATCAGTAAGACTTTTCTAGACAGAAATTTGGAATTTGTATTAGAAGCCTTAGTGATATACAGATCTTTGAAATCCCCCTTCTAAGGATCACTCCTTAGGAATTGATTGGAGAAAGCACAGTGCATTATATATAAAGATACTTGTCACAGGGTTTCACACATTGGCAGAAATTAGAGCCCACTGTCTATCAATACTGAATAGTTAAATAAATATGGTACATTTATAGATAAAACACTATCAATAATGATGTAGATATAGTTATGGACATACAAAAAGGTCAACAGACATTTAATTTTAAAATGTTAATTATAAAAATAATGTTTATAGTAGGATATACTGAAATTATATCAACAGTCTTCTTTCAGTGGTAGTGTTATATAGAATGTCACCTTCTCCATTATATGTGTCTATATTTCCTAAGTTATTTACAATCAGAGTAAAAATAATTCTCCCCATTATGAAGGGAAAATGGTACGGTAAGTAATTTTTGGCCACTTTTGATTAGGAGAGTTTAAAACTTAATTCTCTGTGCAGAAGACAGTAATATTTATATTTCAATAAAAACCTAAATGGAAAGTTTGCTTCATACCTGAAGCTATCAGACAATAACAAATGAAAATTTCTACACACAGAGATTGTGACCTCTGTAAATTGAAGGGCCACATGGAATAATAAAAGGCCACATGTTATGACAATCCATTTGGAGGAGAGATTTCTTTTTTTAATGTTTATTTATTTTATTTTTAAAAGATTTTATTTGTTTATTAACAGAGGGAAAGGGAGGAAGAAAGAGAAGGAGAGAAACATCATTGTGTGGTTGCTTCTTGCATGTCCCCTACTGGGGATCTGGCCCACAACCCTGGCGTGTGCCCTGACTGGGAATTGAACCACCCATCCTTTGATTCACAGGCCAGTGCTCAATCCACTGAGCCATACCAGCCAGGGCTTATTTGCTTATTTTTAGAGAGAGGGAAAGAGTGGGAGAATGAGAGGGAGAGGGACATCGATGTGCAAGAGATATATCAATCAGTTGCCTCTCACACACAACCAAGCAGGGACCTGGCCTGCAACCAGGCATATGCCCTGACCAGGAATCAAACCAGTGACCTTTCGGTTTGCAGGCCAGTGTTCAATCCATCAAGTCACACAAGCCAGGGCTGGAGGGGAGATTTCTTAATACAGCATTGTTGTTCTTCTGAAGGTTTGCACCTCTTGAGGGTAGTCTCAGTCCTCTTTTTCCTTCCTCACCAGCACAAATTAAGCCAGAACCTGGGAACCAGGAAGAAGAGAAATTGGAGGGAACCTGGGGAGAAGGAAGTGGTGACAACAATGAGAAAGCCTTTCTGGCCACAGTTTAGAGAACCGTGCTATCGGGCCCATAAATTTGGTGCTAATTTTGTCTGTGGAAAATTACAAAAATGAGCCCAAATGCCTTTCCTCCAGCTCTATGCATAAATTTTAAGTCAAAATTTAGCCCAGAGGTAAAAAAAAAGAGCCAAATAAATACATGTAGCAAGCTAAATTCCTCACAAAGGGGCCTTCAGTGTTTCTACTCAGCGTAAGAACATAACTTCTGGCTCTTCTACTGAAATGATTCATGAAAAAAAAAAGCTGAATGTGTTTTCTTAAGAAGAAGTCAATGTGTCAGAAAAATATGATTGTCCTAATCCAGTTTAACTTTTAACCTCAATAAATAAGCAAGAGAAGTTTGCAACCTGAACCTTCTTAGCAATGAATGTTTCTCTTCCTCCTTGCTCCTGAAGAGATTTTTCTTTTTCATCCTGGGGATAAAGGGATATTATAATTCATCAAAATTTATCCCTACAGGAATCTGGACACCCCTAAAAATGAGCTAGTGAGATAAATTATAAACCTTACTTTCACAAATATTGTTTTAAAAGAAGCAGGCACCCATTTGGATATAACCTGGGGTGAGCGCAAAGGACTAATGCAAGGCCCTGTGCAGGACCTTCTCTCCCAAGATGAGGAGCAGTGGGGGGGGAGTCAGGACAAAGGACTCCACCAGTATCAGCTGGCTATGTAATCCTGAGCAAGTCCTTTCAGTGCCCCAGCACTGTGTACACATGTAGAACAGAATGCTGGTTGACAGAGGTGGAGGGTGGGAGGAGGAAGAATTTGAGGAAGGTGGTGAAAAAGTCTAAACTTTCAGTTACAAGCTAAGTAAGTCCTGGGTATGTAATGCATAGAATGGTAACTATAGCTAAGAAAACTGTTATGTATATTTGGAAGCTGCTAAGACGTAGATCTTAAACATTGTCCTCAAAAGAAAAAGGGCCCTGACCAGGTAGCTCAGTTAGTGAGAGCATCATGCCAATACCCCAGGTTGGGGGTTCAATCCCTGGTCAGGGCACATATAAGAATCAACCAATGAATGCATAAATAAGTGGAATCAACCAATATCTCCCCCCCACACTAAAATCAATAAATAAAAACATTTTTAAAAAAGAAAAAGAAAACTTGTTACTTTTTGTGGTAATAGATGTTAACTAGATTTATTGTGGTGATTACTTTAAAATACACACATATATTGAATCATTATGCTGTACACCTGAAACTGATATCATGTCATGTGTCAGTTATAAAAAAACAAAATGACATTGACATAAAAAGTGGTTAGACTAAAAGACTTTATTTGTGCCTTAGAGTTCTAAGATCTGATTACTTGTAATATACTGCTAAACTGAGTGGGGGGGACAGAGGACACACTGAAATGCACAGCAGGATCCTATTTTTGTAAATAAAGCAGAAACAATAATAAAACAAACATGTATGCATAAGACAAAGACCAGAATGAAACAAATCTTAGATTGCAGCTTTTTATAAATCTTCATGCAAGCCTTTGATAACTATACTATTACAAGTAGTATCTTCTAATCCATGGCTTGATTTTTTACTCTGATAATGGTGTCTTTTAATGACAGCTATTAATTTTAATGCAGATCAATTTATTACTTACCCCCTTTAAATTAGCACTTTTTATGCCCTGCTTAAGAAATCTTTACCCACACCAAAAACTGAAGTTATTGATGGTTTATTTTTATTTTCATCTTTTGTATCATCTTTCAACCTGTAGATCAAGGGAACTACTATCCTCAAGGAAAGTGACATAAAGTGAGCGGCATGCCTTGTTTTCAAACGGAATTTGCATGAAGGAAATGAAGGAGAAGCCTTGAAGATCCGTGTTCCTCTTTTGTCTACGGATGGTAACCTGTAAGTCCCTTGGGGAGTCAATTCTCTCTACCTTTCCAGTAGGTTCTCCGACTCTCACTGTGCCTCCCTGGCAAATTCCCCTATTTCGTCAACGTTTTCTCTGAATGCTCTCTTGACTCTCTTAAACTAACTGAAACAATCTGCCATTCTACCCCACCCATTCCTCCCAGCAAGGGTGGATCCAGGTTTTTGGAGTCCAGAACTGTATACTAGCTGGGCAGCTGTTTTAAAGAAGAAGAAGAAAAAAAAAGTAAAATAACAAAATGACCAGGGCAGTGTGTTTAAAATGACAAACGTAAAATGCCCACAGCTGTCCTGCGTGGGACCAGTGCCAGCGAGGTGCTCTGACCACACTCGCAGCCTTCTCGGAGGAGGCTGTTTTGTTTTCCTACATTTCTGTACAATGAGCCTAGAGTGGGAGCACGTTGTGGTTTTTAAGTCACTTCTTTTCCTTCTTTTCTCAAAAGCCCTCACTCCTTTGACATGCCATCAGACCACGCATCTGCTTCTTCTCCTTGGTTTTTATTACTAACCTTTTCTTGGCACTGACCTTTTATTCAGGATTTTAGCTCCCTTAGGACTGGACTTCACCTACCCTTGTCGCTTCACATCCACAAAGATAATTCGTCTGTCACCGTTGTCTCCCATCATTTGACACTGCTCCTCTGACTCCGTGAGTCCCTCTAGCCACCACTCTGCTTCTGATCTCCTTCACAGCAACTCGCCTCGCAGGAGCGTTCTCTAGGCAGTGTGTCCACTTCCTCACCCCGATTCTATCCTCAGCCTTCCTCAAACAGAGGACAGTGCCATGCTGCAGTCAATGATGAGTCTGGAGTTTCCAAGAGCAGGGACCTCTCTTTGTCTTCATCTTGTCACCTGAGCAGCTGCCCACTGCCCCTTAAAACAACACAAAACAAAAAACCATTTTTTCTTGGTCTCCATGACACCACATTCTCCTGGTTTCCTCTTCCTTCCTCAGCCATTTGTTCTCTCCTCCCCCTCTGCTCGACCCCCAAACAGGAGAGCATTCCAGTCTCAATCCGGACTCCTGAACTATCCGCTTAGCCATCTGCACTCACTGCTGAAGCGATTTCCCGGTCACATGGTTCTAAATGCCACTTAAATGCATGTGATTCCAAAATGTGTACCTTCACCCTTTCATCTTCCCAAATCACCGGATGCATATCTATGTATCTTCGCTCCTTGGGGCTGCTGTAACAAGTGCCACCACCTGGGTGACTTAGACAGCAGAAATTTATTGGCTCACAGTTCTGGAGTCCAGAAGTCCAGAAATCACATGAGCAGAGTACCTCCCTCAGAGGCCTGTGGGGGCAAATCTTTCACATTTCTCTCTCCTGTCTTCTGGTCACTTCAGACATTCTTTGCCTTGTGAATGGCATTCTCCCTGCCTTCACATTATCTTCCCTCTATGTGTGTCTGTCTCTGTGTCCAGATTTCCCCCTTTTATAAGGACACATTCACACTGAATTAAGGTTCACGCTCATAACCTTATCTTAACTTGATCATCTGCGAAGAACCTATTTCCAAATAAAGTCACATTCACACGTACTGGGGGTTAGGACTTCAACATCTTTTGGGGGAACAAAATGCAGACCAAAACTTCATCTGGCTTCTTCTCTGACACTCTTCTTGGATGGGAATGTCAAACAATATGCACAGAACAGAAATCTTCACTGATGCATCCACAGACTGAGTTCCTCTTCAGGCTTATTTACTCTAACAAGGGGCACTACCCTCCACTGTCTTAGGCGTCATCCCTGATAATTCTCTTTTCCTCACACCCCACAGCCAATATCTCAGTAAATTAACTTAGCTCCATTACACATTCTAAATCTGTCCACTTCTCCCTCTGCCCACCAGCACTTTAATCCAAGCCGCTTCAATCTCTCACGTGGACCGCTGACATAGCTGCCTACTTCCATTCCTGCCTCCCCACAATCTAGTCTCTACCCTGTCACAATCAACTCTTACCTTAAGTTTTGTTTATTTTTGGTCAAAATAATATATTCACATATTTTTAAAATATAAAATAGTATCTAAAAACTTCAGTGAAAAACAGCAGCTCCTTATGTCAACCCTTAACCCTTATTTTCTTGCTTTATTTTCTGTTGTTAACCTCCACATTTCTAAATGATATGATTTCTATTTTTTAGTTTATGAATGTAGACATTATCTGTTGGCTTCTATGCATGGTTGGTGAAGAGCTAGGTCTGTTATACTGTCATTCCCCACTTCTACTCCATTTCTCAGGAGAGTAATGTTATTTTATTTTTATTATTTATTATTTTTAGAGAGAGACAGAGTGAGGGAGAGAAGAAGTAAGAGAGAGAGAGAAGAACATCAATATTTTGTTCCACTTATGTATGCATTCATTGGTTGATTCTTGTATGTGCCATAACTTAGGATCGAACCCACAACCTTGGTGTATTGGGATGACACTCTAACCAACTGAGCTACCCAGCCAGGGCTATTTTCTATATTCCGATCAAACAAGTTATCACAGTTTTTATTACTTTGTTCTTTTAAATATTTTTTATATTCTAAAGCTAGGTAGTTTTTTTTAATCTTGTGTTTTACTTATGTATGTAATTTTTTAAGAACTTGCAGACCTTAATGTCTGAAAATAATTTTATTCTATGATCAAACTTAATAATTTGGTTGGGTATGAAATTCTAGGTTAAGAATAATTTTCTTTGGTACTTTGTCAGCATTCCTCCATTGCCTGTTCTCAGTGGCAGGATTACTTTTGAAAAGTTGGCTAGTGTTAAACATTGTTCCTTTATAATCTGTTTTTTTTCCCTTCTCTCTTGAAGCTTCTAAAAATCTCTTTACCATGGTACTCTTATATGTCATGATGGGGTGTCTTGAAATAGGTCTTTTTTATTTAGCCTCTTAGGAATTCTTCAATCCAAAGACTCATGTCCTTTAGTTGAAAGAAGTGTTCTTATATAATATCTTTCATAATATCTTCTCCTAAATTTTCTTGGCTACCTGAAATATTCTGAATTAGATATTATAGATCCTGATCCTCCAACTCTTGTCCTTTCTCTTCCTTTTTCTATTATTGTGTTTTTTGTTTTACATTTTAAAGATTTTTTTCAACTGTTTTCTTATATTTTTAATTTAATTTAATTGTTTTTATTTGTTGGTTTCTTTCTTATAGTTTCCTGATTAGATATGCAATATGTTATATTCCTAATGATATTAAAGATTTTTTTAACTAATTATGCTCTTTTTATCTCTGTTTCCTCCAGGATTTTCTCATTTCCTTTCATCTCTCTTATATACATGTGTTTATATATATGTATATGCAGATATATATACACACACATATATATATGGCTGTTTTCAAGTGTTCAGTTGTTACCATCTACTATTTTATATTTAATAGTGCTTGGAAACCATATTGAGCCCATGGTCAGGACTGATCAAGTGGCGGGCTTCACTGTAGGCTGAATAGTCAGAGAATTATGTGAACGTGTGCTCTGGGGCTTTTCATTTTCTTCCGAGAAAAATTTCCTTGAGTTTCTTGCTTCTGGAGCATAGACCAACATTTATGCAACAGGATGGTAAAGGGGCAGGAATCACCCTACTCAATTTGCAGGGCTTAGACTAAACTTCCATTATTATCCCTAGGCTGCACATACCTGTCCTTCACACTGCCAAGTGCCCCTGATTCCTTTACCACTCAAATTCAAATTCCCCGTAGAACACATGTTCCTTTTTTGGTCATAAAGGTCATTATCTTGATGCAAGACTGGGCATGGGCATCTGGAAACTAACAGCTTCATATATTATACAAACTTGCATCCAATCCCTTATTTCTAGGCCTTGACCCCACCCCGTTTTCCATGGTACTTCATAACTTCAAGTCCTGGGCAGTTAAGTTGACTTAACTCCTCTTTGGTATTCTCTGCACATACTTTAGGTTATAATTACCTGCTTCTATCTAAATCAGTTACCATTTCACTGTCCATCTGCTTCCATTTTCCAAAAATATGCAGTTGTGCTCTAGCTCCTGCTGTCTCCTCTCCTTTTGTCATTATTTTTAAAGTTTGATGCCTTTTATATTCCTTTACTATTATTTCAGCCAAGTCATTGTAATAACAGGAGAAAACTGCATGCGGTTAACTGGTCATCCTTAACATATTTGACCAAAATGATGACTTGGTGTTTAAAGTTCTCCAATGAATTTGTATCACATCAAGATAAAATCCAAACATGTTAGCATGGCTCCAAGACCCCATGAGATCCTCGGTGTCTTTCTGCCCCATCACTTACCCCTTCTCCCCTTTCACCTACTATGCTCAAGCACACTGACCTTCCTGGAGCTTCAAGGCTTTTTTCTCAAATCTTAACATGATTTGTTATTGAGACCTCAGCTCAGATACCAGCTTCTGAGAAAAATCTTCCTGACTTCCTAACTCCAAGTACAGCCCCTCAGGGCACTTTATTGTATCAGTTTGTTTTGTTTTGATTTTTAGAGTATTTTTACCAGCTGCAATTATCTCATGTGTTTATGTGTTAACCAATGTATTGCCTGTACCCTCGTCACTAGATCGTCAACCTCAGGGTGCAGAAGCTCCATCAGGCTTGGTCACTGCAGTGTCCCCAGTGACACGCCATGGATACTCAAGAAATATTTGCTGCATTATAAATCCTCAATGTTGATGTCTTCATTTACCAAACTGGGCAACACACACTTATCTCCTCTGATACAGCAAAGGAATTTTGGGTAAACTTAGAAAAATTTTCTCTAAAAACTTCACTCTAAAAATCAAGATATTGTGACATTAAAGCATTTTATTTTATTTTATTTATGTTACTTTATTTGCTCAGGTTTAAGAAGCTGCTGTGTAGAGAACTGATAGCACCTAAAACCCTTCTAAACAACCCCACCCACCCACCATTCCTACTGCTGCCAATTTATTTATTCCATCAACAAGTATCTACTGAGCCCTTACTATGTCAGGTACTATGCTAAATAGGAATATAGAAATTTGATACAGATATTATTTCTGAAACTTCCCTACCAGTAAGATAGTCCAATGAAGAGTAATGCTCAAAGAAAGAAAGTTGTAATAAATTTTAACAAGTCTATGAAATGATAAAACAAATAGATTGATAACAGGTAAGGGCCTGCTTAAGATAGAGTAATCAGGGAGCATCTCTTTGAGAAGATATGAACATTTATTCTCATAAAGGGGAGAAAAATAATCTCACCAGTCACCCTCCATCTCTTGGAAATGTTTAGTTTTCTAGTCCAGTCACATGCCCCTTTCATTTTTTGTAACTTAAAGACAAAATTTAAAAGTTCCACCTCCAAAGCATCTTTTTTTATCATGTTGGTTTGTGGTGAGGGTGGTGGTGGAAAGGAACTAAGACACACAAATGTATACATAACAAAGCGGAGAAGAAAATATGCATAGCAATGATAATCCTTGTTTCTGCAGCTAGTCATGAAGCCATACTGTTTTCTCTTTTGCAGTTGACTTCAGGGTCCTTTGCCCTCAGCCAGCACCTCTGCTCCTCTCTGTTCTTAGTTTCTCGAAGTGGTAGGATGATCCCTTTCCCTGAAGGTTCTGAGCCATTAGTGTTCCTGCCAGTCCTCAACTGTTATCTCCTTCTATGAATTTTAACCCCTGAATGATAAAGTGCTAGGAAGTGCCTCTGCAAAGCTCTGGGTTCCAAACATATTCCTTTTTGCACCTACTGTATAGAAATGACCTTATCTCCCTTAATAATCAGGACCCATCACCGATATACTATCCCTGTATTACTGTATTGCTGAATACATTAAAGTCTTCTTTGCTTGTTGCACACAAGGAGAAAACTAGAGATGCAGGTCAGGAGCCCAGTACTTGGAAAAAGAACCAGGTTAGTGTGTGTTGTGAAAACCAAGAGAGCAGTGAGTGGATGGAACTATCTAACACTGCTGTCAAACGCATAGGACTCAGAACAGATCTACAGATTCATTGACTTTTAAGAGAATGAGTTTAAGGGAGAGGCAAAGGTAGGAGACAGACTTTGGAGGGCTGAGAAATGCAAGCTAGTTAAGAGGTAAAGGCTGGGGTGCAGTTTGGAGATGGGGGACTTGGCTGTAGTAGCTTATTAGTCATTCAAAATCACTGGCAGGGAAGGGAAGGAAAGAGGGCAGGGCAGGGTAAGAGAATTGCAATCATAAATTTAGAGTATTTCAGTCTGGCCTGTCCAGTAATTCTCTCTAACCCCACTCAGCTGCCCTGGATAGGTATTCTCTGGTAAGAAAAAAATATTCCTTCTTCATTGCCTCTCTCTCTCTCCCCTTCTCTCCCTCCACCCTCCTTTTCTCCATTGTTGAGTTCATTGTACTTCCTACCTTCAGCTGAATGTCTGCAGATGATTCTTATAAGCTAGTGGTTCTCAGAGTGGGCCTCACACCAAACCTACTGAATGAAAAGCTGGGAGAGGGGCCCAGCTATGTGTTAACAAGCTCTATGGTGATTTTGATGCATGTTAAAATTTGATAACCACTCCCATAAGCTGCATCTTAATTTCTGAAACTTCTTCCAAGCTCAAGGTCTGGCCGTCCCTCTGAACCAGACATGGCTGTCTGGGTGTCACCTCCCACTTTCCCAGGCCCCTAACTCTTGTTTCCACTGTAGCCTCGCTGTTCACCATTCTTCATTTGAAAATTTTTTTCAAATCTCTTCATCATCCTAATAGTTTTATAGCATATTTAATTTTCCTATACCCCTTTTATAATCAAATTAGTTTTTAAAAATAATTTTAGCCCTGGCTGGTGTGGCTCAGTGGATTGAGAGCCAGCCTGTGGACCAAAGGGTCACCGGTTCGATTCCCTGTCAGGGCACATGCCTGGGTTGTGGGCCAGGTCCCAGCTAGGGGCAAGCAAGAGGCAGTCAGTTGGTGTTTCTCTGGCACATCAGTGTTTCTCTCCTGCTCTTTCTTCCTCCCTTTCTCCCTCCCTTCCCATCTCTCTAAGAATAAATAAATAAAATCTTTTAAAAAATAATTTAAAAACTGTATATGGCCTGACCAGTAAAAAATTATTCACTGTTATTCGTATTTCCTCTGTGTTAATCATCTTTGCCCATTTAGCCACTTAAGATCTTTGTATTTTTATAAATATTGAAGTTCTTCAGATATTGGGGGCATGAATTCTGTTAATCATATCACAAATATTTTCTTGTTCTGTTAGTTTTTAAGGTTTTGTTTTGTTGTTTTACTGTAATAAAGTTTAAAAGTCAATACAGTAGTATGTAATAAATTGTAGACAAATATGTGACTTTGTTTCTGTAATATTTTGTATTGTTCAACAATTAGAAGATTATCGTTCCTACAGGATTGAAATAAATTCCATGTTGTGGCTTCTAGTGTTTTTCCATGGCTTAAAAAATGTGTCAGATTTTCCCTGGTTCATTTTGGTTTATGGTATAAAGTGCCCATAAGGTTTATTATACCCCAAATACTTATTAATTAATGATTACTTTCCCAACTGCTTTATTAAACTTCATTTTTCAGAGGCAGTAGAGTGTAAAGGTTAAGATGTGGCTCTGGAGCCCCGTGGTCCAGATCTGACATTATTGGCTTCCGCTGCAGCTGGTGTTGGGCAAGGCACTTCAGCTTGCAGCTCCCGCATCGCTAATGACAGACCTGCTCACGTGTCGCACGTCCTCAGCAGCTTGCTGTGGCTGTGAAACACAGCAGTTCAACATCCAGCACGTAGGAAGTGATCGGTAAACGTTAGCTATGCTGCATTTGAGAATTCATTAGCCTCCCTTTTCCTCTTTTATTGTGACATCAACACATATTCCAATGTTTTTGCCATTATCATATTATTGTTAATTATTGTGAGTTTCCAGATATCGGCTGTTTTAGAGTGGTTTTGTCTCAACCCCTTTTTCTGGAAAATCATACGTAAAAGGTACATGGTGTAGCTGACCCACTTGAGGAAATAGTTAGCAGGTAGACTGTAACTTGAAAGAAGAAATACGGAAGGGTTTGGAAGAGATCAGTCCAGTCAGGCCTGTCTTAGCAGGTGGGCGAAATGAATGTGATGCTTTTATGGGGGAAGCCAGCCTTGGGACAGCAGCAGAATTTGGGATGGAAGACAAGAAGGAAGACAGGTGAGTTTAGGAAGTGGTACAGGAAAGAAATTATCGAGAAGAAAGCAAAAAGGCAAGAAAGGCAAAGAATGGACCAATAAATCCTGCGAAAGAGAACTATACACTGAATCTTCACAGCTCATTTTCTCTTAGAGGGACTGGAAAGGGGTCCAGCTAAATCTCTCCGCACTCAGTAAGTAGGCTTTGCTCACACACAGCCAGTGATGTGACAGCTCGACGGTAAACCATGTATCTCTGCATTTAGTGCCCAGCTCTATTCTATTTTGCTTAAGTGTTTAAATGCAAAGTTACTGATTTTTTTCCTATTGGCTGGATATTCCACATATTATGTTTTGCTCTAAAACATTGGAACCGCGCTTTATTGGTACCTCCAAATATTTCTCAATATATATTCGCATGAATTTTTAAAATCATTTATATCATTTCAAACTTACCTAAAGCCCCTTGACCATTACTTCAGTGTGCTCAATCATTTTGGCATTATTCCACATTTGAAATGATGATTTATGTTTCCCAATAGATTTCTGCTCAAATTTCATCTTGACTCCTAACCTTTATTTTACATTACCTAAGAGCACATACTGTTACCTTCGGAGAGAGTAGATGCATATTGCATTGAAAAGCTATGCTGGGCCTACTCATGAGTTTTCCTTAAAGCCGATTTATGCCACTTAAAGTAATCCAGTATGCGCCTTGGTAATTGAAATCCTTCCATTACCCTCACCCCAGCCCATTTAAATATTTCTCTTTCAGATGCAATTACGTCAGGAGGTGAGCCAAATGCTTTGGGAAAGACATGGGCATTTCCAACAAGAAGGCTTTTGGCTGCCCACCAAAAAACTTACCGATGTTTGTAATTCCAGGTCCAACTCCTTTCTCTGCAAGGTTCCCCTTTGCAAAGAGCACTGTCGACCCTCCTCCTCATTCTAGGAGAATGACGGGGACTTGAGTTGCCCAATGCTCACAGCCGTAACCATTGAGAGGAAGTTAACCTAGATTTCTTCATTGCTTGCTTTTTTTGCTGTAAGAAAATCTCGCCCCCACCCCATTGCTTCTTACCCTCAGTTTGAAATCAAAGCCTTTTAATCATGTAAAGCAGCATCATGTCATTTAAAAATCTTAAACCTTCCCTGACCAGTGTGGTTCAGTTGGTTGGGTGTTATCCAGTAAAGTAAAAGGTCACCAGTTCAATTCCCAGTCAGGGTACATGCCTCATTTGCGGGTTTGGTCCCTGAGCATATGAGAGGCAACTGATCTATGTTTCTCTCTCACACTGATGTTTCTCTCCCTCTCTTTTTCCCTCCTTTCCTCTCTCTCTAAAAATAAATAAAATCTTCAAAAATCTTATACCTTATAAATGCAATTTTAGCTTGAGGGCAAGCTCACCCCATAATTAGGAGATTGAAAAGAAAGGTTTTGGATATTAACAAAACTAGCAAATTTCTAAGCTAAAGCATGAGTAGTTTTTTTTTTAATGTGCTTAGATGTTTATTCTGTATTTATGTATGAGAATGCTGCTGGATCACAGCATGAAAACTAAATAATTCAATGGAATACATAGAGAAAACGAATGATTCTATATTCTAATAACTGTTTTATGAAAAGTTTTTCGTTAACTCTCAAAAAATGACTGGCAAATTGACACTTGGATAATGTGACCCAGTTATAATTAACTCTAGAACTCTCCTCATATGCCAGCTTTCAAGTCCGCTCATAAGTAAATGTCCTTTTTGGGGCTCATTAGGACTATTCATGTCTTTTCTCAAAACAAAACTATTATGCATGCTCATTTCCCTTCTTCCCTGGCCTTTTGGCTGTCAGATTTACACCTCTTCCAAGCCATGCTATCTTGGCCTATAGCAGCAATATCACACCCAAGCACAGCGAGCCCAAGCCTGACGGGCTTTGCCAGATAGTACCTAACAAATGTTGATCGATCGAGTCAAGAAATGGCCCAAAACAGTATTATAGATGAGGCTTATAATGAGCTACTGGAAGAATTACTAATAAATCACTGATTGATATCCATAATTAAAAATAGACTGAATTTACTGAAATACAGAAAAGTACATCCAGCCAAATCACACAGACTGCCCACCCCTCTGCCAGACCAAAGATTCGAGATGAAAGGGGTTAGTTAGGCTGTGCGGCTCCTTGGCAAAGTCTAAAAGTTACGCAACAATAACAGGCTTGTCACACATGAAGATATTGTTGTAGCACTCATCGGGGCTTTTGCACCCAGAGATCTAGTTAGAAATCCTACTGAAAATGCATTAATTTCTTAGTCCAAGTCCCCCCCACCAAAGAAGCACATTTATTGAAACACCAATAATTCTTCAGAGACAGGGGACCAAACTATGTCAGTATCCTTGATGTTACCAGAAAGATACATGGTGGCAGGAAGCTGAACATCTTCCATTTGTACATAACAGAGAGAAATGGAGCGTTGTGTCCATCTGTCTGATACCTTTCATGGATACTAACATCTATATTAAAATTACCTTTACACTTTAGAAAACACTCTTAAGTGTTCTATTAGTTTCACATTTGTGAGGTCTCTGGCATTTAAAGTCACAAAATTAACATTTTTAGCTCAGTTTACATTAGGTAACAAAATATGTCCTTATTGTACACATAGTGCGTGTGTGCATGTGCTCACACGGGTGTGGAGGGAGAGAAAGAAGGAGACAGACAGCTGTGCCTGAGCTTCCACGCAACATTAATGAGCACAGAAATCTTGGTCCAAAACTCTGAGGTATAACACTGACAAATATTCATTTAGGGGCTTTGGGCAGGTTATTTAATTTTTTGTTCCTTGAGTCACAAGTTGGAAATCCTAACACTAACACATCTTTCAGAGTGCATGTTCTCTAATTCAGCTGTAAACATTCCTGAAAAAATGGCCTCATAAAATTTCTTCATGTCTCAACAGAACAATACTAGTCAAAGCGTGAGACTTCACCTAAAATGCAAAAACAAGCAATGGGGTTCAAGCATTTGGGGCCAGAGAGTAATTTTCTCAGGGTAGTCCACAAAAAGAAAATCTTTTAATATTAAAATCTTTACGACTTTGTGGTATTGATGGGCCCATAGCCCAAATAAGTGAAATAACATCGAAGAAGAAAATTTTATCTAATAAAACCTGATCCCTGAAAAAGAAGGCCAGTGGTCTGGGATTTGGTCCTTTGGGCGCTTTTCACCACAAGGCTTGAATGGTAATCATTTTCTCAGAGCCCTTGAAGCAGCCCCACATCAAGATCTGGCGCGCCCTGGCTGAGTGGCTCAGTTTGTTGGAGTGTTGTCTCACACATGGAAAAGTTGTGGAGTTGATCCCCACTCAGGGAACATACCTAGGTTGCAAGTGAAATCCCTGGTCAGTGAGTCGGTACACGTAAGGAAGGCAACTGACCAATATTTCTCTCTCTCTCTCTCTCTCTCTCTCT
>CM052548.1:21443498-21462152 GCA_028533065.1 Trachops cirrhosus
CATTTAGTCTATATTTAGAAAGAGAAAACTCCCTCTCTCCATATATGCTCATATATAAGCATTAATAGATAGACCCATAGGAAATAGGAAATAGCTTTATAGGGAAGCTAAGTATATACATTATAAAACAACATTATCATTTGCTTAAACTAGAAAAAGGTTATATTGGTGCCATCTTGAGTTGGTGTTGATTAGCCAAGAAATGTTCAAAATACATTTTTAAATAAGTTGTATCAATAAGAAATAACCCAAGGCCAAAAATAAGTCTATAGTGTTTAAAGAGCTTATAAATATTTCAGGAAAAAAATGCCAAATGCTTTCACTTGAGTTGATTCCTGAGTAACTCTCTGATTTAGATGGATTGTTTTTACCTGAGGTTGTTTTTTCTGTTTGTTTTTGGGGGTTTTTGGGGGGCAGGGGCAGTTTGGTGCAAAGGCTTGAAAATGAAGTTACTTGCTAAAAAAAATAAGGAAAATTATGTGATAACAAATTAAGGGCAAATTCACATGATGAAAAAAAGGTTTTGGAATCAAAATAGTCCCCCATCTTCCTACAATGCCAGCTGAGGACTCTTTTCCCTGTTCCTGCAACACTGCAAAATCACCACTACCAGCACCTGGATGCCCCTAGTGTGCATTGGGAAGACAGGCCCATAACTACCACAGATTATTTGGGACTACAGAAGCAGAATCTCAACATATCTTGAATTTGCCTGGGGCCCAAGATTCCCTAAGAAAGATCTTCAACTCAGACCATAACTGGGTTCAGGGTTAGACTGATGTGTGTAAAACAATGACCTTTCTCCTCCAACGGTGGGAAAAACTGGGTCCCTGGAAGTAGACAGAGAACATGACTTGACTCCCATACCTCATGCCGGAGAGTCCAGGATTGTCCATCACTGCCCTGCTGCCCTCCTGCCCGAAGTCCTGGAGTGTTCTCTGTGACATAAATAGAAGGGCTGTGCCCCTGGGCCCAAACCACACCACTGTGGGAGCCCACTGTGAAAGACCTGGTCACAGACATCTTGAGAGCCATTGGTCCAGAGGAGAGGTTGACAGTGACACCATGTCCAAAAGCAACAAATTAACCATGGGAAGGACGTGAGCAACACCATGGCCTCCAGCATTGGTGCTTCCAGAATTTGTTCCTCTCCTAGAACTCCAAGGGCAAGAGACTTGTCTATGCCAGCAAGGTGGTCTGGGGGACACTTGACTTACACGTAGCAGTTCTAAGGCTGCTCCGAGATATTCATGGAGGGGAACCTGTGGAAAATTCAGGACCTATCCATGATCAGTGGGTGAGCAAGCTCAGAGCACGAAGATGTGGGCAATTGCTGCAAGTAAGATCATATATTCACCAACTGGACAAGCCATGGAACATGACGTAATTCACATAAACATGTCACATAATATACATATGTGCATATTGCATATTATACATAATTTTATGGTGTTTTTTGCCATCTAATCTCTTATTACCCAAATAGAAATTATGATTGCCCTTGAAATGTGCCTTTTATTTAATTTCAATGCCACTTCAAGGTAAATGCGTGCTATATGTGTTTCCATAAGGCATTCTTTCAACATATTGAATAAGTGACTTCCATGTGTCAGGCATTACACAAAGCACCATGCAAGCAAATGAGACATGATCCCCACTCTTGTGCACCTTACAATCAAGACTCGCTCCAAATGTACCACTCAGAATGTTTCATTAAAATCTGAAGTTTAAAGCTTTTTGCCTGTTTATTTTATACATGTAGAAGGAAACGCATCCAGATTTTACTGCAGAAAACACACCACACCCAACCGTGAGGATGGGCCAGAGTCACGGCTGTGTGATCTATGCCGTCACCCTGGGCCCCAAGCTTCATGGGATGCTCTGTTGTCACCGTCTTAAAACGTGTAATAAGTTTGAAGCAAGGAGACCCACATTTTCATTTTTCACTGGGCCCTACAAAGTACGCAGCCTGTTTTAGGTCAGAAAAGCTTCGCTGCTCTGTGCATAGAGGGTGTGTTGCTTGTGTAAATCAGTAAAGGGGTCTCAGGCAGGATTGCCAGGTTTAGCAAATGAACTACAGACACCCGGTCCTAGTATAAGTCCCAAATATTGCATAGTACATGCGTATACAAAAAGTGTTATCCATTTCCGACAGATAATTCAAATTTAACTAGGTGTCCTGTATTTTATCTGGCAAGCCTTCTCTTGGGTAAAGGTAGTTATAAGCATATGGTGCCACTGTAATTATTAACACATATCCTTTCACTCTCTTAAGTGTCTTAGTTTTTAAAATAAACCTTATGTTCGCTCTAGGTACAGGACTTGAGAAGAACCTGATATATATGATGCCTGTGTGGCCCAGAGCACTTGGAGATTCCTGTGCTCTTGGCTTTTAGGGAGACAGACAGCAATAAAAGGCTTGGGAAGGTAACAGGAGGAGGCAAACAGTTAAATGTGGGCAGTGCCGAAGGGCCATAGAGGGGTCAAATGGACTTTTCAGATTTAATAATTTTGAAAATTCAGTGTAGGATTAGACCAAAAAAAATTACCCCATATAGCATGCCTAATTGCTCATGGATGAGCCTTGAAGAGGGTTTCTTTGAATGGACAAATGCAAGAAATGGAGGAGAATGTGAAAGTCACTGGAGCATCTCAAACCAGCTGAGTCATGGATAATGTGCCAAAATCTTGGTTGTGGCATTTTTAGCGTTGCTTTTTGGACTAATTCATATGTTTAATTCCCTGTAGGGTTTTTCCTTTAGATAGTGGAATCACTTGAATATGACTCAATGATGGTTGCTAATAAATATAAATCCATAGAGTACTGATTCAATTTTTAATCCCTCCTAGTCTGACTTCTATCACTATGAATTTCTTTACGCTGTTCTCTGAAAATCCCCGAACTTCTTTCCTTACTGAACTCTGAAGTCATTCTTCAGTCATGGTATTCTTTATCCTCCTTTGGCTTCTATGCTACTTACTCACCTTGATATCCTGTTTTCCTAACTCTGTATTTATTTATTCAACATTTAACAGGATGCCACTGCCTGTACCAGCCCGGTATTCCAAGCCTTTTTCAACCTGGTTCCAACCTATCCTGCAGCCTAATCTCCCAACTTCTCCTCCTTCTGTGTCTTCCACTCTCATCAAATGAGACTGCTCTGCATTCTTTGTAGCCCATGGCTACAAACCACCCTCCCACTCTGCCTTCATTCGTGCCACTTTCTTCACCCTCCACGATGTCTTTCTTCCCGTCCCAGCCTTGCCTTCTGAACATCTGTCCCAGTTTGAGGGGGTCTCTTTAACATTCTAACTTTTATTACAAATAGTTACTTGTGGATTTGTCTTTCACCTTTATAAAATCCAAAGTACGTCAAAACAGGAGCCAATTTTTTGGGGGGGCAGTCTGGCTATTAAAAAAATAATAATGTTTGTCCTCTATTTAGCCCACTAACTTAAATGATCCATGCATCAAATACAGGTTTTGCAATCACTGGATTTATTTGAATGGAATAGAATTCAGACCCTATAGAGTATCTTTATAGGATAATAAAATAATTTGGCTCAGAACAATTGACTTTGAATCATTTTGATTGCATAAGTCTTTGAGAGAGATGCCAACATATTCAAATAAAATGAGGCCTTGGTTTTATTGAGAACCAAGAATTTCTGAATGTAAATGACAATAGAAAAATCCTTTTAAGCTGTAACTATACGAAGTCATTACGTACTCATGGAGGATCATAGCTAACGTATCACATTGAAATTCCTTCAACAAATACTGAGTCCCTCCTCTATGGAAAATGTAGTATTATGTGCTTCGCTTCATAAAACACTTTGAATTGCCAGAAAATAGAAACCCTTCCTCAATTTTGGGTTGCTAATGGTATTGGAAACAAAGAGGGTGATTCATATGGAGCAAAACCATATTAAAATTTAAAATGCATTAAAATTAAATAAAGGGCATACTTCAAGAGCACATATAATTTACATTTAGGTAATAAGAGAATAGATACTCCCTTTTCAGAATTTTTCTTTGATATTCTATGAGCAGTGTCAACTATTGATGCCTTCAGCTTATAAATGTGGTGCAGTCATAGAAACAGAATTTTAAAATCCATTTTGCCTGGCCTCATTCTTTCCAAAAAAAAAATTCTCTATTGTATGCCTCTTAATCTATTTCCTGATAGCTTCTCTCATTTAATTTTACTGGTACTGATAGTGGTTGGTGTGTGTGTGTGTATTGGAGCTAGGAAATGTAGAGCGAAGCAATGTGGTAATTCTTGAGCTGTTACACTCTCATATTACACACACACAAAAGAGGATTGCATTAAGATATGGAACATTCCACAAAATCAATGAGATCCAACCTAATTTCATGGAAGCAGTTTGCGATAACACTGGAAACTAGGATTTCTTACAAGCTAATATGTTCGCACTGTGCTGAGAGCAGCTCTAAGTCTGAGCTCTCAATTCTTACCGTCCTTTGAACCAGACTTTTAAACTACGACCCCAATTCGGGTGACAGGCTGCAGGAGACATGGCCTTCAGGGGAAATTTACTCTGCAATTTCTCAGCAGGGCTGGACTCTGCTCAGTAATTATTCTAGCTCTGGGGAAATCTTGGTGCTTGACAATTCTCCAGGAAAGGGGTGTGGGCGGAACAACAACACACTTCAACCCCCAGATTTATCTAGTAACCTGGAATCACTGGAGCGTGCCCAGCTGGTTGGGGGAAAGAACATCAACCCTAGCTGGAATGAGTGTCCCCACTAGCAGTAAGACAGCCTTTCCCAAATCCTAGCCACATGAGACCTCTCTCCTTTTCCATTGTTTTGACAGAACTTTGAAATATCTCTGTCTTGGGAAGACCAGTGTGCTAGTGCCAGGCCCACACCATAGAGCACCTTTGTGCGGTACGAAAAAGGCATCTCTGTGGGCAGATGCAGCCTCACCTCCGGGGGCATGACCCAGGGAGCATGTGCCAGCTAGATTTACCCGCACCCAACTCCCTTCTCTGCTGGGTGCCCTTTTGCAAGGTACAACCCATATATACAATAGCTCTGATTTTCACCTCTCATTTGCTGTTCTCATTTTCAAACATTATGGACAAAACAGCAACCGAAAGGTCACTTAATATTTGCAATTTTCAGCAGTACCTTGGTAACATTCCATTAAGTGAGATCTGCTGATAATAAGCCCCCTGATTACACTCCTGGCTTCCCAGATTGCCATATCCTGTCTGCTTCAGACACATCATTACCAAGATTATATGCAGATATATCAAAAGATAAAGCCTTACTTTAAGATGACTCTTGCAGTGGTTTATCTGTAAGATGTGTTAGAAAATTTCTCTAAATTATGAAATTATTTTAAGCCTGTCTTGTGTGACTTCATGTTGCAATCTCTGTTCTAATCATCAGGTCATTAAATAACCTTGCAGAAGAATTGTTAATGTGCTCTAACATAATTCTAGGGAATTTCTCTTGAGGCCCATGGTGGTTACAAGAAGAAAAAAGTTACCTTAGCATTACGCTAGAAATACATTCCTTTTCAGCTAAACCATCAATATAACCCATTCGTTTTTCTGTGGGAGAAGTGTCCTTTGCCGGGCCATCCTTAAAGACACAAAGCCCAGAATGTTCATCTCCTAGGAGGCAGGAAAGCAAAGGAGGGACCGGGAGTACCTTGATGCTGACTACAGTTAAACCAGCAGCAGAAAACTGGAAAAGAGAAAGTAAGATTCCTGTCCTCTCTGTGCTGCCCTTCGAGCTGTGCCTGGGACGGCTCAGGTGCCCAGTGAATATTCGCTCAGTGATTGATTTGGGCATCTGTGGCACAGAGGCCTGGTGACACGCCAGCCAAGGACTCGGGTCTCGGGTCTTACCAAGGTGGAAAATCTCCAGAATTTAGCCCGGGTTAGTTTCCTGCCTTCAGATACCCAGAGCTTGGCACTATTCTACAAGTGCCCAAATGGGTCATATTTTTCTATGTTTTTGACACAATGGAAAGGCCTATGATCACATGTGCATCACTGCATAAGCATATCCTGACAGGTTTTTTTAATTAATAGCTATTTAATTTACAAAGAATGTTGGTATTATTAAGGACATGTCGGTTCCAATGGATTAGGCAGCTCATCACATTTTATAAACTGCCAACATGTAGTGACACTTTCCTCTTTACGATGAGTTTCGTCAAATTCAAGTGCTGGTTTCTGGTTTATAATTCAATCCATTTCACTGACTCACAGAGGGTGGAGTAAAATGACAAAGTCCTTTGGTCCTTCAGTCAGAGTTTTTCATATTACTGGGTGATTATACATTTATCTTCTTACCACATGAGGTGCTATGTAAAACCATGGTCAATAATTACCACCCTGCAACTGACTTTTATGTCTTCTAGAACTGCCCTAACATAAATATGTCAGATCAGAGGAAACAAATAAAGCATAAGACTGTCATTAAACTGAGGGCTGGAGAGACAGGGAGGGAGAAATGATCACGGCCCTGCCAGCTAGAATCCTGCCCAGAAGGCGACACTTCACCCCCAGGTACATTACATACTAGCCACATCTACTGCCTGTTGTAAAGCGATGCAAACACAGGCCAGACACAGCACAACAAAGCTTACATTGTACACACAGGATGTGGGAATATAAATACAGAAAACCAAGGGCTATCGGCTCACTTGTGCTGGCAACTTTCTGAATGGTTAATTAGGTTTAGGCTTTAGTTTTCCTTCCTCCCTGTCCCCCTACGCTTTTTGGAATCAGTATTCTCTCACACTGTAGACCAGAAGGGTTCGTACGGCTTGTGAAGTGTGTGAAGGAGTTGAGGCCCTTGCAGTAGCTGCAGGGATGCAGAGAGCAATGTGGTTGTGCGACAGGCGGGAATTCCAGACAGAGGTACAATGATTAACTAAATTATCAACTCTCGGTAGTGTTTTTTTGCATTTAATGTAGTACTTTTCTAGTTCAGCTAATTTAAATTAGAATAGTTTAATTCAAATGAGCTTAAGAATACATTGTTGGTTTAATGTTTACACATGTGCACAAAGTATAGTTCATCCTGGAGCATCCGTGTCAATAGAGGAGGATGGTAATCATTGAAAATGAAGACCTGTGTGTTTCAAAGTGTTTCTGGGTTTACACTTAACTATACATATATACAAATATACATTTATATGTATATACAAGGTCTGTTCAGAAATTATCCACTCATGTAATATGAAAAATAGAGACATTTACTGAAGAAGGTACAAGATACAAGAAGTATTGTACACAGGACAATGACGCTTTAGTCCCCTTCAAAGCAGGTCTCTTGGGACCCCACACAGTTCTCCCAATCACCATCAGCTGCCCCATCAGGTATTTTCCTGAATCTCATCGACATCTGAAATCTCTTCCCTTTCAAAGGAGATTTTAGTTTTGGGAAAAGCCAGAAGTCACAGGGCATCAAATCTGGGCTGTAGAGGAGCTGAGTCACCTAGGTGATTTGATGTTTCACCAAAACACTCTGCACGAGACATGATGCATGAGCAGGCACGTTGTTGTAAGGAAGCTGCCAATCACCAGTTGCCTATAGCTGCAGCCTTCTGAATCATCTGAATAGTTTCCATGGAGGAATGCTCAAGGTTAACACAAAATTTGATTCCAATTTGTTGTTCTATTCGCTCAGTCATTTTGAATGTGACGGCCACACAGTAGACATGCTCACTCAACAGCATCTACCTCCCCCACTGACTAGTACAGTGAAGTCATCATTGTTCACACATGTGCATTCTAGTCCACTCTTTTTGGCTGCCAGGTTACATCGATGTTGCACAAACCATTCTCCTTATATTAACAATGGCTGGACTCTTTCTGGACAGACCTCTTATATATGAATTCAGGGCATTTAAAATACTTCAAACAAAATATCACAGCTCTAGTTCTGAAAAAGGTAGAGGACCAGTCATCATCCCCATTCTATTACCTGCACAACTCCTCCCTGTTCCTCAATCCATGCAAAAAAAATTAAGATATTCCCAGTCAGTACTGCGTGCGCATTAGCCTGATCAAAAGCAAGTGAGAAGGTGGCCGTGGACAAATGACCAGTGCCTACTTATACACAGATAAAAAGGATTGCACATGCATGCCACAATGAGATCATTCCCTTTTTCAGAGTTCAAGTCTCCCTCTTAACAGTTTCTTTTTACCTGGGTTGGAAAAGCAGGAGGAATATAACGTCTACTCTGACATTCTCCTACCTTGGTTATTCTAACTTAAGCTCTTTTGTTGATAATTATTTTGAAAAGCAACAAAATACTAAGGTAACAGGCCTGCTATATTTATGTGGTATTTTGGTTTTCCTTAATCCTAAAGAAGGCTCATCCAAAATTTTGAAACTCAGTAGCTCTGCGAAGGTATTAAGTACAAATCCAGCCATTTTGTCCACTGGTGCAAAGCAGCACTTCTCAAGCCATTTTGCTCAGTTCTAACATCTCTTGCTCTGAAAGATGTTAATAGATCCACCATGAAATTAAGTTTTTCAAGCAAAGCAAGTTCGGAAGCAGTGCCTTCTTGAAATCTCTTGACGAATGCTCGGATAACAAAGGTTCGTGAAAGTGTTACGGTAAAGAAAATGTTTGTGGAACTCCTTTGACAATAAAACCGTTTTTGAGAAACAAGTACAGGTACCTTGTAGAACTAATATTAAAACATATTTTGAAAAGTACTAGTATTTAAAAAAGAGCAGGAGTGGTGGAACAAATATATCTGTATGTAAAATTTTAAAAAATCCACACAAAAAACACAGCGTTTTAATAATACGTCAGTACTTTGTATTGGAAAAAAGTCTTGTTACAAGTCACTATAAGAGTAAATTGTGAGCAAGGAGTACTAAGGTTATAGTTTCAAATGAAAATAGAACATTTAAATGTATCATCATATACTTTATTTTTCATCAAGTATCCTTTTATTCTTTTCTTAGAATGATAATAGGATAATAATTTTCTTTACATCATTTGTATTTACCATATTGAATACTGACTGTACGTAAAAAATTAAGAAGCTATTCAACACAAGGTTGAATTTAATTTGTGAAGCTGTGAATTATATACCAGGCCAAATTTTTTTCATTGATTTTTTTTTAAATTCTATGACCTATTAAAATAGTACAGAGTGAAAAAAAGTCTCTTTTCTTCCAAATTCTCATAATTGCAATATGGATGTGCCATGAGCATATTTTCCTAAAATCTTTTGGAGTTTGAAATTTTCACAGGATCTCCACTACAGAATCGTGCTTACTTATTGTAGAATAAACAGGCTTGAATGGATCATTTGCAGGTATTAACAGGAGATCTGGGGGCCTGAAACACAACGGCCTGGTTGATGACAAAATCTGGGATACATGTGTCCTTTATCCCAATAACAGAAGTTTTGCTTTCCCAGGATGAGCCCTCCCAAGCTGACCTGCACGCCATTCTCAGTTTATTACATACTCAGGAGACACCTTCCTGTCCTTTATTCCACTGTGGGTTTCTGGCCCCTCATTCTGGCCTGGGCTCCTGTGGTCCCCTTTACCCCTCAGGAGCCACCGCTGGGCTCCAGCTTCCACCCTCAGCCCTGCTCACCTGAGTCCTCTGACAGACCACCCTGGTCAGCTCATTCACCACGGGGCCAGTGCCTGCCTCTCTTTCACTTCCTGTGCCTACAGTGTCTGGAATCACAAGTGTGGCAGTAAATTAATAATATTAACAGGGATTGATTTGAAAGAAGCATTGATTTTCAAAACGTGAGGTAGCTAAAAGGAGAAAAAAAGTAAAGAGCTTTAGCTTAAGGCCGGAGGGAAATACCTATTCTTATGTGCCACCTCATGTATTTTTCTAAGAATCATCAACATATATTTTAATTTCTCTTTCCTTAGCAACCATCTCTTATTTGGCATCTGCCCACCATGACACATTTTGCCTGGAGATTTTGGTAAAAATACCCGACAGAGGAGAGCTCAACTCAATTTTCCCTTTCCTATGTATCCTTACTACTTCTGTAAGGGCTTGCCCCTGGCCACCAAGTTCAAGTGCTTCACCGTGTCTAGTGGCATTCAAAGGTTGAGCTGAAGAAACTCCGGGGGGGTGGGGGGCCGAGACTCAGGGAGTCCATGAGACCAAAACCATTTTTATAATAATAGTAAGATGTCGTTATTAACTGCTTGTTTTCTCTCATATTCTTTCATCTATGCACATGCTCTAAACCCACCACAGGTTTCTAACAATAGAAATCTCTGATAGTAAGAACAAGTTGCCCAGGTTTAGCTAATGGAAGTTGCCAGGCAATGTTCTGCATACTTTTATACATACAAATATTGTTATCACAATTCTAGGAGAAAGATACCATGTCAGTTTTGCCAAAGAGAAAACTGAGATAGGTAGATTTATACATATGTTTATCACCAATGGTTTTATCTCTACAATTCTTTTTAAGAAAGGACAACTTTCTCTTTAAATTGTGTGGAATGAGGTGTCCCTCTAAACTGTGTGATAATGAAATTTGAGTCTTTACAGGTAGGGAATTGGAAGTGATGTTCTAGTGCAATAATTTTCTACTAATTTGTGTGCAAGCCATCAGTTAGAATTCTACCTCTTTTTGATCAGAAGGATTTTTTTTTAAGAAAGGCAGAATTTCCAAGACTGAACGCTCTAACTGTGAGGTCTGCTCTGTGATGCTGCTTCTCTGGCATGATCTGCAGGAGGGGGATGTCGTTGGGTGCGGTTTGTTTTACGTGGTCTTTGACTTTTAAGGAAGATTGACAGGACTGCCATTTTCTAGTAAACTTGGCAATGCAACCAGAGGACGCTGAATGGTGCAGCACCCAAAAGGTAAATAAAAGTTTGAAAAGAGCTGAGCATCTTACTGAGATCAATGAATTCAGTGGTAGTTCTGCTGGACTTGTGTTTCATGTTTATCAGAGTATTTCTGTCTTATTGATCATTTATCTGTGCCTGCCAAGCAGCCAATATGGATCACATATTCTCTAAAAAACAATCAGTTACTGATTACATAGCACCCAGCAACTGAGAAAACCCTTTCTATCTGCTCAGATACCCAGCTGCCGAGGACTCTACAGTGTTGTACATTAGTTTGCCGTTAGCCCTTTAATTCGTTTTGTCTGCGTGCTGGTGGTGGCGGTGGCACCTGCTCTTCGATGTTGTCACTGTTGACAATAAAACTTGCTGCATAGATGTTTTTAATCAAGCATTAGGAAGATTCTTCTAATTCTGTGTCATGGTTTTCTTTCATAATAAACACTTCTAAAAGGCTGCGTATCATATTAGAAATGGTAATTTGAAAATCTCTCTTCTAAACATGTGCAGCACAGAGTCTGACTCACTCCGACTCCGACTCCATTTCAACAGCTCCCTGCATGGCCTTCATAATAAAGTTCACTGGGGCCCATTGTTTGGGATATTATTGACTTAACATTCATTAAGAGACACATAAAAACTCACTTCCTGCATACCCAGGGCATAGTGTTTAAGCTGTAAATACGGCAATATGGGTGTAAATATTGGCTTAAAACTCTTGTTGAGTCATTTATTTCCTTTATCTTATTGTCTCTAAATCGCCGTTCTATTCTCTTCTGTTTAGCCTGGCCCTTGCCCAGTCTTCAAATGTGCTTTCTGAATTCCCAGTGGCAGTTTTGTTGGGATTCTTCCCGAAAGAGTCAGGGGGCACCGAACGGGGGTAATTTTTGTTCTCACTCTGTTCCAGACACTCCGTAGCGGCTGAACACGAAGACGGCACTCCACTGGGATGACCTTCGATCCTTGGCAGAGGAGAGCGATTTCACTGAGGGAATTCACTCTGGCCGATGAGTCTCCAGTGTTTGTCGAGGTCTCTGTGGAAACAAACCTTTCCGAGGGTCTTTGTGGAACAGTCCAGAAATAATTAAGCCAAGAGACCCCTACCCTACCCGCCACAAACAAAAATGTCAAATTACACTTTCTTTTAAAGATTCCCTAATTGCTGCCCTTGTATGCACAATTGCTATTTCCCAGCACTTTCCCTTTGCCTTTTTACTGAGAAAAATACAAAAGAAAAGTCAACCGAATCAAGACATAAATTCATTTTTACAGCTGAATAAGCTTTCCTTTTGGTTGTTTTAAAAATGAAATAAATGGGAAAATATTTGTTGGAGAATAATAAACACACCCCGGTATTTGCTGCTCTTCTCAGGCTGGGCTAAGATTGAAGTGGCTCGGTAAGACCACCTGTGTTTCTTGGTGCAAACCCAGGAGCTTCAGAATTTGTAGAGCTGGTTTCTGTCCAGAGACCTGGCTACATTCTTGGATCTCTTATTCAACATGAGGCATCAACACCACTGGAAACTTTAACAAAATATCAACAACTGGAAGAGCCAGTTAGCCTATGGTTTGACCCCCGGCCTGCACACCCTTACATCAATCTTCTTCTAATCTTCTGGGAAATTAGTTCAGCCTTCAAGGCAGGAGAAGGGGCAACCCGAGGGTACAGCTGCTCAGTCTCCCATAGGAGATGAAGAATCTGCAGTCACCCCAGAGCTCACAGTCAGATGGTTGCTTTTTAATCTGCTTTCCCCTTGGCAGAAAGGATGCCTCCATAATAACTCTAAAAGCATCAAAGAAAAAGCAGCACACTCTGAAGCATTCCACGATGGAATCCAATAAAAGAAGCATAACTCAGAATCATTTCAGAAGCAATTAATAAATTGCTACTCAGAAGCAGCTCCTCGAGGAAGCTTGCTCTTTAGTCCAATAATCTAAAACACATCTTGAAAACGGTAGCTGAGGAGGAAGGAAAAAGATAACAAATCTTATTTCCACTTGTCCTTTGGTATACTTCACAGAATTTGGATACGTTCTGAAGTAGCTATTTTGGGTATTTGTATTTTTTCCAAAGGTCTACTTAGTTTAACTACCTTTATCTAAAGAAGATGGTAAAATGGCCACATCAACCGTACTAGTAGAAAGAGTGAGCTATAGACAAAGTCAGGGTCACTACTGAGCCAGCCAGTCTCTGTCTCAGGACCCTGTCTTCAGTGCCCATCTGTGGGATCGTGGACAAGTAATTCAACCCCTTTCAGCCTCTGAGTGTTCATTTGAAAATGAAAAGATTGGATAAGATTCTGATTTCCCACAGTGCATTTCCTGAACACACTGGGCTAATAAGTATTGTGTGAGGAGTTTTACTTTTATTTATGTTTCAGAAATACTGTATTAAACAAAGTTAAATGGAGTTTTATAACAGGATTGATGACATCTTGTAATATACTAGTTACTACCATAAACTTATTCATGGAGCATCATAGAAATGGCACAATCTAAGGTTGCTTCCAGCTCTAAAATTCCATTTTTCAGTCTGAAGTAGCTAATTGCAAACTGGCATGTGTACAAAGGTCACCATCACAGCAATTATTAATCATCATTGAATGATGTACTTCACAGGTGGATGTGTGGGAACATGGAACAGAGCAGGCATATATAAAATCCAATGTCAGCAGGAAGGTTTTCCTACTCTCCACCTATCCTCCTCACCATTGGGGGGCTGGTGTTCTATGCACACAGGGCCTTGGTTGGAGAGATAAGGCCCCAGACCGATCATCACGTAAACTGGCATGACTCATTCCTGGCACAACTCACTGCAGCCTGCTATTCTCCTCGTCTTCCCGCTGGGGTAATATGAGGTCTAAGTAACTGACAAGGTCTGTTTCTCCACTCAGCATTGTACCCACCACACATATATTACTTTTTTCCTAGAAAACAAAATAAATTTCACGTTAAAATAGTTAAAAGCACTAGCCTTAGTTACAGCCTTGTACTTTAACCAGAATTGTTTCCTCAATCTAATTTGCACATATGACTGACCCATGCTCATTGGAATTTTATGTGTCTGTCTCCTTATTGTTATTATCACTTAGTATCGCAGGTTGCAAAAGCAAAGGCGATATTAAATGTGAAGTCATTGAATTGCCTGTCTAGTGACAATTCTGTCAGTGTGTTTTCTTTTCTCAGTTGTCTTCTTTTCCCAAATTGTAAAAGCGATAGAAATGACCCGTGATTATTTTATGCATTAGGTAAAGAATATAAAGTTAATTAAAATTTTAGGTAGAATAATATTTTAATTATAAATGTAAACATAATTATGAATAAAAATAAGTTATAAGCATTTTTTTCTTGTCAACAGTTATTCACTACTTCACTTTAATGATTAAATCCATGTGTGGTCCTGCTGAGACATGTAACACATATGGTTGTGAAAATATTTCTCTCAAATCTCCCGTTGCACAGAGTGCAATTGACTGATGGTTTCAGCTGCTGCCTTCTGCATCACCACTGAATCTGAATGAAGGTCACATTTCCCATGAGCATCCCGGAGAGACACAGGTTCTTTAACAGGCAGCTTTGGCTTAATGGCTCTCTGCCAACCTTACCGAAACTGTTCAGCTATACTACTTGTCCAAGACTCTTCCACTCAAAGGTCTTTCCTGCCCTCTCTCTTTCTTAAGGGTGAGACCTGCATTGTGGTCTGCTGGTGCTCCCTCCCAATTTTCCCTTACTTGCACTTAACCCTAGTAAATCTATTGCATTTCTAATTTATTTTATCCTGGCTTCTAATTTAGAGTATCTTAGCTAACATGAACAAATCCCCTATTTTTAGACTTTTAAATTATTTCAAATTTTTGCATTTGTTTGTTTTCAGTAAATAGCATTTCAATGAAATTCCTTGTAAGATCTCATACATGGCCATCATTAATTCCTTAGTACACAAAGTTTGAAGTGTAATTGCTTGTAGCACAGAAGGTATACATTTTAGAACTTTTGAAACACGTTGAAAAATTGCCCTCCAGAAGTTATTCCAATTTGCATAACCAAAGCAAATTACTTGTTTCTTTTGGGTTGTTTTTACTTTTTCTTAGTGACTTACAAGAGAGTCAATTACTGAAATAATTTAAATGTTAGCAATTATTGATGTAAGGAATCCATTTCAAGTCAAATAACCTTATTAAGCAAATTCCACCTAATGGAATAAAATTTAAACCTCCCCCACATTCACGGGTACACGCACAAACTCACAATATCTAAAAAATATTGTACATGGTATTATTCAATTGAGAAAAGCAAAATAGAAAAATTTGTCTTTTGAAAGGATTCTTTATTCAGCCAATAATACTATGGAGCAGCTTGGTCTCCTATTGCTGGTAAATCATCTTGGTAAGCCGCTAACAGAATCTGGCCAGAGATAGCAGAGGAATTTTGTGTGGGCATGTGCATTCGTTTACTTTCCAAAATAATTCCATCTGGATGCATGAGAAATGTTCTATCTGTTTCAGCTCATTAGGAGACAAGATTCAGGCAAGCACGCTCATCGATTTAACATGCTGGGTCGGTGAGCAATGAGTCATCCACTGCGATTTGCTCCACCAAGTTTGGAGATGGAAGATGACCCACACGCATTTTCTGAGCTGCCCATTAATTTACAGCTTGGAAAGCCATAACATTTTATTGGCTGTCTCTAAATCAGGCACCCAAAGCAATTAGAAACTTGGGGAGTGGGAAGGGATAAATGGTCGAGATGAACTCTTATTTTAATTGATTCTTCAATCATTGGAGTGAAAGAAATGTCACTAATTTAAAGTAAAATGGCCCTGTACAAAGACATCTTACAGAACCCTCAGTTTTCTACACTCTTGAGTCTCAACGCCAAAATAGGCTTCAAAAATGTACTTTAAGTAAATAGTTTAGAAATGGTACAATTTGCCCATGTAAATAATGTTTATTTTCTGTTCATTTCTACAGACAAGTTTGTATTGATCAAGGACTGTATTCCCAAGGGAGTAACAAAAATGCTACTAAGCCCATAATGGACTGTGCAGGAGCTGTGAGGACTTATAAGGAAGGCAGGACTCCCCACCCTTAGGGTCTCCCTGGCTAGTAGAAAACAGAAATAAAAATGCCTAAAAACCATTTAGGTCCATTTAAAAGCTCCGAAGTATCAACTTACTTTTAAGGGGCACTAATAGAGGGAGCTTAACATTTGCATTACTGGCTTGAACAAAACAAAGGAAATGAAATCCTGAGAGTATGAGAAGGACCAGTGAAAGATGCAGCCCTTTCAGAACACATGTTCATTTTCCTGGAAAATGCCCATTTTCACTTTCAGTGTATCTTCTGAGGCACACCAATCTATGATGATTAGTGTGTTAATATCTTTACAACAAATCTCTCCGTTTGACTCTGACTTCCATACCATTAACAATAGGGAGATGTGTGGTTGTGTATCCGTGTTTGCACATCTCTGTGTACACTGGCATTTTAATTATTTGGTGTGTACTGCTGGTACAAATACTTTCGGTAATGGTATAACACAGACTATTTAAAACAATTGTATGAAATTTAAGCAAAGCCACTCAAAACAGAGTAAAGAATGTAAAAGTTTGTATTTTTATATAATCGACTATATTGGGATTTTATAGGACCAAGTAATTTAAAGTAAGGTTTTCTCTATTTAAATTATGATGACAGAGTCCTGGCTGGGTGGCTTGGTGAGAGCATTGTCCCATCACCAAAAGGGTGCAGGTTCAATCCCCAGTCAGGGCTCATACCAGAGGCAACTGATCAATGTTGTTCTCTCTCTCGTTCCTGCCCCCTCTCTCCCTACCCTTCTCTCCCTCCTTCATTTTCCCCCTCTCTCAAATCAATAAACATGTCCTCAGGTAAGGATTTAAAAAATGTATTAAAAAAATTATAATGAGAGAAATGTCTCTGTTTTTACCAAAGCCCAAAGTTGGTAAATTGAAGACAAATGCAGGGCCCCAGCTGCCCGATTGCCAATTTAAATTGTCCATCAAGTTTGCATTGGATGAATTATTGTTCACTTTCTGCCCTGAACTATTAAATTGATACCTTCAGTGTACAGAGTTAAAGACTGTCATATCTCTTCCAAAAATGAGCATCTTCCAGGGGAAGGAAGAGTTCCGGCATGCTGTGGTCGAATAATGGGCATCCAAAGATGTCCATGGCCTAATCCCCACACGTGTGGCTGTGCTCTATTCCATGGCTAAGGGGAGTCAAATTTGTAGATGGAGTCAAGGTTTCTAATCAGCTGGCCTTGAAAGGAAGAGATTATCCTAGAGTATCTGGGTGGGCCCAAAGGAATCACAAGGGTCTCTTAAATGATGAGAACAGATGCAAAAATCACTCAGAACCAGGGAGATGGCATCAAGAGAAAGATGCAAGTGGCTAAGGATGGCTTTGAAGATGGAAGGCAGGACCCCAAGGGCCAAAGAATGCAAGTAGCTTCTAGAAGCTGAAAGAGGGAAAAAAAAAAGGCTCTTCCCCTAAGGCTTTCAGAGAGACAAAGCCATGCCTGTAACCTGATTTCAACCCAGTGAAAGCTCTTATAAAAATCTGACCCCATTCTGGCTAGTGTGGCTCAGTGGATTGAGCGTCGGCCTGCAAACCAAATGGTCACTGGTTCAGTTCCCAATCAGGGCACATGCCTGGGTTACAAGCCAGGTCCACGGTGGGGGTTGTGCAAGAGGCAACCACACACTGATGTTTCTCTCCCTCTCTTTCTCCCTTCCTTTTTCTCTGCCTGGAAATAAATAAATAAAATCTTCAAAAAAATATGAACCCTAGAATTGCAAGATAATTAATTTGTGTTGTTTGAAGCCACTAATTTTGGGGTGATTTGTTAGAGCAGCAATAGTAAGAAAATAAAATACACTGTGTCATCAGTCATTTGAGATTTTCAAAGGTAAGTGTGTGTGCGTATGTTACAGTGTATACTTGTAATATATACACACATGCACACACATAAGATTGTGTGTATTTACAGTGCTATGAAATATGAGTTTTTAATCATAATGATGGGCTAACCTCTCTAAATTCAGATAAAGTTCTTATGGTTGATTCTTTTGGGGGGAGTAAAACCCAGTAGTAATATAAAATTACTTGAAAAATTTCACATCTATCTCAAATTTCAAATTTCAAATTTCAAATTTCAAACATAACTCACTTCTATTAACTTTGAACAGAGCCATATAACTGCAGACTCCTCTCTGGGGAAATTATAGTCTGATTCCACTAGACTGAGCGTTTCGGCAGGAAGTTACCAGAGCACGTCTTCCACGTACAGACAAGGAAGGCCTGGAGTGCAGGAAGGAATGGATTCAACCCAAGAGAGGCAGAAGGGAATCCTCAGGATTGTGCTGAAAAGAGGTCCCAAGATGCCGTGGAAACTCCAGCAACGAAGGAGGCCAGTCCACACTAGCGTGGTCAGTCATCTCCAGGCAAGACATCTTTGAAAAGTGAAACTGATAGATTACTGACGCACTTAAGGCACAAGTCTGGGCTTGAATTAATGCCAATTATTAATTCCATTAAAAAGAAAATACTGCAGAAAGGGAACAGGAGTCACATTATACTATAGAATTTAGTGCCAATGATGTTTTCGCAATCATAATTACACAATAGGGAAGACTGAAGTAGCCATCGTTACACTCTAACTACAGTCATGCGCCTCACTGAACAATGGGGATTTTCTGAGAAATGCTTTCTTAGGCGCACATCATAGAGTGTAGAGTGCACTTACTCACACCTAGATGGCATAATGCACTACACGCCTGTGCTATAC
>CM052548.1:21462652-21480388 GCA_028533065.1 Trachops cirrhosus
TTTTATTTATTTTATTTTTAGAGAGGGGAAGAGCGGGAGAAGGAGAGAGAGAGAAACATCAATGTGTGGTTGCCTCTCATGTGGTCCCCACTGGGGACCTGGCCTGCAACCCAGGCATGTGCCCTGACTGGGAATCGAACCTGCGATGCTTTGGTTCGCAGCCCGCGCTCAATCCACTGAGCTACGCCAGCCAGGGCTTGCTCACCCCAATCTTTTGTCTTTCTTTGAACCCCTCCGATCACCAACCTGTCCCATAATTTTTTAAACTACTTAGGGTTTCTCTAACAGTGTGAAATCAAATTCCCTATTTTTCTCTGTGCCTTTTTCCAATCTCTTCATCAGCATCCCAAGAGATTCATAGATTCCATCACGGTGGATTGGCACCGTCTAACAAAAATACCTGTCTTCAATGTGGCTGCCTGCTCTCTCCCTGCTTTTGCTTCCCTAGCATCAACGCATGCTCGGCTTTCGTCCCCAGAGCCCCTTCGGCCTCTGTGCTCCCCCATTCAGTGCCTTCCTCCCTGACTCTCCCTCTCTCTGATCCTATTCCCCCTTCCTAAACTTTGGCAACAGTTTTTTATTCCCAGGTCACATTTTCTCACTCTCTCTCACCCTCTTTTCTTCACTTGCAGCATCTGCTTTATTTCACCCTTTACCCCCAAACCTTCCTCCTCTCTCCTCTTCCACAGAACCCACCATGGAAAAAGACACGCTCACTCCAGAACTACAACACCTGGGACAGCCCATGACAAAGGCAAGCCATAACTTCTTTTTCCTTTAGAAAAGTTCTTTCTAAACAACTTCTGCGATATAGCTGGCAGCAAAATTATTCTATATTTCTTCTTTATTTCTTTATTTTCTATACTCTTTCCTTTAAATTGTAACTTTGAGTTGTGAGGCATCACATTTTTTTCCCCATAGGCTCACTAACTACATCTTCCAGAGCATCATTTTATAGACCTGTCCTTTTCCGGAGCTGACTTAGTGATCTGTCATGGGGTGGAGGGCCAATGGCTGCTTTCAGCACACACTTGAGTTTATCCTTCTAACAGGATTTATTCAGTCACAAATTGACGTACATTTTAAAGCTAATTGTTGATTTTTCACATAAGCAGCATCCTCCTGCTAATAATTATAACCTACAACTCCTTAAGCAATTTATGCCCCAGTCAGGTACTCAATTATCTTATTAAAATAATGGCACCTAGAATTTTTTAGAAAAGATTTGCCTTATTTTATATTAATAATACTTTCTTTTATCAGGTTTAGATTTCCCCACTGAAAACCTTGAGCCTACCATCAAACAACATACTTTTTTTTTGGTTAGACACATCTAGATCGTAAGAAAAATAAGTCCTCAGTTACCCCTGAATTTAAGCAATAAAATATGAATATCTTATAGGTTTCTGAAACTCAACACGCACTAAACTGAGTCATCAATTTGCCCTAAATTTTATCTCATTCTTTGGCCATTTTAGTGCAAATTATCCCCAAATCTTTACCCTAAATCTTATGTTCTTCCTGAGTCACAGATGGCAATTCCGGCTGCCTGCTGTCCATGTTCACCTGAAACTACCCATACCAACCAGGGATCCAAAATGAAGCCCTCTTCCCAATCTGCTGTTATATGGACCGCAGCCTATAAGAACCCCAAGCACAGTTTGATCAAATGCTATGGAGGTACATGTGCCATCTGAGATGGTGAAGGCAAGACTTCACCTGGAGGTGGCTGCTGGAGGTGACTTTTGAAGGATAAACAGAAATTCCCCAGGAGATGATTCCAGGCACCAGAAAAGAATATGATCAAGACAAAATCATAAGGCTCACAAAACCCCTGGCTCATTTCTATTTCCACGATCAATACTCTAGTTCTGGCCTCCATCACAGCTTCACCAGCCTTCAGACTGGTCTCCTCAGCTCCTGCCTCTTCTGTCTCCCCCCCCCCCCGCCCCACAGAGGTTCATCTTCAACCATTCTCCACCGGGGCTGTGTGTTCCAGCCAGGCTTAATCACTCTCCATCATATTGTGTCTCTGCTTGGAAAGCCTTTTATTCCCTCCCTGCCTACAGAAGCTCTCTCACCGTTCACCTCTGTGAAGCCTTCCTGCATCTTCCAGACAAAATGCATGATACCTTCTCTCATACTATCATGTCACATAGCACTTGTGACAGCCATACCTATATTAGATTCGTCATGTGCTTGTCCATCTCCCCCACCGGGTTATAAACTCCTTCAGAAGAGAGACCATATCTGACTTATTTGTGCTTCTGTAATAGTGTCTCACACAGTGCTTTGTGGCAAGTTCTTCATTATTACCTATTGAATTGAATTGAATTGAATTGAATTGAATTGAATTGAATTGAATAAATGGTTACTGAATGAAAAAAAGTTACACATAATTGTATCTACATAATTATAGCTAAGCTGATACAGGTGGGTACTCTGCAATTCTTTTGGTTTCCAAGTCTCAACTTGCTGTTGAATCTTTTGTAGATTTCCTGACATATTATTTTTTATATTACTAGGATTTAGTGGTATAAAAATACTATTTAACAATTTGACTTACTGTAAGTGTAGTTCCTTATTTTTATAATCCGTGTAAAGGTTGTAGTTGTATATTATTCTTCCATTTTAACAAGCAAAGCAATTTTTCCTTTTGACCCTTGATGTCAGGCCTTTAAACCCAAAGGCAACAATTTTATTCCTACATCAGGTGATTAAAAATCACACTACAGATGAATCTTGTGCTGCACTTCTGGTCCACATTAAAATAAATTTTCAATAGTCTCTGCATGTAAATTGAATGATTTTGTGTAGATGGTCATATCTTACACTAAATCTTCAACAACTTAAACATTTCTCCAAATAATAAAGCCTACATAACAATGTTGTTTACATCTGGCTAGAGCTGATTGGAAATAAATAAAATATTAGGGAAGTTGGATTTATTGAGCCTATTTTCAGGGTAGACATGGTGGCGACCTGGACTTCCCAGCTCTCCAATTAGGAGGCATTTTAATGGGATGGGGCCACTTAAGCCCATGGAACATTTTCAGTCCCTGGCTCTCTGACTTCAGCCTTGCAGGTAAATCCTGTGTGGCCTCTGAGCCACTGAGGTCACAGTTTCCCTTCGACCAGCCCCCGCCTATGTGAAGACCTGAAGTTGATATTTATCTTCAGGTTTCATTTGATAAGTAAATGCTTTTTGTATTTCAAAACAAATCATATACAACTAATTTTAAACATAAATCTAAAAACTTAATAAGCAAGCATTCCTTAACTATACATTGATTAAAATACAGTCTTTAATTTGGAAGTCCTTTCTCAGTTTCAAAGATTTAAGAGAGTCCTTTGGCTTATTGAAGCATGCCAAAAACTAAGGATCAAAATGCCTGGCAGATTAACCTGAAAATTTAATAGATTCAAGTGAAGAATTACCCTACAGGCTTTTAAAATATAATTCATGTGTTTCAATCACAAATCTTATTGATTTTCATCAAATATATAGGTGTCTAGTAACCCACACCCTATTTATCTGACATAATTCTCAATCCATTCTGCTTGAAATACAGAAGTGTTTCATTTACCAATAAAAGTACATTTGTCATTAAAAATAAGTCTCTTTCATTGTAGATAGAAGGTAAGTTTCTGGTTTCTCAAACAATGTATTAAATTTGAAAAGCTTTTCTTTTTGGTGAAAGTAAATGTTACCACTGTCTTATAGAACATTGCTACTAACACACAGTGTTTTCAAGACCTACTTGCACCAGAAATTTTGAAGTCATGTCCACTGTGATTGTTCTGTTGACCTTTGTTTGGAATACAAAGTGGAGACATTGTATAATTCCAAATGAAAACAACTTTTGACCTTTGAAAGACATTGCTTCATTTATATGAGGAGCATGTTATTGCATGTTCTGTGTGTACTAAGATTAATCGAAAGGACTCATATAAGACAAGGCCCTTAGACTCAGAAAAGTCATTAAAGTCACGTAAACTGAAGGGCACCAGACAGCAAGTAACTGCTGGAACTCGGGATGAGGAGAAATGGAGAAGTTGAGCACAGAAGAAGGTCATTTGACCTTTGTGGGTGTCGAGGAGGCATAACAAAAGACATTTGGCTAATCCTGATGTGTTTAAGAATCAAAGAAAAGAGTAATGGAGCAGCAGTAGAGAGTTTCTGGGGAGGAACAGTATCATGGGGGGAGATCTGAGTGTGGGGAGTGAGGGGTGAGAATAGCAGACTGTAGAGCAGTGGGGAAAGATCCCTGGCTTTGCAAGTGGTAAAAATGGGACTGAGTCGGTCGGTACTCCGCACTGCCCACTGAGCTCGGTGCCTGGCTCTGTGCTGACACCTCAAGCAAAAGATTTGAACTCTGTGAGCATCCATTTACCAGATTCAGCCCTTAGAAACCATAAAGCACTTTCAAAATGAAGGTGATAAAATTATTATCAATGTTATTAATGATCATATTAAAACACTCTCCTGTTTAAGATCCTCCAGGAACTTCCCTTTGCACTGACAATAATATCTAAATGTATCACAATCTACAAATGATGACAAGATCTGGGACCTGCCCACTCTTCAGCATCAGTCATTTCTATTGCTCACTATTCTTTAGCCATACTGGTCTCCTTCCTTACATCCCACATGTGCCAAGCTCAACTAGGTCATCTGAATTTTCTATTTCTTCTGCTAATCAACCTCTCTCTCTCTCTCCCCACCCCCCTTCACCCCACACCCACCCCAATTCAAAAAATCTTCAGATCTCAACTGCGACATGGCAGAAAGGCCTTCTTAGGCCACTTTATCTGAAGTAGATCTCAAGTCTTCTCTGGATCCCACATCCTGTTCGGTCTCCTCACAGCATCTATTGCAATCCGAAATTACTTAGTGATTTGTTTCTTTGTTGTCCATTGGCTTCTGAATCAACTTTTAAAACTCTACTGCATGGTTCTCATCCCCACTGAATGACAAAGTAAAAATTCCATTACTCACATCACTCTTCAGTTGTTTTTAGCACAAAACTCATTGAAAGGTTTTCTGTGTTTGCCAGCTCCGTTTTCTGCTCTGCCAGCCTTTCTTGAAGTTACTCCAGGCAGCCTTCATCCTCACCACCCCATGAAACTTCTCTTACCAAGATTTCTCATGATGCTATATTGCCAAATCCAAAGGACAACTCTCAGTCCTCTTCTTCCTTCGCTCAACAGCACTGACGTTGGTCATTGCCCCCTCCACATTCTTTCCTTAGCCTCTGGGACTCCATTTTCTCTAAGTTTTTCTACAACCTCACAGGCTGCTCTCAGTCTCCTGCGGTAGGTCCTCACCATCTCGTACATTAAGAAATTGGGGCTCAATCGTCGGACCTCTCCCCTATCTACACTCACACACCATATTTGGTCCTATGGCTTTAATATTTTCTATGTGCTTTGGTGCTAGTCATCAGACCCTTTTCTATAGGAAGTCTTTATTTTCGAGAAGGGCCCTGTTACCCAGGACATAGTTGCTTCTGTACCTAATATTAATACATGGCAAAACCACTTGATTATTTATTTAGGTGGTCATAGTGTGGTGCTCCAACCTTGTAGAAACACAGATTTTTAAAAACGTAATAAAGACCTTAGTGAGCACTTATACCCTCTGTTATTTCACAGAAAAAAAAAAAACTTGAGATACAGAGACATTAAATGAGTTGTCCTAAGGCACACAGTCATACAACTAAAATAAGAATCTGAGGTTTCTGACTCTTCAGATTCATCAAGCAACATTCCTTCTGATATTTGGTAGCATCTGAATGCCTGCATGAAAACACATGCTGGAACATCAAATATCACAGACCTTCCAAACTAGCAGTGACCTTAATCATCATCATGTCAATTCCATCCCTTTGTCAATAGGAAAAATGTTGTGTGTGCCCCACCCCTATGTAAGGCCAAGGAAATACATCCTACTGTCAGTTACGTATTGGAACCGCCAGGCACAGAGACTGACTAGATGATGGGTTCCTTGAAATGCAGCCCATGCTCTTAAACCACTATTGATCTAAATTCTACCTTCTCTTTTCTTTGTCCTTCTTCATTTATCCCAGGGCATTTCTCCCTTCTCATCCATTATTAGTGAGGGTCATTGCACTTGCTATTCTTTTGAAGCGTCGCCATTCTGAAATGTCACATGGAATAGTATTTATTTTGGCTGGAGAGCAGCTTCCCTTCACAATGGCCTGCCCTACTCTGTAACATTTTGTTCAGTTGGTCGGGTTGTCAACCCTGATGTTGACGATAAAATTCTGACATATTGCATGTTTATATGCTATCATGTCATTTTCTAATTGGGTGGCTTGAAAAATAACAGTTTGTTTTTCCCTGGATCACTTCCACTGCCTTTTTCAATGTACTTGCTGGCCAGTCCCACTGGTTGTTGACTGATGTCAAAGCACTCTAAGCTGTTATATCCTACTGTGTTTGTTGCCTTTTAATTTCTCATAGTTCCACTTGATCAGGAAATGCCAGGTTTCCTGCCCTGACAGTTCATCACCGAAAGCAACAGTGTTTCCTGGGACCACTTTACCTTGAATTTGCCATTGCCGTCATTAATTTATTTACAGATTTGATGATGAGATGTCAATGTCTTCATGAATTATAACAGGTTATTACAGTTTTTTAGTTGACATGCCTTTGCTCACCTGACAATATTGGATATGACACTTGCTGTTCCTTTACTATTCTAAAGATGGCAAAAATACTACAGCTCTCTCCTGGAGGAACGTCCCCTCTTTTTCTTTTTGGTTTCTGTTTTCTTGGTTCCCCATTTGGAGACAATTTTAAATTTCATTTTCAATTTTATTTTTCCAAGACCAGTGCAAGTCTCAGTTCAAATACGTTTTTATATCACTGATATTTTCCTTCTTTTTTATCTGGTAGGTAAGTCCCTTGCTCTCTTTCCATTCTATCATATTCTTGACCTAAGAAATTACTTTGTTAATCCCTGCCTCTCCAGCACATTTAGGTTTCCCCACTGAATTGTTCTGTCTCTTCTGCCTTCCAAAAGTTGTCTTGAAAATCCATCTGCCTTCCTGCTGCCTCCAATCCATTTCTTTTGTCAAGCTTCTCACTTGCTGCCGTCTGCTCCTCCTGCTGCCAACTCTTCTCACGCTGGTCTCTCTTCAATACACCCTTGTTTTGGAAATAACCTATTCAAAGATCACCAATGTCCTCCTTATCGATAAATCCCGTGGTCTTGGCATATTCCTTAAATGTCTTGTAGCCTCTGCCTATAGTTAGATCTTTTACCTGTGGTTGGAAGCCTCTTTCTCTGTATCTTCCTACATCCCTTAGTTTCTCTTCTTAGCCTGCCAGTTCTTTACCTGCCTTCTTTCCAGGCTCCTCTATCCTTTCTCACTCCTTGAAGTATAATGTTCTCCCAGGTGTAACTTCTGCTCTGAGTCTCTCTAACTGTACCTCAGCAATTTCATTTTACAGCCTAACTTCTAAACAATATATTTAAAACCAAACCCCTCTCCATACCCTGAAAACTGGCTACCCCTTTGTACTTCTCTATTAACAGATTGTTATCAGTGGAAAATGAGTACTTGCAATATCACCAGGAAAAGAATTTTCTGAAATCCACACGGGAGGATGTGACTCCATGGTGAACTTCACTGATGATGTAAAATTAAGGGGGTTCCCCTCCTGACTACCCAATGTCCCATCTCTGTCCATCTCGCAATGGAAAAGGTCCAATCTTGTGCTCAGCAAAACCAAAGCAAAAGCCAGCGTCCAGAGTTTCTGCTCCATATTATAGCCCAGTTCAGCATCCAGCTCGCTTCGTGTGTGTTTCCAGCTGCAGCCCATTGCTGTGCTGTAGTACTCAGGCTCCCTTCTGGAGCTTGCTTGTGGAGCCCACACAGCCATGGGCCATGTGGCTGCTAGGGCTGCATGGCCATGGAGAGAGGAGGCATGAGGGCATGGACGAATGCAGATCACAAGGAAGAGAGAGAGGGAAAGAGCTTAGTTCTTCTGGATCCCACACCATCTGCTGCAGGCCCCAGTAGCTGCTACAGTGTACAAAAAAACAGGGCAAGTCCATCACCAGGTGGAGGGGCGGAGGGGGAGAGAGAGAGAGAGAGAGATCTTTTTTGTTGCCCTGGGATTGTATTACCTTGGGTTTGGGATTGGCCAGGTGCTTTTTCAAAAGAACCAATCAGTTTCCCAAGCTTTCATGGGCTTTGGATGGGTTACACTTCTAGTTAGACTGACAGGCCTCTTTGGTCCAGAATCTCCTCTTGCACTCGACGATCTGTACCAAAGGAAGGAAAGGGGGAGTATTAATCTTCGTAAAGCACACTGCTGTGGTCCCCTGAAGTGTGAAAACCTGTAGCTTCCTGGTTTAGCAAATATCTCATGCTTCCTAATTTTTAAGCTCAATATCTAAGTCCCTTTGTTCCCCTTTTGTTTATCAACATCTAGTTAAATACCAATGATAATAAGATCACCATTTCTTAAGTCAAAATAATCTCAACATTTCAGAATAACCTGTAGATTTCCTCTTACCATTCTTCAATCATTCATGAAGCCTTATTTTTCTTCTACACAAAATCTCTTAAATCAAAGCCCCTGTTGTTGTTATTCCCATTATCACCATTATTATTTGCATATTTAATTGCTTGTGCTAGATTTAATCCAATAGCTTCCTCAGTACCATCCTTGCCTATAACTCCATCCCTCTCCACAGCCTATTTTTTATATTATTATCCTATCATGTTTTTCTTATGGCAGTTTTTGTTATGTCATTGTCAAAATTAAATACCATCCCCAGTTACCTATGGCCGCACATAGTTCCCTTTCCTTAGTTTGCCACTTAAACAGGTGCTAAACAGCACTTTATTTATCACACATTAATTCCATTAATTCACACGCATATCTAAAAAATAATTATTATTAGTCACATTTTATATGCGAAGAATTTGAAAATTAGAAAGATGCTTTCTTACCCAAAGGAAAATAGTAAGCAGGTAACTGTTTCAGGATTCAAATCTAAAGCTCAAAAGTAGCTCTTAATACTTGGTATATATTGTCTTTACCCTTGGACACCAACCTACTTTTCAGATTGCAATTCTCCATTTTTCCCTACCACAAAAACATAACTCACATGTCCCTATCTTCATATTTTCTTCTTCTTCCTCTTCATCTATACGAACTACAGGGATCCAACCTAGATTACTTGAAACCAAATAATTTTCTTTTTCTCTTGGACATTTACTGTCACCATCATTAATTTTGTTCCCAACCATATGTTGCTTGGTGGTGTGTTTTGCAATATTGTCTTTATTGCTATTCCACTCTTATTAATCAAATAATGCACTGATTTATATTGTCTCATCAACTACCTTGTAAGGAAAGGAGCTTTTCTTATATGCTTTTTGAACTCACCTCTCAATTTCTACCACTCCAGCTCAATCATTTGCTCACAGCACATAATTATTGCATGGGTAAAGGTATGATTTTTTAATGTCTACTGTATGTATAGCAATGTATTTTTCCTTTCAAGTTTTATTGTTACTTTTGTAGTTTATCCACAGGTATTTATGCATCTCAATAGGCATTTATGGTAAATAATCTAGCTTTTAATGATGTTTGCATTTCTTTGTTTTCTCCAGCTTTATGGCAGTATATCAGACACATAAAAATTGTATAGATTTAAGATGTATAATGTGATGTTTTCACATATGAATAATTATGAAATTGTAACCACTATCAAGCTAATATACTGTCACTTGACATAATTATGTTTGTATGTGTTTGGTAAGAACACTTAGGATAAATCTTGGAAATTTTCAAGTATATAATACAGTATTACTAACTATATCCACCGTGCTGTGCAATAGCTCTCTGGAACTTATTCATTCCATTTAATTGAATCTTTGTTCTCTTTCACCAACATCTCCCCATGTCCCCTAGTAATGTGTGTTTTCCATAGATGATATGGCTCCTGCATTTGTGATTTAGTTGCTCAAGAGGATGTAAATTAGGGCCCTGGCCGGGTAGCTCATTTGGTTAGCGCATCATTCTGATACATGAACGTTGTGGGTTCAATACCATATCAGGGCACATGCAAGAATCAATCAGTGAATGCATAAATAAGTGGAACAATAAATTGATGTCTCTCTCTCCCTCTCTCCCCCCTTCCTTTCTCTCTAAAATCAATTAATTAAAAAAAAGAGTGAAATTAAGAACTGTAAATTCTTTCTAAAGAGGACACGAGGTGCAAAATATACAATTTCACACCAAGCATATCAGATTTATTTTAATATCTTATAAATTTAATAACTTTAAAAAGTACTACTAATATTGTATCTTTCCATTTAAACACTCCCTTTTATTTCCTAAAGTGAAAGTAGCCAATGAAATAGACTCTATTACAAGCATTAGAAATTTCCTGGGGCTAAGAGAAATCATAGTTAGACATAGAGAATCAAAGATACAAAATATTTTATCTCTCAATTTCCCTCTCATTGGTCTTTTAAAAACTGGTATTTTAGTGGAAGGATCTCCTTAAAATAATTCTGAATGATGATAAAGCAGTGTTTGGAAGGTTCCTGGAAAGGCAGCCTACATATTCTCCACAACCAAGCTGAATGCTCCTGATCAACATTACATAAAAATGCTTTTTCTTTCCAGCTTCATTGGTGTAATCAACAAATATAATTGTATTTATTTAAAGTGTACCTGATGATGGTATCCATATACACTGTGAAATTATTAGCACTATTGAGTTAATTAATGCTTCTGTCACCTCACATAGTTACTTGTGTGTATGGTGAGAATGTTAAATAACTTTCTCAGAAAATTTCAAGTATATAATACAGTATTATTAACTATTGATATTAATAAAAGCTATTAATATTAATACTGTTAATATTAATAACCTCTTATCCTCAGAATTTATTCATCTTATAACTGAAAAATTGCGCTCTTTACCAGTATCTCCCCATCCCCTTGCCCCTCTGCCACTGGTATCCACCACTCTATTCTCTGTTTCTATGACTTTGTTTTTTTATTTCAAATATAGTTACTATTCAGTATTTGTCTTTCTCTGTTTGACTTATTTCATTTAGCATAATACCCTTCAGTTTCATCCATGATGTCATGGATTTTCAAATAGCAGGATTTCCTTATTTTTTCTAATGGCTAAAAAAGATTCCATTATGATGTCTTGGCATGTTCCTACTTTGGTCCAACTTCTTTGGGACTCTCTGAGCTTCCTGAACCTCCTGGAAATCTATCACCTTTGCTAGATTGGGGAAGTTCTCCTGCATTATTTTTTCAAATAAGTTTTCAATTTCTTGTTCTTCCTCTTCTCTTTCTGGCACCCCTATGATTCAGATGTTGGAATGTTTAAGGTTGTTCCCGAGGTTCCTAAGCCTGTCCTCATTTTTTTGAATTTTTGTTCCTTCATTGTGCTCTGATTGAATGTTTATTTCTTCCTTGTGGTCCAAACTGTTGATTTAAGTCCCAGTTTCCTTCCCATCACTATTGGTTCCCTGTACATTTTCCTTTATTTCACTTTTCATAGCCTTCACTTTTTCCTCTATTTTTGCAACCATCCTCAACCAATTCTGTGAACATCTTGACTACCAGTGTTTTTATCTTCATCACTTAGTTGTATTTTTTCTGGAGCTTTGATATGTTCTTTCATTTGGGCCACATTTTTTTTTGTCTTGGCACATCTGTTATGTAGTAAGGGACAGAGTCTTAGGTATTCATCAGGGCAGGGCAACCCTTGTCTCTGCGTTGTGGTGCTGTATGTCGGGGAGGGGTCTGAGAGCTAACAATGCCACTGGCTCAGCTCTGTGCAGGCTTTCAGTCACTTCCCCACTACCCACAAGCAAATTGAGCCCTTCTGGTGCTGATTCCCAGGTGGGTGGGTTTGTGTATGCTCTAGGACTCTGTGGGTCTCTCCAACAAACTCTCCCATGAGGCTGGGAGTTTCTCCCACCACTGCAATCCCACAGGTTTTTTTCAGTCAGAGGTTTAAGGCTTTATTGTCTTGTACTGGAAACCTGGGTTGCAGGGTCTGTCTCGCTCCCTAGTTGTTCTTCCCTGTTTATCTGCACACAAATGTGGAACCGCCCACTCTGCCAGCCACAGCCCACGCTAGTCCTCCAGCTGCTGCCTTGCCATGAGTCCTCTCTGTCCCAGCTGCCCATCTCTGTCCCTCCTACTGGTCTGGATAAATGTTTCTTCTTTAACTCCTTGGTTGTCAAATGGAAACAGTTCAGTTTTGGGGCATTTCTGGTTGTTTTCTGTTTTTAAATTCGTTGTTGTCCTTCTTTCGGTTGTGTGAGAAGGCAAAGTGTATCTACCTATGCCTCCATCTTGGCCAGAGGTAGCATCTCTTGTCTTTTTGATAACAACCATTCTAACAGGTGTGAGGTCATATCTCATTATGGTTTTGATTTACATTTACTTGATGATTATTGATTTTGAGCATCTTTTCATATACCTGTTGGCCATTTTGTGTTTCCTTTGGGAAAGTGCCTATTCAGGTCCTTTGACCATTTTTAAATCAAGATTATTTAATTTTTTGCTATTGAATTGTATGAGTTCCTTATATATTTTGCGTATTAACCCCTTATCTGATATATGATTTAGAAATGTTTTTCCCATTCTCTATGTTTCCTCCTCATTCTGTTGACTGTTTCTTTTGTGCAGAAGCCTTTCACTTTGATGTAGTCCCACTTGTTTATCTTTACTTTTGTTGCCCTTGCTTTTGGCGTCAAATACCTGTGTTCTTCTGTAGCTCACTGAGCTTCCCTCAAACATTTTCAGTCCTTGCCTTTCCATTATTGCTTCTACTTCTTTGAGGTCAATTACTGAAAAGTTTTTGTGCTCCTTTAGTGATGTCCTGTTTTCTTCATTTTTTTGTGTTTCTTGTATCCTTGCAATGATGTCTGCACATTTGTTGGGGCAGTTACCTCTTCTCAAGGTTATGGATTGGTTTTGGTGAGTCAAGACCTCCACCTGCAAGTAGGTGCAAGGGTGCCGACTGGCTGGATTATTGGTAGTTCCTGATCTGGGGAAGGCCCAGTGGCGTGGTCTCTGTGCAGACCTGTTGCCTGACATTAGTGTTGGCAATGACTGCAGGGGTCCTCAACAGCCAAGACTGTGTCTGCAGCAGTGGCCAGAACTTTGGGGGTCTTTGATTATGAAGGCTGCAGGGTACCTCCCACAGCGAATGTCATTGTCCAGGGACCCCTCTGGGAGCACAAGTGCTCATGGAGCAACAGCAACTCCAGGTTCCAAGCTGCTGGCCTATAGCAGCAGTAACTGGTGCCTGAGACAGGGGCAAATGCAGAGCGGCCGTGGAGCCATGGTTTCGACTGCTTGCAGATGAAAAGCAGTCACAGAGCCAGGGTCTGAAATAGCAATGCCTGTGGAACAGCTGTGGCTCCTGGGTCCAGCACATGCACAGGGTTTTAAGGGACAGCTCTGGTCCCAGGATGGCAAAACAGCCTTATGGAGGCCACACAGCAGTGTTTTCTCTCTGGGGGGTCTGTGATAGAGGTAGTTGTTAGTTATTTCAGAGGCAAAAGCTGCCAGTGTCCTCTGAGGAGCAGACCTTAGGGTCTGCACCAATAAATACTATTGGGTTCTCTTCTGTTGAAGCTGGTCCCCCAGTGATGTTTTCTGTACATTGCTTTTCACTTTATGCTCCACTGTGCTGCTATAAGTTTTTAGCTGGGCTCTTGAGCTCTCCCAGTACTATTTGGTTCATGGATAAGCTGCCTAATTGTTGGGTGTTTTGGTGGAGAAGAGGGGGACTGGTATCTCCTACTCTGCCATCTGGCTGACACCAACTATAAAATGTTTATTTTTTTCCAGCATAATCTAATTTGTTGATTGTTTAAGAAACTATTTAACAAAAAAAGTGAATCAATCACATGTCCCAATTGCTGTTGTTTCATTACCGCTCTTCCCTCATTCATTCATTTACCCAAACCTGTCCCAAGCTCTATCCCTACTACTATGACCTGACTTTAAGACTACGTCTTTCTCAGGTACATTTCTCCACAACTATCCACCTGGTCTCCCTGCCTCTAAGTTTCCTCCTTCAACTCAAGCTTCCACAGAGCCCCAAGAGAAACCTTTCTAAAATATATGACTAAAAATCTCTTTTTCTGGCTTACAAGCCTCCCATGGCTTCCCCTTATCTTCCTGAAGTTTTCTTAGAATAAAGTTTAAACCCTTGAGGCTAGCACACAAAGCACTTTGCCACCTCACTTTTGCTTTTCTGTCCAGCCTCATCTCTCCTCATTTCCTCCTCATGTTTGGCTTTTCATGTTTAGGAAAGTACCAGGCCTTTTTATGCCATTGCCCTTTCTAATACCACCAACATGCAATACTATACGTGAACCGTGGAGCTCAATCAAAGGTTAGAGCGTGTAAGAGTTTTCGTACGTAGGTGAGTGAGCCTCCACGGGCGGTGCTGTTGCTGAAGCTGCAGTCATCTGAATCTGATGTTTCTCATGAAACTAATTCCTGTCTGTAAATCTTTTGTACCTGGCCCCCAGCAAAGAGGTTAACATGAAATCAACAAACTCGTTAAGGATTTGCCCATCTCTACAGGGCAGAGAACAAATTTCTACTCTTTGTCAGGTTTCTGTGAATTTATAAAAACAAGTTTCCCAGACATCAAGGTACAAAACTCAGATGTAGTAGTAGAAAAAAAAAAATCAGAGTACAAAAAGGCATTCAATTCTCTTGGAAACACTGTGCTTATTAAAGGCATAAACATGAGGTACAGAAAGTTCAGTAATCTTTTTCCTAAGGGCAATAATAGTTTTTACATTACAAAATCAAATGGTTGTTCTTTACTTGAGGGCTGGAAATAAAGTGCCGGTTTGGAGGGAAAACAAAGCGTAACTGAGTCAAACGCTTGCACCTCAATGGAGGGTCAGTCCTTTTCCGTTCTCAGCAGCTTTCATCCAAATGTACCTACAACAGAGACAGCTTTTATTTTTCCTTCTCCCAAGTCGTACATCCTTACCATTGGCTGAGATTCTGGCATAATTACAGAAACCCAGCCGCTCATTTAATCTTTGGTTACTTTGGCTATTCCTGCATGTCCCAAAGGGAAGCCAGGACTCTGCGCCCAGCTCGGCACATGCTGAGCCTTTATCACAGAACCATCATCCCTCTATGTTCTCACGACAATTGCAATATTAATAAGCAATAAAATTAGAGGTGACAACTACTTCCTCAGAAAAGAAAAGGGAAAGGAAGTAAAGATACTATCCTTTGAGTTATTTTATATCAGTGATCTCCCATACAAATAATACTCAAAAGTAGTTACTTTTTAATGCCAGTGGATTACTGCCACCGTTGCCTCTTAGCACACCACGCCCAGTCGTGAAGTCTCTTGCCCAAGCTCTTGCAGTTAGCGAGTGGGCAGAACCAGCATATAAACTGATATTCAAAGAACGTGTTCTTTCCCTTCCATGCTAACCGCTTCCCAGAAAAGAAGCATAGACCTATTGTGATGCAGTTAATTTCTAGCAAACCATAAACTGAAATATGAAAACTGATCATCAGCAACTCCTGTGGCCTCTTTATAGCTTGAGTAATGAAATGGACCATGCGGAGAGGAGGTGCCACGTCTCATGGTTCCATTTTTGTTCTCTATTGAACATTCTTGCAATGATACTAACCCTCTGAATTCTAGGTTTTGTTTTTTTTAAAGGTGTTTATAACTCAACAAATATTACTAGGACAAGTGGAGGCAGTGACAGGAAGATATTAAGATATAGAATAGAGATTACCTTAAGAGTAAAACCACCCCTGCTTCGCCATTACACAATATCTTTAACCTCAGATGAAATCCACTCTTTCAGCATTGCATTGTGATGAACTGCGAAATACAAAGGAATTACCCCTGTACTATCCCTACCAATATCACAAGTTTGGACTACAACCCATGGTAGCATGTTTCATGAACTCAGCAACTGCTGCTGAATTCATGGTACCGAAGGTCAATGTATCATTGGACTTTTGTTGTTGCTTAGATACCTCTCCTCAAATGGCCCTCTCCAAATATTCTTTTAATCTAAATGGCCATTGTGCATGCCACACTATGCAAGGAAATACAAAAGACACATACACAGAGCTATACCTCCAAAGCCAATGACTTCTTACATCTCTGCCAATCTCACCATAATATAAACAAACAGCATCTCCCACCAAGAGTAATACAACGGCCTTCTGACTGGTCTCTGAGTTTTTTAAAAAATGGAAGTCAAACTATAGCATGCCCCTATTTAAGATCTTTCGATGACTGCCCATTGCAATTACAACAAAAGTCAAGGGTTTTATCTTGCCCTACAGACGTACTTAATGGGACCCCTGCTCTGCTCTAGCCACACTAGAACTTCACCCTACGTGTTCCCTTTGCCTGGGGTGCTCCTGCCCCAAATCTTCCCATGTTTGGGCTTCTTCCCCATCATTCAGATCCACCTGAAACATTATCTTCTCAGAGAGATCCCTTCTGAAGATTCCATCTTAAATAAAAATTAAATTTCTACAGTATTTTCCACTTTAAATATTACTTTAAGCATTTATTACTATATGAAATACTTTTTAAAGATTTTATTTATTTATTTTAGACAGAGGGGTAGGGAGGGAGAAAGAAAGGGAGGGAAACATCAATGTGTGGTTGCCTCTCGCACACCCCACACCGGGGAATGTGGCCCACAACCCAGGCATGTGCTCGGACTGGCAATCGAACCAGCCACCCTTTGATTCACAGACCAGTGCTCAGTCCACTGAGCCACACCAGCCAGCGCTATATGAAATAATTTTTAAATTATTTAGTATGTATTTCTACCACTAGAATGTCAATCTCTTGGGGAGAGAAAACTTGTTGAATTTATTTGCCGTTGATCCCAGGGCCTAAGCAGAATCTGGTTCACCAAGGTGCTCGAGAAATTCACATATTTAAAGTACACAATTTAATGATTTTTTTTGTGTATGCATAGTCATGTAGCCATCAACATAATCAATTTTAAAACATTTTTATTACCCCCAAAAGAAATCCCACACCTGTTAACAATCACTCTTCATTATTCCTCCATCCCCAACCATAAACTTTAAAAACAATGATATGTAAAAACTAAGAAAAATATTGTGGGGGGAAAAGATAGAAACTAAAGAAACGACTATCAGGAAAGGGTAGTAAAACACAGGGAATGCCATATATGATAGAGAGAAATAAATGGTTCATTCCCAATCAATATTTCAGCAAGGATCCTGGTGAACCTGGTACTAATGTGGGCTCGGTTCCCTAATTGATAGTCTTATTCTTGTAAGGAGGGGAAACACAGAGATAATAGTCAAGAAGTACGATATCAGGAAGCCACTTTAAATACAACTTGCCAGAATATGATCGAAATAAAGCTGAGTTACCAGACTGTTGACCACAACTCTGTTGATTAAAGCCATAGAACATTTCATAACTTAAGAAGTTCCTAACAAAGAAACAAGTGAAATATAACAAAGGACACTGAAATGGAGGACGGGATGTCAGTGACCAGAGGGGAGAGGGGAGGGAATTTCAGGGGAGAAGGGAAGGGTTTACAGGAACAAATATAGAGGACACATGGACAAAACTACGGGGCTTGGAAATGGAAGGGAGGTGGGGAGGGATGGGTGGGTGGGCTGGAATGGGATTAAAAGATAGAAACT
>CM052548.1:21480888-21518022 GCA_028533065.1 Trachops cirrhosus
TGAAATGGAGGACGGGATGTCAGTGACCAGAGGGGAGAGGGGAGGGAATTTCAGGGGAGAAGGGAAGGGTTTACAGGAACAAATATAGAGGACACATGGACAAAACTACGGGGCTTGGAAATGGAAGGGAGGTGGGGAGGGATGGGTGGGTGGGCTGGAATGGGATTAAAAGATAGAAACTGTACTGAATAATCTAAAAAAAAATAAAAATAAAATAAAAATAAAAGAAGTTCCTGAGACTGGAAAAATTTACAGGTTGAAATTTTTTTTCTATAGCCCAAAAGGAGTTCCCATCCTTGATTTTCTGGGATGTTAAAATGAATTATACAACATTTTCCATCATATTGGCAAAAATATGTACAATTCAAACATCTGAGAAGCCTTCTTATTTTTACACCATTTTCTCCCACATCTGATTCAATAATTTTAAAAAGGTCACCCTGGGACAAAGGGTCACAGAATTCTGTTCTGGTGTCTTGACCTTCCAGCCTCACAGGTTTAGAGAACTCGTTGAAGTTAATGTTAGCCCACCCAAGTTGAAAGCTATGACTCAAATTTTGCCAGCTGCAATCAAACTCTCCTTCATCTAAACTTCTGCACCTTTCAAGACCACAGAAGTCTAACTCTTAGGAGATAAGACAAAATGAAACACCTGGAAGCAAAATCTCCCTGAGCCAGGCTTTCTCAAGTTCTGACATAATTGCCACTGGTTCAAAAGGAAGTGAAGTTTATGTATAGCTGGAAAAATCTGCACAGTGCTGAAGACATGCATGTAAGATACCAATTGTCAAGGAGAGCTCCCTTAAAGGCTGTGTTGCTAGGTGGCTAATAAATAAAAACAAACAAGGTAACTGCAGAGAAACCGAGTCTGAACATGACTTCTTGGACAGGGAAATCAATAAACTGCCAGTTAGTAAGGTAAGAAAAATGAGATTAAACAAGCAAAGTTTACTTGCATTTTTTTTTAAAGAAGTAATTTCACAAAGACAGGTGAAGTGAGAAGTCACTGGTGTAGAAAATGGGAGACCAGGAAGAGGAGAGGAAGTTTGTTTTCCAGGCGGGGTTAAAAGGAAAGGGCTGAAGCAGCGACAGTCACGCATGTATTCGTTCCCCTCCAGTTTGTGCTGTGGAATAGCCTCAGGCCACTCGTACGCAAACCAGCTCTTTGTAGAAAAACTGTTCTTTGGAGATAGACCCAGATTTCTCACAGCTTCCTACCAGGTACCAGGACAACAGCTTTTGGAACAAAAAACAGGTTGCTTGGGTTACTCCATGCAAACTAGAAGACTCACAACAGTGTGTAACGATGTTGCCTTAAACAGCCCCCCATTGGCTGCAGGGAGAAACCAATTCGCAAGGTAGTCTGGTATTCAACACGTTCCCCAATCACACCCAGCAGCTTTCTCTAAGGCAGCCTCTACTACCCCCTGATGCAGACAAGTTGTTCCACTGTCCTGACTAGTGGGTTCACTATTACCTGCCCCAATCTCAAGACATTCGCCCAGCCAGTATATCTGCCTTGAGCCTCTTCATCCTTCCAAATCTAATTTATCCTTAAGAAATTTCTCAAGTCCTAACTCCGTCATGAGAACTTCTAGCTCACTATAGCCTAAAGCACAGGTGTCAAACTCATTTTCACTGGGGGCCACATCAGCCTTGAGGTTTTTAAATGGCTGAATGTAACTTTAGGACCGTATAAGTGTAACTACTCCTTAAAGGTTAGGTGAGAGTTCATCATTGCCGCCAGGTAGAAACAAGGTGATGAGCCAGATAAAACAAGGTGGAGGGCCGGATTCGGCCCGAGGGCCTTGTGTGACACCTGTGACCTACAGGAATCTCTTTCTTCCCATTATCTCTAGTGGATACCGTCTGTGCTCTAAAAGGTATGGCATACCTGTACAGTCAGTTTTATTGTTAGGTGTTTCATCTGTCCAACCTGACTACAAACACCCTAAAGACAGAGACTGAAACTCATTCATTCATGTTTTTACACCCTCTACATACAGACGGCCCAAGACTTAGTCAGTGTTTAATAAATATTTGTTGGGTCTCATGTGGAATGAAAAAGACAAGACCCTGTGTAAGGAATGAACATCCACTATAATGCACTGCCATCGCTGAAACTGTCTCAGTTTCAGCAGAAAGTTGTCCTTCACACAGGCATGCAGGGGGCTGGTCTAATAAAGCTCTGCCATCCTGGCAACAAATGGATTTCAAGGCTAGTTTATGGCATCCATCCCAGCCAGTAGGAGCAAAGAAAAAAAGTGGAGATCCAGTGCTAGAGACATTGCCTCAGGAAATGAGTAAGAAGTTTCACACACAGAGTCTGAGCACATTTCTTTGCCTAAAGTCCAGCTGCAGAGGGAGCTGAGAACAGCCACCCTGAGCTAGGCTGCCTCATCCCAGAGGCAACTCTGCTATCAGGAGAGGAGAGGAGAGGTTTCTGTGGATGAGTAGTATCCTAGAAACAGACACTCTGGGCACCTTTCCCATATGCCCAGCTAGTGAACTTTTTAAACTAATGACAAAGAGTGTCTTCTATGCTGGAATCAGGCTTTCTATGAAATGTCAATCTCTCATAATCCAAGGATGAATCTCAGCTCTCCCTGCCCAGATCTCACCACGGAGTGGCCGAGAACCACATGCTGGGACTATACACCAAGCAGAAGGAGCTCTCTCTCTCCCCACTTGCTTAGCAGAGAAGACTTCTGTTCCGAACCTCTCCACGGTGACCCGAGTAACAATGACTCCTGCCCAGCAGCTCAGCTCCCTTCTGCTGTCGCATCAAGGGTCTGAGACAAATGAGGACTCCCCCAGCTGCTGACTGTCAAAGAAATTGAAAAGCCCCATGCCTTTCGCTTTACTGCGCCGTTACATCCCCAGAGACACACTTGCCTACCGCATTTAGTAACCAATGTGCTCGGAGCAAGGGCTCCTGCCCACATACATGTATCTTGAAGCTTTCTCTGTAAACACATAATTTTAATTCAATTTGAGAACATTGATTGATCACACACAATGAGCAAAGCACTTTGTAGATACTGAGATTTTCAAAAGCCACAACTCCTGCCCTGAAGTTGTTTAGAACCTACAGGAGACAGATATGTGCAAATAACTCTATTACAAAACTCAGTTGGCCAACTCTAACCAGAGATACAAACAAGGGCTGTGAGACTGTGGCCAAGAGAGTAATCGAGTCTAACTAGATGGCTAGGGAAGGCGTCAAAACACGTTTAGGTAAAAAGCCTTCCTGGCGGCCCTGGCCGGGTGGCTCAGCTGGTTGGAGTGTCAGCCCATACACCAGAAGGTTGTGGGTTTCATTTCCAGTCAGGACACACATGGGAGGCAGCTGATCGATGTTTCTCTCTCACATCAATGTTTCTCTCTCACTCTGCCTCTCTCTCTCTGTCTCTCTGTCACTGATCTAAAATCAATAAATATATCCTCCGGTGAATATTTTTTAAAAAGCTTCCTGGGGGAGGTGGTACTGGAATAAGGCCTTGAAGAATGAGTAGAATTTTAACGACAGAAAGTGACACTCCACGTGGAGCATGAGTGAAGGCACAAAGATGCAAAAAGGAAATGAGTAGGGCTGGGGAGAAGGGCGTAGAGCAGGAGATTTGGGGGTGAGGTAGGCATGGCAGAAATGGCTTTGAGTGCATGCCAACCTGAACCGTCAGGAAGAGCAATGACCAGAGATTTCTGAGGAGCTCAGCAACTTGATCCACTCCAGGTGGAAGGAAGACAGCCCTGCTGATGGTAGGACTGTGACGCAGAGACGCAGGAAGACCAGTGAACACTCATACTAACTAACATTTACTGAGCACTAACTACCAAGCACCATACTAAGTACTTTATTGACATACTCCTATTTAAAAGGAAAGTCTTATGATGATTTCCACATTACAGATGGGTAACGACTGAAGTCATATACTTAGTGCAAATGTAGGATAGGACCCAACAGGTCCTAAATGCCAATCTTAACAAGGTGCTTTAACAGGGTACCATTGCACTATAATCCTATTGGCATGAGGGTTGTCCAGTCTGGAGACACGGAGGGGCTGCATGAGGGCAAGTGGTGTGGAGGAAGGCCACTGAATGAACTTGACATTGAGGGATCAAGAAGAGACTCAGGACTGTGACTTGAAGGACCATGAGACTGGAAATAGGGGAAGGATAAAGGTCTGCTTAGACCTATGGAGTTTCAAATGGCTCAGAAGGAAACTACAGGGACCACAGACTATCCCTGAGAGAGCTGGGGGCCGGGAATTAAGGGGAAAGAGACACAGAGTGGCAAGTCTTGGCATTCGTTTTGTTGATACTGTGCACAAGAACATCAAGCAGCATGAACAAACAAGGCACGACAGACAGCAAGTGGCTGCCTGCGCCAGTTCTACTCCACTGATCTGGAAGAAAACTTCAGCTTGATTGACTGGCCTGCATTATACTGATAACAGTAAAATCCTTTTGGCCAAACAGAACTTGGTTTGACTTTCAAGTATGCTATGTATTACCACTTTGCACACCAAAATATTCATATATCTTGGGAAAGTATAAAAATTATGTTTTTCCCTTCAAACGGTGGAATGTAAAACACTCACCAAATCCTCCTGCATGGCGCCTGGCTACATGTATTCCTTGTTATTTCATTTAAGCTTCTAAATATCTATTAGAGTAAAATTATGGGCTCTTCGTACGTGCAGTTTCCACTTGTGGCTTCCTGAGCACCGAAGCAATAAACGCGATCCGTGGCCCTCTGTTTTGTAAGGCATGGCTGCGGCAGGACAAGTAAGTGGCCGACGGTCCCTTCGGGACCCTGTTTCCTCTGCTTACTAACCCAGAGGGAGTCACAGAACCAAAAAGGTAGCCCAGATCTCGGATAAATATGATGACGAACCAAAGCCATTCACCGATGTTAGACTTTCTTCGAAAAACCTGAAGACACTGGCAACTCCAACGATCTAAGCATGCCACACTGAGCCCTTCACTGCGACCCAGGGACTGCTATCCCCAGAGGCGACCCACCCGCTTTACAAAGACAGGGTGACTCCTTTCTCTGTAAGCTCTTTCCACTGGGCTCCAGTGTGTATTTCAAGCTTTTCAGGCAAGCCACCTGTGGCCTTTGCTAAGCAACAAAAGGACTTGGAAAGTGGGGGTAGACCTCAAATGCTGAAAAACAAAAGAAAAAGAACTATTCCCTTTATGTAGCAGTACTAACTTTCTCACTGCATATAATGCACAAATCCAAGTGAGACATTAAGATCAGCAGCTTTATCAAAGCACAGAGCTGTCAGATTATGGGGAAGGATATTTGCCAAATCAGAACGCATACACTTTTAGTATAAAAACTAGAATATGAATTAAGTTATCACTCAAAAAGAGCTGAATGCATCTGAAACCAAAGTACACTGTCAGCCACCTCCACTTGCTCGGGGCGCTGATGCCTTGATTAGCTATGCAAGAAGCTACCTGCTATTTTAGAATTATACGAAGTCACCTCAGGGTATCTACAAGCTTCTCACGCACAAGATACTAACTTTTTTTTCTTCTCCCTCTTGGCTTAGAGCACAGTTGTTGCTACATCCAGGTAACTACTATATCATGGATTGTTATTGCATAAGCTGTCATTAAGGCAGCTCGCCTTCTCACAAAAGAATAAGTCTGCAAACAATAATGGTTTGTTGCTAAAACCCCCGAAGACTAAAAGACACCTAGCATTTCTTTTTTTTTTTCAGGTAGTAAGTATTCCCCTAAAAGATTAAGGAACTGAAAGCTTAATTTCTAAAGAGGATTTTTTCAAATAATAGAGAACATTCCCTCCACCTCATTTTTTAAGACAATAAATTACCTTCTCTCCTGAAATAGTCACGAAATTGATTGGACCAAAGGAGTAGTGCACATGGTAGGATCTCACCGACGGGGCTGCCCGTGTACAGTGTGATGGGTACCGTGCAGCGCAACATGTTTCTACCTGAGGTACATAGATTCTGTTTTGATACTGCACTGCTTAAAGAAACATTTTTAGATGAAAATGTGATCATAAAAGTGAGAGGCTGACAGCTCAGTCTTCAAAAGCAAGGTTAATAAGGGCCTTTGTACACTTTCCCAAATAAATACATTAATGGAGTTAACCTTTGACCTGAAATGCCCTTAATCTTTCAGCCCCAAGCTTCTCCTGGGAAGGGTGCAGCGATTCTACCAAACAAACTGTGCCAAGAAGAGTGCTGAGCACTCACCCTGGTTTAGACCGAAACCACCTTAATCACTCACCTTTCATCTTGCCAGATTTTCAGAGTGTAACTATTCAAACTGTCCTTAGATTTCTCAGGCTTAATCTTCCCCACAAAGCTCGAGTATTTCACATAAAGGAGGAAAGCCCTGCATCTCTGCTGCTGCCGCTCCTGTAGTTCAGAGGCCTTTCCCACCTCTAGCTCCTGCTACCGCCATAAAAATATAAAGAGTAAGGCTTGGACTCTGAGTGCCCACCTGCTCTGAACTCAGACAGGGATCCCGTTTAACTAGCTTCTGTGCTTGCTCCTCACTGGTGTTAGCAGGCATGGCCTATAAGTCCAATCTTCCCTGAGGCCTTAATAAAACTTCCTTTACCACAGATGCAATTATTAAGCATGCAATTTATATTTCCAGGTGCAAAAATTTGTCATGCAAATCTCTGACCTGAAGTAACCGAATGCACCTTGGAAACATGAGTCTGTCTACTGCTTACTCAACGGATCCACTGTAAACACCATCAACCGCCTCTGATTCTCCCCACTCCAAATTGCCATGGCTCAATTAGACATATCTGAAACCAAGGCTAACTTCTTGGGGTCTATCATGGAAGAACTGCACCATGGCTGTGCAATAGGATTAGCTTCTGTCTCTGTGGTTTATACAAGTAAAGAAGACGACTAAAATCCAAGAGTTCCACTCCTGTGACGTGAAGACTGTTTGGTTACTTAGTGGTTCTGACCTGGGCTGTTCTGATCACACCAGCTATAAAAAAAAAAAACAAAAAAGAATATGAAATAGCTATCACTACTTTTATTTCACAGCTAAGCCAACTGCTCTAAAGCACAACTCTGCTATTACCCTCCCAGCTGATCAGTGAAAGTTTGGAGGAGGGAGAGGAGACTGAAGACTCTCCCACCGTGAGGTTGTTGAGCATTTCTGGGCATGGCCAGCGGACCAGCACAGGGACTTGACGGTCCCTGAAAGATTGCACAATTACAACCGTTAACCTTCTATTCCCAGCCAGATGATGACTAGTTCTCCACAGCATCCCGGAAAATGTGGGGGCACTTTTCTAGTCCTAGTGCTAAGACAGAGAAACCTTCAGTGGAAGGTCCATAAGTACTTCTTCTATTAATATTTACCTCAATTCCAGGGAACAATAGGTGAATACATTTGAAAGGCTCCCCTCACTCCTAGAATCAAAGAGAATACTTTGCCATTGTTTAATTACTTATTTATTCATCCAACAGATATTTATTCACAGTATACTGAGTGCTCAGGTACATACATCGTTACTCTGGGCACACACAATATTGGGAAACACTAGTAAATAAATGCTAGTTCTCTCCTTTATTCTCTCAGGGTAGACACATTCTAATTGAAAACAATAAACTGACAAGCAGTCCTTTCAGGACTGCCTGTAGCTAAATTCAAGCTATAACACGACGGGTTATGGGAAGGTCCAGAGTGCTGATTCTTCTTTCAAATGACTCCTTTCCAAGTGGATACTGACAACCGGAATTAAGACAGGACAACCTTCCGCATGGGCGAAGTGAAGCTCATTGTACTATCTGAAGTTACCTCGCAGTATTTCTTAACACAGAGTATCACTAAATTTAAAAACAAATTATAACAGATATTTTTTCTTTTGGGTCTTCCGGGGTAATCTGGCACATGTAAATTGCTTTTTTTCCTTCAGAACGTAAAGACTGACATAGATTTGATCAATAGCACTTTATTACAAAATCAACAGGTAGTAATTACCTGGGTGACTCATGATGAGGTGTTCTTAGACTATCTGAAAAGGAAGAAAAGTTCATTAAAGTTCAGATACAGAGCACGAATCTAAAAGCCTTAGTTTTTTTTAATGACTCAATTTAAAATTACCCTTAAAATTTGATTTTCACCAAGACTTTGTGAATGCTCAACTTAGTCACGTGAAGGGAAGCAGGTTAGTTACAAGGTACGAGTCTTACAATTCTCCTTTGTTTACCACAGGCCAACAGGAGCTGCGTTACAAGCATTTATTATTTCTGAAGATGTACTTCAGAAGCACGAACACAAACCCATAATCACCAATGCGAAGTTCTCAACGCGAACACTGCCTGAGAACAGGAGCCTCGGAAGGGCCGCTGAGGGGGAATCCTTACGCCGGTGTCCACGAAGCCACCTCCTCCCCCACAGCAGCCTCTGATGTAAGATGTCACTTCCCTAGCTCGAACCCAGCGATCTAAAGCCGAAAGGAGAGTACAGGGTCATCAGGTAAACACATGCTAGCAGAAGTCCTTTCTGAAGTGGATCGAGTATCTTTAATCCTGTATTCTGGCCTCCAGATGATTTATGGCTCTTATTTTCTTTTCTCCCTTTCCTTGTAAGGCTTGCCAAAGTAGACTTTAACTCTGCCTTGAAGCATGCAAACACAGAGTTCTATCTTCCTTGACGAGTCGGATTGTTGCCAAGTGAAAGCTTTAATGACAAAATTATGCTCCAAAGAAAGGACAAGGTGATCATCTAAAAGACTGAGGGAAAAATCACTGCGTGTTCCTTTGACTGTTAGAGTTTAGAAAATTGAGAACTAGGCCATGATCTTCCCTCTACACCCCATTACTGTCCCCCACCCTGCCCCAACTCTGGCTCAGTTATAACAGAAAAATCACATACACGTTCAGAGTGATTTGATTCACTGTGGGTAGGACATTGGAAACCCTGCCCATCATCCTTTGGTTCTGTTTTACTTTGAATGACAAGGAACGGTCTGTCTGCATTCTCCAATCTTCTCCTCCATGGATCATAAAAGGGTTAGACTTATGCCAAATTGTGGAGTAGGTAAAATGTGCCTCCAGCACCCAGTCACATTCATTCGTGAATTCTTCTGCATCCCCAACCACCCCCAGCCTTCCAGAGCCTCTCAGGCATCCTCCTGTTAGGCTGTGGATACTATACACAAGTGTGTTCTAAACTGCAAGGGACCTTCCTTTTCCGATTTTTCTTATGCCTACACTTAGAAGACGAAACTTCTGGATTTCTCTCCCATCCCAGATCTTTACCCAGTGCTGCAAAGCTACAGGTTAAACAGTTTATTGGACATTTTCTCTAGACTATCCAACAAATTGCTTCCCTTATAAACCTAGTCTCTGTATTGACTAGTAGAGCAGTCTACCTTCCCATTACCCACATTGACAGCCAGAAAGTTGCGCTACACCCTATTCGTTCCTTCACCACAGCAGTAATTTTCAATTTCTATCCTACCTTTAATTCAATTTCATCAACAAATATTGATGGAATACCTACTCTGTGCCAGGAATTTTTATTGGCTCTTGAGATTTATCAGCAAACGAATGGGGAAGGCGCCTACTCTCCTGGAGTTTACATTCGTGTTTTGGGAGACCAGGCTGTTAATAGAATGGTGGTGGTGGTGGTGGTGGTGGTGGTGGTGGTGGTGGTGGTGGTGGTGGTGATGATAAATAAATAGCAAATAGCCTCTTAGAAGATGGGAAGTGCAATGGAAAGAAAATTGTTAAGTAGAACAGAACTAAGAGGTTTGGGAATGCAAGTGCAAATAAGCAGTGGGAGGTGGGGGTCAAATTTTTAACAAAGAAGGCAAGTAAGCCTTCTTGAGACATGATATTCAAGGATGGAGGCATTAACCATAATGTTATCTGGGGCAGAATGCTCCTGTTTGAGGGAACAGCCAGTGCACAGGTTCTATCATGGCAATATTTCTGTTATGTTCAAAGAAGGGCAAGGAAGCCAGTGGCTCAGCCAGTGAAAGAGTGGGAGAGTGGTGCCGGAGGACCCCAGAGGGGAACTGGCCCGGTGGTCGGAGGTCTTCGGCACCAACGTGAGAAAGTTGGTCTTTACCCTGTTCTAATAGGAAAGAATTACAAGGTTGCATTTCTTACTTATAAAAGAATTATCCTGCCCTGGCTGGTGTGGCTCAGCAGGTTGAGTGCTGGCCTGCGAACCACAGGGTCACCAGTTTGATTCCCAGTCAGGGCACACACCTGGGTCCCCAGGTCCCCAGTAGGGGATGCGTGAGAGGCAACCACACGTTGATGTTTCTCTCCGTCTCTTTCACCCTCTCTTCCCCTCTCTAAAAATAAATAAATAAAGTCTTTTAAAAAAAAATTATCCTGACTATTGCCTTGAAAACCGACTTTGAGAGAGCAAGAATAGAAGCAAAAAGACCAATTAGGAGATTATTACAATTATCTAAGTGATAGATAACATCTTAAATCAAAGTGGTTTCAATAAAGGTTATATGAAGTGACTGAATTCTACATACATTTTGGAGGAAGGTCCAACAATTTTTCTTCTTCCTTTTAAAAAAATTTATACTTACAGAAATTTTTCAAAAAATATATAGCTTCCATATATCCTGCTTCACCAAACACTTAACAACTTATATAAACTGTTACATAATATTTAAATTTTTAAACCCTCATCTAAGGATATTTTTTATTGATTTGAGACAGAGAGAGAGAGAGAGAGAGAGAGAGAGAGAGACGTGAGGAGAGAAACACTGATTGATTGCCTCTCTTGTGCACCCTGACCAGGAATCGAATTCACAAGCTTTTGGTGTATGGGATGATGCTCCAGCCAACTGAACTACCCAGCCAAGGCTGTCATGTCATGTGTAAACCAGGAAATTAACATTAATACAATGCCATTAACCAAATTACAAACTTTATTCAACTTTTCTCCAGTTTTTCCCCAATGTTCTTTTTGTTGTTGTTGTTCCAAGATCTACTCCAGGATCCCAACTGCATTTATTGTTTCCTTGTTTCATGACAAGGAAGTACAATCATACTCTTCATTTGAAGAGTAATGATTTTATACAATATCCCAACATTTAGGCCTGATATTTTCTCATGATTGGATTGGAATTTGTCAAGAATATCACAGAAATGATACATGGGTTGATCTCCACACATCATATCAGAACATGTAAGATACCGATGTGTCTTATTAACTGGTGATGTTAATCTCCAATGAGATTTCTTGACAGAATGAAATGAGGTGAATAAGGGAATGAGAGAAGTCAAGAAGGACTCCAAGACTTTTGTCCTGTATGACTGTAAGGATGGAGTTTTCAACAGGGATAGATGAAGCAAGTGTATGGGAACCATAGCGTTTGGCTTTGAACACGTTAAGTTTGATGTGTCTATTAGATAGTTGAGTGGAGGTTTCAAGTAGGCAATTGGACATACAAGTTTGGAGTTTGAGAAGAAGGTTAGGCCAGAGAAATAAATTTAGAAATTGTTGGTCTATGGAGGGTTTTCATAGCTGTAAGATTAAAATTAGTTCACCAAGGGAGAAAGTAATATAAAAACAGTGGAGAAAAAAGACAGAGCCCTAGGATGTTCCATCATCAGAAACTTGGTGAGGAAAGGAGAAACTTGCAAAAGACATTAAGAAACAGCAACTAGTAAAATATCAGGAAACCCTCTTGATTAAACTTTAAGCCTCACTTCTCCATCATTACTTTAATGGCCTTAATCTAGGCTCAGTCTATCCCTTTTGGATTCCGTTGTCATTTGGAAAATGGGGTTAAAATAGCTTCAGATTTATGTGTTCTGTGAGAATTAGGTGAATTATTTGAATTATTTTGCACAGTGTTGTGCACATGAAAATTGCTGGCTATTATGGCCATTGTTGTTTTTCTCTGTCCCACTCAGCAGACTACGAACATCTTAATAGCTGAGACTGTTTTGTTTTCTTTTAATCTACTACCTAGTACAGCATTAGCACATCAGTAATGATCCATAAATGATTCTTGCATGAATAGAGAAAAGAAGAAAAAAATAACTAAAGGGCACTGCTTAACCCAAAAGAGTAAATTCTTAAGACATTCCAAGCACAGCGACACTTAGGATAAAAGTAGATTTTGCTGAAGGGTTCTCCTAATGCCTCTGAAAGCATCAGGCCTAGTGACCAGCTTGGCGTCGGTGTTCACACCCCGCATCCTGGGTGGAGAAGAGCTGCAACAGAGCTCAAGCTCCTTGTCTGGAACTTCCCCTCGCTGCATTTATCTTTTCAGGGGACGGGGGCCAAATTAATCTCTCCCAATGAAAACTCTCCCAAGAGTGGCACTTAACTGCTGATATCGAAACTAGAAGGACACTGTTTACCTTGGACAATTTATTTAGTCCTTTTTTACCTCTATGATTATATATTTGTAAAAATAAAAATGATGCCTCTTTTTTAGAATGCAATTACTGAACAAGACCAGCTCTTAAGGTCCTATTGTCTTAATAGACAATAATGTGATGAGAAATATAACTTAGTATTATGTTATTGTTCCATATTCGATGGTTAAGTGGGCAGGGAGAGGGAGCACATGCATACTGAGCACTCCATATATGGGGCACTATCCAGGTTACAGTATTAAATGTCATTGTAATTTTATGGAGTAAGTATTAATATTCGCATATACTTAAGAATTTATAGAACAAAAATCGAGACTCAAGTTCTTCTGACCCAAATGAGTGTTTGTTTGTTTGTTTGTTTTTTCCATTACAATATGCTGAAAAAATAGTCAAGAATCTACTATGTGTAGGAGAGAGGGAAGTGCTCAGGTGAACTTTGGGTGGAAAAAACCACGTGGCTCTACACTTTTGCCACCTGGAGAGACTCTTAGACTTTCCCATTACTATACTCGTCTGTTTCCATTTTGGCACTCTGCTTTAAAGAAAGCTTCAACTGGATCATCAAAACCAGGTATTAATGCATTATATACTTAAAATTTTTTCCTTAGGTCAGTGTTACAAATTTTCTTGTTCTAAATGTTTTCTCCATAATCAACATTGCACTTTTAACTCCCTTGTGTGAGGGGATAAAACAAAAGAAGAAATCAATGGTACCAATGTTCACAGTTTCCTGTATAGGAAAGCGTAGAACTAGAACCCAAGTAGTAAGAAACTTTCTCAGCCATTCATTTGGTTTGGTTTGGTTTTGGTTTCTATGTTCCACTTCACAGAGAAAAGAGCTTACCAGAAAACAAGTCTACATCAGAGATTTAACCTCTACATCAAAAGGGCAATTTCTAGAGTAAATCCCGCTCCATATGCATTCCGGGTTCAATTAGCTATATCTTCTCTGCGTACATGTACTTGGCTGCACAACGAGAATTCTTATCTTTAATCATGACCCGGGGGCACTGCAAGATAATCATTAAATGTATTCACTAAACTGTATTTACTAGGGCAGAAAATTGGAATAGCATACTTCAGAAAGATTATTTTAAACAAAGGTTGAAATTTAAAAATGGTTTCCTAGTTAATCTTCAGTTAATTAAAAAATTTTTACTCTATCACACCACTGCAGTTTGTGGTATAAGATAACATAATATGAAAAGCATTGGCCTCCATATGATTCATTTTAGCAAACATTCATTTGGTGCCAGGTATTTTGTTCGTTTCCAGCGGTATATGAAAATAAGCAGGAAATAGCTCCGCCATTTAGAACAGGGTTAGCAATCTACAGCCCACAGACCAAGCCTGTGTTTGTATGGTCCAGGAGCTAAGAATAGTTTTTACATTTTTTTTTTAATGGTTGGGGGAAAAAATCAGAAGAAAAATATTTGGTGACATGTGAAACTTACATGAAATTCAAATTTATGTCCATAAATAAAGTTTTATAGGAACATAGCCACACTCATTCCTTTACATTTTATCTATGGAAGCTTTCACACTAAGATGGCTAAGCTGAGTAGTTAACACAGAGACCATTTGACCTTCGAAGCCCTCCACAGGAAGGCTCCACAGGGTTTGCCAACCCTGCCTGAGAAACTCACAGTCTCTAGTGGGGCAGAGGTACTCACCAACACTTAGTTTTTATTATATCGATCGTGCAATGACGGAGGTGTAATAACAGAGGAGAAAGTTATTTCTTCTACCTGTACCAGACTCAATTGAATGAGTACACTTACTGAGAATGGAGGCCATGAAGGTGATGGAGGGGTTTCCAAGCAAGATTGTGGAGAAGGGGAGCATCACATAGGAGCAGAGAGTAACAAACCTCTATTAAGTCTGGGAGAAGTTCCGTAAGGACTATAAAAAGTGGGAGATGAGCCTAAGAAAGTACAGAAAATCAGATTCCTGATCCATTCCAAGATTAAGCGTCATCTGTAGATGGCCATCAAAGATTTTTAAAGCAGAAATACTTGATCAGATCTGAGTTTTAGAAAGCTTACTCTAGCAGAAGGGTGGGGATAGAAGTAGAAATGAGGAGAGAATAAAGGCAGAGGAACCAGATAAGAGGTATTGCAACAATCCAGGTCGAGATAATCATCTGATTTAAGTCAATCTATCACAGGAGGGTGGAGTGGAGCCCAGAGGACAAAAGCATTTCAGACCAACTGAACTGGTGACCTACTGGTTTTGAAAAAGGAGAGAAAAGCATTAAGTTGACGTGATACTTGACTGAGTTTCTGAACTGAGAAAAAATACTACTGAAATATGAGTTCTTTGGAGGAAAGGTCCTGGTCCATCACTTTCATCACTGTACTCCAGGAGGTAAAACAATGACTGACACCTTGTGCACTATAAGTATTTGTTGAATGAATAAATCAATGAATGCCATGAAGCAAATTAGGAAACCGAGAAGGAAAGTAGCTTTGATAGAAATGAATGGAGCTTTCCCATATCTCCTTTCAGTGAGAATAAGATAAAAAGCTCTATTGTGGATAAGTCAGTCCTGAGGTGCCTGCAGCTATCTGGGTAGAGGCATTTTGGAATATATGCCCAATGCTTAGCTGAGAGACCCTGGTGACCTTGAAGGTCAGCACCATAGAGACACTCGATGAACCCATGGAGTGGATAATAGTTCTCCAGTTAACCTGATTTTCAAATACCATACCTGGATGCTTTATCCCTTGTTAAACTATAAAATAATCCTGTGTGATTGAATAGTTACTACATATCTTCATAGCCTGGGTTCATGTCACCATTAAAAAGATTTAGCAACCACCCTCCCTGAACAGCCTTTTCAAAGCCATAAATAAATTAGGTAAGAAGGAAAGAAAGAAGGATATTAACTGTATTCTTAAGCATCTTGAAATGATTTAGTGTCTTCTGCTAAAATACTACAATAAAACAAAACTTTAGTTATCTTAGTATTAAAAAGTAATACCAATGTCAAATTTTAAGCTAAATTAAGGGAATAAAATGAATGTAGAGCATGACACATGGATTTGTTTAAATATGATGTTTAGCATTCAGCAAACACAAACAAAAATACTTGATTATATTGCAAGTCTACATACAAAGACTTGTTCCATCCTACTGTTATTGGAAAGTGAAACAGCACTCCAATTGCCCAGGGCCAAGTCGGTTGGGTGTGGGTCATCAGCGAGGTGAAACCACAAGGCAGAAAAGGGTGATAAGATTGGTTTCCTTCTCCCATTGTTTGACAGTTGGGAATGTTTAGGAAACACAGCATTACTAAAATGGAAACACATTTTGATACTGCTGGACTTTCTGATTTTTCTGATCCAATAGTGTTTCTTATACATTTTCAAGACAAGAATACTCTCTGATGTGTTTTTCTAAACTTACTTGACCACAAAATAATTTTATTCAAAGTATCTAATAGAACTAGTCTACCATAGAACCCACTTTTGGAAACAATATACTAATTATCTCCAAGAGTTACACACCTCTTTGTAGGCAATTTCACCCACTGCTATCTTTCAATAACCATTTATTTGCATGGTGAACAAGTTCTTTTTCTCTTGAGCTCCAGATGTGTGTTTTATGGACATCAATATTTGAATGTCCTGCAAGCACAGAAAAAAATCTGCATGTCGAAAACTGTAAGAACACTTCGATCAATGCTTCTCCCCACCACACATACATATTCACACTCACACTCACACTCACACTCACATTCACATTCACATTCACATTCATTCACGTAGAGCCTCCAGAGAACTCACAAGCTCAGTAATAATACTATCATGTGGCTAGTTGCTTAAACAAGAAATTTGGGAGAAATCTTTGAGTTTTTTTTTTTCTTACCAATGATAGCCTTTCAAGAAAGCCTGTTGTGATGATCCCTAAAATATCTCTTAAGTCCCTTCTCACAAGTCTTACCATCCTGATTCATGTCATGTCCTCTAACATGTTTTTAACACTCAAGACATACGCATTCTATTTTATGTAAATTGTACTTCAATAAATATAAATATTTCAGTGGCTTGGTAACAAGCAATTCAGGTACCTTTACATAAGAGAAGATAAGTTAGTTACTGGTTCTCTAATGCAAATAGTTGCTGAAATAATCCTTTTGATTAATGAATTGCATGAATCATCTAAAATTCTGCTGCCATGAATCAGTGGTCTTCTCATGGCTGTAGTGCCAATAAAACTCAAACATTCAGATCAGTACAAGCCCAATAAAAAGTAAACACATGCAGAAACTTCAGCACTGTTAGGTAAGATTACTCGGGACAAATAATTCATCCCTAAAGCAGAGCCAGGGTTTCCTCACGGACCACAACATGGCGCCCCCAGAGCTGCCTTTCCACCACTTAAGAAGGAAAGGGCTAGGAATTACAGACAGAATTTTCCACTTACATCACATTCTATTAAGTATTTTGGGAAATACTCTCATAGACTGTCTAAGAGACCGTGAAGAAAATGCAGGGTTTTTTCCCTGCAAATCCCCCTTTTTTAATCCACATCTTTAACCCTGACACTGTCACACGTGTAGGAAAAAAAGTCTGCAATATTTCCAAAAGTACTAAATATTTTTCCTTCACTCTGATTCCTCCAGACAAAGTCCATATATTCTAGAACCAGGATGGCAAATATTAATGTGATATTAGTTAAAAGGTATAGCAAAAACCAAAATAAGAATTGTCTAAAGTTATAATTTTAGTTTCCTCTTGCAAGAGGCCCCATGAAGACTCCAGGGCTGGCAGGGATGCTGCAGAGCACTGAGAATTCAGCTTTTTCACCTGCTGGCTCTGCCGGCTTCAGCAGACAGCTTCCATCTCTTGGGCTGATGGCAACTTCAATTTTTATGGGTCAAGTTGACTGAGCCACAAGGTGTTTAGAAATTGGGTCAAACATTATTCTGAGTATGTCTATGGGAGTGTTTTGGGGGTGAGAGTGACATTGAATCAGGAGACTGAGTAAAAGCAGAGAGCTCTCCCTAATGTAGGCAGCCTTCATCCGGTCAGTTGAATGCCTGGACAGAACAAAAAAGCTGACCCTCCTATGAATAAGAAAGAATTCCTCTCGATCTGATGATGGTCTTGGAATTGGGACATCAGTCTTTTCCTGAGTTTTTCTCAGACTCAGACTGGAATTTATATCTTTGGCTGTCCTGCTTCTCAGGCCTTCAGACACAGATTGAAGTTATACCTTCAGCTCTCCTGGGTTTCCAGCTTGCCAACTGCAGATGGCGAGACTTCGCACTAATTACTTATAATCTCTCTCTCTCTCTCTCTCTCTCTCTATTTCTCTCTCTCTCCACATACATACACACACACACACACACACACACACACACACACACACACACACATCCTTTTTGGTTCTGTTTCCCTGGAGAACCCAGGCTAAAACAGATTTTGCTACAAGAGTGATCCTAGAACAGGAATTTAAGGATGAGTTTTCTAAATTTTTTCTGGGGTTTCTGGAATTGACTCTCTAATGATCGTATTTACAGATTCTAATTACTCTGTTTCTAGCAGTAAAGAGAGTGCTGATAATCTGTAGATTGATCTGGCAATAGAGATACACAAAATATCCCCACTGGATACTCCTAATCAACCACTGATAAGAAACAAGAAGCTGGGTGACTGTGTATATGATACTTTCAAACATTTTTGGAAAACTTACAGTATAGTAAGATTGCCTGATTGCTCCTAATGACACTGGACAACGTGGTGAAAGAAAAGGATTGAGCGTGGGGATTCCAGTTCCCAGCTGCAGTACTGCATGAATGACTTCAAAGCTTCTCTATGTGCCCTGAAAGGAACCTTATCTCCTGTAGCCCTGGGGGGCAGCAAAGTTTGGTGAAAATCAAACACGGGATCTTATCCTGTGACTAGCTGAATTACAATGCATTGAACTCAGCCTCACGGGGTGTCTCTGTTAAAGTAAATGTATAGTTTGGAAAAGAATGGAGACCCTGGTAAACTGGAAAGGGAATGTGTGCATAGACTTTGAAGAAGCTGGGGACACTGAGGTCCTAAATCCTGATGATTCTTCTTTGCCAGTAAAGAGGAATCCTCACCCCTCTCTAAGGGGATTAACACTGCATTGCCTGAGAAAACTGTAATGGATTCCCTTGAGGCAGGTGTCAGAAAAGACTATCCTGAAACTCCTCAGAACCCACCCCCACCACTCCTCTTTGATTCTACACCTGCGACTGAACTTTTAGTCCCAGCTGGCCCCTAAGGTGAGGTACAGAGTGTGCCCCTTGAGGGGGTATGTTATACTCCAAAAGAACTAATGGAGTTTTCTAACTTATGAACACAGAAATCTAAGGAACATGTGTGGGAATAGATAGTGAGGGTGTAGGATAATGGTGGAAGGAACATAAATTTGGATCAGGCTAAATTTATTGGTATGGGTTCACTAATTTGACATGCTGCATTTAATGTTGATGGGTGTTAGGAAGAACTTTAACAGTTTGGTTGTTTGGCTGAAACATGGACCAAACGATGGCCCACAGTGAAAATTAGAAATGCCAAATTTGCTTTGATTTCATGTAGAAGAGGGGATTCAAAGGCCTGGGGAGACTGGGATATTGGTGTGGATTTGTCCTTTAAGGTCTACTCTTCATACTGAAGGGGTCTAGAAGACACGTCTTGTACCACAACTGTGAAAAATAAATTTGTGAAGGGAACCCTGGCATCCTTGAAGAGCTCTGTAATCACCCTTTTTCCTAGGTCAGAAACTGAGGTTTCTGCAGTCACTGAATTGGAAAACCTAAACACAACGGGAATAACTGGCAGCATTTCACTGCCAGAGGAAAGGTCGGTGTGGCTACCGTAATGGACAGCAGAGTGAAAGCGACTCTCAAAGTAGTCTCACTTGTGAACATCTACGGCGTTAGCTGCTTGATAGTGGTGTTCCTAGAAGTGAAATTGATAGAAAGCCTACTAAATTCTTACTCATTCTGTATAAGCAGGAATGTTCCAGGTCAGGTGAACAAAAGTTTAATCTGAATGGTAAAAACAGAGAGCCACATCAGTCAATCAATTCCCACGCTTGAACCAGTTTACAGACCCAGAATGCCTGAGGTAATCTGGTAAACTGCCAAAAATTTATACTGTTAATTTTTCTTCCAGCTTTCCCCAAAGGGACTGACAGCCTTTTACCAGGGTAACTGTGCCTTTCAGGAACTATTGGACACTAGTTCTCAACCAACACTAATTCCAAAAGATCCAAACCTCACTGTGCCCCACCATCCCAGAAGGGACTTATCAGAGGTCAGAAAAATCAATGAAGTTTTACCTCAGATCCATCTCACAATGGGCCCAGTGGGTCCCTGAACCCATCCTATTGTTATTTCCCCAGTTCCAGAATGCATAATGATAGATATACTTAGCAGCTGGCAGAATCCCCACACTGGTTCCCTGACCTGTGAAGTGAAGGCAATTATGGTGTTATAGGCCAAGTGGAAGCCACTAGAACTGCCTATATCTAGGAAAATAGTAAAGCAAAAGCAATACCACATTCCTGGAGAGATGAGAGAGATTAGTGCCACCACTGAGAACTTGAAAAATCCAGGGGTGGTGATTTCCACCCCATCCCCACTCAGCTCACCTATTCAGTCTGTGCAGAAGACAAAAGGATCTGGTTAGTGGGAACAGGCACAATTCTCAGCACTGTATGTGCATGTGCTCCATGCATTGCTACCTCTAATTCTTTCTGTTGGTTTTTCCCCAGTCTCAAGTCAATTCCCGACCAGTACTCAGTAGCATGCTCAAGGGAGACCCTTTCCAGGTCTCTGGAATTCTCCCACTGTGAAGATCCTTCCTCTCTGCTTACTCTTCTATGCTAGGAACCCTAGCCACCTTAGTGTCCCTGACTCTCAGCTATGTGTCCTCAACTCAGAGAGTCCTCTGTGCTCTGCCTTGATTCTTCCTTCTGTTCAACAGCCTGGACACACTAGTAATGAGGCGGGACAATCAGAAGGCTCATCTTGTTTGTTTCCTGTCTGTCAGGAATCACTGTCCTTTGTTGACCAATGTTCAGTGTCTTGAAAATTATTGTTCCTTATATGTTGTCTACTTTTAAGTTGTGTCATGCAAGAGAGTAAATCTGGTCCATCTTCACTGAAGGCAAAAGTTGTTATTTCATGAATCTAAATAAACTTTTATAGAAACACAGTGAAGGGAGAGACTTGCAACATGGGAAATTTTACAGTACTTGGCAAAGAAGTAAACTTGAATTACTTATAGATTAGTAGGATTTTCCAAGGTATAGGAGTAGAATCATGGGAACATGTAGTTGGTGTTGGAAATGTTGAATAGCTCAAGGCAGTTGAGTGGAGCTGTGAATTAGAGTGGTAGATGATTACTCTGAAAAAGAAAACTGAGTTTAGAACATCAACAATTTGTATGTCTAAATAAGATATTTGGGATTTTAACATATACTGATAAATAAGATAATACTGCCATAAGGGATTAATATGACTGGCACCTCGCAAATGCTAAATAAATGCCAGCTATTTATTCCATGTCTGAGAATCACTGACAACAAGTATTTTACTATTTCAATGCCATTCCATTATTAGCAACCTAGATTTTAAATTTCATGAGGCTAGGGACTGTGTTTTCCTTGTCGGACAATGTATATTCAGCACCCAGTGAAGGTCTAGCACGTTTGTATTCAGTTGGCATTCAATAATAACATTGAATACATGAATGAGCAACAATAAGCCAACAAATATTTTTATGTAGTAAAATAAAACAATAAACTTTGTTTTCTAGACATTATGAAAAATATGCTTAAGTAGATTCAGTGTCTTGGAATATATATATAGTCATATATATGTTATATATATAAATATATATTTATATAATGGGATAATATGGGGATAAGGTAATATTTAAAGAGATAATAGTGGAATATTTTCCAGAATTGATAAAAGGAACAAACTCTCAATTTCAAGAAATCTAATAACTCCCATGCATGTTAAATATAAAGAAATCCATACCTCAACTCACCTGAATGAAGTTGCAGAATACCAAGGACAATAAACCAATCTTAAAATAAGTGAAAGAGTAATGGTAAATTTTTTTTAAAGCAAAAACATATTTCTTACCAAAAAGTAATAGTGATATTAACTGCTGACTTGTCAATGAAATAACGGAAGTCAGAAGACAAGGGAATTACTGAACCTGAAATTCCCATTAAGCATTCAAGACATTTGCAGACATGGGCGGGTGCGGGGGGGAGGGGGGAATGTATCTCCAATAAACCTGCTGCAGTAGAAACTGTAGGAAGTTCTTCAGGAATAAAGACAATGATCCCAAAAGGAAGAAGTAAGATAGAAGAAGAAAGAGTAAACAAAAATATTGTCAAATACGTGAGTAAATTTGAACAAGTGTTGACTATATAACATAGCAGTAATACTGTCTAAAGTATGAGAGTAGGGGAGAAAGATTTACCCTAGAGAAGGGGTAATCAATATTAATCTTTCCAAGATCATTGTATTTTTTGAAGATGATACAGATATTAATTAACTGTACATTTTGTTGAAATGCCTAATCATCAAATAACAGAAATAGGTTGATAAATGGTAAAAGGAGAAAGTAAAAAAAAAATTTTTTAACAATCTGAAAGAAGTCAAAAAGTGAAAAGAAAGAAATGTAGAAAATTAGAAAAATATGGTATAAGACAGTACAGATGAACTTGAGCACGTCATCACAATTAATGTAAGTTGACTCAAATCCAATTTTAAAACAGAGAGTAACAGACTCAATTCTTTAAAAATTTAGTTCTATACTTTTTACAAGAGAAATATCTAAAATATGAGTATAAAATATGAAGATAAAGGAATGGATAAAGTTATATCAAATATTAGCCAAAAGAAAGATGATAATATCGAGAAAGGTGACTTTATGGCAAAAAGAATTACTAGAGATAAAAATGATGAAAGGCTTCATTCACCAATAATAGCATTTTAAAACTTGTAAACATTTAATTGCATTTTCAAAATATCTGAGGAGAATCAACAAACCTGCATTCCTTGGAAGATTTAATATGCCCGTCAATAACTGACACATCAACAATACAAAGTAGTGCCCTGGCCAGATAGCTCAGTAGGTTAGAGTATAAGAACTTCCATGTCCATCGACTTGGTGGTACATTATCTTCAAACACATCTGGAATATTTCCAAAACCTGACAATGTAATTTGAACATAAAACTTACTGAATTTCAAAGAATTGGTAAAATATAAGAAAACAAAACATACATTTAAGAATTTAAGAACAGATTTTAAAATGAGGCATGGGTCCAAGAACAAAATATGAGGGAAATTAGAAAACATTTAGAACTCAATGATTTAAAAAACCCTACATATGAAAACTCATCAAATGTAGCTAAAATAATACTAAAGAAAAATCTATATATATAAAACATAAAATATCCAGCTGGTGTTTGAATTAGTCTTACTTTGCTGACCACCTGTTTGTCCCATTTTAAAAGCTGGAAAGTTAACTAATTTAGCAAAAGATGTATAGCTTTTGTGACAGAACAAACATTTCATTTTATAAAGACTCTCCAAATAATGGTTACTTGATTTTCTCAAGATCTTTAACTGTGGCAATAAAATAATAGAAGTTGCTTTCCAGCCTTAATGAATGTGAAATGCCATTTAATGAAGATATTGCTGAGCATTTTCCTCATCTGAACCAGTTATAAATTTGCTCCCCAGTCTTGATTAGTATTGATTGATTCAAATAAAGTCAATTTATTTTCAAATAAAAAAATGAAAAGAAAACCCCATAACCTTAAATGTTTATATTAGAAAAAAAAAGAGAGCTAAAATATTAAAGGTCAAAATATCCAACAAAAGAAATTATAAAAATAGCAATAGATAAACAAAAAAGTAAAATTTAGTAAATAATAAAAATTAATGATAAAATAAATTAAATAATAAATTTGGAATAATTTAAATGTTAACAGAAAGGATTAACAAATCCAAAATTAATTCTTTGAATGAATTAAGTAAAATTAACAACCTCAGAGTTGGAGTTTGAAAATGAGAAAGAGGTGTAAGGAAGCAAAATAAGAAATGGAAGAGAAACGTTATTAAAAATAAAGCACAGTGTTTTTTTTATATGGATTATGAGAAAAAATTATGATTGCTTTCATTTGAAAGGATCCTGAATATGATTGGGAAGCAGAGGGGTTTGAGATACTACTTCCCCCTTCCAGTGCCCTGTGAGAAGATAATGTAACTTATTTTCATAGTTTATATTATTACAGAACAGAGGAACAAATCACCAAATTTCCCTGCAAACAAATTTGGGTGGACTTTTTACATATCATAGCTATGATCACTGTGCACCTTCCTATAGTTAGTGTCTTTGTTCTCAAGAGCAAATTCAACCTTTCTCTGGCTTATCAATGTCATAACTACCAAGAAGAAACCAAAGGAAAACACGCCCTTCTCTTAACAGTTATCAGGTTGATGAGGCAGCAACATTAGAATGATGGCCATTGCTCTACTTATAGACACACCGATAGAGAGATGGAGTTGTAGAAAGAGAAATAATGAGTGAGATTTATTTTTGTTCTTTCTGTCAATTTTTTCCTCTGTTTTCTTTTTCTAGTTTGACAACTATACTCTTAAGCCAAAATAAGTTTATAATTAACATGATTCTATTCTAATAGAAATAGTGAAAATTACAGCTCTGTTTACATCTACCCTTTGGTGGGAACATAGATCACTATTTAAACTGTATTTCCTCCCAAACAAAATATTATGAAGTTGCTTAGTTAACTTGTAAGTTAAAAATGCATCATTTATAACTCAAGGAGCATGTGTAAAGGACTCATGGACAAGGACAACTGGGGTGAGGGGGGCAGGGCAGGGGAGAGCAATGAGGTTAAAATGGGGACAACTGTAATTGAATAACAATAAAAAATTGTTTTAAATACATAATTAAGTCTTTTTTTTAAGATTTTATTTACTTATGTATTTTAGAGAGAGGGGAAGGGAAGGAGAAAGAGAGGGAGAGAAACATCAATATATGGTTGCCTCTTGTGCACCCCTTACCTGGCCCGAAATCCATACATGTGCCCTGACTGGAAATCAAACCAGCAACCCTTTGGTTCTCAGGCTAGCACTCAATATACTGAGCCACACCAGTCAGGGCTGATTAAGTCTTTCTTAACAACTCTGATAAACTTTAAATATTGAAAACTGAAAAAAAGATAATGGGTTGACACAGAGCCTTTCACTTAAATAAGTATAACCTATTTTACAAGGTTATACACATTTATCTTAACAGACATTTAACCCTCCTCTTTTCAGATGGAAAGTGATGTAGTCCTGGGGGGCTTGGGCAGGAGAGTTGCTGGATTGTCTGATATAAACAAGATCTGATTTAGCTTGGGTTACAGATTAAATTGAACACTGCTTGGAGGCAGGTGAGATAAACAGACATGGAGGCCACAGCATAGCTGCACCTGGGGACACAGTATCATATAAGGACGTGCCCTGGAGTCAGGGTTCAATGCCCAGCTCTGCTTCTGATTAAATCCTTGACCTCTTTAACCCTATTATGCCACAGTTTCCTCGACAGTGAAATGAGGATAATAATAGTATCTACTGCATAAAGAACTGGAAGGACCAAATGGCATAAACATGTAAATCTTTTGGCGTAGTATGTAATACGCTGAGCACCCAATAAATATTTGCCATTATTATTAGTAATATCATCAGGATCATCTTGTAAAGCAGTCCGAACCTAGCAGATGTCACATGGTGAGTACCACGGAAAGGTGTCATACTTGAGTAGCTGTGTTTCTCATATTCTAGATGAAATATGCCTAGTATCATTGACAGTGACCAGAGGGGAGGGAATCTCAGGGGAAAAGGGGAAGGGTTTGCAGGAACAAGTATAAAGGACACATGGACAAAAACTAGGGGGGGCATGGAAAGGGGAGAGAGGTGGGGAGGGTTGGGGAGGTGGGCTGGGATGGGAGTAAAAGGCAGAAAACTGTACTTCAACAACAATTAAAATTAAAAAATAAATAAAATAAGATGAAAGTATATATAAAAAAAGAACAGAGAGAGGCAGAGAGGGAGAGAGACAAACTCATGAAACACATCGACATGGACAACAGTATAGTGGTTGCCAGGGAGGGAGGGTGGTAACAGTGGGGATGGAGGGAGAGTTGACTTTGGGTGGAGAACACACAGTACAGTGTACAGATGACATGTTGTGGAATTGTGCACCTGAAACCTGTGTAATTTTGTTAACCAGTGTCGCCCCTGTAAATTCAATGGAAAAAAAAAGACAGCATTTGATTTAAATAGTTGCATGGATACAGCTTAAGCACTGTGCATTCAAACAGCATGGTATTTTTCATGGCATTCTTTATCTAAACATTTTCTGAATGAAGGGATAAAATTCTTCTAACTATAACCTGGTTTAGAGGGTGATAATTTGAGGAGAAAGCTATTATTTGACCTTTGCTTTCCCCAACTCAGCATCTTTCTGCTGCCCTTTGTGCAGGGTCAGCTGGGAAATTCATGTGTCCCAAATTCACAAGAACATGAGACGTAAAATGCATCTCATCTGACAATGCAGAACTTCAATGAATTCCAAAATAAAGTTTCATCAAGAGCAAAATACATATGAAGAAATGGACATGATAACAAGTTTCAGAGGCAATAATAATTCAAGAATTCCCTCCTTCCTACACTAAAAACATTTCAGTGCTGGAGCACCGTCTTCCCACCCTTATCACCACCACACATACCTCTCCAGAAGAAGGACTAGTCCCAAGCTGCGTGGGCGGTGGGGGCTAGGAGGGTGGGGATGCTATGGCAGAGAACTCCTCCTAAAGAGTGAACACGAGAATTCAGCCCAGTCCTGACCATGTGAGGAGTAACAAATCAGGAGGGTGGGGAGTGGTCAGTGATTACAAATATAAATATCATATACACCTATATAAAGAGAAAACTCAAAATGCCTGAGAGTTCTCAAAGATTCTCAAGAATCAGATCTTCCATCTACTAACAGACAGTATTACCAAAGTAAATCCCAAACCTGCAGTTTGAAAAATGTCTTCTCAGATGAGGCTCCCTATATTTCCTTCTGTCCATTTTCCATCCCTTTAGAGATGGCTTTTAAAAACAAATATTCCACACCAACCAAAGGAAACCAGTGTCTGTGCTGAAATGCCTATGGCCAGCCACAGTCACTGATACCGCAGGTGCATGGTAACTAATCAAATTCTTAGATTATTTAACATATCCACCCACCTCAAAATCAATCACTTTAGCCACTGAGCAGCAGTGGCTGAGAAGTACTGTCATGACATGCTCTGAAGAAGAGATGTCACTACTGTAAGAGCTTTGGGCTTTGCCCAATCAGAGACCCTCAGAGGACAGTTGCCTGAAGGTTGGCACAGAGAATGTACATGTCTGACAGAGAAGCAAATGCGGGAGCACATACATCAGACTAGAGAAATTTGGGGGATGGGGTTGGGTCAGAAAAACTCTTGCTGAACTTATTGGCTCCCAATCGTGACTCCACAGAGAGCTTCTATTAATGCTCTTTTTTCCACCCAGTCTCAGAAGAATCATTCCCTATTCCCAGACGTTCCCCAGATATTGCACTTTGCCTGTCATTATAGCCTGGAAAATATTGTTTTCCCTCATGATACTTCGTGGGCTAAATTAAGAAGTTCCTCACTCCCACATATACTATAACCACACTAGCAGGCTCTGTGTTAGCTGAGGTTATGATAAAATACTAGTAAGGACTTATTTGATGTATAAACACAATGACCAGACAAATTAATACTTACATTTTAATTATTGGATAAAGCAAATAATATATCTTGTAATTTAAAGTTGTGTTCTCTATTGCAGATTTCTTTTTTTTCTTTTTTAAAATTTTAACTGTTGTTCAAGTACAGTTTTCCGCCTTTTACCCCCATCCCAGCACCCCCTCCACCCTCCCCACCTCCCTCCCATTTCCACCCCCTCTTGTTATTGTCCATGTGTCCTTTATACTTGTTCCTGCAAACCCTTCCCCTTTTCCCCTGAAACCCTTCCCCTTATCTCCCCTCTCCCCTCTGGTCACTGTCGGCCTGTTCTCAATTTCAGTGTCTTTGGTTATATTTTGCTTGTTTGTTTGTTTTGTTGATTAGTTTCCTGTTAAAGGTGAGATCATATGGTATTTGTCTTTCACGGCCTGGCTTATTTCTCTACTGCAGATTTCTTGCTGAGGCAGGGAAAATAGCATTTCCAGAAATTTCAAAACCAGAATGAGTCATAAACAGATTAGAAATTCTCTGATATAAAACAATATTGGCCCAACGGCTGTTAACATATGGCCATCCTCTTCAGAATTTGATCCAACTCCAAACCTTATCTTTAATATCTTCTTCCAGGTACAAGAAACAAGAACTCATTTTCACTTCATCTTTTGCTACTTTTAAAGAAGTATTCCATTGCAATTTAGATGAATAAGATTCAAGGACATAAACATTTTTGCTAAAAACTCCATTTTCTCAGAACATACAGTACAGTGAAAACAACATCACCGTAGTTCGACCCCAGAACATTTTTCTTTTTAACACAATTTCCTAAAAGCTAGGTGTAATGAGAAAGAAATCATTATTCAGTTTGGTTTTCTTTGGATGTTTTACCAAAACCTTGTTTTCTTTTCCCCATTAGCAATTTCATGGGAGGAAGGAGGGGGTGTGGGAAGGCAGAGTAGCAATTCCTCCTGCATTTGTCTGATTTCATGCCTGCCCCTGGGTGAGAATGGATGACATTCTTTGCATTACATTTGTGAGGAATTATAAAGGCAGTGGCTAATGGTTTTTATGATCTTCCATATCTGCTTTGTACTCCTAGCAGAAGAACAGGAAGATTTAATTCACCTGAAAAAAATGAAGTTTGTGTGTCTTTGATTCACCCTAGAATTTAACACTGCAAAAGCTTACTGCTATTTTTGTTTCTCAGAACATGTTCTAACAGTGCACATAATGTATGCTTCATACCCAAAGATTACATTGTCCTAAACAATATAAATTAACTTCAGGGAGTTCAGGGTTGTATTTGATGAGAAGTCCTATTGGATAGGTTCGGTGCTTCAAATCATGTACTGCCCAGAAAATTCTCCCAACAATAAGCCCTTAACATTATATTCAGAAACAAAAGATCCAAGTTAGGAGATTGCATTATTTAAAATAACTGGGTACAGGAATATATAGACCTATTTTAATTATAATTTATGAAAAATGTTTTATTAGAAACTTAAAGATACACCATTAGGCTGACTGTGACTGCAAAGCAAACAGACAAACATAAAACAGAAAATAACAAGTGTTGGCAAGCATGTGAAGAAATTAGAACCCTTGTTCATTGTGACAGGAACATAAAATGGTTCAGCAGCAGCTACAGAAAACAGTTTGGTGGTTCCCCAGAAACTTAAAGAGAGAATTATCTGATCTAGCAATTCCACTTCTGGGGATATACATAAAAGAATTGAAAGCAGGGACTCAAGAAGATACTTGTGCACCAGTGTTTATAGCATAAATAAACAAAACCTGGTATGTACACACAATAAAAAATTATTCAGCCTTAAAACTAATGCAACTCTGCCTGGCCAGGTGGCTCAGTTGGTTGGAATGTTGTCCCATACACCAAAAGGTTGTGGGTTTGATTCCTGGTCAGGGCATATACCTAGTTCGCAGGTCCAATCACTGTTCAGACCTTGTACAGGGAGCAACCTATCAATGTTTCTCTCTCACATCAATGTTTCTTTTCTCTCTCTCCCTTCCATTCTCTCTAAAATCAATAAGCACATCCTTAGTGAAGATTTTTTTTAAAGTAATAGAATTCTGATACATGCTACAACATGGTTGAATCTCGAAAATGTTATGCTAAGGAACAAGCTAGACACAAAAGGACAGATGTCGTATGATTGCATTTATATGAGGTACTTTGAATAGTCAAATTCATACACAGAAAAGGGAATGGAGGTTATCAGATTCTGAGAGACAGGAGAGTAAGAGCCTTTATTTAATGGGTACAGAGTTTCTGTTCTACATAATCTGGAACTGGACGGTGGTGAGGGTTAGACAATAATGTGAATGCACTTAATGCCATTGAATTGTATACTTAAAAATGGTTAAAATGGTAAATTTTATTTCATGCATATTTTACCACAATAAAAATTAAATGGCCTTTGTAAAGGTAAAGAAAGGTCACTCATTTTATTCAATATTCAGTAAAATGGCACCTACATAGCTTATCTCTTCTGCTGTTGCATGGAAGGAAGCTAGAGGTCCTCAGTGCCAGAGGTAGGCTAGCCTGTGGCCACAGACCCTGTAAGGCCAACACATCTCCTCAGAAGATCAGTCAGCTCTACAGCAATGTTACAGAAAATAATTTTTTGAGTGATTCAATGTTTTACTTTCCAGGCAATTGCTGCATTGTCTTGAATATACCTAAGAATTAAGAAATGTATACCCTTATCCTGAGACATTAGAAATTATTTCTCCATATGATTTTCCCTCACAGTGATTCTGTTAAATTATTTTATTTTCATCATATAGAGGTACAAATATATTGTGCAGAAAATTATCAGGTCATATAAGTATACTTTCCAGCTATGTAGTCTTGGATTAATCCGTATCTCCAGACCCTTGGCTTCCTAATCTGTAAAGTAGGACTAAACACACTGACCCAACAGAACTGGCCAAAGATTGAAAGGAGATGGATCATATGAGAGCTCCACCTCGGGCACATTCTGAGGATCCAACTATTTTTGATTGTGTGAGCAAATGAATATAAATGAAGCAACTGGGGAAAAAAAAAAAGGAAAGAGGAACGTTAGAGCTCGGCTTAAGCACCAGATTCATGCAAGTCGTCAACACATGATTTCATCTGATCTGTGGAAGCTTTTATGCAAAATGGGTGTGGAGATTTACAAGATTGGGCCTGAAGTGAACTGGTGCCCTCAGACATACTATATGTTGTACTAATTCTAAAATAATCAAAGCAAAAATAAACAAAATGACACCCCTAAAATACACAGACAAGATGATACAGGAGAAACCACATATAATTGGATAATAACCACCACAACTGTGAAGAGCAAGCAATCATGAATCACAAAACATTTGTTTGCTATGGTTTCTTTTTTTCCCCCTGCCTTTCATGGGAAAAAAAAGGTTTGTTTTTCTTCAAAATAAAAACACTGGTTTGTGGATTTGAATCACTTTTTTTTCACTCTTTGTGTAAAAAGGTCACAGTAACTACCAACAGAAGTATAAAAGGGTAATAGTTTCCGGCCTGGAAATTTGGTTGTTGAACAAAAGAACAAAAGAGACCACCTTGTATCACAGAAGACAAAATAAAGAAAACATTACATGTTTCCAACCTGCAGGTCGTAAGGAATTTTGATCACTTTGGCATTAGTGGGAGAGAAAACGTTGTGTTACTGTTTGTTTTCCTGATAGTTTAAAAGCTATTTCTTATGTCCAAATAAAAAAGGAGCATATCTCCCCTGACAAAAACTTTTAATACAAAGGCAAACAATCAGCTGGATTGTTTTACGGTAACTTGACTACGCTCTGCTGGTTCTCGCACTTAAACGACATGAAAACTAAAGTTGCATAATGGCAATGACAACATGGGCAGTGCCAGAGAAACAATATTTTGCCCGGATCCATGGCAATGTCACAGTCGTCACACGTATGGAACAAACCTTCAGAACATTAGGTCATATTTACCTCATCAGGTAAAAGTCAGAAAGGATAACTGCAGATCCTTCTAGTACAGGAGTTAATGAGCTTATTTTTAACTCGATTTTCACTCCTTTAGGTAATGAATTTAGTCCTGATCCCTAAATTGTATTTTCTCAATAGTCCATGTTGGGTTTTTTAAAAATGTATTTGCAGTGATAGATCATGTCAGTACATTCGGAAGGGGTGCAATTGCCTTATTTTCTCTGTGTAAATGTCATCTACCTAAGATTAGATTAGACCCTATGAAGGATATAAATATGTCTTGTCTGATTTCTACAAGATTTTTTCACAAAACTAATTCATTCCTCTCTGTTCAAGATAAATATTAAAAGATCATATCTACTTAGATCAGAAAGTACACATACTGTCAGGTTCAACAATATTATTTAGATGACTAAAATTATAATCCTGTTTACCTATCTAAAAATAAACACAAGGATTTTTATTTTTAGAATATCTTTTAAGAGAAAAAATTTTAAGGAAAGTTAGTTTCTCTGTGAAGCTACTTTTTTTGCTTAAAAACAGATGAAAGAAACATATCTGTGTAAGGTTTTGTCATTAAATAAATGAACATGTGAGAAGAAAAATACTTGTAGTGTAATTATGTTGCTAATTATACTACAAGAGAAATAGAATCAGCTAAGTGAAGAGTTTAGGAAGGGAAGCAGGTCACATTCTCAGAGAGTGATGCTCTGATTGGGATACTTGCTATAAATCTTTCTCATTCACTTAATTTCTTAATGGAGATTGTGTTACACACTGGCCTTGAGCTATAGCTGATGAAAATCGAACTAGTATTATGGGTGACATTTACACAACTGCTACTTTTTCTATAGTAAAAAATCAAAATTATTCATTTTATTTATTTTGGCTTGAAATGATGGTAACACTTAATAATAATGGGGGAAAGGGTGACTTAAGAACAAGGTGTTTAAAGATATTTTTAGTCAAGAGATGAAGATCAATAGTATTATACCCCTTTTAAAAACTGAAAAAAGAGAGAGAGAACTTGATATAACAGCAGAAAAGAACTCTTCTTTGAAAAAAAGAATGCCCGCCCTGGCTGGTGTGGCTCAGTGGATTGAGCATCAGCCTGCGAACCAAAAGTCACTGGTTCGATTTCCAGTCAGGAAACATGCCTGGGTTGTGGGCCAGGTCCCCAGTTGAGGCTGTGTAAGAAGAAAGCACACATTAATATTTCTCTCCTTCTCTTTCTCCCTCTCTTCCCCTTTCTCTAAAAGTAAATAAATAAAATCTTTTTAAAAAGTAAAGAGAGAGAAAGACATCAATTTGTTGTTCCCCTCATCTATGTATTCAGTGGTTGCTTCCTGTATGTGCCCTGCCTGGGAACTGTAAACCCCGGTATGGGGATGATGCTCTAACCAGCTGAGCTACCCAGCCAGGGCAACACAAGGTCCTTATATTCTTCTTGAAGTGGTACCATAACACTTGAAGGTAGTCTGTGAGAAGTTATGGATATACAAAATAAACCTTGAAGCAACCACTAAACAACAACAAGAAAAAAAAAAGAATGCTCTAGTGAAAAGTTTCAAGTAGAAGAGTTACTTAAGTCATGAAATAGGAATGAACTCCTCTCTCCTCCAGCCGAGATAGAACCTATCCCGTTAGAGTACTGGTTCTCTCTCAACCAGGACACTTGGGAATATGTGGAGGCCTTCTTGATGTTCCCACTGAGCGAACAGGGGAAGAGGTCTCCTGGTACCCTGTGCACAGAGGAGGACAGGAATGCTGCTGAACATCCTACAATGCACAAGACACCTTCTCTCCCCCGCCCCCCCCACACACACACACATGCATAATGAGTATCCAGCCCAAAATGTCAATAGCACTGAGGTTGAGAAATTTTTAGTGAGAATGATATAGGACTGGGATACGTAACACTTTCTGTAAAGGGCCAGATAAGCCTTCACAGTCTCCAACACACCATTCGCCTCTGCAGCTGCAGCACAAAAGCAGCCATAGGCCATAATGAATGTCACTGCTGTGCACCAGTAGAAGTTTCTTTACAAAACTATGGGCAGGACCCATTTGGCCCTTCTGCCTTAGTTTGTTGACTCCTGATATTGATCTTTTCTCCTTTAAAGATTCCTCTAATTCTTATTTCTGGAATTGGAAAGAATTCCAAAGACCATGCTGACTCTGTTAGTTGGAGTCTAACTTGAGGAATCACATCCAATATGAGACAAAATCCCTGCATTCCAGCAGGAAAATTAAATTTGTGAATGGCAGTCACAAATATTTTAAAATTTACTCTCTACTTTGAAAGGGAACAATTTTACCATTAAGATTTTATGATACAGACTTAAAGGTTAGACAACTTGGTCCCCTTCCCAACTACCAAAAAAAAAAAAAAAAAAGGCAAATGAACAAACAAGAGTAGATACACACATTAATTCTCTAAAGCAGAGGTTCTTACTCTATAGGTCATGGTATCTAAGAAAGTCCACAAGTAGATTCAGGGCTAATACGTTCAGGGATTTAGAAACTTGCTGAAATTGTGTGTAAAATACTGTGACTTTGTAGTACAATGTACATGTGCATTCTCATGACATCCTGGGCCTCCTGAAAATTTGAGAGTCATTGCTAAACCATACAAGATAATCCATCAGACAGCCTGTTTTCAAGAGCAGACTACTTTCAGAGGCTGCCGCATCATAAAAAGCATTGCACAATAATAGTTCAGTTCTTCGTCTCCACAGACTGAACTGGTTGTTACAGATTACTACCTAGTTTCGGATCGACTACGTGAAACTTGGCCTCCGATCTGTGTTATATTCAATTTGGTCAGATGGCAGAGGCACATTTCTAAATCTAAAGTCTTAGTATTTATCCTTTTAAACGGCCTTGTTCCAAAAAGAAGGCTTTCAGAAATGAGTGCATAGAGTGACATAACGTAAATTTTTAAAAGATGAGAAAGAGATGAAGAGGAAACACGCAGGGACACACAATGGGGCTAGTGAAAGAAAGGGTTCCACTTCAAACTCCTTCACATATTATATCAGGCATGTCATTTGATTTCTTGGCATTTCTATTTCCTAACCTTTAGAGCTGAAGTAGATGGTTTCTACATGACATTTTCCTTATACTCAGGATTTATCAGCCGTATAGTAATCAGTCAACATTTACTAAATCTCCATTGTGAATATAGCATTTCATTAGGTGGTACGGTGAGTCAGAAGAGTTTCGCCTACTGAATCATTAACCTCACTTCCTGTATTAAGTGTGATCTTTGGGGAGGTTCTTCTGTCACTGGTCCCACAGTAACAAGTTTATGAAGTCAGATTTAAGTTATATACTAACTAAAGAAAGTTCATATGAGGCTCCTCAGAATGAGAAAGCAAAAAATCGGGGAAAGAGTGATAAATGGGAGAAACAACAGAAACTCTGACAAAAAAAAAAGAACAATTACTTGCAAACACTGTTTCTTTTAGATATTACAAAACATTAGATTCAAAAAACAATAAATAAAAATAGATCTAAAATGGGAATGAAATTCTGCAAAGCTTCAACACAAGTTATAGGAGTCATCAATATGGGGGAAAATAAACAGCATCCTTTTCCTTGGAGAAAGAATGAGATATCAGGCAAGACGAAAGAATGAAGAATTTCCCTTTTAAGACTTAAACTGCCAAACAAAACAGTAGTGATTGTGCCAAAACACATTCTTCTAATACTGTATAGCTTTTCATTAAGGTGTTCTATTGAGTTTAAAGCTTCAGTTTGATTGGTTGAGAAATCCCTCCATCCATACCATACTAAGTCAGAATCTGAATATTCTATTTTTCTCCTTTTTGCTTCTGTTACATAAGATTAAATTGCTGATTCATTGTGATGCTTCTGGAGAATATAGGCATCCTTTAATTTAGGGAATATAACTACATCTTAGGTCTGTACAACAGGAGAGTAGAACTGCTCCAAGCAATGAGCATTTAGCCTCTATTTTTATGGTTGTTACTAGGCAGTCACAAACAAAAATTGATGATGAAAGAATCCAGTTAATCTATCTCATGCAATATCATTAGTCACTTCCTAGGTTCTGGAGCTCCCTAAAGCAAAGAGAGAATAAAATTTCAAAATATTACATTGCTAGTCAGTTTTATAGATATCAAGTTTGTACAGGCACCTAAATCAGAATCTATTCAAAGTAAGAAGCAGATGTTTGAATTATTCCAACAAAGTAAAATCATCTTCCCTCTCCCATGCTACAAATCCACAGCATTTTCATAAGTGTGAAAGCTGTAAAAAGGGATTGGGATTCATCGTTTAGATGATTTATAGTCCCTTTGAGTTTTTCTGCACCAAAGTGGCGGGATCTGAGGATATCACATTATTTCCTCAACTATGACAATGTGGCACGCAATTCCTCTGTATGTGACAGAGAAGTAGGCAGAAACCAGTGCCACCGAGTTTTACAATCATGAGAATCTCTCCCCTCAGCATTGTACTCTAAGGTATTCTTCCAACCGAATTAAGAACGTGGTGGAGAGAAAATTAATAACGTGAAAGAATCCATGGAGGCCACAGAAGAGGCCTTCATCTGAGATTCTTTCTCAGCTGACCTTTTTTAACATTCTATTTTTATTTATTTATTTATTTATTTTAGTTTTAGTTTTACACATTGCATTCTTCCAAAAGGTAGCTTACAGACTTTTGCACACTTCAGGGCCATTAAGACAAGTGATTATAAGATTAAACCGAGTCTGTCTGAATGATATAAATAATAAAAATGATGGTATTGCTAAAGAGTTGTTTCCTGATACTTCTTACAACTGAAATGTTTGTCTCTTTTGCATACACCCTCCTCTGAAAGATCAGAGGAACCAGAGCTATTGTTTGCTATTCTTACACAGACCCAAACTCCCACCATGCTTTGTATACGAGAGCTCTAATTACCAATACCAATAAGCGGGGGCTTCGCCGCCATGCAGTCTGCAGGTCTGTGTCACAGCAGCGGCACTTCTGCAACCTTGGTGTATAACAGGGGTGTCAAACTCACTTTCACCAGGGGCCCCATCAGCCTTGCTGTTGCCTTCAAAGGCCCGAATGTAATTTTAGGACTGTGTAAATGTAACTACTGCTTAACTAGGGGCAAGGAGCTCGGCACTGTCGCTGGATAGAAACAAGGCGCTGGGCCAGATAAAAGAAGGTGGAGGGCTGGATTCGGCCCGCGGGCCTTGTGTTTGCCACCTCTGGTGTATAGGACCAACGCTCTGCACAGGTGAGCTACTGGGCCAGGGCCAAGATAAATACTTCTTATACTGAATCCCTATTAAAAAAATGAAGAAGAAAAATCTCAACATTAAAAAACAATAACATAAACTATCTTAACTTTTTAAAAATAAAATGTTAGAATGATGCTTCAGTTGAATCTCAAATGTAAATTAATACATTAACTACTATATAGTAGTTCAGAATTTAAAATTTAATGAGGATACTTTGGAAACCAACTTGCATACTCATCTTAGGATATCATCAAAATAATGTCAATAAATTTGAGTGGCAGAGCAGCTAGAAATAGCATAGATGGAAAGGGAAGGGAAGAGGAAAGAAAGGAAAAGGAAGGAAACATAAAATAGAATGGATGGGAATGAATGGAATAGAAATAAAATTGACCGTATGTTTCAAGCAAAGGTAAATACTGTTTTGGGAAGTTTTGATTTCAGTTAAATATTCATACGTGTATTGAATATCAGAGTAAAACATATTTCTTACTGTGCTTCATAATCACATTTTCTTTTGAAAATCATCGCATCAGATCAAAACCCATGACTTGTTATCTTTAACATAGAATTGAATTCATGTCACAGTGTCAATTCAGAAATGGTTCTACAAGATTAATATTTTGAAATTAAATATGTATCTTCTCAACAGAAATATTACAAAAAACTTAGATACTTTGACTTAATCTA
>CM052548.1:21518522-21577569 GCA_028533065.1 Trachops cirrhosus
CAGTGGCTGCGAGACTCTGATTATAAGTTTGGGCTCAGTCAACCACAAGTTCTTTTTAACGGGTATATTCCTTCTTGGGGGCAACACTTCAGAGAAGTGTTCTGAATTTAATTCCAATTTTGGTGACTAAGAAAGTTATGAAAAATCCACACCCCAGTCTCCTCAACTATAAGGAGGATCATAATAACACTGCCCTCTCAGGATCATAGTAATAGCAAAGTAACATAAGTTTTATTATGCAAAATTTCCCTCTAAGATTTTGTTTCTATGACCTGAGAACCTTTTTAACAAAGTCAGATCTTTTTTTTTATTTTATTTTAGCTTATTCAGTACAGTTTCAATCGTTTATTCCCATTCCAGCCCACCCACCCATCCCTCCCCACCTCCCTTCCATTTCTAAGCCCCGTAGTTTTGTCCATGTGTCCTCTATATTTGTTCCTGTAAACCCTTCCCTTCTCCCCTGAAATTCCCTCCCCTCTCCCTTCTGGTCACTCACATCCCATCCTCCATTTCAGTGTCCTTTGTTATAATTTACTTGTTTCTTTGTTTTGTTGCTTAGGTTCCTGTTAAAGGTGAGATCATATGGTATTTGTCTTTCATTGCCTGGCCAAAGTCAGATCTTTATGCAACAAACTTACCTTGGAGGTTTGGGCTAGAATGGAGAATTGTTCCCAAAACAGGTACAAGGAGGTGCATTGTGAGTGCTCATCTGGGAGTTATTTCACATCTTTTTACATTTTTATTGTTAATTGAATTTACTGGGGTTACATAGTTAATAAAAGTATATAGGGCACAATTCTATAATACACTATCTATATATTGTGTTGTGTGTTCCCCACTCCAAGTCATATCTCCTTCCATCGCCATTCATTCCCCCTTTACCCTCTCCTGCCTCCCCCACCCTCGTTTCCCTCTGGTAGTCCTGGGAACTTCGGTTAATATCGATGAGGCTGACCACTGCCTGCACAGTAGCATTCCCAGGGCACTTATAAAGATATCAATACCCAACCAATGACACTGTATCTCTGGGGGAGTGGGCTAGGCACAGATAATTTTTCCAAGCTCCCCCTCCCCCTCTCAACCCAGGTGATCCCAATGTGCAGTCAGGTTGAGAATTACTGGGTCTATCAACCTCGGATTCTTTATTTGCAAAATACAGTTGATTATTGAACACCACAATTTCGAACTGCATGAGGCCACTTATATCCGGATTTTTTTTCTTTATATGTTATAAATGTATTTTCTATTCCCTATAATTTTCTTAGCAACACTTTTTCTCTAGCTTACTGTATAAGAATACGGGATATAATACATATAACATGTAAAATTTGTATTAACTGACTGTTTATGTTATAAGGCTTCCAGTCAAAAGTAAGCTATTAGTAATTTTAGAACTGTGTGGGGGTTCATACCCCTAACCCATGCATTGTTCAAGGGTCAACTGTAGGACTCTTTGCTCACAAATTGTTGTAAGGATTAAAGTAAACAATGTGTATAAAGTACCTGGTACATTTTAGAAATTTGATTAAGAATTCTTGCCTATTCTCAATGTCCCTCAATTAATTCCCTTACTCTCCACTAATTGCTTTGATACTAGAACTGTCTTCTTCTCAAATAATGCCTTTTCAATAGGCTTATTTATTTGTTGCTTTTGGTTGAAACAGACCAGTAGCTTTTGGCAGTGATTCAACCTCAACCCACATGGCGAGTACTGTACATTCCCCCACCCGCAGCTGGAGCTCCCCTAAGCAGAGACAGGCTCTTACAAGATGGTCCTCCCTCCCCAATAGTGATAGCTCCCAGAAAAATGTCTCCTTAAGAACACAGTAACTTTTAGTATTTCCTGCCTCGCAAACTTCTGGAACGTCTTTAAAATACAGATTCCTGAGCCCCATCCTCACTGTCTCAACTGATCTCTGGAGATGTGACCCTTGCAACTGCTTGTTTAACAGCTTCTCTGGTGATTCTTACACATGCTAACATTTGAGAAATGTTGGTACAGAGGAGAGCGACACGTATGCATATAGCGATCAGATGACACAGGTTAATCTCCTGCCTACAGTGTGCTCAGAGACCAGGGAGGGAAATAACACTGTTGAAACTTATGTTTTTAACATCTAAATAGCTGTCTGCTTTCTAAAAGACTTTCTTGACCTTGAAAATGTTTTGTTGTTTTGTGTTTGCTCTCACAATAGCTTGGGGCTGGAAGAGCTCTTAAATATAATTTAATTCAATCTTTAGTTTTATAAGAAAGGCTGCAACTTTTGCAAAGTCACCAATCTGGTGACACCATATACCTTAAGGGAAGTGACTGCCAACTCTTCTTTTAAAAGGCCAAAATGCTTCCATTGGTGAACCCATGAAGCTCCAGCCCCACACTGGCCACAGTTCATGCATACATAGCTTTGCCTCCTCTCTCTCACCTGCCCTTTTATAAAAGCAATTTCTTTTCTCTTCTAAAGTTTAGATATATATTCTATTTAACAAATTAGCAACTGCTCAGTAGTCAAAGACAGCTTCACATGAACGGCAGACTTTAAATATATAACTGAGCAAAAAAAGATATGACTACACAGGCTGTAACAGATTTGGAAATGATTTACTTTGAAAGACCTGAGACTGTTAGGGCAAAAGTTCCTTGCATGCACGTAAATGATTGTCAGAGCCAGGGGACTGCTAAATCACAGTCCCACACAAATGACACATCATCCCAGCTAACTGGCTCCCACATGGGTGAGGAAAGTCAGCAGGGAGCATTATCTGTTCACAATTCAAAAGAACCAATTCAACAGGCAATGAAAACCAAGAGCACTGGTATCATTAGACTAATCCCTCTTACAGTCATAGCTTTGGAATCTGTAAATGTACATCTACAGAGATGAGGAGCATTATACTTGTTTACTTAACTTGGCTTCTTATTATTATTGCTTTTATTTTTATTATGAAGTGTTTTTACATTTCTAAAGCTTGATTCATTAAGTAATTGCCATCCTCCTATTTGGGTCATTGGTCATATTTATTGCAAAAGAAAAATACAAATCGTTATTCAAGAGCAAATTCCACATATTTTCCACGTCCTAAACTTTTCAACCTCTCTTATTTTGTGCAGGGCTGATTCATTTCAAGGAACAGCACATTCCCCAGAGGCAATCGGACCGAAGCAGGAGAGCAACAGAACAGGTCTTCAACAGAGAGGTCCGCAGAGTTTCTGCCATTTGCTGCCCTTCGTTTTAGACCTTGTTTCTAAACATTATTAAGAAACTTTTTAAATAAACTTGTCGTCGGATTAATTAAAATCACCCTGGCTCCTAAATCATAGGGAGATTCTCTTTCACACACGCACACACACAACACACACACTCCCCTTTCCTCTTGTTCGCAGAATAAGCAGGACATTGTCTTTGAGTACTCATTTCACTGTTGAAGAAAACATAAATAAAACATGGTGGAATGGATGGATCACATCATTCACATAAAACTGCCCCATACTTGAGAAGACTATGCAGTTTACGAAGTAATGAGGTACCTAAAGTTTGTGCGTGGAAAAGTGTCCCTGCCAGCAAATAAGGTACACAAGACTCGCCTCATCTTTCTCTTTTTTCCACTACAGTCATTGTAGAGTCTAGATTATCCTTTCATAGTTGTGTTTCCTAAACAAAGCTATTTTTAAAAACTTGTGCAAAATAAACAATTCAAGATTCTTAAAAGTCAAGTATTATACCTTTGACCTTTTAAAACATTTTCCTAGAAAAGCCAGTGGACCCATAGAGAGGGAGAGAAGTGGCCAGCATTTACCGGGGGTTTACCACCACACCTTGTGTTAGGTATTGTATGTACAGAGCCCATTTTCCTCACAACGACTTTATAAGGTCAAAATTATTATCCCCACTTAACAGATAAAGTACTAGTTTCAAAGAGGTTAAATGACTTGCCCAAGATTATAAAACAATAAAGGGAAAGGACAAATTTGAACGTAGGCTGGACTGACAGACTAAAAAGACTGTGTGTTCTTGCCATACTGTTCAAAGACAAATACTTTATTCTTTGCAGATATCACAGGTTTTCCATGGTCTATGGGGTTTTGTTTGTTGATTGTTTGGGTTTTGGGGTTTAAAACCAGTGTTAACTGACTTGCCATGAATTAGCACCGTGGAACTGTGGGTTCCCTCAAGCCACCCATATTGTCTCCACCTGAAAGTTCAATTATGATGATCAGTTAGCCACCAAGCCCAATTGCCCCCTGTTGTGAGGCAGAAAACAAGGCAAGGCCAACTGAGACATGCGACTGATGAGACATCTGGAAGTGTATTGACAGGGCGGAGCATGGCTGAGCCCCTGAGAGAAGGTGCAGCGTGGTGCTGCCCGATTCCTGTCTGAAGGGACCACGGTCTCTCTGTACTCTTCAGGAGCCCGATCACATGTGGACATTGCATTGTCCGTTGGCTATCTCCTCACCCTCGTCATTTCCCAGAGAGCCAACGACACCAGAAACTTGGCTATCACAATCCTAACACATTGGAGCCTCTCGGAATCACAGGCATAAGAAAGCACGTAGGTATAGCCTCTGGGTAAGAAGAGAGAAAGTTCTGAAACAGAGGGGTTTCTTGCTTTTTGTTTTAACCATGTCATAAACCATGTCATAAGAGAGAATAACAAAATAATGGAACAACATGTCCTTCCACATCATTGTGGTTTCCCGTAATCCTTCTGGTGCCCAGTGCAAGTCCAGTGAAAAGAATGTAAACCCTGGAATCAGGCTGACCTACTTTTGCATTTCAGATAAACCATTCAGTAGTTCAATGAGCCTCTCTGAATCTCCGTGATATCACTTGTAGAACAGGGATAGTAATACCAACCTTACCACAATGTTTTGAGGATAAGAGAGAATAGAAGTAAAATGTCTGGAAGGCAGTCAGGAAACAGGACTACCATTATTGCTTGGTTACTTTAGCCCTAAAAGGGACACAGGCTGAAATCTTAGAGTTTGAAGACATCTTGGAAGTCTATTTGGATAGCTTTCCCAAAGTAGAAATAGCTATTCTAACATCCTTGACAGATACAGTTTGAATACTTTCTGCTTTAATAGACAATCTGAGGCTACTTCAATCTGTAAAACCAAAATGCTTAATATTCATTTATTTGGAGAATGAGAAAACTATCAAGTGAAGTTATTCAAATGGATTCTTATGGCAAGAAGTAAAGTACAGAGGAGTTTTGAATAGGGAAGAATAAATGAGTTAGTGAAGTGTTAAGGGGGACCACCTAGGTCATGAAGTGCATTAAATTCCTTAGAAGAACATGCTTTTATGCCCACAAACTAGCACATCAGTGCCACAGTTAACTGCAGATGTGTTCAACTGTCCTGACATACTTTTTTTTGTTCACTGTTTGAGGTAATAAACTTGTAGATTTTTCCTTTTTATACTTACCAAATAACTTCTAAATATGGAAAGACTTCAAAAGTTGTCTTTGTATTTAATTTTGAAGAAATTATTTTGTATCATTCCTGTCCTCTGGCTCCATGCAACATACCAACTCAAAAATTAGAAAATTTACCTTTCAGCAGGATCCAGTCCGTAGTTTAAAAACAACCTCAAGAGATATTCTGTGACGGTACAACTGTGTTCAAACGCAAACACCATACCGAAGGGCTGAGTCAAGGGCAGACAGCGACACGCATGCTGCAGCCAAAGCACTGGTCAATTTCCAAGACTTGATAAATGTGATCTTTGAGACCCACTGACCATGGGAAAAACACTTCTGAGATGACCGTAATGCCCCCAAATGATAACTCACCTCACATGCTAGAAATAGGTGCAAATCTGGGCCATCTGTAAATAAACTGTGGATCTGTTACACCTCTTTTATAAAATGGATTTAAGTTTAGGTATATCTGCACTTGAGAAAGGGACTAAAATAGCCACCTCTAGAGAACAAAAGTATCACCTTGTTCAAACCACTTGCAGAGCCTTAATTTGTGCTCCTTCTAGTACTTTGCTCACAACTATGACTCAAGAAGATAGCTAGTATTAAAGGGAATTATAAACATAGAACAAAAACAAGGCTCTAGAAAATTGATTAGATGACTTTTTATTTTCTTTTTTTTTCATTTTCTTTTTAAAGAGATTTTATTTATTTTTTTTTAGAGAGGGAAGAAGGAGGGAGAAAGAGAAAAACATCGATCAGTTGCCTCTCACACAACCCCAGCCAGGGAACTGGTCTGCAACCCAGGCATGTACCATGACCAGGAATCAAACCAGCAACTTTTTAGTGTGCAGGCTGGCACTCAACCCACTGAGCCACACTAGCTGGGGCTGAATTTTCTATTTTCAACACATAGTTTGATTGCTCTTTGTGCAAGGAATAATTTTTATAAAGCTGAAAAAGTGAGCACGGCTTTGTGTATCTACCCTTCTCTTATCCCCACACTTCCTGTGGTAACAATTATGTACTCTTTGGAAATAAGCAACCATACTGAAAAATTTCACAGTAGTTACTTCCTCTATTACACACCAAAGCTGAATCAAATTTAAGTCACTTTGCTTAGTAGGAGAACAGAAACAAGAAGCAAAAGCTGATCAAACATATCAAAGAATAAGCTTTTATTTCTTGGACACTCAGCTTTTCTTATTTGTTTTGTTTTGGTTTTTGGTTTTGAGGTATAATTTGTACACAGTAAAATGTACAAATCTTTAGTGTGCAGCTCAAGCAATGTTTAATGATGTATACCTCAGTAACCACCAGCCAGTTTAAGATAAGGAATATTTTCACCACCTCAGAAAGATCATTTATGCCCCTTCCCAGTCAAAGAAGTTCGTCTCAGTTCTATAATGCAACTTGGCTGTTTTCCATACTTTTCATTTATTCCTTTGTTTGAGAAATAAATAATTATATATACTGAAGAGGCTTTCATTCAATAATTAATCATAGCACAAATTTAGAGTGCTAATCATTAAGAATATAAACATAAAAATGGTAATTGTCCTGGCCTTAAAGTTCTCTCAGTCTTTTTTATTTTAGAATATTTTCAATATTTAAAGCACACCTTTTTGGAGTGCTCAATATCATTAATCATCAGGGAAATGCGAGTCAAAGACACAATGACGTACAACCTCACCCCTGTTAGAATGGTATTTTCAAAGACAAGAAATAACAAGTGTTGATGAGGATGTAGAGAAAAGGGAACTCTTGTGCTCTGTTGGTGGAAAAGTAAATTGGAACAGATATTATTTATGGAAAACAGTATGGAAGTTCCTCAAAATTAAAAAAGGAACTGTCATATAATCCAGCAACCCCACTTCTGGATTTATATCAGAAGGAAGTGAAATCAGGATCTTCAGGAGTCACCTGCAAGTCCATTCTGATTGCAGCATCATTTACAATAACCAAGATATGGGGACAAACTCAGTGTTCAACGACAGATGGGTGGGTGAAGAAATCATGGTATATACATATAAGGGAATACTATTCAACTATAAGAAAGAATGAAATCCTGCCATTTGTGACAACACAAATGAAACCAGAATGTATTATGCCAGGTGAAATAAGACAAAGAAAGACAAATACTATATGGCATCACTTTACAGGTAGAATCTTAAAAAAAAATTGAATGTTGAATTCACAGAAACAGAAAAGAATGGCAGTATTACCAGGAGCTGGGGAAAATGGGAGATGTTAGTTATAAGGAACATACTTTCAACTACACAATGAATAAATTCTGAGGATCTAAACACAGCCTGGTGACTTAGTTAATAACATTGTATTGTATACTTGAAATTCAATAAGATCTTAAGAGTTCTCACTACACACACACAAAAAAAGCATAACTAATAATGTGAGGTGATGGATATGTTAACTGTGGTAAATATTTCACAGTGAATATATATATATATGAAATCATCACAGTGTATACTTTAAATATATGTAATTTTGTTTGTCAATTATACCTCAATAAAACTGGTGGGGGAAGCACATCTTTCAGCAATTCTTAGATCAGGGATCCTACTATAGATACTGACTAGATAAACCATTAGAAATATTGGTATCTGCCCCCAAAACTGCTATATCTACCCCCCACAAAGGTAGATTTTTTTTTTAATGTGCAAAGTTTATCATTAGCAAATACTTTTTTTAAACATCTCGAAGGTTTGCCAGGGGTGTCCCATGGGCCTCACGCGGCCCAGGATGGCTATGAACGTGGTCCAACACAAAATCGTAAATTTACTTAAAACCTTTTTTTGCTCATCAGTTTCTGTTAGTGTTTGTGTGTCTAATGTGTGGCCCAAGACAACTCTTCTTCTTCCAGTGTGGCCCAGAGACGCCAAAAGGTTGGGCACCATTCTCCGCATTGGCCTTTCCACACTACATGTTTTCCCGTTTGTCAGCTCTCAAAGAGTCATTCTTTTTTCAACTGCTCCAGAACCCATTTTCTGACAAGGTTAATATGCCTCAAACTTCATACAACAGAATCATATAAAATAGTGGGAAAATAATGAGAAATAGTGAATAAAACTGCTTACCAATCTAACTGTCTCAGTTTGAGACCCATAATTATTTTTAGTAACTAAACATGTTTGCTTTCAATTATTTTCATGACTTCTATTACTTTCAATGTCAGAATAATGATCTTCTCTAGAGTATTTTCTATTTTATTTATTCTTTTAGTTTTGATTCATAGTTATTTTTCTCCTACCTTGAGTTGAATATTTCATTTATTTCCTTCCATTTTTAAAAAAAATCTCACTGAGAATGTTTTTGTTGTTGTTGTAGTTGATTTGAGAGAGAGAGAGAGAGAGGGAGAGTGAATCATGGATCTGTTACCTCCTGTACACACCCCATCCGGGACTGAACCCACACCTGTCCTTCCACTCTTGCTGTTAAATGTAGGGCTATGAATGTGCTTCTGAGTAGAAATTTGGTGGCATCCAATTTTCTTCCAAATAAGTTCGAACCAAATCTTCAAATATTTCAAAATTAAGAAATACTTCTCAAAAGACCACTCACTGAAATTATTATACACTATTTGGAAAGGATTTGGTTTGTTTTAAATTTTACTATTTCTTTCTGGTTTATTATCTATAGTCAGAGAAAGCGTTTCACTTTTCAGGATCTTTTTACATACACATGTGAACAAATATATGACCCACTTTTGGAAATATTCCATGAGCACCTGAAAAGAATTATAGTTTATTTTATTTACTATATAATTATCAATTCATGCCCATTAATTACATTGTTCAGATCCTGTACACTCCCTTATTTGGGAGTAGTGAACAGAAGGAGGTTCTGGGGAGACTAAAAGATTAAGCTATTCTTCCTGTCAATTTATCCTCTTATTTGTAAAGTTTCTTTCTATATATGTTTCTCCATTGCTAATCAGCAATATAAATTTAAATTTAATCTTATTAATGATTTTGTTGCACAAAATATTATCTCTGTTTTCTTTTTGTTAATATTATTTACTAATAAACTTGACCATTGTCATTTTATACTTTAATTACTGGGTGTCTTGGACACCAGGCTTCGAATCCTTTGTATTTACTGATATAACAAATGTGTTTAATCATTTTAAATCTTGTTTGTAAATGCCCCTTAGGTGTTCTTGTTGAATCTTGAATGTTTTGTTTTTATTCCATAATATATGAACTATTCTTTGTTTATTTTTACCTTCTGTAATTTTTTAGAAGCTACATATCCAATGTTTTCATTCTTATAGTCATTACATTTTAGTATTAAAAACACATATATTTTACAAAACTCTGGTTATCAAAGTCAAGAAGTATGTTACGTTTGAATTTACAAACACAAGATGAGAAATTCATTCCTGACTTCCTAGATTTATAAATGCAGTTTCACAATAAAGATATTGTTATGAAAGCACTATTTTTTTTTTACATTTTATGGATTTTTTCCCCAAATTTATTCTTGACATTTGTGTTGAAGGGAAGGATTGCTCCCCAGCTCCGATGTTTCCTTCTATGTAGCCTCTCCTGGTCTCTCTCCACTCGTTACTTACATCTCCCAGGAGGAGAAGAGTGGCTCATGGGAAAGAATGGGCAAGCTTCGCTCTGCCCTGGGATTTTCTTCTCGAGGGTTAACTACCCTGGGAAGTACAGGCTTCTCTCTGCTCTTCACGCCATGAGTTTTACTTGCCATGGAGAGTCCTGCCCTAAAATAGAGCACCATGACTGAACAAGTCGCCCACTTTTGAGGTTGAGTAGCTCATCCACTGGGCTCGTATCCTAAAGTATTGCTATGGGTTGAATTGTAACCTTCCAAAAGATATTTGGAAGTCCTAGCCCTCAGTACCTGTGAATATGACCTTGATTAGAAATAGGATCTTTGCAGATACAACAAGCTGAGTTCATTAGGGTGGGTCAGAATCCAGTATAACTTGTGTTCATACAAGAAGAGACACACAGGGAGAAGACTGCCATGTGACAATGGAGCAGAGATTGGAGTGACACCTCTATAAACCAAGGGACTCCAAAGATTACCGGCAAGCACCAGCAGCTAGAAGAGGCAGAAGGATTCTCCCATAGAGGTTTCAGAGGTCCCTGCCCGCAGCTTGACTTCGGACTTCAGCATCTAGACTCTGAGCCCACAGATTTCTGTTGTTTTTAGCCCCTACTTTGTTACAGCAGTCATAGGAAATGAATACTGCAACATCCTCCAATGCAGGCTTTTTCAGTACAAAAGGGAATTTTCGTACTCCCCCACTCTATGTTGTCTTATTTCTCACTTGGCTCAGGGCCCCTAAAAATCTCAATATTTTGGTGCAAGGGCTGGACATTAAAAAAAAAAAAAAAAAAAACCTTATCCTGCCATTGCAGGGAACGACAGAGCAGAAAGAAGTGCTCTGTGCGGGCTGCAGCACTCAAAAGCCAAGGCAAGAGAGTATCATATGGCAGAAGCACCGTTCCTCAGCAGGCCCCAGGGACAGAAACTTCGGAAACAGCAGCAGCAGCCACAGTTCAGGAATCGACAGAGGACCATCCAGCTGAAACCAACATGGGGACTGAGGAGGCAAAGCCGCATGTCACAATCGGAGTGTCTCAAATGGCACTGACGGAGGAGCCAGCACATACAGCAACCTTTCCCGAAGATCCAGTAAATGCATGGGCCCACGTTAACCTCTTTCCGGGAAATTTTTTTCAACTCATTTTAGGTTCTAGGTTATAATTCCAAAAATTCATATAATTAATTGACTCCCCTAGAAAGGTAAAGATAAAACCAAGAAGATTTTCTTCATCCTGATACTTTGAGTTTCTGCTTTGGTCTTTGGCAGCTCTAAGGACAGGGATATTAGGAATGTAATTTTGCCTAGAATAACTGGCTTTGGGTCTGTGGACTGTTTATTTTTATACATTTGTGTGAGGCCAGGACTGTGATGATCTCATAGATCATTCACTACTGAGACTCTTAAAAGTGGGGCACATGTCAGAGACTTGGCTGTGAACTGGATTAACTCCGGGGGTCCTAAGGAAATCCCACAGCACCCCTGAGAAAAGAGCCGCCATGGCAGCTTCCATCCAGGCAAAGAGGAACCCCTCGGGCCAGCACTGAGCAGAATACGAAATGAACAAGGACTTTGATGGCTTTGGGTTTTAACTCACAGGGTAAGACAGGGAAATTCAACTCCTTTGGGGTTTTTTATTTTGTCCGTGGACTTTAACCAACAAGGGGTACACTCTTTGAACTTTTCATATTCAACTATACCATATTTTGGCATGTATAATGCACACATTTTTGCCCAAATTTCTGAGGGAAAAATAAGGGTGCGCATTATACATGGGCAGTACTAATTCTGTATCTATATAAATGTTTTTAATCCTTTTATTTATGCTTATGCATTAAAAGTGTAAATCTAGAAGGCAATAATGATATCTGTATGCAAAATAATACCCTGGAATATGATCATCAGTTTTGTTTCTAAATATAAGTAAGTAATTTAATTAAAAATTAAAACAAAAGATTTTTTCCTGAATTTGGGGCCAAAAACATGGGTGCGCACTATACATGGAAGCACAGATACATGTCAAAATGCAGTATGTCATGTTCCTGTTGTTAGCTGTTTGGGGAATATCTCTAGGCCTCTACAGTGCATTCTGCATCCCCAAATTAATATAATTGGGGGGGCAGCAAATCCATAGTATTTCTAATTATCATATATTACATAATTAAAACCATGCAAATATTATAGTTGAGCACTTTAATATGCTGTTCCCCCCACCCTGAAGTTAGTAACTGGTTTGGTTTTATTTTTTCATTTTTTAGTTTTCTTTCTACTTTGACTGTTTGTCTAATGTGTCAAGAACGTTCAAATGGACTACCAGCACAGTTTCCAGAAAGTCAGTCCCCTTACAAAATCCTCCTGGAGACTTCTGTTGCTTTTCTAGTGAGAACGGTTGTTGTTCAGGCTTTCTACACAGCTGCAACTGTCATCTGGAAATCCCCCATTATTATCAGTCTCCCTTCTGTGCTGCACCTCTCCTTACGCAGAGTCCCACACCTTCCTTGTCTTCATTTACTCCGTTTTGGTTGAGTTCATCCTCCAGTAGCTTACTAAGAACACATGTATAAAACAGAATATTTGAAATTATTATTCAATCCTCAACCTTGATTGTTAGTTTGGCTGCAAAATCCTCCTAGTATAGAAATTATTTTCCATCCATTTTGAAGGCAATATTTCATTATCTTCAAGTTTCCCCATGTCATTATTAAGAAATCAGCAGCCACTTTAACTTCTGATCCTTTATACAATCTTTTATGATACTTTTTCTCCCTTGGAGCTGGTAGGCCTTCTCTTTGTTCCCAGTATCCTAATATATACAATGTTGTATGCTGGTAGAAATATATTTTCATCCATTGATAGAAACTCTTGATTGGGAAACTCAAAGACATAGGAAATTTGCTTGAATCATATCACTGATGATTTCATCTTCTCTGCTTTTTCTGTTTTCTATTTCTACAACTTGTACTATGCCAGCCCATGGGACTTACAGAATTGGTCTTACGATTTTTCTTACCTTTGCTTTTCTGTTTTCCAAACCTCGTACTTTTGTTCTAATTTCTTTACTATTAACTCAAGTTTATTTTCCAATATTTATATTGATATTTTTATTTCTACTAACATTAATTTCTAATAACACTTTTCTTCTCTGTATGTTCCAGTTCTATTTTCTGCAATTACTATTTCATGGATGCCTTTGCCTGTCTTATCTTTTTAAGATAATACATGCTATGTATTTTTTTAAGTTTTATTCCTCATGAATAATCTTCATTTCCTCTAAGCTGCTTTTTTCTGTTTGTCTGTTTCTCTTTTTCATGTCAGAAGGATTCCTTTGACATGTGGTAATCTGTGATTGTTTGCTCATGATCAAGAAGTACAAAAGGACTTTTCCAAAGTTCTGAGCATTTAAATAGGAATTACTAACTTTGAACTGGCTGTGTTGTTTTTCAAAAACGATAAAAGTCTGTTATACAGTGTGTGGGGAAAAATTTTTAAGAAGAAAGAAGCTCATTAATTAAGATGTAGAATGTACTTAGTTGTACTATCTAGTGGAAAAAAGTAAAGGTGCAGAAAAAGGTCCATGGAGAATGCCACCATCTGTATAAAAAGCGAGGAGTCAGAGACAGGAAGGATAGAGACTTTCCTACAGAAACACTTTTGTACATTTTGAATTTTGATTATGTGAGTATATTTCTTATGTAAGAAATAAGTGATTGTTTTAAATGCTGCAAGAGTTTCTAGGTGTGGAGCTCTTTTCAATGATTTTGTGTAGAATACTCTAAAAGTTTTCCATTTCTATATCCATATTTATTTTTGGCAGGGAAAATTTTTCTTTCACTATATCTTTTATTATTGACTTCTAATTATTCTAATCTGCCCCCAAAGTAACTGGTATGTACGTGAAGTATTAGTTATCTTCTCTGTTACAACTTCATCCCTATTCTTTTCCCCTACAAGGATGTCCATCCTTACCTTACACGTGGCCTGTTCAGTCTCATCCATTGCTTTTCTTGTTGTTCCAGCCAGGTGTCTGTTGAAACTTCTGCACCCAACACAGAATTATGTATGCGAAGAAAAACAGCTGACTTTGTTGGTGACAAACAAGACGGGCATAACCTGTCCACCAAGAATGGGACGTTGCTATGACCTTTAAAGGGCGGGAAGCCAGCCAGTGCTCAGCACATGGCAGAACGGCCAGGGGATCGATGTCACCCGGACTGTGCAGAGCATGTGTTCCACAGTAGCATCGGGCAGCCGTCGAAACATCAAGAGGAGAAAGAACAGCAGCTCCTGCTCACTCTCGTCTACTCACTGGCCCACCCAGGGTACCTCCCAGAACCTCACCCAGCTGAGGAGGGGAACAGGAGGGGACGCCAGAGGAGGAAATATGGTTTTCTGCCAACACAAACATACGGGGACTTGATGGCATTTGTATTTCAAACTATTATATGGATAATATAATTTTGAAATCTTTAAAAAGTTTTACTGAATATTGAATCTAAATCCCTTCAGCTGCTAGACAAGCATATTCAATGGCTAATTTCTTCTTTTATTTCAAAAAATGGGCACAGTATACACATCCCTGTAAATATAACTCTTAGATCTCTGTTTTAACATTTGAATTAGCATCGCAATCAGTGATACTCAGATGCTTTTGTTTGGTACACGTTACAAAACAAGCAAGTGCATTTGAATGGGTCTAGTCTGGGCCACACTCCTCACCCCAGCTACACACCCCACTGCTCTTATCTTTACACTGAACCTCATTCACACGTTTGTGCGGGCCCAAGTAGAGTTTTGAGTCTGCCAATTCTGCCTAAGTTTTCAAAGTCATTTCATGTACATTGTTTCTCTTATTCTTTACTACAACCCCACGGAGGGTTATATTAGCTACTCTCACTCTTCCTTTTCAGACCAGGAAATGTGGGCTTGCTAAAGTAAATGGTGGATCTAGAGTCAAGTTTGTTTTTTTTTTTTACCATAAAACACTGCTTTTCTAAACAGATACAGAGTAAATGTATTCTAATCACCTTGTTTTTGGTTGCTTTAAGTTTTCATGCGTAAGTTGTTAGAATATTAAAAGGCATAATAAATGATTGAGCAATTGTGAAAGAAAAAAGCATTATTATGATTGTTCACTTAATGTTCTCAATGAAGTGAAATCACATGCTGTGAATAATTTGTGGTGATGTCCTGGGCAGACACATTATGAGCACTATAAAAATGATGTATTGATAATTACCCAGGAATGTGTTCTTTATGGGCAGAATCCCAATTCTAGCCAGCTACCTTCATTTATCTTTAATTGCCAAGTACAGTTGCCTACATTTACAGTAAGGGAGATAAAGAAGAAAAGACCAGGGCAGGGGTCAGGAAAGACACTGAAAAGTCATTTGAAATCTTGAGGACTGAGTCACCAATTGAAAGGCCATCCTCAAAAAAGCCCTCAGTTTTTTGAGTTCAGAACGTAGTAAATGTCTGTTCTTTATCATCATCAAATGAAGACAAAACTGCCCCCTTCCTTGAGACGACTTAATTCTTTGAAACTAAAGATCATTCAAGAGTCTGCTAACTTCTTTTGATAGAACATTAGTGCTTTAAAATATGGAACCTCTTTGAAATGATAAGCAATTTAGCTTGAAAAATTAAGGCCCAAAGCACTGGCATCCCCAGACTGAGTGAGAGGAAGGTTTTGAAGCGGTGCACCCACCGGGGAGGAGACGCTGATCGCACAGGTAGGCGTGTGGTCATAAGGAAACAACTGGCATTTAGTTGGTTTTAAGTTGTTGTTTTTTTAAGTTCCCCACAGGTATTGCAGCCCCTTACTGCCTACACCCAAGGTGAACGCCTTCCACCCACCTACCCACACACACTCCACTCCAAAAGAGGAGCAGCACCTTGATTAAATTCTGGGCATTAGGAGCAGCACCTGTGTTCTCAATAATAATGATGACAAAGGCCAACGCAATACAGATTTTGTGGAACTCTGATAATAAAAGTGCAATTTTACATTTTTCAAACCTTACTGAGATATAATAGACATAGTTTAATTTTAAAGTCAGTGAACTGTGTCACTTAAATGAGCTTCTTGAGAAAAAGGTGAAATATTCTAATTTTTTAATAAAAATCTGTATTTATTAACATGTTTGAAATTTCTATATTGGAGTTGATGAAGTGGAAGAATTGAAAAACAAGTTGTCCTAGCATTTAAGGGACTTATGATGTCATTTTGATGAAGGAGATGACACTTTATAAAAGAGACTCACTATCCTACAAAAAGGAGAGGATTCAAGCATTTAAAAAAATATAAAAGTTTCCTGAAAATATACCAGTATAAAAGTCTCTTAATAGTAGGTACATACATAATTCATTACTAATACAATTAGGATTAAGTCATCTCCATTTCTGTTACTTGGACTAGGTGTGTATATATGTAGAACGAAAGAGAGAAACAAGATACGGAGCATGTGCATAAAAATTGATCGGATTAATTGGTATATGGACATAGTGAAACAGAGAAAAGTTCTTGGAGAAAATAGGAGTTAAATCTATTGAATCAGCATAGCAGAAAAACAAAAATGGATACTTTCTCCTGAATCAAATTTTTAGTCATAAAATGAAACAAATTTTAGCACTGAAAAATGTGCATACCAGTAATAAAATTTTACATAATGTTTGAATTTTAAGTTTAAGCAAGATATTGCTCCATAAAAACTTATCTTTATAACTGTACTACTCTCAAAAAGCATGTCTAAAAGTGTGACTATTTAAACAGTATGGAAACTACATACACTGCTATCTTAACAGAGTTTATACTTTATCCCAGGATAGAAATTCTTGTCATACTTAGAGACGTGGAAAGGTTTGAATTTGTGCTCCCTGAGCGAATGAAGTCATAACCAGCAAGCAAATTAGTAAAGGATATTAAACTTTCAGGGGCCAAATATACGCAAAACTAAACAAGGGGAGAATCTTCACTCAGATGGAAAGAGAATGTGGCCACCCCAGGAAACCTCGTGGCTTGCCTCAGCGTTGTTAACTGCAGGTTTGCTGTAGTTCAGCTTAAGTGTTTTTAGCTCTTTATGCATCCCATAGTTGCCTATTGCAATACTTTTTAGGGTGGGGGGGCATAGAGTAGTTATACAGCAATAAAGGACTGTCTTGTTGAAATCTGCTCATTCCTTACTTGTTTTTACTGCTCTCCAATGCTGACTCAAATTTACAAGCTTTCACCTAGCCCTCTCTCAGACCTGCTCAGGAAAAGATTAAGTTCACACACAGACACTGCAGTGTATGTGTAATACACACCACCACCGGTAGCCATTCTTGTGTTTCTCACAAAGTTGGAGACATCACATTTCTACCATGGGGAACGAAACACATTTAAATATGCTAAAAATTCCTTATGTGTTTCTAAAATAAATTTGGGAAAAGGCTGTGGTATGTGATGTATTGTCTTCTAGAAACAGTCCTCAAGCATCTAATGTACATATGGCACTAAGCTAGATGCCACAAAGCAGTACTTCCCCAACTGCATCTGAACTTTTGACAGCAGAATAGTGAGAAGAACTGCCTCCATGGAATTGGACAGGATGATCAACACCCTCGGGTAAGAGAGGGAGGTTGTGCTGCAGCAACGAACATCCCCAACAATGCTTAAAATCAAAAGGTTTTCTTCTACTGCCACTTTGCGTTTCTTGCAAGGTGACTGCAAAATCTGCTTAGCATCATTCCCTCTTCAAGATCCAAGCTGACAAGGAGGCAATATCTGAAAATATTGCAAATCATTTTGTGAGAATGAGAAAGAGCTCTGGAAGGCCTCACGCCAGCAATGAGATGACCTGCTCATAAATCATTAACCAGAACTAGGCATCCAGCCTTCGGGGCCAGGAAGGGTAGTTCGGGGTAGGAAGGGTAGCCTTTGGGCCCAGAAGAAGAGGAGAGACAGATCTCAGTGAGTAGTACATATCTACTCTAATTATTTTATCTTAAAATGATTCCAATTCTGCATCCTGCTTCACTCTAAATCCATTATTATAAAAATAAAGTTTTAAACTACCACCAAGCAAAACTGACAACCAATATAAATTTTTATTCTATGGCACGGGTGTGTACAATGGTCCGACGATGAAGGACCTTTTCAACCATGCAGAGTCTCACACTTTATCCTGAGGGAAATGAAAAGTTACTGAAGTAATTTAAACTGGGCTGTAAAATAATCAGAATTTTACTTTGTAAAGGTCGCTCTGTTTGCCAGTGAGGAACATATTTGGACTGTAGAGCACCTGTTTAGTCTAAGGGCAGGGAGTCCAGTGAGGAGGCTTATAGAAATCCAATGGTGGTGAATCTGAATAAAGATTCTATGATCAGATCAGACAGAAGTGGACAGATCTGAGAAACAGGAAAGTCAAACTGGAAAGATTTGTTGACTGGTTATGAAAGGTGTCTAGCCCTGGCTGGGTGGCTCATTTGGTTGGACCACAGTCCTCTACACCAAAAAAGTTGCAAGTTCGATTCTGGGCCAGGGCATTTCCTAGGTTGTATGTTCCATCTCCGGTCGGGCACTCATGGGAGGCAACTGATTGATGTTTTTTCTCTCATCAATGTTTCTCTCTCTCCCTTCCTATTTAAAATCATCATCAACAACAAATACATATCTTCAGGTGAGGATTTAAAAAAAGGGAGGGTCTAGAATGTTTCCAAGTGTTCGGGTTTGGTGAACTAAGTAGAAGATGGCATCACCGTTCTCTGAGAAGAGAATAAAGGTGGAGGAGCTGATTTAAGAAGAGATAAAGAATTCTGTTTTGGACATGTTGAATTAGAGGTGTGTAGTAAAAAAAGCACATGTTTAGATATCTAACAATTCTTGGAAAACTATTCCACCCCGTCTTAAGTCCACACAGTTCAAGTGGGACTGATCATACCCTGCAGCTTCAGGCCAGAGGAATCCATCCCCTGGGATCAGGAGTGGACATGTGACCCCAGCTGGCCCAATCAGAGCTTTTCCTGTGATGTTTTTTCCCCCAACTCTTTTTGAGAAAGCAGTTTGGTCTTTTCACTGTAATCCCTAATTGAAAGAATGATATAAGCCTATAGCTGCTGGTAGCCATCATTGTCACAATATGGAAAGAAGATGACTGAGAATAAACCCACACAGACAAAACAGGAGACAAGATAATTACTGACAGTCTGTAAACTCCTGGGTTTGGCTATGTCTACCTACTTACAGAAAGCAATAGATTCTTATTTCTGTTTAAGCTACACTAAACAACTTCCTTTCGTTTGCAACAGAAAAGACCTGACTAATCCCTGATGGGAGTGGGACACCCAAAAGGAGTCACCTAGAAGTCATTTGAAGCACTTGAAACTCTAGAATTACTAGTGCATCTATCAGGGATTGGAAAAAGGAACGTTTTAATTGGAGAAATATTCAACTCAATCTCTAGGCTTTCTCCTGATTCTAAGGTTCTATGAAAATACACTTAACATTTCCCCAGAAAAATTATTTCCTTCCTTCTCCTTCAAGGTGAAATTATTTTAACACCATTCTTTCATTTCTTCCCTTGACTAATGATTATTCTTAAAGAGCTACTTAGTAGGGTTAAGAATGGAATAGGAGAACCAGGAAGATGAGAGTTCAGAAGATATTGTTCAGAATAGAAAGCACACTAAGTTAGCACTATTCCTAGAAAACAAAATAGCCCTAAGTTGTTTGGAGATTGTTTCCCCCTTCTTTATATTTTATATTAGTTCTAGTTAAGTTGCATAATATCAATCCAGCATGGGCTGATTAAAGAAGTGTGAAGTTTGCATGAATGTTTGGAATCAAATGATCTGAAGGGAGACTGCTAAGATGAGATATACTAGCAGCCATGATACCAGCCCGAGTCCTGGTTTGGAAACTGGAGATTTCCTATCACATTTAGCTCACATAAGAGCCTAAGAACTTTCCTGTCCTTCTAATGTGTCTACATACGAGTGTGATGCCTCCTCCTCCAGGCAATATGCCTTTTTGAGGGCTGAGCCTCTGGTGTAATCATTGTGATGTCTCTTTCCATTAACCTCCCTCCCCAGTATCTGGTACAGAGCTTTGCACACAATAAGCATGAAATAAACATCCACCAAGAGTATTAAAATGTAAAAAGCAGAATCTTCTGGAAAACTCACAATCATATATACTTATCAGAAAAAGAAATCACACAGATGTTTTTATAACAAGCAGAATCCAAATTAGTCATTCATGATTTCTGCTGATCATATTAGAATCACCTCAACTTAAAAAATACCACTCCAAATATCACTGGCTTTTTCCCATATAAGCAATATTTAAACACGAAACAAGCTTGGAAGGGAAATAAAAGCCTTTAGCTAGCTGCAGGTGATTCTTTATTAGAAACAATTTCCTCTGAGTGAGTAGTCCTGCTAGCATTCCCTGGGAATTAACCTTCTCTGCTGTTTGTTACCCAATGTGTTGCATGAATAAAAAGTATGCATGATAGAGCTTCCTGTAGTCACCGAACCCGAAGGAAATATGAGCATATAGCAGCCTCTGACTCAGCAAAAACAGGTGCTGGGCATCATTCTACTACAGAGGGACACACTAGCTGATTCAGAAAGCTCATGCTCATCACAGGAAAAAGAAGCAAGTCAGCACTAAGTAAGCAAGGCCTCCTTTAAATTAATCATTCTTCTTTTAAATTTAAATTTGCATATATTTGAGTCACAACTTTATGATAACAGTATGGTTTCTGAGCCTTTGAGATTTTTTTTAAAGATTTTTATTTCATTTTTAGAGAGAGGGGAAAGGAGGGAGAACAAGACGGGGAGAAACATCAATTGGTTACCTCTTGCAAGACCCCAACTGGAGACCTGGCCCTCAGGAATCAAACTGGCAACCTTTTGGTTTGCGGGATGACACCCAACCCACTGAGCCACAATAGTTAGGGTGCCTTTTAGGTCTTTAGAAGAAACACACATTGTAAATATGAATGCTAATAAAGCAAAGCATGGGAGCATTAGAGCAGTTGAAATGATCTCTGGTTTCACAAGTTGTTCCTTTCATATTATCAAGTCAACCTCAGCAATGAGGGCAATATTCTCTCTTCATCTGTCTCTAGTCTTTTGTGGAGTGGTTAAAGAAGATAGAGATGCAGACAAATACGGAGAGAAGAGGAATTGGACGAGGAAGGGGAAAAGGGAAAGAAAGAACGTTCATGAACATTAACATAGAATGTTAATTGCACAAAATATTATTGACATTAATACCCACCACAGGGGACAAAACCAGAAGGTACACACTTCAACATCAACAATAGAAGTTGAAAGAACATCAACATCTGTTGCAAAACTTAATGGTGAGTTTCAAAGTAGCATACTCAAAGATGGTAATTTCACATGTGTAGCTTACCAAGGATGCATGTGCCTATCATTTTACGAGGCATAACTTTTCATTTAGATCAAATAATTCTCCCTACTTGCATTCCAAATTTTCTTTCACATGTGAAAAAAGTGAAGCGATGACTGTCAATGTGTTGATTTCATTAGCAGAAGAACTTTGTGAACATGAAAATCATGCTTGTTTATATCAGTAATATTAGATACTCCAAATTAAAAAAAGTTAATTCCAGCAATGGCTCAGTAACTTAATTTTTTTCATGAATACAATAAAGTTTTTAGAGGCTTCTTTTGTAAGTATTTGGAAATATTTGACTTCGTTGTGAATACTATTGCAAATCCACTTAAGATTCAGCACTGAAGATTAAGTGTTTTTCATGTGGTGATAATACAGAAACAAACGTGGGAGAGCACAGCGTCGTTACTGAACACAGCATTCCTACTAAACGACGCTTTGGTGCAGATGTGTTCTAGGAACTGCCATTGTGTCCCACAGTTCGTAACTGCATATAAAACGTTGTGATAATGTACTGGTCATAATAGAAGCATTTTCATTTACACAAAGTAACTAAACTACTAAATAATTGAATGTAAAAATTATTTCAGCATAGAAGTAAATTCTTTCTCTCTTTGCTGCCTGACATCAGTTGGAGTTTAGAAGTGTCTTTTTAAAATATTAATTTGTAAATCAACAAAAGTATCCCAGAATGGTAATGTGCTTTCTATAAACACAGTCCTCAAAATTTTCATTGTTTTTTGCTTAGAATCAGCTAGACAACTTTAATCAGAGCAGTCAATACATTAGGCACCAAAAACCTTCAAATTTTGAGGCTTTCTATAAATTGAAATGATTGGAAATAAAGCTCACAAATATGAAGGCATTGAAATTGATCCTTACACAAGCAAAAAGAAACTGAACATATTAAATGATGAGAGTTCACTCTTTATACAAGATCTGATCGTGAAATTCTATAATTGTGTTTTAGAATAATTTAATTTGTAAGGAGCATATTTTGATAGAGCTCCTTTAGTTATTGGGGAAAAATCATGTTTTATACAGAGGTAAAAAGAAATTGAGGAGGCCTATGATTTTATAATATTAAAATTTGTACAATAATCCAAAAATTATAAATGAAGATGAGTACGTCAGAGAGTTTTTGTCTACAAAAATATTTTTATAACAGATGATTTAAATAAAGGGGAAAAGAGAAATGGAAAAAGTGGAGCTCAAATATTTAAACAGTTCATTACACCTCTTTAAAAAAGAGAGAACGGAGACGAGGATGACCTTAATTAACAGAATTTGCTCTAAACTAATCACTTATCCCTACCGGGGATGGACAGAACATTTGTCACTTGAAATATTGTGTTTTACAAAGAAGAATAAAGAAGTTGTCATAATTTCAAATTTTAGTTCATAAAATGCAACACTGGAGAAGACTGCACACAATTTTATGGAACAGTCCAGATAATAAGACCACATTGAAAAAAGTACATTCTTTTGAAAACTAATGGAGATAGATACAACAAAGGACTCTTCAAATTTGCGAACATAGGTCAAGAATAGTTATTTTACTTACATTGTTTTATTGCTCAGCAAATCAGTATAGTGAGAACTAATTTTTTTTCTTACCCACATAAATAATATTATTATTTTTAGAAAGAATTTCATTTTTGAAAAGACTTTTAAAAAGCCACCAATTTGTTAATAATTATTTCAAACATATATAGTTTTACTCATCACATTGCATATATAAAAGAATGAATTTTGCAATATGCAAATTATGCTTCAATAATCTAATTTTTTAGTTACATAATGTTATTTAGTCTTAGCATACCCCTCCCCTTTTCACTGTCAAAATTGTCTTGGCTTGCATAATAAATTAGATGTTCACATGTTCATAACAAAAACTTTATTTTCATTATTTATTCATTTATTTAGTTATTTATTTATCTTTATCTTCACCCAAGGATATTCCCTCATTATTTTTTTAGAGAGAAAAAAAGGGAGAGACAGAAACATTGATGTGAGAGAAGCCTCAGTTGGTTGCACCTGGACAAGCCTGGACTGGGGGTTGAACCTGCAACCCTTCATTTACAGAACAACACTCCAACTAACTGAGCCACACCAGCCAGGGCCATAACAAAAATTTTAAAAGAGTTACCTAAACTTACTTTTTTCAGGTTGGTTATCCCCCAGTCCTCTCATGTGATATTATTATTGATTGTTTCCAAGTGATGCATATTGTTATTAGGTTAATATAGATTTGGATTAAATTTGCATTAATAAAAGCTGAGTGAATAGCATAGTCACCTGTGTTGGCTCCCTGTTATTTCTTGGTGCCAGAGTCACATGTGGGACTGGTGGTCATACAGGCGGCTCAGCGCTTTTGGTTCTTAAAACCCGGGTCAGACATTCATGCGGGGACCAAGGGCTGACTTATAGAAAATACGATATCACGAACACACGCTCACAACAGGGTGGAATTGGTCAACTGTGTTGAGTGCTAGAGAGAAGCTGGGTAAAAGGGCAGTAGAACACTAAGTTGGCAAAATGCATATTAGTGGTATCTTTAAAAGAAATGGCTTCAGTGGAGTGATTATCTCATTTACTTCTCAAAATAATACTTCACTTTCTGTATTATTGTCTCCATTATATACATGAGGAAAAGTGAAGCTAAGAACAGTTAAGTATATTGGTGAGATCACCAAGTTAGTAAGTGATGGTGTTGGGATTTTAACCCAAGAGTCTAATTTCAAATACCAAGCCTGTTCAACTGACCAAGCAACAAAAAATTAGTCATAAAAATCTCTGCAAAACAAAAATTAAATATTAACAATTAAATTAATATTTAAGAGATTGAATATTTAAAAGACTTAAAAATTTTAAAATTACCACCCTCAGTCAACTCCGAATACCCAATATTCCAGAGAGACAGAGGAAGAACTCTTTAATCAAGGAGAAGCTTCGCCCATATCATTGGTGAATCCTCACATTCAACCACATCTGTCATCTACGCTTCAGAAAGCGGGTTTGTCAGGCAGAAGAACAACATAAACATCCGGGAGGCTGCAGTGGTGATTAGCTCAGTGGTTTTTAAAGCTCAGTGTGCAGATCATGGGGGTGGGAGATGCAGATTCCTGGGCTCCACTCGCAGACATTCTGATTCAGTAGCTCAGCTTGGCGCCTAGGAATTTGTTTCTTTCACTGCAGATGGTTGTTAAACCACCACCGAAAACGGTGAGAGCAGCATCAAAAAGGAAACGGGGTACAGCGAGGGAAGGCCAGAGGAGCCAAAATCAACCTCTGCCGACTTCCCGGCTGTGCCAAGGGCTGGCCCCGGAGGAGAGGCATACGGAGTGTGGGTAACGGGATTTCATGTCTTTGGGTGGGAAATATCTGAGCGTGCCAAATGTCAATATTGTGTTTCATCTGAGAGTCTCTGTTCACTTTCTCCTGCCACACCTTTCAAACTGTGATGATAGAACAATAACAAGCCTGTGTTTTTTGGTTCCATCAGAGCTATTTTTTACATATCTCCTAAAAATCGTACTCATTGTTAATCAAATTTAAATTTATTAGTATGATGTGGCTGGAAAAAGCAAGGGTAGCCAAAAGCAAGGCTCTTTGGTCTTTCTCCATGATTGTCTTTTTTTGTTGTTTGTTTGTTTTTGTTTAACCTCAAAAATATGCTCTCTTGTGGCTATCAAAGGGGAAAAGAAAAAGAAAATAGCAAATGTGGAGAAACTGGAACCCTTATGCTCTGTTAGTGAAAATGTAAAATGATTCAGCCACTGCAGAAAACATTATGGCATTCCTCAGAGATTTAAAAATGGAATTACCATACAAGCCAGCAATTCTACTTCTGGGTATGCACCCAGAAGAATCGAAAGCAGGGACCCACACAGATTCTTGTGCACCCTGTTCACAGCAGCGTTACTCACAATGGCTGGAAGGTGGGAGCAGCCCATGTCCGCGTATGGATGAATAGACATTATGCCAGGTGAAATAATCAGTCACAAAATGATGAACGTGATTTGTATGACTCCCTTGTGTGGGGTACCTGAGTTAGTCAAATTTATGAAACAGAAAGTAGAGTGGTGGTTTCTAGGAACTGGGAGGTGGGCAAAATGGGGAGTTAATATTTAATGGGTACAGAGTTTCAGTTTTGCAAGATGAAGAGTTCTGGAGATGGACGGTGGTGCTGGTGGCACCTGTGAATGCACTTAAAACTACTGAGTGGCACACACAAAATGGTTTGGACAGTAAATTCTATGTGTATTTTACCATAAATTTAAAAAAAAACAAAGTAAAAAAAAGTACAATGACTGAATAACAATCAACATTGATCAAACCAGAAAAAAATACCCTATTTTATATGGCAAATTTCTATTAAATATCAATAGTTCAAAGTGCCTCACATTTTGATCTAGTGCTCAATAGTAAATGCCATAAGGGTTAACAGTGGAATTTGGAAATATTTTCAGTACTATGACTCCATTTTATAAGTAAGCAAGTTCGATCAGAGAAGAAATAGCTAAGGCTTATCTCCAAACCTGGGGCAGTCCATTTATCAAAAAAAAGTGATGAAGCAAGGTGGAAGGGGGGCAAAACAACGCAGCACTCAGTCCTGATTGTGCCTCTGGCTGGTGGCTGGCCTTCCAGACCACGTGCCCTCTCTGAGCCTTCGTCTTGGGTAAAACAGCAGGTTAATCAGACGCATGCCGATGCTGTCCCACAAACTAACCTTGATAAGTCGGTGTGATTGCCTGCTTCCTTAAAGAAGAGTTCAACAAAACACAGCAAAATAGAAATGCAGCCAATTCTTATCTCTTCTAAGAGAGGGAAGTATTTCTGCAAATCATCCAAAAGCTATGTTTACCTGCCATACAGTTTAATGAGGGTGTAATAAACTATAACCGGCAGATCCAACTCAAAAAGATCTGAGAACCTGCTCGATCTTTCCATCATTTAAAACATTAAGCTGAACTAAGCACTGCCATCTTGGTTTGCTTGTTATAGCTCATACCTAATCAAGAGGGAAGGAGTGTGTAGTCAAGCTGGGGCAGAGAAATAAGTGAGTGTTTTGCTCTAGAAGTTCTTTCTGGTTAGCCAAATTGAGCATCAAGAGCTTCCAGCCTCTTTCTAATTTTCTGCTGGATTACAGATTGAGCTAACAGATACTCTACCAATAAACACACAAGTTCGTATTTACAGAACAGCTGCAAAGAGACCAGCACTGAATTACGCACCTAGGGAATCCCAAAGAATATTATACATAGTCCCCCAGCTTTAAGGAATTTAACATCTATTTGCTGAGGGAAAACACTAATACGCCTGAAGATACACAAAGAAAAAATGTTAATAAGTGTGCTTCGATGCTAACATTTCTAGTTAGAGGAAAGGAAATATGCTCCATAAGAAGAATCAGCCTTTGCAATCTATGTGGTGAGCTGAGACAAAAGCTGGGAATAAGCCCTTCAAATTGGGCGCACTGTCTGAGCAGCTCTCACCTCTGTGACCACACTGCTTGAAAACTAGATCTAGCTACCCACCCTTTGCTAGGAAGGCAGTATAATGATAGGCAAGATTAAATTTCAGGGGCAGCTCAGAGGACATTTTAAAAATCTGATTTTCAAGTTCCTAAGGGGAGTCAACTTTTTAAGAAGAGTTCTTTAACGTGTTTTTGAAATTTTTTGTAACCTCTAAGGAAATATTTTTAAATTGGACTGGACAAAGAACAGAGACTCTTAATGGCAGTTTTTCATTGTGTCTGAAAATTAGTTAGGAAAATGGACAAATCCTATGGGTCTTGTCTTCTTCGAGATTTTTTTCATAAACAAAAGACAAGTTCCTTATAATGGAAAATGAGTTCCAAGATACACAACTTAAGAGAAATATGGGAAAGGAATTATTTTTCTCCAAAATACTTTCCTTTCTTCTCCTTGTTCTACATTGGTTATTGAAGTGGCTTTTTCCCCCCTTGATAGAACAATAGACTCTTATTTACACAAAATAAATGGTGTAAGCAATCAAAAAACACTTCCCTAATGGAAGACAGATAAAAGAGAGAGAGGGAGAGAGAACCCAATCCCTAATAAAAACAAAGACTATCCTCAGCACTGTAGTTCGTATTCAAATGGAAAAAAAATAAAATGAGCTTTTAGCATAATGATTTTACTGTTTAGAGAGTACCATCCCCATTTTCACATTTCAAAACATGTGCCAAACAACTCAGAGGTATTGGAGAATGCGTGAGGAAGATCAGAGAAGGACTTTTTGGCAGACCAGCCTAATTTTGCCACGGGCACAGACGGTTATGAAATTAAAAAGCTGTTCCTTAAGCGGGAAGGTGTGTCTGTTTGTCCCTTGAATACCAAGACTTCTATTTGAGTTTTGTTTTCAACTAGATGATTGGAACATTTAATTGCAGATCTAGCAGCTGTGGGTAAAACTGTGAAACTACAGGTAACAGTCCCTTTAGTGAGTTCCTGCTGTGCACCGGGCGCTTTACACAGCACAGGGTTCAGTCTTCACAGCAGGGAAGATACTATCCATACAACCTTACAGATGCAGAAGACTGAGGCCTAAATGCTTAAATAATTACCCGTATTTTTACTGTGTATACTGTACACTTTTTTGCCCAATTTTTTGAGGGAAAAACAAGGATGCCCATTATACATGGGTATAATGATAACATACCATGAGTATAATAATAATCCCATGTATAATGTGCACAAAATGTGGGTACGCATTATACATGGCAAATACAGTAACCCATGATCATACAACTTATTAACGGATCCAGGACTTGATTGCAGTTATTTTTTTGGTTCAAAAGCCATTATTTAACTCCCCTTTCTTCACTACTACTACCTCTCCAGTGAAAGAGTTCAGATGAGGAACCCCAAAATATTCCGTTTTGGCATCTTGATTATTTTGAGCTGAAGGTACTTGAGAAACAGCAGATGAAGGGCTGTCTGACCTCCCCCTTTCTACCTAACAGTGGGTGAGTAGATTTCCCAAGAGAAAGGTGCCCTTATTTTGCCAAAAAACGAAGAGTGTTCTTATCACTGGAGACTGGGAGTCGAAGCAAAAATGGGCTTGTAAAAACAAATTTACTAAAATAAACTTGATCTTCCCTGACTTTCCCCTATATGTCTCTTTGTCACTGTCCCACAGTTTACTGCCTCTAGCCCGAGCCCCTTTGTCTTGTCACATCCTCACAATTTCTCACTCTGTGTTTAAAAAGTTATATAAGCTTTGGGACCTCATGGCTTCTTTGGGTCTTCATTTTCCTTTTGAAGACTCCCGTGTGCATGTAACAATATTATTTAAAATGTGTATGTTTCTCTTCTGTTAATCAGCCTTATATTAGCATAATCCTCAGGCCCAGCCACAGAACTTCTAGGAGGGGACAGAAAAGATTTTCTTCCCCTACACCATCTGCCCTGAGTTCTCATACTTCTCTAGGGTCTTCCTGTCATGGAGGAAATAAAAACAATTCCCATAACTTGTTAATGATTTAATGTGTTATCTGTCCAAGAATCATACGGGAGAGAATAATATTTAAACTTGGGTCTCCAGTGGCAACATTTCAAAGCAGCTGGAAAGGAAGGATTCTTACAGCTAAGGTGAAATTTGGTCACACCTTTCAAACCACCCCACAGGGGGCCACTGTGTTGCACAACTCCAGGGTCAGGTACGTGGGAATCTAAGAGAATGGTGGCCTGAGAAGTCACCTAGGGTGCTGCAGACCCCACATCATCATCGATTGTTAGCAACCAAAGAGGTCTTATTGATTATGTCATTGCAATATCTACTTATTTTCAGAAGAGAAAAATCGAATCCTAAGAGGTTAAGTAACTGCTCTATTGATATCAGAGCTAGAGTTAAAATTAACGTCTCAGGTAGGGGAGAGGGCAGAATTCCAGGAGGGAATGAGGGAACCAAGCAGAAGAGTCAAGTTTGCTAGACTTCCAACTGGGTCTCACAGTTGATGTTTGAAAAAAGTGAACACACCCACACCCTGCCTCCATTTGGCAACTCATTTGACGACTCAGAAGGTTAAGGATTGACCCTATAAATCAAATTAAGTTTATCTCAAAGGCAGGGAACAGAATCACAGTCCAGGTACAAGTGTTCCTTCTCAGAAAAAGGTCATGAATGTTTCAACTCCCAACTTGCCAACTCTAAAATCAATCTTCCAAGAATCAGGGGTCCAATTAGTCCTCTAGATTAGGAAGTGTTTCTCACTTTTAGAAGGAAAGTGAACAGTTTTGGAAATTTTGCTCTGTCTCCTAACTGCAGTTTTTGCTAGCAAGCTGGAGCTGCACTGTGGTTCTTTCAAATTGTAACTGCTTGGTTTCCAGGGAAGTGCCTCAAGACTTCTAGAAAACATTTGATTTACTTATTACCAGATGACCCACCTCAAGACCGAGAGAAGATAGAAGGAGGGCAAACACGACTGAAAAGGAGTTGGGGGATTGTTGCCCTACCTGCTCATTGTCAACTTCTTGGGCTCCTCCACGGAAAACATGACCTGCCTCCAGTGTTCTCCTTGAAAATAGGGGTCCACTCTTTCCCAATAAATTATGTTGAATGCCCAGGTATGCAGAGAGTTCTGTAACTCCCCAAATCTATAGAAAGCTCCCTGAGAGAAGTTTCAGCATTGGGGATGTTCCTCTTTTGCAAACCATTTGGGATGGCAATGACAGTCACGATTGCTGTGAATGCCCCATCTAAAACTGCTGTGCAAAACATGGACCACTGAGGCACAGACATTTCATCAAAACAATGTTATTTTGTTAAAAGAATGAAACAGACGCTGGCACAAGCACTACTAAGTGCAAAGCGTAAGAGCTGGAGCTGAAGAAACTAGATTTGTTAGAACTTGGATTTTGTTTTAAAAGCATTGTCATTTTCCTGGGAAGCCATTGGCTAAGACTCTCCTCTCTACAGCACAGCGTGGTAGAAGGTGCCCATTACCCACTGGAATCTAGAACCACTTTCAATTCTGTTTGCTAGTCTTCTTCTATGGCATGTCATCGCCAACTTTCTTACGAAAAGAGACAAGGGAAGAATGAACAAGAGTTTAGAGAAATATAAAGATGTTTTATCTCTAATCTTAAAAGGTGGCTTATGGAAGCCTGCATGTTCTGTTCACACATATTTCAATAATGGGTCACAATTCCCTGCAGCTCGGAGAAAGGCTTTAAGAGTGTGCTCAAATTATGGAAGTTTTTAGAAAGCCTCCATCTTTGTCCTGGGCACCAGCTCTCCCTGGAGTGACAGTAAGAAGAGTGGGTAGGAGAGGCGCCAGAGAAAGGTGTGTGTGTGTGCTCAAGCAGGAGGGGAACTACAAGGCAAGAGAACTGACCCGCCCTTCCACTCAGCTCCCCACCCCACTGTGTTGAGCAAAGGCAGATGCTCGATTACCACCACAGCCCGACTTTAGCCTAGTCTTTCAAGTCTATGCTTACAGGGCACACAAAGAATTGGCAGAATCTATGAAGTCAGAAATGTTTGCCTAGACTGAAAAAAATTGGAGGTAAACCTCATGAAGGCTTACCCAACACACTTTCCCAGCACCAAAGATAACAGGGGTATAGTTGCACTGATGGCCACTCCACCCTGGACACTCCCACAAAATGAGACTCCACCTTAGAACATAGAGAGTGCCAATATCATCGGTGACACCGCTCGTGTCTCGAAAGAAGAAAATCTTCCAGGGCCTCTGCAGTTTGGTGCTGAGTTATTGGAAGAGTTCAGATTCTTCACACAAGGCACCCTGAGAATATCTGATACCCAGTTTGGAGGGGGATTTTTTGTTATTATTTTAATTGATTTGAGAGAGAGAGAGAGAGAGAGAGAGAGAGAGAGAGAGAAACATAGATTTGTTGTTCCACTTAACTTTGCATTCATTGGTTGATTCTTGTATGTGTCCTGACTGGGAACCAAACCACAACCTTGGTTTATCAGGACAGTGCTCTAATCAACTGAGTTACCTGGCCAGGGCTTGATGCCCAATTTGAATACAGTGCCCACCTATTAGATGATTCCTTTGTATAATTTTTAAAGTGAACCTACCCACCTTTCAATTTTTTGTATAGGAAAGATTTCTCTGGTTAATTTTTTTCAATTCGATAGTCATTTATCGAGCCGCCATTATATTTCAAGCCCATAGGGAGATACAGTCCCTGCTACAGAAGGGAAACTAAACTTGTGAACAAAGACACTAAGAAACATGTGAAAAGTAAAGATTGACTACTAGAGGTGAGGTGGGGACAGAACTGAGTAAATTTTTTAAGCCAGTTTTCTAAGTAAAATTCCTTTCCTAAAAGATTTGTTGTTTAGCTATTTGACACCAGTTTCTAATGGAATTCCTGAGTAGGATACTAATTTCCTACAAATCCCCTCAGCTAAACTCCCATTTTATAAATTAGTATATCATTCAGTCATTCAACAGTTACTTGAGCACCCACTATGTATATCTCTTGACTTTTAGATCACAAATATATGGTTTAATGAGCCTCAAGCTATTCAGAAAATTTCAATCCTTGTGTAGAAGTATCTGGGTCTTTTGCTTGTTATTCTTTGCTCAGCTCTCTGGAAAGAATTCTACAAGAGCCTGGGTGAGACATCTAAAATAAAAATAAAAACCACCTTACCAATCCCAGGAAATTTTTACATCAGCATATCAAATTATATCCAAATAGCCAATATGAAAATTGCTATCCAGATTTCATAGCATAATCAAACAATAACAAGGAAAAAAGTTCTTTCAAAATATGATCGAGGTAAGATAACCAACAATGTTTATCTTCCCCTGAGCTATTGTGATGATTAATAAGATAATGTTCACAAAAGACTTTGAAGGAGTAATGTAATGTACTTTGAAGCATTATTGTTTTTTTTATTAATGAGTTTTGATTCTGACAGCTGCCAATTGCACTGCAGCCACAGTAAACCCTTGGTCATCCCCACGAAGAAGAGAAATATGATACAAGAAAGTTGATAGTATACAGTGGTGGATAATACTTGCTCCAGGATAAAGCCAAATTCTGCTAAAGACAGAAGCTATGGGTAAATCAACTAGAAAACAATCAGGAGGGACAGGTAGTGTTAGGATAAGACCAAAGCTGGTAGAGAAGGAAACACACTTCAAATGCACTTACAAAACCCTTACAGAGATAACCCAAGAGCTCCCCATGCCAACCCAAAGTTCATTGCATTGCATTCATTCATTCACTCATATTTTTATTTAAAACATTAAGCATCTCTGTGTGCCAGGCAAAGTGCTAAGTGCTGAGAATATAAAAACAAATAAAACAGCCTCTGTTTTCCAGAGGCTTACTCTTTCCTGGGGAGCAGAGAAGAAAAGCATGTAAAAAATACTCGAGTCCTGACTGGTGGAGCTCAGTCGATTGGGAATTGTTCTGCAAACAAAAGGTCGCCAATTTGATTCCCGGTCAGGGAACATTCCTGGGTTGCTGGTTTGGTCCCTGGTCCGGCACTTACAAAAAACAACCTATTGATGCTTCTCTCTCACATTGATGTTTCTCTCCCACTCTTTTTCCCTCCCTTCCCCTCTCTCTAAAAGTTAATGAATAAAATCTTTTAAAAAATACTTGATATTGAAGAATTGCAGAGAGGGTATATGAAAGAAATAGGTACAGAGGGCACAAGAGAAAGAAGGGCTGTGTTTTCAGGGAAGGAAAGTACTTAGAGGAACTCAAAAAAGATGGTGTCTTGGTCTCTTCCAGCTTAGAGGAAGTCTAGCAGATGATAAAGCTCACATCTGATAAAGACACGTACCTCACCATGGCCAGGCGGCTCGGTTGGAGCACCATCCTGTATACCAAAAGGTTGCAGGTTTGATTCCCAGTCAGGCACATACCTTGGCTGCAGATTCAGTGCCCAGTTGGGGTGCATGTAGGAGGCAACTGATCAATGTTTCTCTCTCTCTCTCTCTCTCTCTCTCTCTCTCCCCCCCTCCCTCCCTCTCAAAATCAATATGAGAATATTAAAAAAAGACATACCTGACAACAGCTCCATTGAAGACACTTCAGGGGCGTATCCTATCAATAGTGATGACTATGCTTCTGCCTCAGGTTCGGGCCTGATGAGGACATGCAGAGTCCCGAGCTGACTACATCTCAACCACTTCTAAGGATACCGCTCACTAGCGCTGCTCCAAAAGTGGAAGCCACAATGCTGAAGATGCAGAACAAAATACCTGCTCAGATGAAGTCACCTGGAGAAACTGATGAAAGAGAAAGTTCACCTCTCTGACTCAGAAAGAAAAATGGACCCAGCCCTGGCCAGGTGGCTCATTTGGCTGTAGTGTCATCCCATACACCGAAAGGTTGCAGGTTTGATCCCCAGTCAGGACACATACCCAAGTAACAGGCTCGATCCCTGGCCAGGGCGTGTAAGGGAGGTAACCAACTGATGTTCTTTCTCACCTCAATGTTTCTCTCTCTCTCCCTTCCTTTCTCTCTAAAAACTCAATAAAACACATCCTCAAGTGAATATTTTTTAAAAAGAGAAAGAAAAATAGACCCAGCTCAAGAGGATACAAATGTGTATACTGAGAAACACCCAGACAATCTGTTTAAAAGAACAGAAGTCCTGGCAGCTGCCATTTCTGATGAAGTGATCAGCTTCCTCTTTGCAATTTTCCTTATCCTGCTGGTGGTGTATCCTGCGCATGAGAAAGAAAAAGGAAGGAAGTTATGACCTTGGAGAATGCAAACCATACAGTGCTGCTTATCAGGAGGCCCCTACTAAGAAGTTTTGTATGAGAAACTCCCACTTAGTCTATTAATGAGGTCACTGAACTTTTAAAAATATTTTGCGTTGGAGAAAATAAAAAGAAAGACGGTGTCCTAAAGGAAAGATAGGGCAGGAAAAAAGCATTTCAGGCAGAAGAGACATTGGTCACATAAACTTCCTAGAGTTTAACCAGCAACCACTCCAGACACAGCGACCATGGACACGAGAAAAGGTTTTTAAGAAGCCCAAAGTGAAAGGTACAGCTTGGTCAGAAGATAAGGACCAGCTCTAGAAATTAAGATTTACCCTAAAGGTATTGAGAACCCTCCAAAGTTTTTAAGCAGGTAATAAGATCATATATGTGGTTTAAGGGAGATTTCTCCAATAGCGGCATCAAATTTGGATTGGAAACAAGGCTGGGCCTATTGGAATTGTCCTAGTGAACAATTTCAAGGAATCAAAAGGAAGGACCAAATTTCTATGTGAAGGAGGTAACATCAGACTTGGATATTAATATGAGGAGGAGAGAGGGGAAGGAAGTACAGTCATGCTCCAGTTAACAACAGGGATACGTTCTGAGAAACGGGCTGTCAGGCGACTTTGTTGTGCGAACGTCACAGAGTGCCCTTACACAAACCTGGATGATGAAGCCTCCTGCACAGCTAGGCTACATGGTACAGCCTGCTGCTCCTAGACTACAAGCCTGTGCATCATGTTACTGTACAAAACAACACGAGATTAAATGAAGCACAAAAGAAAATGATGCCATCAAGAGGCTGCTGCTGGGGTCACACAGCATACTGTTATACGGCAAACTTTCTTTTTAATAATTAGAAAGAGGACACTCTAAAATCGTGATAAACTATATAGTATAGTAAATACATAAACCAGTTTATTAACATTAACAATCATTTATTATCATTATCAAATATTATGTATTGTGCATAATTGTATGTGCTATATATATTTATTTTTACTAAAATTCAGTATTTTAATTTAGCCTACATGCATTTTGGTTAAGGAGAATTAAGATTTTCAAATCTTAAGATTTTAATTAAGTTTTCAAATAGAACTCAATTTTTTCTCACTCTATGATTTCACCCTGCAGTTCGCTATAATATACTTTTCACACAATACCTACTGGCAGTGCGGTTTGTTGACGCCAGCATCACCGCACACACGTGAGCAACGCATTGGGCCACGACGTTATGGTGGCTACCCGTCACTCGGCAGCAGAAAGTTTTCAGCTCCATTGTAATCCATGAGACCACCATCGTGTATGCAGTCTATGATCGACTGAAAAGTCGTTATGCAGTGCATGTCTACATCATGAAAGTCATTCCCATGTTCACGACTTGGGTGGCAGAGTCAGGAACAAAGAGAGGGAAAGGAGAGAAGGGAAAAGCCAGGGAGTTAGAAAGTTCCCGTTTCCCTTCTCCCGTAGTTCCGATCTCAGTGCCTAGCCTCCCCACTCATCTGGTTCCCAAGGTGCCCGTGCGCTTCAGATTACACCACGCAGAAACGGGGCTCCAGAAATAGTCCTCTCCCCTCATTCTCTCCCGGGTTTACTGCTCTCTAAGGCTGCCCTAAAATATGCATTCAAAGGGGCAAAGTTATTTTAGGGGCAAACTTCAAATGATGTTTCCATCACTCCCCTTCCAGATTCCTTTATGGCCCCTAAATACATATAAAGGTTCAAATTAAGTTCAGGAGACTTAAAGCACTTTTGAATGGTGAACTTTAGCATTAAGGCTGTCTTTATTTCTTATTTCGTTTCATGTGTTAAATATTAACTTGAATTTTATAAGCATTAGGAGACTTAACAAGTAGTATTTACACTTACCAAAGAAAAACATGTTTACAGTAACAAATATCTCAAATGTGCTCACATGACAAATATACATTCCATGGCACAAACTTTAGAACATGAAGAAATACCCCAGTATAATTAGTGTGCCATAATCACATGGGCATTCTACTGTTAAACAAATCAAACATCAAAAACTTTTTAAAAATCTTCAACCAAACATGTAGTTTAAGATTATATAAGGATCCTTTTTTTTTTATTTTAAAAATTAACATTTATTGGAGAACTCAAAATATGATTTAATAAAATGTGATTCAGTATTCTCTAAAGTAAAAAAGATATGAGGAAATCATAGTAAACTTAATACTGCCAACTTCTATTGTGTTAAAATAATTTTAAATGTTTAGGAAAAATTTTAAAGCTGTGTAAGAAGCAGAAGGCAAGTTGCAAAATGCTGAAAGAGCTTAGCCAGGAAATAAAATAGCACGGATACTCTGCGAATACCCTAAATCCTCCATAAATGTTAGCTTCTCACCTTCCTCTGCCTACTCATCCAACCAGGCAAATACATATATTACTAGTTAGGTCAGATAAGAGAATGGATAAAGTCCAAATCTTGTTGCCATGGTAGCCGAGAGTCAGAATAAGACCACCATGGCCAAATAGAATGATTAGAGCTTCTCCTTCACTTTTCCTCACGTGCGGTTTTGCAATAGGAGAAAAGGACACAAGGGTTTCAAGCCTGTGAAAATAAATTTGTCCTCTTTGCAAAAGGAAATACAGAAAAAGAAACAGAAAGAGATTCAGAAGAGCCAGAGCTATATCTTCTCTCAGATAACATTAAGAGAGATTAACAAGCAATGCCTTCTCTCTAATAAGTTCTGTGCACCTAATAAAAAATGCTTAAAAACCAAAGCAAAAACACTATGCATTCTCTAGGCAAGAAGAGCCTGACAAGTTTCTGTTTTAGGGGAAAAAAATCAAGGCAATTAAAGAATGTTCTATTTCACCCAGGCAAGGAAGATGACATTAAGTTGTCATTGAAAATAGTATAGTGAGGAGGGTATCAATCCATATCAAAGATGGTATTATTAGATCCTGGTTTAATGAATGGTCTCACGTCTTTAGGGGTACCCATAAAAAACAATTGTTCTCCTGTTCTCCTGGCTGCTGTATTAGTTTCCTAGGGTTGCCATCACAAAGTACCACAAAGTGGGTGGCTTAAAACAACAGAAATTTGTTCTCTCGCTGTTCTAGATATACAAAATCAAGGTATAGACTGGGCTATGCTCCCTCTGGAGAGAAAATTTCCTTGCTTCTTACTGGCTTGTGAAAATAGTTACCAATCCTTGGCTTCCCTTTGTTTCCAGCTGAATTATTCCAATCCTTTGCCACTGTCCTCACAAGGCATTCTCTCTATACACCATATCTCTGGGTCCAATTTTCCTTTTTCTTTTAAGGACCCTAATCATATTGGATTGGAGCCCACCTTAATTCAGTATGACTTGATTTTAACATGGTTACATCTGAAAGACCCTATTTTTAGATAAGTTCACATTCACAGGTCCTGGGGATTAAGATTTCAACATAGCTTTTGGGGGAGACACAATTCAACCCATAACTGCTTCTACTACTGTGATTTGTCAAATCCTCCTCTCCTGCTGAGTAACAGTTCCCTTACAGTCTCTCAGTCTGATTCCATAGTTTTTCAGGCACACACATTAGTCCATACAGTTTCATCTAGGTTTGTAAGATTCAGTCCACTTCATGTAATTCCATGTAATCCAGAGCTTACTTCCCCACCCAGTCGGAGTCTGTTCTCTGATTTCCATAATCTAAAGGTGAAGAGTATACTCAGCTTTCTCTCATGCCCTCTCTTTTCCCCAGACCTTAGCTCTGATGTTGGGTTAAAATGCAAGGAGAGGAAAACGTCCATTTCCTACTCATATGACTACACATGATGAGACAAGATGGACCTGAATGGTCAAGCCTACGAATGAACTTTTCACAAGAGTCCCTTATAGGCTCACGGTGAGTATGAGGTGGCCATTTCCCTAGGCGGTGATGGTATCTTTTGAGATTCAGTCACATGGATGATCCTTGGCCGCCAGGAAAGCTCACATTCCCCTACTGGCCTCTCTCCTTGCTCAGTGCTGTTGTGGTCCTCCACAAATCTGGACTCCCATTCTCATCCATCTTCCACAGAACCCACCCCTGGGGGCAACAAGCAAAGGGAAGACATACTCTACATATAGCTTGCAAATAAGAAACTTGAAGCAGATAGCCTTTGTCCCCCATGATAAAGTGAGCTGTCTACATGCATGACACCTGTCTCCCACCAGCAGAACCCAAATTTCATGTGATATAGCACTATGGTCAACTACAAACTTGTCTTCTCAGCTTCTCTGGCAGTTTGGCTGGCTATTGGACTTGGTTTTGGCCGGTGAGAAATAAGTAGACATGGAGATTCAGAGATAGCTTTTGATATCCTGATAAAAGGAAGCACTTTTGTCTGGTGTCCTCTTTCCCATCTTCTTGCCTCAGAAGCAGCCATGGTGTCTGCAGAGCAGCAGCTATCTTGAGACCATAAAGTGCAGCCATGAAGGGCCCTGGCCGAGTGGCTCAGTTGCTTGGAGCATCATCCTATATACCAGAAAATTGGAGGTTCAATCCCTGGTCAGGACACATACTTAGGTTGCAGGTTCCATCTTTGGTTGGACACATGCAGAAGGCAGTCCCTTGATGATGTTTCTCCCTCTCTCTCTCCCCCTTCTCTCTCTATAAAATCAATAAACTTTCTGGGTGAGGATTTTTAGAAAATGTAAGCATGAAGGATTACATAGTGCAGCCCTAATATCATCCATGCAATCAATTAAAGCTAGTAGCAGCCTCCAGAGGCCTTATCATGTGAGAAAATTAAAGGCCTACCTGGCCCTGGCTGGTGTAGTTCAGTGGACTGAGCACAGCCCTGGGAACCAAAGGGTCACCAGTTTGATTCCCACTCAAGGCACATGACTGGGTTGCGGGCCAGGTCCCCAGTGCAGGGTATGTGAGAGGCAATCACACATTGATGTTTCTTTCTCTCCCTTTTGCTCTCCCTCCCTAAAAATAAATAAAATCTTTAATAAAAATTTAAAAATAAAGGCCTGTTTGTTTAATCACTGTTAGTTGGGTTCTCTGTTACCTGAAGTTGAGGCACCCTTGCTTCAATTCAGCCAGGGCTGGTTTAGCAGCTAGATGCTCTTTTCCCCACGGGGGTGGCTCTGAAGGATCAGGAAGAACACACACAAGAACAACACAGATTCTCCCTCCCCCTTCCTGCGAGTTGAAAAGCTGCCACATATTGCCAATCAAGAACTCTCCTGGTCCCTAAATGTAATTGCTATATCCATATCCCTTCTCAGCCCAGCTCTCCAAATCTACCATCAATGACCTGTGACTACATTTTCCTAAGGAATTCTATGACCGTTTTGGTTGGTCATAGTTGTTTCGTGAACATAATAATCCAGGTCCCCTTACACCTTTATAACAGTGCAGGGTCCTAAGGAGCGCTTCCTCAGTCTGTCTGAACAGGAAGTGAAATTGTGTTGGGAACCGCCCTGCCTGATTTCAGAAGCTGTAACCGCCACCAAAGCTAAGGCTGAGGGAGTGACCTTGGAATGTAAGCCACCAAGGAGACAAAAGCTTATCTCCCTGGCAGGATCGCTGCTTCTGCTCCTCCTTCCATAACAGGCCCCCAATGTTTGGTCAGATAGCCAATGACAGGTAAGATTCCCCAAGGGGGGAGCAACCTAAGACAGGCACAATCACATGGGAGGCCCCCAAGGAAGGACTTTGGGGGATACAGCAAAAGGGGGCAAGGACCCTCACCCCTCGACTTTCACAAAGTCTGAGTCCTCATTCTGTGTAGAAGAAGTCTCCTAATCTCTTGGCTGCCTCACTTCCCTTGCTCCACCTAAGCCTGAAACAATGACTGCCTTACTTCCCTTGCTCCACCAGCCCTGTGCTGGAAAGGGCGGGTTCCCTGGGCAATCAGGCCTAAGAAAGAATATGTAAAATCCTGTGAAACCTGCTTTGTTTAGAATGCTGTCAATTAAATGATAAGGGTCCAAGCAAGAAGTGAGTTTGTTCCTCAAAGCTTTACAGCTCTTTAGCTATCTGACCTGGACACAAAATAGACCCTCAGAGTTCTTTGTTATCTATTGTTTGATCCTCACTACCTGAAAATGATTAATGAGCTTTATCTATAATCCTGTGCAAATGAAGCCAATAAAAGCCCATTGAGGAACAGGCTCCTGGCCCTTCTCCTTTGAGAGATTGGCCACCTTTCCTCCCCAAGCAGATCATGTATTGGTAGACTCATTCTTATCCGTGGTGGCAGGGGGAGGGGGGGAGGGGGGAGCCTGCGGGCAGAGCCCCCCCACAAAATTGTATAGACAGTATGCTCACATCCACATAAAAGCTCAAATTAAATAAGTGAATAAACAAAAAAACCATGGAAATCTACCAGATTGTGAAAGCTCTCCTCAAGCAGTGAAGATTTTTCTTTTTAATTTTTCTTGAGATGTCTGTGTTATTCATGTTTTTTATAATGAACAAAAATTTAAAAAATCTTTTTAAGCTAAGACAAGAATAATAACAATGAATAATTAAAATAGTGGGAATTTTCCTCACATCCCAACTGCAGAAGTGTACAGAATGTGTATATCGGTGCTACAGGTCTGCGCCAGGCTGTGAACCACGTGGTAATGATTTGCCGCCTGAAGAAAAGGTGGAGCGGCTCCCAAGGGCTCCTACAAAATTCCCCCCTCCGCCCAGCAAAGCCGAGGGTTTGGCAGCTGCTCTAAGACGTTTCTCCCACCTGATTCTCAGCCATCTTAGGTTCTTCTGGAGTGAAATCTTCTTACCTTCATCTTCCTTGATAATATCTTCTCAGGAGAAATCTTCATTTCAAAACTTTCCCATTTGAAGCCAGGAACCTGGAGTCTTCTGAGTCCCCCAAACGGAAGAAAGCAGAGGTGATGGTGCCATCACCTGGATATCCACCACTGTCGTCTGTTGAAGAGGGGCTTCTTTAAAAAGCTGTTTTCTCTTTTCATTTTATAAAAACACTGTAGTGTTTCCATAAATATTTTAGTTCGATTTATATTTTGCAATATGTATTTGTGATTACGAAGAAAACACATGAAATGGTGCGAGCAGAACTAGAAGGGTCAGTCTGACTTGCACCTCAGATCCCCCAACCCGCCTCCCCAAAATAAACTGCATCAATAGCTTGTTGAGAAATTTTTCATACAAATGAGTGCATGCAGGCATTTATCTTTCTCGTCTCTCACACTCAAAGAGAGGGTTTTATACACAACTGGTCTCTACCTTGCTCTGTTTGCTGAACGGAATACCTCGGAAACGTTGCCTTCCAGTAGATTCATGCAGATATATTCATTCTTTTAATCAACTACATATTAATCTAAAGCAATTCACACTGTGATTTATTTAAATAATCTCATAGTTTTGGACAGTTAGAGAATTTATCATTTTTGTGAGTACATACAGTGCTATAATTAAAGCCATTTTAAATGTATATATTTGGGGGAAGTCCCAAAACATGTAGTTGGGGGATCAAAAGATAGATGTTTTATTAAAACTGCCAATTTCTCTCCAAAATTTCTAGAAGTGCATGTTCTCATACACAACGCATGTCAGTGCTGATCCCCACATCCTTGCCAAGCTGAGAAGAACAGAGGTTTCGGTTTTTAAATGACATTCTTTAAATATTTTTTAAACTAGTATCAAAATCAATACAGAGTACAGAGTGCTCAGTGCCAAATTTCAGCACATTAGGTATCCAGCGTGCTGATGTGTCCGCACAAACTTACCAGTGCAGCTTTCCCTGGCACTTCTGGGCACGCGTTCATATTTGACTTCTACGTGTATCACTCATTGTACAGTTCATGTTTATAATTCACACTTTCTGGGCCCCGCTTATGACAAGCATGGCTCCACAGCTGTCCTGTTCCTGGATCAGCCGTGCTGGACAGATGTCATGGGCGTCACCCATCAGCCCCTGTGCTCATCTCAGCGCCATACTTAGTGCTGTGTCACACCATGTAAACATCTTATAGAAAGTTTTAGCTCCTATGGTAAGTTTGAACGGTTTTAACCTATCTGCCTTGGATTTATGTTAGCTTTACACACTACTTCTATTACCTGCTGTATGAACTGGAGTGCACATGGGCTTTCATTTTTTTTAAAAAGTAGCATTCTTACAGTTTGAGATGATAAAAATATGAAAACAACTGTATCCATCAATACTGAACTAATTAAATTAATTTGATTTAGTGACTAAATCTATTATTATGTGACATTAAAAATGAGATTGATATAAATATGAGATAATAAATACATCTTTCATGTCTACTGGTTAGTGAAAGAAGCAAAGTACAGAACAATTTATTGTATTCTATTTGTAGTGTTCTTTTTTAAAGTTATATGTCTCTGGAAGCTTATATAAGATTGTCAAAACAATTGTTTGCTCTGATGAAGAAGATGGGGGCTGGGGAATAGAAGTGTGAGAGAGACTTCTCATTATCTACACTTTTGCGTAATTGTTTTTCCCATTTAGCTGCGATTTTAAATATATACATTTAGGAAGAATAAGTGTGGAAATAGGTTTCAGAAAAGGAAGAAGCTGTACACAAAGCCCATGAATTTGTAAAAGAGATAGGGTCATATTCAGGTGTTCACCCCAAACATTATTTATTACTTAAGAGAGGATTATATACTAGATACACCTAAAACATTCAGAGGAAGAAATGACAGTATAAGAAGGAACAGATATTACTTAAATTAAATTTAAAAGCTAGAAGAACTATAAAAATACAGCAGTTAAAATTTTTATTGTGATATAAAAAGCACAAAACATAAACTTACCCACTTAACAGTTTTTTAAGTGTACAATACACACTTGTTCCCTATATGTACATGGCTGTACAACAGAGCTCTAGAACTTTTCCACCTCGCGTGACCAAAACTCTATACCCACTGAACAACTCCATTTCCCTTTCCCCCAACCCCTGCTACTACTCTTTTGTTTTTGTGAGTTCTACTAATTTGGATAACTTATGTAAGTGGAAGCAGACACTATTCATCTTTTGATGGTGGCTTATTTTACTTAGCACGTCCTCAAGAGTCATCCATGTTGTAGCAAATGCCAGGCTTTCCTTATCACATTTTCTTTATCCATTTACACTTGATGGACATTTAAGTTGCTTCCACATCTTAGCTATTGTGAGGAACGCTGCAGTGAACTTGAGTATGCAAAGGTCTCTTTAAGATATTGTTTTCATCCTTTTAGATATATACCCAGAGTAGAAATGCTAGATAATATGATCATTCTATTTTTAATTTTTTTAGTAACCCTGTACTGATTTTCATAGCAACTGAACCATTTTACAATTCCACCTACAGTGTAGGAGGGTCCCAGTTTCTCCACATTCTTGCCAACACTGCTATTTTCTGGGGATTTTGTTGTTTTGTTTTGTCTTGTTTTTTTTGACAGTGGCCATCCTAACCTGTGTAAGGTAATATCTCCTTGTGGTTCTGACTTGAATTTCCCTGATGATTAGTGATGCTAAATGTCTTTTCTGCTTTGGTCATTTGTATATCTTCTTTGAAGAAATGTCTATTCAAGTCCTTCGCCCATTTTTAAATTGGGTTATTTGTTTTTCTCATTGAGTTATAGTACTTCTTTATATTAGTTGTATTCTGGATATTAACTCTTATCTGATATACGGTATGCAAATATTTTCTTCTATTTCATAAATGCCTTTTCGTTTTACTGATCATTTCCTTTGCTGAGCAGAAATTTTTAAGTCTGATGCCATCCCATTTGTTGATTTTGCTTTTCTGCTTGTGCTTTGGTGTCATATTAAAAAAAAAATCATTACCCATTCCAATGTCATGAAGCTTTTCCCCTGTGTTTTCTTCTAGGAGTTATATAGTTATGTTTTTAGGTCTTTAATTCATATTGAGTTACTTTTTGTGTATGGTATAAGGGTCCATCTTTATTCTTTTGCATGTGGATATCTAGTTTTTCCAATACTATTTAGGGATGAGACTATCCTTTCACCATCATGTAGTCTTAGTGCACTTAAGGAAGATCATTTGACCATCCACACTAGGCCTTATTTCTGGGTACTTTATGCTGTTCCATTGGTCTATATGTCTTATCTTCATGCAAGAACCATACTGTTTTGTTTACTGTAGCTTTATAACATGTTTTGAAATTGGGAAACTTACAGCCTCCAGCTTTTTTCTTCTCTTTCAAGATTATTTTGACTATTCCCAGTTCTTTGAGATTTTTAGTTTTAGATTTTTTTAATTTCTGCAAAAAATGCCATTGAGATTTTGATAGGGATCACTCTGTAGATTACTTTGTGTAATATGGACATTTTAACATTATTAATTCTTCCAATCCATAAACACAGGAGATTTTTTCTTTGTGTGTGTGTGTGTGTGTGTGTTTAATTTCTTTAAGTAATGTTTCTTAATTTTCAGTCTACAAGTCTTTGCCTCCTTGGTTTAGTTTATTCCTAAATATTCTATTATTTTTGAAGCTGTCACAAATGAGACTCTTTTCTTAATTTCCTTTGTTGAGTTGTTTATTGTGCAAAAAGAAAAAAAAAACACAACTGATTTTTTAGTGTTAACTTTAGATCCTGCAATTTTGCTGAATTCATTTATTAGTTCAAAGAGTTTCTTTGTGGAATATTTTGGGTTTTCTTCATATAATATAATGTCATCTGTGAATAGAGATAATTTTACTTCTTTCTTTCCAATTTGGATGCCTTTTATTTCTTCTTGTCTAACTTGTCTGGCTATTACTATCATAACTCTGTTGAATAAAAGTGGCAAGAGTAGATATCCTTGTTTTGTTCCTGATCTTAGAGCAAACTCTCCTTTTTTCACAATTGAATGTAATGTTAGCATCATGGGTGGCCTTTATTATGTTGAGATCATTTTCTCCTGAACCTTGAAAAAATTAACCATTATTGTTAGAGACAATAATGCATTTTTTTGCCTTCTTAAAGAGACCATTGAACATAATTTACTCTTTTTGATAATTCAGGGTCATCCTTTAAACTTTATTTACTACTGTTATATAATAACATGATACTATCATGGGTCGAAATATATTTTCCCTTAAAAATCATTTGCTCCAGACAGATACTACTAGAAAAGAAACTATAAACCAATAACAAAACAACAGTAATATGTGTCAGAGATCAGGAAAGGTGTTTTAATGTTAAATTAACAAGATATAACCATAGTAGTTTTTGCCCACAACACAGATATCCTGGAAACCAAGTGTGTAGTGTGTGGTTTTAAGCCTAATTCATGTAAGATTAAGAGAGCTGCAGACCAAACACATCATCTTCCGTTTTAGAAACACTCACAGCTCCCAACACAGTGTGGAGTGGCGGCAAAGCTGTCCAAGAAAACCTACCTGTTTTGATCCCTGCGTCCCTTTGGAGTTGAGAGTGATTTTGTGCACTTGTTTAGAAAGCATTAAATAGAAATTGCCCATTAGCACTTCCGTCTAAAATGGCAAAATCAATTTTGGTATACAAAGAAAAGGAAATTTTTTTGGCTTCTGCAATGAATTCTTTTTCCCCCTCTCTTCATTTAATATTTGTTTTGCTAATTCTTCTATGTCTCTGTTGATGGTATTTACTGTTCAGTTGCTAATGTAGTTTTTGGTCTTTAAAGCTTTTAACCTTTCATCTTTGGTAATTCAAGTGGGTTTTAGAAATCTTTTTCACTTTCTCCATGTCCAAAATTGATCCTCAATCAAACTCACTTTCAAATGGCCTGAACACTATGTTACCTATGAAGTACTCAGAATCAGAGGCCTTGCTGAACTGTCTGGTCAGTGACCTTTTCATTAGTGCTGGTTAGTGTCATTTTTTCCCTTTTTCTTCTTCTGGTTAGTGGTGTCTGTTTTCCTTCCTTCCTTCCTTCCTTCCTTCCTTCCTTCCTTCCTTCCTTCCTTCCTTCCTCCCTCCCTCCCTCCCTCTTTTCTTCCTTCTTTCTTTCTTTTTCTCTTTCTTTTGGAGGAAGTAGTAGGGGTAAGAGAGACAGGGGCTGCTGGACTTGGATAGTGAATCTGTTGGAGTCATAGGAAAAAGGCATATTTCAGGAAGCCATATTCTTTGTTTTTGTCTTTGGTTGGTTTATTGCTTTTTAAATAATTCAATTATTCACATCTAATTTTGAGAACTTGAGTTATCTGGGTTTTTCAAATGGATATCCACATTTCTGAATCACTGAGGTAATTTTTGCTACAAATTGTGGTAGAAATTTTAACTGCGAAGTTATTTCCCGTCATGGCAAACAGCTTAATTGAGAAGCTCGTTTATCCCCTCGGCCTTCAAAAAATCCCAATGTACCAAGATTTAATCCAATTTAAATTCCTATGTATGATAAATTCTTCAGTGATGTAATAACACCATCCTTTTTTCCAATGACATAGAAGTTGTGGAAACACGTTTTTACCATGTCTTTCTTTAAAAAAAAATCCTCTTTCCAAAGTTTTGCAGCACACTTGCTCAAATATAACATCTCTGGGTGTTTTGGGTTTTTGTTGTTGTTGTTTTAATTATACGAATCTTTTTATAAAAGGATTTTGAGGTAGAGCCTAGCACATTCCATTCACGCACTGCAGTGATTAATTCCTATTGCTGCTCAGTCACTTGTTACTTTATTTTTAGGGGCAAATTTATAGCAAGTCTTGGATCACATGTACACTGGTATTTGAAGTATCTGCAGCTGCTTGCATAGCAGAAGTTCCAAGCTACATTCCTGTTGTGAATCATAGGTTTGTGAGGATGGTACCACACTAGCGAGAAAAAGAATTATCTTTATGGAAGTGTGCATGCTCTCACACACATACACAAATCTCCCGAGGATTCCTAGTATGCAAAACTGAGAACATCCTGTAAGTGTCTTATCAGGCAAAGAGGAAGAGGTCACTTTCCAAGAATGTTATTTACATCTAGGCACCTTATTCTGAGATCAAAACTCTTTGATACTTCTGAATATATACATGCATGTCCGTCTACATTTAAATAGGAATACATGTATCTACGTCTATATGTCACATAGAAATACCTGTATGCCCCATAAATAACCAAATCAAGTCCTGCCAATTTTGAAATTTGTGGGTGTTATCCTCTTAGTTCACCATGGAACTGCCATTGGGTAATTTGTACGAAGACATTCCAGTGAGGTGTGGCCGTCTCTCACGTGGTAATAGAGAATTTATCAAGGCCTTTCTAGTCCAATCACCAAAATCTGCTCTGTATCCATAAGGGCCTAAATCACACAGATATCTTTACAAGTCACAGTGTTTATAATGAAAGTTAAGCATTCAGACCCTGGGGTCAGATGACCTGAGCTCTGTTTCCTAACTGAGGAGCCTTGGGCAAGTGCCTTGTTTCTCAGTCTTGTTATTTGCCTACCTCAGGGCACTGCTGATCAATGAAATGAGATAAAGTACATAAAAATGCTTAAGAAAGTTTGGGCTCTTAGTAAGTCCTGAGTACATACAAGCTATTTTTGCTCCTCTGAAGAAGCAAGAAAGAAGACTGGAGCTGAGGTAGTGTTCTTGACTGAGATGAGTGGGGAGGAAAGCCACCATTGGAACAGGTGCGTGGTGGAAATGAACATATGTCTCTTCAAGTAATATCCAGCAGAACACTTAAAATTCTTTAGTGATGGTATGATCTTTGAGGATGAAGGCCTCTTGAGCAAAGATGGTCTCCACCTCAAGGAGAAAAGGAAAACTGTCTCTCCTGAAGGCTGGCTAAACTAAGGGAAGAAAGTACTTATCTAGACTTACTTGGGACTGATATTCAATGTCTCCTGTATTCACAAGTTATATAGCTGGGATATAAAATGCCTTACTACTTTTAATCCTAAGAAATAGTTTGCTTTGCCAACCGAACCCAAGAAGTTTGAGGGTTTTATGTTTCCCTGCTTGGCCAAGAAGGTTGTGTCCATTTCTGGGCCATGTCAGTGTTTTCCGCAGGGGATTGATCCATGAGTGAGTAGGATTGATCCATAGTGAGTGACTATGATCCATTCAACAACATATATGAACATTTGTTTCATTCAAGGCAAGAATCACCCAGTTCTGGAGCAACTAACCACAAATGTCTCACCATTGTCACTGTGTTGACACTTTTTCTTCCACAGAGGTGTGTTTACCCTTCACTTTTTTAAAAAATTGATTTAAGAGAAAGAAAGAAAGAGAGAAAAATGTCGATTCATTTTTCCCCTTATCCATGCACTCATTTATTGATTCTTGTATGTGCCCTGACCAGGGATCAAACCCACAACTTTGGCATATTGGGTCAATGCTCTAACCAACTGAGGACCTGGCCAGTGTCCTTACCATTCTTTTTTTTTTTTTTTGAAAGATTTTATTTATTTTATTTTATTTATTTTAGAGAAGGAGAAGGGAGGGAGAAAGAGTGGGAGAGAAACATTGATCAGGTGTCTCTCCTCTGCATCCTGACCGGAGACTGAACTCATAACCCAGGCATGTGCCCTAACTGGGAATCGAACCGGTAACCTTCCACTTTGTGGAACAGCGCACAACCAACAGAGCCACACTGGTCAGGGCAACCCTTCACTTTTATAGGTCCCTCCTGAGGCCCTAGAGAGTACCCAGCAATGTGTTTACATTACATGTTTTTGTGAAATCTGCAAGTAAAATATTTTAACTGCAATTGGGATAGACTGTTGTCACATTCCCACTGAAGCTTCTGCTTTGACACAGTCCTCTCCTGTTAGACAGTGTTGGAAAGGTCATAGGCTTTGGGGGGAATCTGTCCAAGCCAGTGGTTCTCAATGACAGGCTGGCAGGAGTGATTTTGCTCTCCAGGGGACATTTGGAAATGCCTAGAGACCTTTTTGGTTACTTACCACTGAGTGCGTATTATTGGCATCTAGGAAAATAAAGACAGGCATGTTGCTAAACATCCTACAATGCACAGGACAGGCTCCCACCTCAAAGAATTACCTGGTCCCAAATGTCTGCAGTGACATGGTTGAGAAACTCTTAGCTAAGGGGAGATTGAATAGAGGATATACTATTTAGTTCAATTTTGATGCATATATTTATTCAGTTTGTAGTTACTCCTCTCCTTGTGTAAAAATAATACTCCTAAAATCCATTGTACTTACTCCCCTCGTGTTGTGACAGAAAGGGGCAAAAGAATGAAAGAGTCGTGTTACTTTACAAAAGTGGAACTGTGTCCGAAGATGTTCTAAGTTTGTAGGTGTCGGAGAAGGAGCGAGGTTCAGAGAAGCCAAAGCTAGTCTTTGAAATTCCTCTAGTCACAGGACATCTAAAATTGTACATGGAGGATTTTGATTCTTATCCATATTGAGTCCAAAAGAGATACCTCTTGACAGAATATACTCAGCAAAGGAGCAAGTCCAATTACACACTTGCTGTACATTTTTTTTCCTTTTTTCGTGGGAAATGAACAAAAAAAAACTTAGAATTCTTATGTTTGTAGGGTATAGCTCTGTAGCAGTAAAGTTACAGGTTTTACACATCCCATCAACAAAAACAACAAAAAACACATTTTGATCAGCCATACTGGAGGAAAGGCTGATTTATCTTTCCAGCCTCTCTACAGAAAATAATATTACAAAAGTAGTTATATGTAGAGAGGGTCAAAAATAGGAAGAAAAAACATGTAGAAAAAAAGTATTACAGAGGTGTACCAGATAGTTAATAAAAATAGTGTCATATTTATAAATTTTGTGATGTTTGGCATATTTGTCCAATTATATTTTCAGTTTTCTTTTTCTTAAAAAAGGATCCAAAGGTGCTCTGGGCTCTGTAGTTTATATTTCCAAAAACTCTCCTTTGTGAGATCATCCTGTGTGTGTATGTGGGTTTGTGTGTGTAAAGTATATGTATCTAACCTTTACTTTTCCACCAAGCTCACCCAGACCAAGTCCTCACCACTCTCAGACTCTCATAAGTAAGCTCCGCTTGCCTTCCTGAACCCAGACTCTGCTCCCTCATGTCTAGTCCCTAGACCTTTTGGGAAGTGCTCCTGTCAACACACCACGTACCCACGAACAAACAGAAGCAGCTCGACACTCGGAGAGGAGGATGCTTCCTTGGCAGCCTGCGCAGCTCTCTATTTTGGCCTCACCGCAGGGCCTTGCAGTTCATTCCCCCGCCTTCCAGTCTGCGAGTCCTGGAATGACAGAAGATTGATTTATCTTAAGTACCTAACACAGAGCCCGTCCCAGAGCTCTGGAAACAGTCTGGTGGATCTACTTCATGCATCCTGCAGGCACGGAAAATCATAAGTGCAAGTATTCTTCTAAACAATCAAACCTTGCTGTCGACAACATCCTGCAACTTCATGGCTACTCTCCGAAGCGTGTGCTGCATTTTGCTATTTAGCCTTTCACAGATATGGCTGGCTCACCAGTACTGGTCAAAGGGAAAGGACACGGGGCCTCTTGCTGACTGGCTGGCAAAGGCAATTGTTTCTCGGTCACCCACAGGACATCCCTAAAGCAGGTCTGCTAGTGACGACCCCAGCACCGCTCACTAAGCAAACAGCTGTCTGGCCCTTGGCTGTGGCCCAGACTTTGTCAGGGTGTACAGGGACACGCTGGGCGGAGACCAGCAACCATGTGGGCAGACAGGCCATGTGGGGAAACGCCTGCGAGTTCAAAGTGGAGTCAGAGAGAAGAGGCGGAAATGACTAAGAAGGAATAAGGAAAAAGGCTTTTCAAATAATGATGGGAAAGGGACTGTGTCTATGCGAATATTACAGATAAAGTAAAACTGGTAACACATCATTCTTTTTCGGAACTACTTAAAAGGCTGAATTCCCCATAGAGGTAATAGCTATACTACACGTGCGCAAACGCAGGTGCGCATGCCACACACACAGTCTCGCTGGGCAATAGAAACTTTGCTGGGGGCCAAGTTTGAGCTAACGACTGTAACATGAAGAAGCAGTTAGTATACTCCTGAAGTGCTTACATTTACCTTTTCATTCCAAAGGCTGCTTATTTGTTTTGTTATTAGGTTCAGGCCCCGATTACAGGTTATTGATGGGCATTAATAGATGTCTAGATTTTACAAGTATGTTTAAATTTCACAAGTCTTGAGTGTTCAGGAAGTTCAGGCTGTCAATGCTTTGAAATACAACACTTTCAATAAAGGCCCAAGGCTTAACCAACAATTAACAATTATAATCAAGGGTAAGCAGAAGGTAAGTTCATTAATTTGTTAATTGTGGTCCTCAACTACCCACGTGAGCTTTTCAGACATACTTTTCACGGATATAGTATTTTAAATGTTTGGAAATCATCAAATACATCTGTGAGAAAACACAAGCCTGGCTTTTGGGTTTTTTTCTTTTTTTCAGGAAAAGCCAGCTCTTTACCTTGCCGAAGGAGGCAAAATCCTCCTGTTAGTGATACATTTGTTTCTAAAATTGAATCTTTTCAAATCTTCTTGAGTTTCTGAAACTTACAGCAATGTATATTTATTGTCCCAAATCAATAATACTGATAAAAAATTGCAATAACTGGAGAGAATATAGTCTACTGTCTTTGAACTTTATGGCTGCTTGGCTTGACCCTCTTTCAATCTGACATTTTAACAGCTTGGAGGGATATAGATTATAGAGGCTTGGCCGAAACAGCAAATGTTTTCTCAACTAATCCCCTGAGAATTAAGACATCTAATTTTAGTGTACAGAAAAAGTGATAAATTACTTGGGATTATACCTCAAAAGTGTAAACCCTATGCAGATGGGTTGCAAAAGGATTGTGAGAGAGTAAATCTGAACTGCAAATATGAAAGAGTCTTTGGATATTGACCTTCCTTACAGGGTAAGGAAGCCAGGTATGCCTAAATGCCCCTTCCAAACATTTAGTTGGAGGTCATTGATCAAATCACATCACAGCAGGATGAAATCTGATTTTAAAATTCAAGTTATTCCAGTGATTTGGTCAAAGGTTATTAGTTAGATACGTTGACTAGCTATGTTAAATATTATTCATCTCATGATAGGAAACAACTTTAATCTCTGTTTATTATGTATGAACTGTTGTAGCCAAGGACCAAAGGTATAAAAATCCCAAGGCCAAAAGCACCTCTAGTGAACAGGCACAGTAAGCTATTTTTTTAATAGACTTGGTAGCCAAAGACAATAAAACTTGAATATCCATTTTTATTCCGTTTACTCCAGACAGCTCCCTGGACCAGCAGGGGAATTCTATGGACGGAACAAAAGTCCAGTGTTTTGTAATCCCTGACCAAACGTACATGCACCATGCACTACTGCCTTTAGTAAATCTACCCCAAAGCCCGAATTCATATCATCTTATTATTGCAATAAGTGTTGGTTTGTTTTTAAAAGAAACCCATCCAATTTCAGCTGTGCTCACAGCTGAGTTGAAGGCAGGCTTCAAGACTCCACTCTTGTGGGTGGAGTCAGGTCCTGGTGCAGAAGTCACCTCCACGCGCGTGTTCCTCCAGCTCTGCCGTCTCTGGTGGCAAGCCGGCCCCAAGCTTAAAGAAACTTGTTGTTTCTTTAAAAGATTGTTCTTACAAAATGTAAAGTGTAATTCACTTTAAGTTGATTATCTGCATAATCAAAATCATTTTGTAATTCTAAGAACCCTCTCTCCTGTTTGAAAATTGCTGAGAAGTCGGATCGTAGGTATCACATTCACAGAATGTGACGTTAAGCTATGGACTTTCCTTTTTATCTCCTTCATAACATGCAGTCCGATAAATTTTTGAATTCGTTAAGCCACACCATTTCTTTCGTTTTCCCACAATTAAGTTGTAAAATAATCACTGCGATCATTAAGCATCCATATAATACTGTATACTTTCAAAGTGTTTCACAATTATTTATTTTACAAGTACCTTGTTCTGTAAATCAAGTTTTATCGTGTCCTACATTAGCCTAAGACCCACGTTCAATATGATCAGATTAACAGGTGGTATATCAATTCTAAAGGCAAAGGTCTCCCTTTATTCAATACACGTACCCGTTATTTATATGTGTCCTTTTGACCTTTATGTAGCCTAATCATGTCTTTACTTTGTCAGGAGCCAGAAGAATATTAGACTAGACCAAGAGAAGTGTCCTGGGTACCACAGAGACACCTTTGAAGCACACTGAACAGGGTCTAAGAACTGTTGTCATTCAGGGCACTCAACTTCCAGTACTGGTCACCCAGTTCCCCTCTGTTAGAAACTGGCCAATTGTTATAAAATTATGAAAGAAAGCCAAGTTACCATAGATGTGCTCTGTGCTGAACAGGGGGATGCTGACATTTCCAGGTGACATATATTCATATGTGTAAAGTCAGAACCTCTCCTTTTTTATTCCAAAGGCATGTCTCACCAAATCTTTCAGCAGAAAAAGGGGGGAATCAATGAATTCATCCTTATGATTTCTCACACTTAGGGAGCTGTCTTAGCCATTGTTGCCACATGGGGTCTCTAAGTTTTCTCCCTCTTAGGGGTGACATCCATTCTCCCAGACATCTCAACAGAATGGAGGCAGATATGGTCCTTCCCTTTTCCAGACCCTGCCTTCCCAGGTAAGAATGTAGCTACTACAGGGTCAGGTCCATCTTGAAACCATAGTATAAGGAACAAAACAAGAATGCTATGTAATGTCATTGACACCTCATATCACAATAGAAAGCCCTGGCTGATTTAGGCGTTTGCCACAAGAATGTCCCCTGAAAATGCTCTCTTTTTCCTGGATGGTCTCTTCAGTCCCCCCAACTCAATTGTGGTTTTTCCCTTAAATCTACCAGTCCTGTTCTCTACCCCAATCCCTCTCTTAAGAAACGCAACACTCCCTTTCTCCAACAAGAAGAGGAGATTCCACTCCTAAGTCCTTCCTGCATCCAGCCAAACGAAGAGAGCTTCCCTAAAGAGCCAGGCAGGTCTCTTCTGTAAATGAGGGGCTGGGGGTTGGGAATGAACGCTCCCATTAGGAGCAAGTGTAAACGTGGAGGCTCTAAGCCCAGTTCAGTCTTGTCACCAGAGAGAGATGCCACTGGTTTCTTTATTAGAAATGTCAACTAAGAAGAGGTAAGCACACCTCACCAAGGAAAACAATATTTTCCTTGGAAAAAGTACAGTCTAATGTCACATTAAGGTAAAAATATCTCTCCTATTAACCTGGCTTTAGTCTTGGCCCTTTCAGTAAAATAAGCCTGCATTATTAAGTAAAGAAATATGAAGTACTTCCCTAGTTCCATCATCCCCCAAATATTTTATTATGTCAAATAAATAACTATGTTGGTAAGTAGGAGGACAGGAGTAGACAGACAGACATATCCTTTTTCTCTGTCTCTGTGTCTGTGGGGTAACATTCTTCCCCTATTCTCAGTACAGGGTTGTGTTGGGTACAAGATTTTCTGGCCCCCATATATGATTGCTGACTTGCAGGGCTACATCCAAGGACAACCAGAGAAATCTTAGAGGACTTAAGAAAATCCTTATGCCAAGTTAGAGTCCCCATTTGGGAGATTTCTAGAAAACCCTCTATCTAAAATTGGATTAATCTTTCTTGAACCCAGTGATTGATCCAGCAGTGTATTCTCTCTCTTTCTCTCTCTCTCTCTCTCTATCTATCTATCTATCTATCTATCTCTATCTCTATCTCTTTCTCCTCTACTAAAACTGCAGGTACAATGGATCATATAAGCCTGAACTGCCAGGGTCCATCTTTCCAGAATAAGCAAAAAGTTTGCCTGAGAATGAAGCCAGCACAGATAAAAGCACAACTGAAAGATAAGAAGAGAGGGGTAGACAGATACACAGTTGATAATTTCCTGAATTTCTGGATCCAGCCGCTGAGAAGCCACAAACACCCTTTTCTGCTATATGTACCCTGAGTTTCAGTTTGGACACTTAAGAGACTTATTACTGGAAAGGATTATGACCACCTGCTAACAGTGGCAATGATGAAGTTTGCGCCTTCTGCTTTATCTGTCTTTCCTTTCCTTTTTACGACTATCTTCTACCCATGTAATAAGAACAACTCATATATAAATTAATATATAAATATTATATGTAATATGTAAATGATTGAGTAGAGCTGAGGAGTTTGTAGAAATAGGTGATTCAGAGGAACACCCCATCCTTCTGAATCCTTGTTCTCATGACGGATTAAATGCGGCAAACTCCTATGCCGGTTCCTTCCACTTGTCGAATCTGATTCTAGCAGCTGTGTACTTGCCTGCCTTACCTCTACATAGCAGGTTCCTAGGGCAGCAGCCAGGTCTTATTCAATGTTGCAATCCCAGAACCCATGCCTAGCACAAGTTATCACTTGTTACAGTTTTGTTGACTCTGTGACTTGAAGCCACTCAAAAAGCTTATAATCTAATGGGAAAAATAAGACAAACATGGAGAAGGGCATGTGTACCTTTCAAAGAATCTTTGCCAAAATGGACAACTTTAGTATTTACAAGAAATAGAGTGAAGGAGAAAAATCTAGTGAAGAGAATTACTCCCATTCCTTTGCTCTGTCTAGAGCAGTACCACCTAATAGAAATATAATTTGAGCTATACATGTATTTTTAAATGTTCCAGTGGCCATATTTTAAAAAATGAAAATGGGTAAAATTTATTAGTATATTTTATGTAACCCAATAGATCGAAAATAATATCATTTCAACATATATTTAACGAAACACACCTATTGTACATTCCTTATTTGTACTCAGCCTTTGCAATTGTGGTGTGTATTTTATATTCACAGAGCATCTCAGTTCAGACGAGTCCCATTTTAAGTGCTCAGTAACCATATGGAGCTCATGACACCATGCAGGAGAGCAGAGTTTTATACAATTAAAACTCCCAGAATATGTGTAGCTGAGTAACCTGTCCTTCCATGACCCGATGTGACTGAGTCCAAGCATCTTATTGCAATCTGGAACCCTCCTCCACCTCTAAAGGCAGAGATGCCTGTTCCCCATTGGAGACCTGGCGTTAAAAGGTAAGCAGGGATATGCCCATGCTCTCTCCAGCTTCCAGCAACCCCGAGTGAGGGCTCAAGACAATTTAGTTCAATGTTGAACCACTGTTTTCTTTCCCGAAGAACCCAGTCTCAGCAAACCACCCACAGTTCTCCACCCTTTACTGTCATTTTTCAATAGGAAATTCTAAGAAATATAAGCAAATGAGGAATCTCTGAAGCCCAAATGAAATGAGAAATCAAAAACAGAGGGATACACCTTCAATGGTCCTTGAACATCTCATTCCAAATCTGCCTAAAAATTAGACTTTGGAAGCAAAGTTCTTTTCAAATAGAGAAACGTGATTTCACTGTCAAATGGAAGAATGCAGGTCTCTTGTCAGAAATCCCTCTCTTTTCACTTCGTGCCACAGGTTCAGAGCAAGAAATGGGAAAAGCTTTCCTGGCCTCTGTATATGATTGCTGACATGCGGGGCTGCTACATCCAAGGACAATCGGAGAAATCTTATAGGCCTTAAAAAAAGCTTCATGCCAAGGTTAGAGGCCCCATCTGGAAGATTTCCAGAGAATTGAGGCCATCTTTAACGGCCTCAACTTTTTCCAGGCCAGATGAGGGGGCAGCCCCGCCACCTGATTTCCTTCTAAGTGCACACTCATCACAGCCGGCAGAAAGAGAGGCCTGCCACAGGCTCGATAAGGCCTGGACCTTGTTCCGGTGAATAATCCCCAGCCCAGATATCTCTTTTAGGTTAGAGGAGGCTTTCCTGAAGGGACCAGATGCATAAATCCTATCATTAAGTTATCGCTCTCAGGTGGAGTTAAACAGGGTTGACCAAGAGGGGGAAGAAGAGAGAGAATGAAGCAGTGAGATGTTGAAGCTGGTGTTTTCCCACCACAGAACCAGAGTTCTGAGTTCTGGAAGGAATCTAGAGAGCTCAGCTGCTCTCTCCCTCTGGCTCCACACGGCACCATATTTAAGTCATTTCAAACCGATGAGAATATGTTATTTTTTGCAAAGACCTGTAGAGGAGATAACATCCCCTCAATTATTCCCTGATTCAGCCACCCTCAAGAAAAATGTCCTTAACTCGACGTGATTTAAATTGCCACCGCTGCTGTTGACAGCCTCTGTATGCCTTTAGCTCAGTCACTGAGCCCCTATTAAGTGCAAGGCCCACGTTGAGGGGATTTGAAGAAGGAGGCAAGCTCTGGGCTCCACACACTCGCAGCTCAGTAAGGAAGATAAGCCTCGTACATAAATAATCACAATCCAAGGTAGAAAGTGCTAAGTGCAATAAGATAAAGTGCTGGGACAGATCAGAGGACAGAACTCTTTGTCTCCAGGGAGAATGGAGAACAGCTGGCCTCCATTCTTCTTGTTTGCCCTGGGTAATCTCTCTTCCTCACTTTGTATTTGCTCTTTTCCATCGCCTCTCAAGGCTGTCAGTACTTCGAGACATATGGAAGACACTGTACAAGTTGGGAACATATCCTATCTGATAGTAGAATGTTCTCTTTGGGGACGAGTGTGGCTACTAGACGCTGGCCTGCTGCCCACATGACCACTCCACCTGTCCCAGAACTTTTCTTTTCTCTCTCCAATCTTGTGACCAAGCTGCTATATTAAAACAGAGATCAGAGATCACAAATGCTAAAGAGTGTCTTTTAGAGCTAATCTGATATTAAATAATACCTCTCTCCTCTCCCACTATCCCACTACCACTGATCTCACAGGAGCGCCTAGGAGGCTGTTTGTCACACAGGTCACACTCCCCGATGAGCTTGTCTTGCTTCCCTGGTGGGTTACAGCCTGCGAAAGCAGAGGGACTTCATTGTTTCTCATCCTTTTCCGTTTTTCTGTCTGCCAAGGTAGGTGGCTCTTAATGACAAAATTTGTTTTTGTCAGAAGAAATCAGAAATATGGTTCTGAGAATTTAAGAGACTTATTCAACTTCACACAACCCCTAGTGATGAAATGGGGATTTGAACTCAGCTTCCCCGTATCTCTTCTTTCCACCATGTAATGTTTCCTATGCACCTACCAGATCTCCCCAACCACACCGTGTGCTCCTGTGGGGTAGAGACCATGACTGATTTAGCACAGGAAATCAAAATGTAGTACTTGTTAAGTGGCTGTTTGACTGCCCTGACATAGATTCCTAGGAACTAGCCTTTGCATTACTTTAATTGCCCCACCACGTCCCTTCCCCTTTGGTTCAGTGTGGAAGTGTGTGTATACACGCATGTGCATGTGTGCCCATGTGTGTGTTTCAACCTCTTTGAAAAACGAAATCAAGCAGATATGGAAGGTAGTGAAAAGAAAAACAGAAAGGTGAATACAAATACCTGTTCAAGATACAAATCCAGAACTGCTAGGTGTCCTAAACACAGGAATGTCACTTTCTACTTCTCCTGAAATAATGCTATAGAACTAGAGAGTTTCACCGAGAAACGGCACACCAAACAGCCAGCAGAGGTCTGCCGTCCACCCAGATCCTGACCTAGAACCTCCGGGTCAGAATAGGCCGAGCACAAGGACAGGCCACGTACCTGAATGGGACAAATTCAGGACCTGTTTAGGCTTCAGACCCTGTGTCAAGGTTCATGAGGAATAGGGAAGATTTGGTGTCATTTATGGTGTTTAATTTTCGAGGGGAGAGCTGAAGTGCTTTCGGTGCCGAAGGCTGACATAAAATGCAGGGGGGTTTCTTTTGTAAATAAAAAATTCAAGAAAAGAAAAACATCCCATGAAAGAAAGTGTAGCAAACAATAGAGTTGGTACAATTTACAGCTGAGGCTGAACAATCATTGTTAATGAAATGGTGAAGGGACCCTAGTGCACTGTTGGTGGGATTGCAGACTGGTACGACCACTGTGGAAAACAATATGGAACTTCCTCAGAAAACTAAAAATGGACCTGCCCTTTGATCCAGCAATTCCACTGCTGGGACTATATCCTAAGAATCCTGAAACACTAATCCAAAAGAACC
>CM052548.1:21577669-21677515 GCA_028533065.1 Trachops cirrhosus
AGGCAGTGAAAGACAAATACCATATGATCTCACCTTTAACAGGAACCTAAACAACAAAACAAAGAACCAAGTAAAATATAACAAAAGACACTGAAAGAGAGGACAGGTTGTCAGGGCCCAGAGGGGAGAGGGGAGAGGGGAGGGAATTTCAGGGGAGAAGGGAAGGGTTTACAGGAACAAATATAGAGGACACATGGACAAAACTAGAGGGGTTGGAAAGGGGAGGGAGGAGGGGAGAAATGGGTGGGTGGGCTGGAATGGGAATAAAGGATAAAAACTGTACTGAATAAACTAAAATAAAAAAATTTAAAAAAATGAAATGGTGAAACTTGACTTGTTTGAGAAGATGAGGAGAGTTCTTGAAATTGAAAGTGCAGAATATAAAGTGATAATGATCTGAAACTAAAACTTCAGATTAGTTCAACAACTTCTGGGTATTGGAAAGGTGTGTTAAATTTATCATTTCGCCCAAGAAGAATCCATACTTCTTTATTCTTGATGTTAATAGAAAAATACATATATAAAGTTGACCCTAACCATAAAAAATTAGAAATAGAATATATAACTTTGAATCACTATAGGGGAAAAGAGAAGCAAAGTTTAATGTGACAAGGAGGCTAAGTTTCTTGAAATAATGCACATTAAACAATTTTTGTAAAAGCTGACCTGGTATTTTCACCTTCACTGTATTCACTTGTATTAAGTTTGACACTGTATATACCAGTAGCTCTCATAATTTTATGGGATTTTTAAATGTAAGCTAAAGTATAATATTAAAAATGTTTTTAATAAAATAAGACAAAACATTTAAAATAAGGAGAATCCCAAAAGGTGGATTCCAAAGAAAGTGTGGCCTCCCCAGTTTACGTTTATCAGTTTGAAAGGAAGCTCGTGGATGTGCTGCCATGGAGACTGACAACAGGTGCCAGATTTCCTCAGGGGAGAAAAAAAGAATAGGTCTTGGTTGGGAATACGCCTAAATGAAAAGTTAGGTGCAAATTGAGATTCTGAAGAGATAACCCAGGTGCTGAACATGATAAACTCTCAATATAAGAAATAACAAGACTTGGAGAGATGGCGTTGAGACCAGAGGGAAGATGCAGAATAAAGAGGAAGATTATTACAAAACAGGCAGCCTGCTGGAGAAAAGAGAGTATAAGTTCCCAAGGACCAGAGATATTTGAGAACTGCAATAATACATACTTAATTTTTATGATGCTGTAATTCAAACTTCTTTTATTTAAACAGCTCTGTTGCCCTAAAGTTCAGGGAACATCTGCTATACACACAGCCTTGGAATGTGGAGAAGGGGGACCAGGGCAGCATCCTGTGCGGGGACAGCGTGTGTAGAGGGGGATGGCACAGAGGCGAGTGAGCCACCAACTGAGCTAATCAGCAGAAGCAGGCACCCGGGCCAGAAGAGGCCAGGAGAAAGGGAGATGCCCTGTCCCCTTCATTCCCTAAGGCATTAAGAAGCACTGTCTCTCATTGAACATGAAACAAAAGATTTGGGCCACATCTCAAAGGACAAGTTAACCTGGAGTGACATTTTGAATACGGGATGTATATTCTGTCATCAGGAAAACTAAAGGTCAAAATCTGGACATAGAGATTTTCTGTAACAATATCAGAAGTATAATGTTAGCAAATAAATTATAATGTTCCAAAACACTTTAACTAAAAACAGAATTTATAAGAAGTGTTTATATGAGTTTAGGTAACAAAATGAGTTTATAAAGAAAGCTAAAGAATTATAGATTTCTAGATAACTATAAACTACTGAGTCCTCATCCAGAAAAGTAAAAGGATAATAATGCTTAAGAGGTTTAAGTTACAATATGAAATAAAAGGTCTTAATAATTTACAGATCAAAAATCATCTTGTATTGGAAACAGATTTAAAACAAGCATTATAAATCTACAACTATGTGTTAGATTTAAGCAACTTAAAGGAAACAGAAAATCATGTAAGGATTAGACCTGATGATATAGTGGTTAATTTTGACATTTCCTGGTAAAGGAAATGAATGAGTCAAAAGAACAGGAATTTCTGCTTGGTGAGAGAGCAGGGCTGAATGTGATCCGACCAGTAAAAACAGAAAAGAAAACAATGAGGAAGCTCCTATACAATAGATTCTGAAATCAGAGCAGGTCTTCTAGAAAGTCTCCAACTGCGATGTGATAAAGAGAAATCTAAAAAGGAAGGAGAAAAAGAGAACAATAAGAAGAGTCCTCCCTATTCCAGTAAAGATTAGCAAACACTTCAAGATTCCAAATCGTGCTGAGCCGCAGGCTGTCCGAATGACTGAAGGGAGGAAATTCTTCCACTTCCACACACCCAAAATCCAAAGATCTCCCTTTGCATCAGTGTGTGATAGGTCAGATTTTCATCACGGAGAAAGGCTGGACCTGATCGCTGCGTGGGTTCCATCTAGCCTGTTAGACCTAGAAGGCTGGAGAGGAAAGCTCCTTCCTTTCTGTGAGTGGTGAACTAACACCTTCACAGCAGGGTCATCCGTGTTCTTGCTTGCCTCTCCCACCACTGAGTGCCTGCTTCATAAGCACCCAACTCAGCTGCATTCAACCCTTGCTTTTCTCTTCCACAGTGCATCAGGCTCAGTATTGAGCATACCCTACATATTCAGTAAACACTACAAGACAGCTTTTTAAATGTTCTGAATGTTTTAAATAATTATTTCCTCCCACTTAAGGTCAGAAAATCAAAGACATGTTTGTCAATTACAAAAATACTGAAAACAAAACCAAAAATTTTCCCCTCATCCTCAATACTGAAAACAAAACCAAAAATTCTCCCCTCATCCTCCCAGTGAGGGGAGACCGACAATAAAGTAGTAAGCATGAGTAAGGGGAAGAACGGGACATTTGTTTGCTCTGGGTCCTGCCTAGAGATTTCCACTCATCCCTGCACCTTTCTGGCCCTTGATTCCTTATCTCCCTTATCTATATAATAAGGAAGTTTGACCAGTGACTTCTGACGTTGCTTTTTGCCTCCAGCATTCTGGAACCACCTAATTTTAAACACACAATAGTGTTTGCCCAAAGACACATTTCTCCAGCTTCCTATTTCCAAACAGAAGCACAGGAGGAGGAGGATTGAGGTCTGGATACACAGCACACAGGAGAAACTGAACATCAAAGAATGAACATCAAGCCTAGTCCTGAATCTTTGCTTTCCTGCTTCCTCCCTCTTGCTTTGCTCCTCTCTGTGAACTGGCATTTTTCATATCTGGCTCTCTACCAGTCCTGCCCCTTCCTATCCATTGATTTTTAGCTCCAGTAGAGGCCTAGAAATGGCCAAAGCAAGGTTTATCGAAAGAGAAATGGAGTCCCTTAAATGTAAATAAAGAATGGTTTTCTACTGGGCATTCCAGGCCCCAGCAAAGGATCCACCAGAAAAGAAACACCTCCACATTTGCTCAGACCCCTTTCCAAAGTGCCTAAGGCAGCAGCGGTCCTAGCAGTACACTATGTAGCTCTCAGTGCCCGTGAGCATTTCCGAAGTTGTGTCATTAACGGCACTCGAAACTTCTCAGAAACCTTTCCCCTCACCCCGACCATGAGCAAATAGCCTGAGTCACTTGCTGTGCACAGGGGGAATGGAAATAGATCAAACTCGAGCCAGCCCACTCTCATTATTCCTGTAACAGGTTGTGACTTAAAACTCGGGTTAAAAGAAAGGTGGAGGTTCACTTAAATGAAATGCTTCTGTTATTTGTGGAACTCAGGTTTCATGTTTACTCCTATCTTCCATCGTCAGAGCATCTGTTAAAGGCCCATTAACCAAGAGTTAGACACTAAGGATCAACTAGAAATATTCCAAATTAGCTTTGTGACTCACACATTCACAAGATCTAAGGCTTGAAAATGACAGGACTGTAGGCGATGCTAGAAGTGATACTGTTTTTAAAATCATTGAGTCAATGTGGAACAATACTATAATGTCACCATCTTGAGTCGCAACGAAATCATTCCCAGAGGCCATTAATTGATCCCAATGTTACCTATTAGCATCTTAAAATAGGCTGTACTGAAATGGAGATAGGAACATTGCTAATTACATAACTATTCCATGGAAGGTGGGGTCTTTGGAATTTGGCCTCCTAATTCTGATTTCTTTTCTGCCATCTCTACCAAAAAAGCTGTAGGAAGTACACCTTTTATTACACATTATAAATTGGCTGGAGGCTCATACCTGGGAACATTTTATCATTTATCTCAGGCATTGATATACATTTGGTGTTTTGCTTTGTGAACGTTCAATAAAATAATACCTAAAGACACAGGAATGTCAGCACAACAGATAAGTTTGTTTCTAAGCTACATCAGATGTTCTATAGTCATGAGCATTTCCTTTCTAAATGGAATGCAATAATTGCCATTAAAGAATGCTACAGCCAGATGTCATTTTTAACTGTTAATCTGCTGGGCAATCTCTCTCCATGTAATAAAACTTTATCTCCCATAGGAGAGAATTTTAAGGTTTGCTGTAACAGCAAAACAAAGAACCAAACTGACTCCTAGAACTCCAAAGAGTCTTCTTCACAAAACTAATCAGACCATGTTGTGTGCTTAATTCTTGATATTGTACCTTTAGGCTAAGGAACTATAAGAGGGTTTGGTTTTGCTTTGCCAATTTGTATTAGGATTTTGATGTATCGTTTTCTGTTTCTTTTAATAAAATCATGCTACTCCATTTAGGAAATATTTGCAATGAAATAAGTGTTTCGTTATGCTTTTGTTTTTTAAAATCTTTAAAGGTCTACTCCATGACTCCCATTATTCATACCCTTGGAATAAATTACTACAATCAGACCACATAGGGAGAAAAGTTAACTCCTGATTACAAAAGGAATCCATCCAAGAGGTCAAGTATTAATCAATGTTACTTAACAATCCCACTTTCCTTGTTAGAATGCATATTCCCATCAGGCCATGTTAAAACAGTATGTTCACCAGTCCCTCCTTTACTATTTGGCTTCTGCTGAAATCTAGGGTCCCCTATTGTTAATGTGAATGGCTAACTTTACACCCATCTCCTTAATAGCTTTATCTGGCTTATAATTTGTCATTGTCAAGCCATTAGGCCCTCAGCTTTGGTCTTATTTTTCCTGCATGTGTCAAAAATGCAAAACCACAATTTACAAAACACAAAATGACAGGATCCCATTTGCACTGGTTTTGAAATGCCAGAAGGTAACTTTATTTACAATATCACAACCTTCTCTCCAAACTAGTTTGCCTGAGTTCCAGGGTGGTCTGAAGAGTTGATTCAAAAAATAAATGCCACCACAGCAGCTTACAATTCCTAAAGCCAAACATCCAGATGTGTCAATAATCTGTGTAAATTAGAAACAGATGTAAGCTCTTGTTGAAAAATAAATATAATAGAATTATTTCCTTTTGCCTCCTCATGCTTTCACACACTTGAATTTATTTCTTCCACCTTTTTTTTAGTTGGTCCAGTTGGTTCATATTTAAAAACAAAATCATTTCTATTTTTCACATGGGGAGTTTAGCCATGTACAAAGTTCTCTAGAAAAAAAGAAAAGAACAGTCAAATTTGTGCCTTGTTTCATGCCCAGTGGAGGGAATCCAAGCAAAGAGGCTTTCTGGAGCCCGCTGGTGATCCACAGTCCAGCCAAACCTTCTGGAATATATTCTAGATTACCATCGCCATGTAAAGTAATTGTCATTTGGAAACCCAGTGTGTGTTCCCATGAGTTTAATCCAGTTAGAAAGCAAAATCAACATTTCAAATAGGGTAGAACTATATTATCGACAACTTTTCTACTTACCTTCATTGGATGTAATTATACCAGTTTGTTAAAGTCAAGAAGTTTTTGGTTGTTTCAAGATTTTTTTTAGGAATGAACTCACTACTTAGATTCCATTAGTGTGTGCTGAGTGGGGGTGAAAGGCGAGGAGTTTGGGGATGGTTATAGGTGGACAGGGAGTTGCAAGATAGTTATCAGAGGCTTGCATTTCTTCAGAGTATAAATACCAAAACCAACGCACAAAGTTTTTTATTGCACCACTGACATCAGTCAGACAAGTTCCAGTGATCACAGAGCCGTTCTGAAGTGCCTGGGGCCATTTTGTGTCTATCAGGTGACACCAGGGGAGGCTGATGCAGCTTCTCAGGAGCTCTCTGAAAAAAGAAGTCTAAACCAAATGTGCCACATCCACATCCACCTCCTCAGTCTAAACACCATTCAAAGGAATCATTGTTATTACTATTATAAAAATAACCTTCTTGAAGGAAGGGTAGCCCTGCAGAATTATGTGATAGGTCAATATCCATGTTCAATTCTTCAGTGGTCTCTGAATTTTCTGTAGTTGTTTGTCCCAGTTACTCAGCCACTCCTGGGCATAGTGGCATGTTATCATATGGACTAAGTCGTGTCCAGGCAAAACTGAATTAAACAAAAATGCAACACTTCCATTGTGAAAACTTGCCCCTCGCTAAAATAATAAAATCAGCACGGTTTGCCTTCCGTGCAGTTAATCTACTGCTTTCCTTCCCACTGTGTCAGTGACAATGAGATCCTACTCAGGGACCATTCCCCCCTATTTTCTTATTAGCAGAAATATTATGGGAGGTAGGTGCCCAGTTCAGAAGTCTACCTTTCTTAGGCCCTCTACAAATAGGCTTATTATTAAGTAAAGCTTCAGGGAAAACTCTTTAAAGGAGACCATCTGAACTAGCAGATCCCCTTTGCTCAGTCTCTCCCTCTTCCTTTTTTCTCCTGAGTCATGGATGGGATTGCTGGAGCTACAACTGATTTGTAAGTTGGAGGATGAGCGCAGGTAGCGTGGTCCCTGGTGTTGTCAGGGAGCTTCCATATATGAGACCAGCTTGTCTACCTCTAGCCTTGTGAGTAAAGGAGATAAAGGTAAAGTCCTCATCTGGGGGAGGACATCATCTCACAGTCCTTGCTAGCAGCTGCAGATGTAACATTTTACATATTCTCTGAGAAGTTTCCACCCTAACTCCTGCCTGGGCTCCACCAACCCAGGGATGAACCAAGACTCTGTCACCCACTTCTACCTTTCAGAAGATTATATTTTTCCTCCATGTCTCAGGTCTTTTCTCTGTCAAACTCTTTTCTAGGGGAAAAAAAAAAAAAAAGAATTGTGTTTATCCTCCCAAAGATGACTTTGGTGCTTATACTACTTTGTATTTGTCTTGGAATGTAATTATAAACCACCCCTTTTTCAAAAGATTTACATAAGGCAGTTTATCACCTGGCTAATCCAATTACTTTATATGGGCTTTTGGACTGATAGAAGAGGTCATGCTAGAAAATAAATAAAAAGTAAAAATAAAGAGACAGTTGTTTTTTGCCAAGATAGCTGAAAAAATAGAAGTAGAATGTGTCCTACCCAAGTACCTTTTTAAAAACAAATAAGCAATATTTTAGGCAAAATAATTTGATGAGAATGATTTATTTAGAGTGGGATTAAATAAGCACAGCAAATTAGAGAAATTGTTGCTTTCTTCAGGGGCCAAAATGCAGCCAATTAAAAGTTTAGAATCAGTCTCCAAAACATGGCTTTCTTCTTTAGAAAACCCATTCCCTGCTGAAGGGGCTTCTTCATTTGCTCTGTTTATTGTCATTACACTATCAACAAGTTAGATGAAAGGCACTTACAGACATGTGCGACTGTGTGGGCTAAGCCGCAGCTGCTCCCAAACTGTTCAGACTGACCCCATCTGGAAGGCTGGCTACCGGAGCAGCCCTCTCTCCCACACTAGTATTCTACTGTCTTCTTTTCGGAGACAGTTTATACCCATCTTCTGCACACCTGATCCTGCTGAGAAGGACACAGAGACACTGGTTTTATACGACCCTCCTCCTCAGAGCTGCTCTCCACTCATCCCCTTGACCTGATTAAAGCTTAAACCAAATGGAGGACTGGGCTCCAAATGTTTCTTTGGATTTCCCTTGCAAATCCGTAAGTGGGTTTCTGTCTTTAGCAACCTATACATTCACCTTCCTGCTTCCTCTACTGGGAAATGACAATCTGGGGAGGAATGGAGAAGAGAAGGGGAGTTGGAGAAGGGACAGGAAACTAATGTGCCTAAAAAACAAATTTGTTACTATTGAGTTAGAAGGACTGCATCCCAAAAGTTGTGACTCACTGCGCTGAGTGACATTGCCTCTTACTAGTAAATAAAAGCAATTGGCCAAATACATACCTGCCCACTGGTAAGGAATTTAATTTTTCCCAGGACTACAGATATCAGAAACTTAACATGCAAATCTCAGCCTTGATTTTGACTTTGCACACTTGCATGGCCATATTGTATCTTTAGTTTCTCTTGTAGAACATTTGCTTAAAATAGGCGTGGTCTGATGTTTTGAGACATGATGATGTATCAAAAGAACCATTGGTGGCAATCATCAATGTTATTTCCATTTTAATCCAATGACTTCATCACAAATTTGTTAGTCATGTACCATACACAACATCTCTACCATTGCCACATAAAAAGGTCGTTGATTGATGACTGACTCTCAGATCTTGATCTCCCACCAGATCACTTTCTCCTGAGATGCATATGTACCGAGAGGTGACATAGCGCAATGATTAGGTGAACAATTTCTGGAGCCAGACCACCTAGAGTTGAATCCTAACTCCTCTATTAACTATCAATGTGACTTTGCATAAATTACCTAATCTCTCTGTCTCCGTTTCTTCATCTGTAAAATGGGAATAATACCATATTTTATCACTCTAGGAAGGACAATTTTAACATCTTTGATATCAGCATGTGTCTTATAATTGATGGCACCTTAAATTCAATGAAACTCATTAGCAATAGCTATTACAGTGGTTGTGAGGATTAGATGAGTCACAACATACAATTTATAACAACATTTCACATATACTGAGCTTTCAATACATGTTAACCAATGGATTAATGGACACGTCCTTTCCAATTTTTAGGCATCTCGAACACATGTTCCCTTCAGATGTGCTTTTCCCCTATATCCCAGTTAACACAGGCCAGATATACGGAAATCATCAATGATTCATTCGTCTTAACTCCCTGCATCCAATCACTTAGGCTCTCTTAGTTTTACAGTGTAAACATCCCTTACCTTTCCTCTTCTCCCCATGCCCCAGCCACTCCGGTCAACTCTTGGGTCGGGAAGAAGACAGCCTCCAATCAAAACTCTGTTTTGCCTTTAGAGTTCTTTCTAACATGGAAATCAGGCCATAGCCCTCCCTGTTTTCAGTTTTTCAGTGGCTCCCCACCACCTACAGCATGGAGGGCAAACTCCTTGATATGGCACTGAAGTCCTCAGCTATGAAGCTGGCTTCCACATTTTGATCAGCCTCACCTTCTGCCACCACCCCTCCCTCTCCTGAAGCTCCATCCACACAGGTCACTTTGCCGCACCCTGAGCCTTCTACTGATGAGCATCTCTGGGCTCTCCCCTCTACCTGAAACTGTCTTGCCCCCTTGACTTACTTATCCTTCTCTTTCAAGACTCAGAAAGCTGTGGTGATCTTTCTGCTGTCTTCCCTTCCTCCTAGATATTTCCATATTTCTTTATTCCTAATACTTACTTGGCCTTTTTCTGTCACACAGTAGATAATCACGGTTAAGTGAGTGAAGGAATAAATGTAACAATATGCACAGCATTGTATTGGGGAATATATACCCCAACATGCATGGCAATATATTGGGGGAAGAAACCAAGAGAGAGAATAATATAAGAAAAAGTTCAATTAAATCTTTCTCATTGGTTGCAGATCTCAGCCCCTTTTCCCGCAATATGCCTTCTTCTCATTTCCTTTTCCTAGAAAGAGCCACCTCTGGTAAACATGTACTAATGCCCTCAGGCCAGCATACTGATCCTCCTTTTTCAAATATTGACACCAATACTCTGCATGGTCACCTGATAAATGGTTATTGTACTTATTTCTTTTGGGAGGCAGCATCTTTTAATGTACTGCCCTTGTTTTTATTGAAAAGGCGACAACCTCTCAAAGTGTGGTAATAATAAGACAATAAGACATGCGGACAGGCACCAAAACCCAGTGCATTCCCTGATCTAGATTGCTTCCTAAACGCCTGGCACTGGCTGTGAGTGGCGCGTTGCACAAACACTCGCAGACTCTCTCGAAGTGCCAATCCCACCCAGCCCCGTGGGTACTCACCAGTAAAACCCTGGGTTAATACGACAAAACAGTGTACCGGGAAAGCTCATTTGTGAGTTACACTTTGGAATTATTTTGTGTTATGGAAGAAACACAAGTGCAATAAATGTTGGGCCCCTCTTTAGCCAGATTTTGCCATGATTCATTTCAATGAAAAGGTTGGTGCAAGAAAGTACCATCAACACACTGGACCAAAGACTCCTCATCAAAAGCTTGCTTAGCACTTATCGGACAAAGGTCATTAAGGAAAGTGCCAAAAGTTTCGAATTACTGGCACTTGCCCTGTGTAGGCCAAGAACCCTTATGTGGCAGTAGAAAGCCATGACAGGAAATCATATCCAGCCTTTAAAAAGTGGCAAATGCATAGTATACCCTGGTAGGTTTAATGGGGCGGGAGTCAGGGTGTGGGGGGAAGGGGAGATTACAGCTAACACATCTTGCCAACTGGGTCTTATCAGACCTTCACTATGGGTATTATAGGGTGGGGCAAAAGTAAGGTTACATTCATGAGCACCCGAAACACAGTGTAGTCTTGCATTAATATTGGATTACATACGAACAACTATAAACCTACTTTTGCCCCACCCTGCATTCTGTTCACTGAGAGCAGGGCAATGACTGGTGGAGAGTGGAAGTGGTGCACGCTGGTCCTCAGGAAAGGAAGAGTGGGTATTTCAATCCAGACAGTAGCCATCTGGAATGTCATGATATTCTCCAGTAATTGACAAGGATTGCTTTTCACACTGTATCTTCTCTCAGGGTCCCACACCAGGGGGGAGATAACTAAATGAGAGCCTCGCTGTGGTATCATCTTCTAGGTCACTGCCTCAGAACTGCACTCTCAGCAAAGCAGTGCTCCAACCAAGTCCCTCTGGCAGCTTCAGCACTAAGTATTCCCACTCCTTGGAAAGAATCCAAGACAGAGCCACCTCCTACCAAATCCATTCTGCTGTAAATGATACCATATTTTCTTGTACTTTCAGTTGTGCTGATTACATTAGAGAAACAATATTTCATTTATACTCAATACAATGTTCATCAAGAGGAGGGGAAAAAGAAGATTTCCCCTTAAAAGCATGTTGAACTAGATTCTTACAACCACTGTGTTACTTCCTGGAACATTACTAGGGCTCACCATCGTTTCCCATTCTCTTCGCCTCCCCTAGACATATAGGAGAAAGACTCCTGGTGAAACTGAACATGGCCCCTTTGACCTCATGGTCAATGAAGAGTAAAGTGAAAGTGACATGCATCACTTCTGAACAGAAGGATCTACTTCTCAGCCACAAAGAGTGAGATGCAGACCCCCAAGATCAAAGGGCCTTGAAGGTTGGACCACCATATGGCAAGTCACCTGAACCTTAAGAGAACTTAGTGTGACAAAAAAATGTTGTATTGTCTGTCACCATAGCATAATCTAACCTGTGTAGATAATAAAACTTTGGGTCTTGGGAAGCAAAATTTTTTTCTGTAGTTTTTCTGTTGGTCATCAATAAAATGCTAAAACTTTCAAGATTATCCAATTCCCAGGAAAAAAAGTTTATATCTGTTTCATCTAATAAAAATCAGATTCTAGTGTTTCCATTAAAACTGGGTTGCCAGAATATATCAGAAGCCCTTGCCATAGATCATAATTTTCATTCTAATTAAAGTTTTATATGTTGTGATGAGAAAATGGAGTCCTTTCCTAGTGTGATTGCAATTATGAAGCAAGTTAAGGTTATAATTAATTTAAATCATAATTTGGCTTCTGAATCATAAAAACCAAAACTATAAGCATTTATGCAAAAATACACAGGGCTAATACTTAACAAATTATTTAATACACATCATAATATTCCAAGAATATAAAGAAAATGTTTTGGATCTATAAATATGAAAAGCGGGTTATCTTAATATTTTGTGTGCCTCTGTGGCCCTAAACAAAATCAAGACATCTGAAAATAATTATAATAGATACCTAAATGTTAGGCTTCTGGGTAATTTTTTTCCAGAAAATTCTTCTTTATCTTTGACAATTCTGCAAATAAGCAGATGATGAAGTGATTCCATCTTCAGGATAATCCAAAGGCTACACAAACAGGATTTTATGGTGATTCATACAAATAGTATTTATTGAGCATTTTCTATGTGTTCAATTGGGTTTGCTCTAGAGATACAGTGATGAAAAAGAGACGTGGTCCCTCATCAAACTTAGAACCTAGCAACCTCTGCTTCCAAGTGTATATAACTGTTATTCTCTCCATGTCTCCAGTTCTGAAAACAACATTGCCACCTCTTCCTAGTAATATAATGAATGGTAGAATTCAATGTATCTGAAGTTTAATTACCTAGAACACAGCTGTAAATCAGGAAGGCACTCATAGGAATCATTGAGAATTCAAACTTATTTCACGCACACACAAAAAAGTACCTAAAAGTTAGAGTACTTATTTTGTGCTATTCATTTTGCTAAGTGCTTTATAACAAATACTTCATCGTAAAACCCAATGATAGGATGCTAGTATTGTCCCCATTTTATAGATATGGAAATTGAAGCTCAAAGAGAATAAAGAACTTGCCTAGAGTGTAACAGCTGATGGAGCCAGGGTTTGAGTTCAGACCTGTTCAACTCCAGAGCTCAATACCTTAAGCACTACCCCATACAATGTTTCGAAGACTGGGCACTAAAACTCTTGGCCTCCACTTATAAAAGACTCCATGGTGCTTTGCTACAGTTACCATTGCTGTGTAACAAACCACTCCAGATTCTGTGCTTCTCAAATATAGAAAGGACACAAGACCTGTTTGTCTCTGTTCCTTTCGTGATTATGTGAGCCCTAAGCTGGGAAAACTCAACAGCTGGGGGGAAGGGATCCAGGGGAGAATTCAGCAGAGGCAGGCTGGAATCATCTGGAGGTGTCTTAACTCATATACTTGGGGTTTATGCTTGTCAACTAGGACCTCAGCTGGAGCTGGTGGCTGTACTGCCTTCACGTGGCCTCACTATGTGTCTTGGGTTTTCTCAAAGCATGGAAGTCAGGTCTCTTACATGACGGCTCAGGACTCCTTGGGAAGACAATGCATGAGCCTCGTTGCCTGGTCTGACTTAGTCTTAGATCACACATAGTGTCATTTCTGCCATACTCATCATACACCTGTCCAGATGTAGACTCCCATCTCTCAAAGGGGGTCAGGTCATGGCTTAGAAGGGGATGTGGTATGGAAGATTGTTGGCAGCCGTCTTTGGGGAATGCAATCTGCCACAAGCCCTCCCCCAAAGTTTAATTGCTCCTGTGTCCTATCCAATCCACGTTGGGAATATCCAAACACATGCCAAGCAGAGAGAATGGAATAAACATTGTGTAAACATTGCCCAGCTTCAGTAACAACCAGCTATTTGTCAATTCAAACAATAAATGTCAAGAATAGCTAATAGGGCAGAAATTAAAAATAGGAATGTCAGTTATACAATACAATAGAAATGGAAAAAGTGTGGATAGCAAATAAGAAAAACTCAATAACTACAGCTTGCAGGGCACTTAATTTAGGGCCTAAATTTGCACAAAGCTCAATAACCCCATGGGCACCCTGTATTCTTACACTGAAAAAAAAAACTCCAGAATTTTCTAATAATGACTCTACTCAAATTTTCCATTGCTCAATAAGAAACATTTTCATGAGGTTAAACTCTATCAAGCATATTCCACAAAGGAAGGCTATATAATAGATTTTATAAAGATTTGCATTTGAAAGAGATACAGTAGGGGGTAATCACAATTATCTCACATGGAACAACTCATTTCTCAGTGCTCATTTCTGGATATTACTGCTCACATAGAAAAGATACAGTCTTGGATGTTTTTTTTGGGGGGGGGGTGGGGGGATATGAAAAAAAATCCACCACAGTTTGCGTTCTCAAGCTAATGCCCAAATTCCACCCACAATTGCCAAGCTGGCACATACTGAACATTCAAGTAGCTATGTGCCAATGCGTGCACACATTTGCAGACAAGCACCTGTTCTGAATATTTAATTTTGATCCTTATCTCCTAAAACTATTTTTTAAAGTTTTATGACCTTGAATTCCAAAACCGGCAAAAATCAGTGGAATAACTCAAGACAGTTCCAACATTCATATACTATTCACCATAAGGAAGATCAGTAGTCATCGTTACTGAATTTCCCCCAGCAAAGTTGCCTGCCTTAAAATAATCTGCTTAGATGCATACAAAATGTCAGCTTCCATTTCTCAAGCACACACCAGCTGACGGCTGAAAAGAGCCAACCGCAGGTAAAAAGTCTGCACAAATCATGTGAAGCATTGACACTCAAGCTTACCAAGAAAGGACATATCATATCACGCGGTCATTAATTTAAAAGAAGACATCTCGTGGCATTTTTAAGTTTGGTGCTGATCTCTTTTAACCTCCAAATACTGTAAAGAATATCTAAAGAGCAGTTGCTTTTTCCATGGTTCCTGTCCATCCACAACTTTAATTTTTAATTCTCTCAGTGACATTTAGAAAATGTTTCTCATTGAGCAATGGAAAACTTGAGCTATTTTAAAATAACACCACTGAACAGAGTAAGTTCTTGAATAAGCTGCAACGTAGAATTGTTCAGACCAGGGATAACTGATTGGACGTGGAAAAACCTGGAATCGAGCACAGGGGTATGTGGCAAAACAAACAAAACGGTAGTGATACTGGCTTCTTGGAGTGTTTAAGAAAAGTTCCGTGAATTTTGAAACATCTTTGTTTCTTTTGCCCTCCACCTCCATCCAAGTCTCTAAGATTTCTTGTGTGTTTGCTTGTTTATTATATATCTCTAGTGCAAAAGAGTAATTGTTTCTTCAGGTTAGCTGCTAGAGCATGCAGGTGTGAGTGGCTGGGGGCTTCTGTGTTGCTGCTGGTGAAAGGATGAATGGTTACCTACGAGCTCAGAGGGGAGGCGACAGGGTTTGTGCAAAAGGCACAGGATCTGTAGAAACCAGGTAGCCAGGAAAAAGTCTGGAAGTGGTGGAGAAGGTAAGATGGGGATAAAAAAAAACAAGAAAAGAAAGGGAAGTCATTGTTAAATCAGTTCGTGAGAAAAAGCTGTAATGTTTTCACAACTTAACAGGCATATCTCAAGACAAAAACTTTTGCTTTGTGCAAAAGTTCAGACTTTGTTTCAACCACCAGGCAGTTCTTGCCATCAAATGATGGACATGTCTTGTCGATGTTGGGAATCAGAGACCCAGCTTCCACATGTGTGTTCGGTTGTGAAATCCACAGCCATGCTTTGGCTTCAAGAACAAAATGGAACATTACATCTTCTTAAAATTAAAGATCTCCTAAAAAGAGAAAAATTTCAAGTGTTTTCACTAAAGAATAGAAAAAGAGTATGAAAAACAAGACAAATTGTAAGTTAAAGTAAAATGATAGAATCAAGTCAAAATGTATCCAAAATCACAATAAATATGAATGAACTGAACCATCCAGGTGAGGACAAAGATTGTCTGATTGCTTCTTTCTTTTAAAGATACACTTCACAAGAGACACTCTATAAAATGTACACATATGAAAGGTCAAAAGTAAAAGAAAGTATACAAATATTAACCAATATGATGACAACAACAACTAAGGCCATAAAATAAATGTAACGCAAAATAGACTTTAAAGCAGAGAGCATTATTAAAAATAAAGTAGGTCTCTATTATTTAATACATTTTTCAAAACATAAATTAGACAGTATACTATAATAATTCTATATCTGAATACAACTAATAAAATAACTTGGAAATTTATAAAAAATAATAAACTGTAAAAATTAACATATTCATCATCACTGTAAGAGCTTTCAACATACCTGTCTCATTTACTGACAAATCAAGGAGATGAAAATTTTAAAAGAAATATATTTCAACAACAAAATCAAAGTTCTTGAATTACTGGTAATAGACAGATGTAGAACTTTGGGCCAACAATTAGAAAATAAATACTTTGCTGAAACACATATGAGCAATTTACAAACGTTGACCAAAAATTATGTTATAAAACCAGATGCAACACATTTTAAAGAATCAGTATATGAAGCCATTTTCTCAGATCATGCTATAATCAACTTAGACATTAAATACAAAAATAAATACTAAAAATCTATGCAATTGGAACATCAGAAACATACCTCCAAATAATTCAAAGGATGCAAAAAATAAATTGTATTGGAAACTTTTAAAAGACTTACAGTGAAGAAGTATTGTTATCAAAGCAAAATCTCAAGGAGAAATACATTGCCTTAATATACTTTTAATATTCAGGAAGAAATGCCAAAAATAAATGAGCTTCAAAAAGTGCTGTACCAACTGGGTAGACAACTAGCAGCTTTGTCCATGGCCTAGCCTCCCTTCCCCTGATAACAGACTTCCAGTAAGAGCTCCATCATCCATGGAGTCTGGGAAATAGCAATTAATGGCATCATTTCATGTGGCACTGAAACACAACATGGACCTGAAGTCACACTCCAAAGGTTTCTTGGCTTGCACTTACTTTGGGAAAGAAGGAAAAAGAGGGAAAACTAAGAAGGATTAAAAAAACAAACAAGAAACAATGTGAATGGGTAGAGAACTGGAAAAATTATTTTTCTTTGATCTTTAACTGAACTACCATCCATCTCTACCACAGTCAACCATGCATAGCCATCCAGTTTATAATTTTGGAGCTAGTAAAAGTGTAATGAATTGTATGTCACATCAGCCATAAGTAAACTCTTAACATTGCTTCTACTGCCTCATCAATTTAAAGTCTGCATGTACTAAGCAGTGTGTCTTTGGAAAAATCACTTAAATTATCCCATTTTCCTCACCTAACTTCCTCAGAATTAAAATGGCAACGCATTTCTGAAATGTCTGCTGCTGGGATGAGAGGATATAAACAACATAGCACAAGGTCTCGCGACTACTGCTGGTCGTTATCACCTCCCTGTTTGTGTCTGTCTCAGAGAGGCACCTCGTAAAGGAAGCATCTAGGAAACACTTGACATCAACCCGGATGGAAGGTTTCGCCGTATCACAAGGGCACATCGGGTGAAACATTGATCAGCCTTCCACTTGGAAGGGAAAAATGAGTCACCAAGGTGCCCGTCAGCAGTGCCCCTGAGAGCACTGCCCAGGATTGCTCTCATCTGGTAGTGACAGCTACGTAACTCTACCACGGCCTGGGTGAACCAGGCTAACAAACCCTGGGCCTCCTCACTTGGGTGAAATTTTTGCTAGAGAATTAAAAGGCTCTATGCTCCTCAACATTTGCTTCAGTGTGGGAAAATCTAACTAGAACAAAAGGAAGGCTTTGCACTCAGGTATTGTGCCCAAGAAGACCCTGCTACGATATTAATGTTATCTGTGAAAATACGTTAGAGTTAAATGGTCATGTTGCTGCTAATCTGAAAGACTGGGAAATATCACATTTAAGTTTCTACTTCTAAGTCTGATTGTGTGGCCTTGGACTAGTTAATTGCTTTTTGAGGCTGTTCCCTCATATGTAAAACAAGGATGAAAAATATCTACTTCACAACGTGAGGTAAAGTTTAATAAGCGTTTTCACAGTGTGGACCATGCGAAGCACTAGATGCGTGATGGTAATTACACCCGAAAGGAAAGAGTGAGCCTGAAGCCTCCGCCTGGCTGAGGCCCTCCCATAGGCCTGAATGGGAAGACTTACAGGAGATACGGCGTCCACTTAAAACATCGTATGTGTTCGGGGTATTTACTGAGAAGTAGCGAGAAAGTGGGGTGTACAGAGAAAGGAATGGGACATGGGAGTAATCCCTCCTCCCTCCTGGTGGAGTTTCAGACCAGGAGAGAAAGAACATTCTCAATTCAGAGAGAAGGCAGTTCACACATGGGAAGATCTAGCCAGGTAGGGCTGCTGGTGAGGCCCCTAGTCAAAGAGCCCTGGCCTGTCTTGAGTCTTGGCCGCCAGTGAAAAGCAAATTGTTTCCCATTATATACCTCATATTTCCCAGGCAGGACCTACCTCTTGAACACTGCACATAAATTCCAAATGAAAGCAGGGCATCTGTTCCCCGGTAATGTAACTTTCCCAAACACTGCACACACAGATTTATAGTAACGTTGGGCAGTCATGCAAAAGGTTGCATTGTGTTCGGTGGTATTGCTTCTAATTTCAGGAGGATTTCGGATGAGGACCTTTGAAGTGGAAGCTTGAATCATGCATCTGTAAATTCCTCATTTTCCACAGTTATTAAAACACCCGTCAGCGCCAGGGTAGCCCATTGTGCATTCACTCCTCTGGCATGCCAGCGTGGGGGTGGATGCCAACCACACAACAGCCACAGAGTCACAGACAAATAGTAGGTGAGGCGGCAGGCGTCGGGGAGACGAGAGACTGCATGCCAAAGGGACCCAAGTTTGGGACCAGCCACTCTGTCATCACTCAATCACTCTGAAGTCCTTTAATTCTTGTGTGTGCTGAAAATCCTTCTGAGCTATGTGAGAAAACATGGAAATGAGCTGACTTTATCAAGGGATCACTGTCAACATTTAGCAAGGTTTCAGTTTTAAATAATAATAAAAGTGCTCAGGCATACTAAAATTGGCAAACATTTTCTTATTGTTCCTCATCCACTATTTTTGGCCTGGCTCTACTTCATGCGACGGTTGGGGGTGGGGTGGGAGGGCAGAGTACCCAGTAGGGTCTCCCAAGGTCATTGTCAGAAGGCATATTTATAGTTTAGGGGATAAACCCTGGTCACAGAAACACAAGTTAGAACCAGAACAATGTGTTTGCCTTAATCAGTTCTTTTCTTTGGAGTATAACACACTGTATATAAAATATTTTGTTCCTGCACCCCTGAGATTACCACTACTAATTATCATTACAATGATTTCATAGTAATTTTCCCACTCAAAGAGTTCAAAACTCTTTACATACATTATCTCCTTTTTATTCAAAATATCCTTATAAAATTGCTGGAGGAAAGCTATTATTATCTCACTGAAACACGCAAATAAACTGAGGCAAAAAGCTAGATATTTAAACAGGGCCTAGCCAGAAACTAATAAAACTAATTTTTAGGTGTAGCTTGTGGAATCCATTTTATTACGCATGAAGAGCTACCTGCCTGCTCCCTGGTCCCCGGTCATCTGTTTGCAGTATGTCACCAGGACCAATCACCCCAGCCTGAGCTCCTGCAGTCCCTCAGTGGGGGCAGCATTCGTTCTAGAAAGGTCAGCAGACATGTTACTTGCCCCCAAAGTGTACCTATTCCCAGGTAGATGGAGCAGCCTTTAAAAATCACAACACACCTGAATTGTTGAATACAGGGCTATTCAATGTAAACTCCATTATCATTGTGGATAATTCTTTGGTGTGGAGGGGGCTGTCCAGTGCATTTTACAATGTTTAGAAGAATCCCCTGGCTTCTCCCCGCTGGAAACCAGGAGCACCTTCCCCAGCTGGGACATCCAAAAATGTCTACACACACTGCCAAATATCCCCTGGGGTGGGAGGAGGAGGTAGACAAAACCATCTGCCTTTGAGAACTGCTGGCCTACCCAGTCAAAAGCAAGTAACAACTGAACACTGCTCTCTGCCTGGCACTGTCATAGCTTTGATGCCCCAGGCTAACAAATAACGTCATTCTTGCCTTCATGAGACGGGAGGTAAATACGGCATTATCATTCCCCGAAAAATCACTGGGGGCTGAGAATGAAGAGTTAAATAATGCAAAGGAAATTCTGAAATTGGAGAATCACAATGAATCAGAGCAGAGCAGGCTTCATGTAGGGAGTGGGCTTTGAATTAGACTTTGAAAAATCTGCAGCCCTTGAAATATGACATTGGGAAAGACTTCAGGGCACTGCTGAAGGGCAAACAAACAAGGTTCTGAATGCTAAGAGGGGCACAAGAAGAAGAGGTTGGCCAACTGGCAGGTGCTGGGGAGCGGTCTGCTTGTGATGGGTCAATGTCGACCAGAAGGAGGGTGCCAACACCTGGCCAAACCTCTGCTCTGCGTCCTAGTTATTCTTGCTTAGAAGACATGGCGCGCAGGCTTTCCAACTGGCTGGTGGAATGAAGCTAGAAGTAACAGTGAGTACAGTGGTCGGCAAGCTCAACCTTCAGAAAGATCTCAGGCAACTGGAGCAATAGACTGAATTTAATAACATGTTATTTAACTGCAACAGAGATCTATGTTTGCGTCTAACAAAAAACTAACTGCAGAAAACGAGTATGGAAGTAACAGCAAAAGCAAATGCAAAAAAAAGATTTGTGGATTTTCTTAGTAGTCCATTTAATAGAAATCAACTATAAAATACTGTTGCTTCCTCCCTGACACCCTAAAAATGTAATGAAATCCTAGGTTTCCTTAATAGCGTATAATATCTAGAATGAGGGAGGTGACAGTTTATCTTTGAACATGCATTTAGAAACCCACAGGTGGATTCTTGAGTTCAGTTCTTTAAAGTTTGTAGACAAACTAGAATACATTCAAAGAATAGCAAGTCCAATGAGGAAGAAGTTTGAAATCAGACTACATTTGCATTTTTAATCAGGAGACAAGAAAAGATCTGCAAATATGAAAGCTATTTTTCCATATTTTAAACCCTTTAGTAGCAGGGATAGAATCAGGACCAGTAAGCAGATGTTGCAAGGAATTAACTGCTAGGTTTAAAAAAAAAAAAAGAACTTTCCTATGCTCGAGTTACCCAAATATATTCCTCTCAAGAGGAAGTGGGTAACCATTTGAGAGCATGCTCCAATATAAGCAAGATGACCACTGAAAAGAAACTTGACACCTCTATAAACCTCCATTTCTTCTATCTATAATTAGAGGTAAGAACAAATAGGTTTACGAGGTAGGTTATGTCAAGAAGTTGGCATCTAGAAAGTACAATAAATTGCATCCATCCTTTTTCCTTTTGTTTTCTGTAACCAGCTCCCCACCCCTCTGCCACAGAGCTGCAGGTAGAACAACAAATGCATGGGGTTTCCTGTATCTCTATCTCCCAATATTTCCACTATCTTTAATTATTGGAAGGAGAGTCAGGATCTAAATATGGGTATAGGAATTATAAGCCCAGAACTCCAATTTCTTAATTATAGAAGTTGTTAAAGGGCTAATGTGGCATTTCCAGCTTTCATGGTCTTGTAACCAAGGAGGATAACCAACTCGCATTCCCCAACTTACTTTTTTTTTTATTTAAGGCTTTTGTAACCACTTGTCTTCATGTGTGATGCATGTAAGCCATGCTACCCTTAGACTAAGAACAGACACTCCCTCTGCATCCACTTTCCAAGGTTATGCGGGTAAAACAGAAAGCGCGCAGTGCCGTTGTGTGAGCATGCGCACTGCAAGCCCACACCGGGGCGGGGAAAGCTGCACGCACACACCCTAGTTTTGTGTGGCTTTACAGCAGGTGTCAGCTATATTAACATCATAGCAAATGTCCTGAATGTTTCTTCATGTCGGGATCTGAGGTGACCAAAATACTACTCAGAATCTCAGAATATCCACGGCAAAATGAATGCGATTTGACTCTGGTGTGTGGTCCACAAGAAATTACTCAGCTAGTTAACGGGAAATTCTTCCTGTCGTTGAAGGATCTCCAGATTGTCGTGCGGAACTAGCCCACCATGCTAGACTTGCTTCTTGACCCGTGTGGGAGCAGCCTTCTGTTTCTTTACTTGAAATCTGTTAGGGCCAACATCCCACTCTTGGCCGCCACCACTCTCCTTAACAGAGCTGTTCACGTCTAGGGCTGTGACTGGTTAGGCAAGTGAGGCAGCTAGGGCCACAATTTCTGCACTCCTCCGACGCTGGCAAGACGCTGAGACTGAGTGCCTCAGGCTCTCCAGCTTGAGTGTCCTACTTTTCTCCTACTCAAAGAACAAGTTGAAGCGCCGCCTTCTTCTGAACGCTTTCCAGGGCCCATCTACTTGGGCCTCCACTGAAATTACCTGAAGGTCCCTTAAGGCATGTAACTCTCTTGCTCTTATTTTATAATTACTTACAAATGTATCTGTGACAGAGGCTGTTAATTTCCTACCTCGATGTCTACCGTCCTCTTGGCTTTAGTAACAGAACCTTGATAAATAGCTGGATACATCTACCCAGGTAAGAAACTGTTATTTCCCAGTCTCTCTCAAAGCTAGGTAACTAAACCCTGACCATTCAGATATAATGTACTATAGAATGGCCAGAAAAATCTCCATGAAAGAGAAAGGCTTTACTCTTCTTCTCTCCCTTCTTGTATCTCTGTGTATAGAAAAAGGATGTGATGAATGGAACTCTAGCAGCCATTCTGAAGCACAAGATCAATGCTCTCACTCTAGGCAAGTGGAGAGGAAAGCAAGAAGGTCATGAACACGAATGACACCGTAGAGCCCTTTTACCAGCTCTAGACTACCTCATTCGAAACCACTTTGTAAAGGAGAGAAATACATTTACGTATCATTAAGCCACTGGCACATGCATCTGAACTGAAGTCTAACTAACAGAGGTTTTGATGCCAAAAGAGAGCTACTGCATTAGCTAGAATGTTAGATGAGTTTAAAGGAGATGGCTGAGTGTCATTAGCAAGTACAGAACTATAGCAGACTGGTGAGTTGGCAGTCCTGGTAAAACAGTGGCTAACGGAACCCTGGAAGGTACAAAGGGCTGTGGTGTTAAGAAAAAATGGTAGGAAATTTTTAGAATGTTTGTTTGTGTTGGCTGATTTTTCACAGCATCAACAACATAGTACACAAGAGAGATGGACCCAGGCTAGGGCGGCCAGCAGGGTGGGAGGGAATATGGCTCTGCTAAGAGCCTTTAGGCCACAAACTAAGTTAACAGAGAGTCTAATTTGGAGCTTTTTCAAGCCAAAAAAAGGCTGAGTTCTTTCTCACTTCAAAGTGAAGCTATTGTGAGCCATCGCCAGAGGCAGGAGCATGAGCAGCTCTCATTGGAGATAAAACCAATGGCCCCATGCCTTTTTCAAGTGCTTCTTTTCGAAGTTTTCTGTCAAACTGTGGAAGCCCTTAATTAGCAAAGATCACCAGGGCTGTTTTATCAAATAGTCTCATGCTAATTTGGGGAAGAGGGAGCTGGCAAAGCACAGAGGTCTGTGTGTAATAAACCAGTCTTCAGGCTAGAAACTATATCAAGATAAAGATCCCTGATTCTGGTTACTCACAGGAGGAACAGAATGGCAGCAAGTAGATTGGAAGCCCCCTCGGGTTTTTAGGGAATTGTACTGCTAGTGAAACCCCAAGCCTCACTACCAGCCTCATGACAGTCCAATCCCTAAAACGATCCCTAAGTCCTCAAATTCATCACAAGAAAAGAGGTAGGGTGTGAAAGTAGCCCCCAGGAAGAGTCTACTCTCTCATGCTCACCTTGGAAGGACCATAGAGGAGAGGGGACCAGGGAGAACATCCCAGAGGGCAAAGCAACAAGACGTTGAAGACAATAACCATGGAAGTCACTACTGTCAGGGCCACTCTTGTGGCCCAGTGTGATTTAAAAATCGCTGTGGCCTAACGTCTCTGGTTTTCCTCTCCTTAGCACAAAGATATGTTGTCATTATGTTCCTACTCTCTCGTGGAATACTCAGTATAATGGGCAGTAGCTTTTGGCTAGACCGTGATGATCTGAAGAAGCCAACTGCACATAGGCAGAGATCTTTAACCTCGAGCTGAAGGCAATAGCTGTGTTGTACTTCAGGGTGTCTCTGCTAGAGAAGGATCTCACGTATGAAAGGAAAGGGGTGCGTGCATATTTGGGGAGTCAGTGAAGCAGACTAGCAGAGACTGAGAGTTTTTTTTACTTACCCCTTTCTTTTTGTAACAGAACCAGGAATTGTATTTAGCTGGGCATGTTGCCTATTGAACAGGTGGTAGGAAAACACTTGATGTTTTTTATTAGAATCCTGCTTTAGGAAGATTATTCTAAAACAGTAGATAGTATTCATTAAAGGAGGGAGAGACTGAAAGAAAGGATTCCGACCAGAAGGCTATTGCAACATGCAAAGGAGAATTAATGAGACTTAAATAAAACTGGATGCAAGGGAAACAAAAGAGGAGATGGCGACACTGAGATGCACAGGTAGATGCTGTTCAATCTGATTACGAGGGGAGCAAGGGAAAGAAAAATGTCACACATGACACTCGGGTCCCATTTAAATGTATAGCAAGTAGTCATGCCAGGAACAGAAACAGGGAGAGCAGGAGGAAGAGCAGGACTGTAACAAGCCACACAAGCTCTGGTCTGAATACATAAGTGCGCATTGCTGGCAAGACACCCAAGTTAGAATCTGACACAGCCTGGAAGTCATTCAGGACAGAGGAAGGTAAACTGCAGCCTGGAAAATCATCTGCCAAGGAAAATAAAACAGAGAAGTAGAAAAGATCATCAAGAGAAAGTCGGTAGAAAGAAAGACAGGCAAGGATTGTCTAACACGATTAGGCAATGTCTTCTCAGAAGTCATTTCCTTATCTCCAGTCAAGTCCAGACAGGGATTCTCAAAGTGTGGTCCCTGGACCTACAGCCTCAGCCTCATAAGGTGCTATGGGCTGAATTGTGTCTCCCGAAAATACATATGTTGAAACCCTATCTCCCAGCATCTCAGAGTGTGACTATATGCGGAGATAAGGCCTTTAAAAAGATAATTATATTAAATGAGGCTATTAAGATGGGTACTAATCCAATGTGGCTGGTGTCCTTATAAGAAGAGGAAATGTGAATACACAAAGTGTCACCAGGGCTGTGCACACGCAGAGGAGACACCACGTTAGTCATCTGCAAGCCAGAGAGAGAGGCCTCAAATAAATCAGCCCTGCCAGCACATTGATCTTGGACTTGCATCCTCCAGAACTGTGAAAAGATAAATTTCCATTGTTTGCAATGGCAGCCCACACAGACTAGTATATGTGGGAACTTGTAACAGATGTAAGCTCTCAGGGCCCTTTCTATACCTATGGAGCCAGACCCTCTGGAGATAGGGCCCTGCAATCTGCACTGCTGGGTTTTAGAATATTCTAGCTTAATAATAGAGAAGGCCAATATAAATTATATTTTCTCTTTGACCCTGAGTTGTTATATTCTTTATAAAGAATTCTTTAAGCAGAAATAAGCAATAGGAGTGTCTTAAATAACCAGCTTTAGTGGTAATGAAAACAAATTCAAGTAATAGTTTCAATATCAACTAAACCACTCATTGTGTGTGGCTATCAGTTCCTGTTCCAGAAACCAGTGATACCCAAATCTTAGGATGTCAAAGAATCACTTAGGGACATTGTTAAAAATACAGTTCCAAAACATGGAGTATTTTGGTCAGTGTGGAATCCTGGACTTATACTTTTAACAAACATCAAATAATTTTTTAACTTTATTTTTCAATTATAATTTATATTTTTATATATTAGTTTTAGGCTCTACAGCACAGGGGTTAGAAAATCATATAATTCACTAAGTGTTCCCCGCCGATAGTTCCAACATCAGGTAATCTTGATGCAAGCATCGATAAACCACAAATTATTCTTTCTCTTACTCAGTCAATGAATAGAATGACAAAACCTACTGTCTACATGAGCTGAGGAAGCCACTGAGATTAAGCAATGAAATTTGAATGGCTTAGAAAGAATCCTCAAAACACTGTTTCAATTCATCTTGGTCTTCTCAAACAACTGCTTTCTCGAGGAACTAATAACTGCAGAAATTCTGTAAGACCATGCACTCACCCTGGGAATCATAACTTCAGAGGCTGAAATTCCAGGTAACAGATTCTGACTAATGTTTTTCAAACTCTCCCACTACTTTTGGATGTCACAATATTTAGTTCTAGTTGCATCTAAAGAAGCCACATCAAGGCAGGTCACTACTGGTAACATGAAACAAATTTGATTTCTTTGGATCTTAATCCTAGACCACTTCCTGTTCTCCAAATAAGGAGAGTTAGTCATCTTTCTCAGTCCTCTGTTGTAATAAAATACAAAATTTCACTTTTTTGTCCAACTCCACCAGGTCAAAAAACACAAGAAAAATGCTCCATTTTACCACAAACCAAGTTTTAAACATGTGCTCAAATATAGAAACAAGGCATACAATATTTTTGGTTAAACTGTCACTTATATTAAAGATATTTGAAAATAATTATCCACTCTCCACATGGATAAGAGTAAGTAAATAAGTAAAACAACAACTTAATAAGTATTGGATTAGAGCCTCTTAGAAAAAACAGTTCTATGCTGTTTTTCCCCTAAACAGTTAACTTGTTAGCTGTGCTTTCTTTAATTTCTCAGATCCAGCAGTAAAAACACTTCACCTGAAACATTTAATCACTTTAAGGCAGTGATTTTCAACCGATGTGCCACAAGAATTTTTAAAACACGCAATACATGACTATTTAGTCAGGGGCACTGCCCTCTTTTCCCTGAGATTGTCAAATCTTTAAAAATGTCAACAGCCAACAGAACAATAGCCATCCAGTGTAAATGAGTCAAAAGTATAGCTATTTTTTGTCAGAGCAGCAAAAAATACAATGTATATTTTGGTGTGTCACAGAATTTTAGTACTTAGTTTATGTGTGCCAGGAAAGGAAAGAGGTTAAAAACCACTCTTTTAAGGCTTTCTTTCTAGGGCCACCTTCCCACAGACAAAGTGTCTGTCCACAGCTTCAAATGTTTCAATTGAAAAGCCCCTAAGACACAAGACTGACCCACTGCTCTCCAGGGAAGCCCACCCAGTGCCTTCCTCCCTGAGAAAAAAGGGACTTCTGAGGGCTCACACCATCAGCTGTGCTGTTGCTGTCGTTTGTGGTATGCCTGCATCCAGTAAGAAAACCTGACGTGAGATATTAAACATTAACAAAAACTAACTTGAAATTTTAAAAGGTTTGGGTTAATTGGGACAAATAGCTAAAACGATGAGATTAGCTCAGAAACAAACAAGAGGATTAAAATTACACAGGAGGAAAGAATAGCAGAGGAGAGCGATGATTCATCTCGTTTATAGCTTTGTTGGAAAGCTCTTCGCTAAAAACCACAGCCGGCCCTTTTTGCCACACAGGTTTCATGTTTAATTGTGCTCGGTGGATAAAGGCAGAATTACATGAAGCTGTCTTATGCGCTCCATCCTGGGCTGGGGGCGGGGGAGGGTAATTGTGAAGACAAGTTTCCCAGCTGATGGCTGAGCCTGGCGTAACTAACTTGACTAGGCCTCATAGGCAGACTCCTTTTCCAACCTGCCTGCGGCTCCCTCCAGTTCTCTCTATTGGCCCCCCCACCCCCCCACCCCCAGCCCCTGCTGAACGACATGTCACTTCTCTCCACGGTCCTGAAATGGTTTTGGCTAGCCAATTCTTTCACCGTGGCTGGATGCCGATGGACTTGCTAGGGATTCCTTATGAGGGCAACTTTTAGGTCAAGAGCCCACTAAAGGGAGAGGAGACTTCAACACCTATTCCACTGGGCTGCTAAAGCTAAAGCCACTTCCAAGCTATTTTCCACAAGAATACTTGTTCCTCCTGTTAAAATGACTTGGACTTTGCTCCTTGAGAAATAGTAACACTGGCCTCATCATGCTACACCACATTCACCTTTTTTTTGTCCTGGTTTTGTCATTGAAGAGGGCATCTCACACCCTCTCACAGACACCCTCTGCCTGAGCCAATCCAGTGAAAGGCATTATGGGCACACTGTACCTTTCAACTGTTGATTTTTCTCTTGATTGTGGGGGTGGGGAGATATTTATTTAAACCAAGAATTCCAGAAGGAGTCATTTGTCTGACTATTGTAAAGCCATCAATTAATTCTGGAAGAGGAGCCATGCAGTCATACGTAGGTGAAGGACCCTGCTCCCAAAGCAGGGAGGAAGCAGGGGCAATTGCACTGCTCCTTCTTGTAGATGGAGGTGGCCTGAGATCTCCTAACCTAGGACATGCTATTGTTAAAGAAAATGGGTGAAGAAAGGCTGCTAGACTAGACTGAGGAAGAAAAATATAGCTGGCCCTTGAAGAGCCTGGGTTTCAACTTTGCAGGTCCACTTATACACAGATTAATTTCAGTAAATACAATCATAACTTCCTTTGGGGGTTTCTGCATCCCGCATCTGAAGATTCAGCCAAACATGGATAGAACACAGTATTTTCGATTTTGCAACCACAGATTCCCAGGCGAGGATTCCCAACCCAGAATGAAAATACTGTTTGCCATCTGTGGTGGGTTGAATCTGCAGATAGGAAGGGCTGACTGTGGGGTCAAAGGTTATAAGTGAATTTTCAACTGCACCAGGTTGTCACACACCTATGTTGCTAAAGGGTCAACTGTATATTAATACTGAAAGTAAAGATGTTTTAATTATTTCTTAATTATATTTTATTGATTATGTTATTACAATTGCCCCAATTTTTCTCCCTTTGCCCCCTTCTATCCACCACCCCCCACTTCCTAAGGCAATCACCTCACCATTGTTCATGTCCATGGGTCATGCATATAAGTTCTCTGGCTACTCCGTTCCCTATACCGTTCTTTACATCCCCATGGCTATTCTGTAACTACCTGTTTGTACTTCTTAATCCCCTCACTTTTTCACCCATTTCCCCACACCACCCCCATCTGGCAACCACCAAAACATTCTCCATATCCATGATTCTGTCTCTGTTCTTCTTGTTTGCTTAGTTTGTTTTTTAGATTCAACTGTTGATAGATACGTATTTATTGCCATTTTATTGTTCATAGTTTTGATCTTTTTTTTCCCTGAAATCCCTTTAACAGTTCACATAATAATGGTTTGGTGATGATGAACTCCTTTAGTTTATTCCTTGTCTGGAAACTCTTTATCTGCCCTTCAACTCTAAACGAGCGCTTTGCTGGGTAGAGCAATCTTGGCTGTAGGTGAAAGTAAAGATGTGAAAGGAAAAGAGCAGAAAGAATGAAACCAAATGGGTGTGATTATAAAAGGTCTATAAATGAATAATGAATTAACTAAAAGGCAACACTAATTGTGTTTTGTTTAAGCTATTCTATTTAATTCATTTTATCAGTAAATATGGATTAAACTCCAATAATACATATTAATCTCCAACCTGACTGTGCTAGACAGTGAATAAGAAAAACACAGTCCCGGCCCACATGGGGACTATAGTCTTGAAAGAGACATTAAAAAAGGTCATTGAAGGAAAGTGCAAGGTGCAATGAGTGAGCAACCAGAGTAATAGGTTGGGGAATGAGCGAGGTATGTATGTCCCCCTGAGGGAGTGACATTTACACAAATGTCTAAAAAGGATGGAGAAGCAATAATCAGGTGTGGAGGGGCAGGAAAGGAGCCCATGGGGAAGCTCTAAGAGGGAAGCAGCCCGGTGTGTTCTAGAAATTACACCAAGGCCAATGCAGCTGTGGAGGAATGAATGGGAGAAAGGGAGCCGGGGCAAGACGAACAGGAAAGGCAGGTAATTGGGGCCTTTAGACCTCAGGAAGACGTGCATCTCTGTCTTAGAGACAAGGGGAAGCCATTCCAGGTTTCAGCAGGATGACTTCAGATTTGACCACTAGTGCTGCCGCGTAGGGGAAGATTGGGAGGGACATGGGTGGATGAGGAGAAAACATTAAATGTAATTTGGGTAAGAGTTAGAGGTAGCCTGAACAAGCAAAGTAACTCTGGACAAATTCAAGAAATACTAGACAAAAAAGTAATTCAAGTCAAGTGCCCAGTTGCTTTAGAACTATTCAATAACTTTCCATCACACTAGAATAAATATCCAAACTCCTTACCATGGGCGACAAGGCCTCAGACAATTTCACCCCCACGTGACTCTTCAGATTTACCAATGTCACTGTCCCTGGGCTCACTACCCTCTGGCCCACCGGTCTGTATTTATTCCTTACAACTCTCAAAGTCCTTTCCTTTTTATCTGCTGCTTTTGGGGGTTTTTTGACTGAAGTATTTATTCCCCTAAATCTCCTCAAGGTTAGTTTCTCATCATTCACATCTCAGCCTAAATCTCATATCCTCAAGACCATCACTTTCCCTTATCTAAAGGACTTCCTTATCAGCTCTGCTATCCTTCCTCTCAAGCCTCTACTCTGTATGAGGTACAGGAAGATACATCTGTGAACAAAACAAGAAAAAAAATCCTGTCTGAAGGGGGGATTCTAGTGGACACAGATGGCAAATGGTAGCAAAATATGAAAACTTAATATGTAAATTGTAGGTGAATATAGAGTAAGTTAGAAGGTCAAAAAATTGTGTTCAGAATGTCAGAGAGGCTATGAAAAAAAGGAAGAAAAAAGGGAAATGAACAGGAAAGGATGGAGGGGGAGTAATCTTATTTGTATTTTCAGTTTACATTCAGTATTATTTTGTGTTAGTTTCAGGTATACAGCACAGTGGTTAAACAATCATATACTTTACAGACCTCCCTGATATTTCCAGCACCCACCTGGCACCACACATAGTTATTACAATATTATATTTTGACTATATTCTCTATGCTGTACTTTACTTTCTGGTGACTATTTTGTAACTACCAATTGTGTAATCTTAATCCCTTCACTTTTTTTCACCCAGTTCTCCAACTCTTCTCTCCTCTGGCAACCATCAGCCTGTTCCCTGTATCTACAAGTCTGCTGCAATTTTGATTGTTCATTTACTTTGTTCTTTAGATTCCACATTTAAGTGAAATCATATGGTATTTGTCTGTCTCTGACTGACTTACTTCACTTAGCATAATACTCTCTAGACTCATTCATGTTGTCATAAATGGTAAGACTTCATTTCTTACTACAGCCAAGTAATATTCCATTGTATACACAGGTGGGGCAAAAGTGGGTTTATAGTTGTGAGTATGTGAAACACAAAGTTTACTTTTCTATTATTATTTATTAAATATTGCATTATTTTCCATACAAACAACTGTAATCCCATTTTTGCCCCACCCTGTATGTACCACAACTTTTTTATTTACTCATTTATTGATGTGCCCTTGGGTTGTTTCCATATCTTGGCTATTGTAAATAGTGCTGCAGTGAACGTACAACCAAATAATCCAATTAAAAAATGGGCAAAGGACCTGAATAGACACTTCTCTGAAGAAGACATGCAGATGGCCCATAGACATATGAAAAGATGCTTAACGTCATTAGTTATCAGAGAAATGCAAATTAAAACCAATGAAATATCATCTCACACTTGTCAGAATAGCTGTCATCAATAAATCAACAAACACTGTCGTTAAAGATGTGGAGAAAGGGGAACCTTCATGCACTGTTGGTGGGAATGCAGACTGGTGCAGCCACTGTGGAAAGCAGTATGGAGCTACCTCAAAAAAATTAAAATGGAACTGACCCAGCAATTCCACTTGTGGGGTATATCCAAAGAAACCCAAAACACTAATTCATAGGTGGTATAATTTTAAATAAAAGGACCAGGGTAGGCCTCGTTAAATTAGAAGACACTAAGTAAAGGCAAAGAAAGTGAGTTATCCTACAGATACTTCTAACTTTTTTTTCCCTTATAGCCTTTATTATAATTTTTAATAATCATATTTGTCTCTTTGCTTTGAACGTAAGTTCCATCCGCGCAAGGACTGTTGTCTGTCCTTTTCTGTCTTGTATCCCTAGACTTTGGCACAAATATTTTGTGCATTGAATTGATACATGGAAGGACGCAAATGCTCAAAGTGCTCTTCCAAAGTAAAAACAAGATGCTTGATCCTGGCCTACGTTAGTGATTTCCCAAGATATTCAGTGTTCATTTGCCAGAAAGCCATGGTAACTAATTTGTTTGCTCACCACACACTCTCTTCCTCCATTTTTCTACTAACGAAGTCTTTATTGTGTGAATCTTCCCCCTACACACACTGAAGGAGCACCTCCTCAGGTGGTCAAAGTTCCAGCTACTGTGGTCTCATGATGGATGCTGGGATGGATGTGTGACCCAAATGGTGTCAGTCGGGGCCTTTAGAAGTTGTTGATGTTGTTGTTCTATATAAAAAATGTAAGCTACCTGTGGCCTACTTTGCCTCACGTACGGAGGTCCTCCCTAAGAATGAAGTCAACTCAGAAAAATCAGTGGTCAAAAAGAAGAGAGACATGGCTTTTTAACTGCATAACAACTCCTAGACCCATTCATTCCCAAATGAAGTTTACTCTTTGAATTTCTCAATTAAGTAAAGCAAAAAATAAATCTTAATTTTAAGATTTTTTTTGTTCTTGCTGTCAAGTTACCTAGAGCCTTTATTAAATATATCTACCAAACAAAATTTAAGAGAATATAATCAGAAAACTGAAAAGGGTATTTTTTCTTCTTTATCTATTTTTTGACTAAACGAGTAAGTATTAAATTAATACTGAATGGCCTAGTGACAGTGGGACCATAATTAATTTTATATGAAATGAAGATCTGTTCATTCAATTCATGAAACATATAGTGAGCACAACTATACCCCAAGTTCTGTACCAGGAGCTGGGTATATAGAATGTTGGCATGACAGTCAAATCCTTGCTCTTGTTTGGAGAATATAAACAGCCATAAATTTCATGTGAGATAATACAAATGGAGAAGCTCAGGGTGTAATAGAAATTCAAAGTGGGGACACCAACCTAATCACCAGAAGTCAGAGGGTTGGGATGCTCAGATAGGGATCACAGATAGGGATGCCTATAGTGAGACCTAAACTACTACTAGGATTTTGCAGAGGAAAGTAGAGAAAAGGGAGGGGAAAGAATTTTAGTCAGAGAAAAGGGCATCTCCAAGAACTAGAGACAGGAGGATCTGGGGTCAGGAATGTTCATGTGTGGTAATATCAGCAGAGTCTTTGAAGAATGTCTCAATAGAATCACCTGTCACATCTGTCCTGCATTCAAGTGTCAGCATAACACATTAGTGACATTTTCCCTTTTCAAACTTAACACCCATAATTTTTTTGTTCTGTGTTTTATCTTTTTTTAAATATTTTATTAACTATGCTATTACAGCTGTCCTATTGCCCCCCTCCACCCCCCTCCACCCTGCACACCCTCCCCCACCCACATTCCCCCCTCTAGTTCATGTTCATGTATCATAAGTTCTTTAGCTTCTACATTCCCCATACTATTCTTGCCCTCCCCCTATTTTCTACCTACCATCTATATTACTTATTCTCTGTACCCTTTCCCCCTCTCTCCTCTTCCCAATCCCCTGTTGCTAACCCTCCATGTGTTCTCCATTTCTGTGGTTCTGTTCCTGTTCTAGTTCTTTGCTTAGTTTCTTTTTGTTTTAGGTGTGGTTGTTAATAATTGTGAGTTTGCTGTCATTTTACTGTACATGTTTTTTATCTTTGTTTTCTTAGATAAGTCCCTTTAACATTTCATATAATAAGAGCTTGGTGATGATGAACTCCTTGAACTTGACCTTATATGGGAAGCACTTGATCTGCCCTTCCATTCTAAATGAAAGCTTTGCTGGATAGAGCAATCTGGGATGTAGGTCCTTGTCTTTCATGACTTGGAATACTTCTTTCCAGCCCCCTCTTGCCTGCCAGGTCTCTTTTGAGAAATCAGCTGACAGTCTGATGGGAACTCCTTTGTAGTTTACTTTCTCCTTATCTCTTGCTGCTTCTAGGATTCTCTCCTTCATTTTTACCTTGGCTAATGTAATTATGATGTGCCTTGGTGTGTTCCTCCTTGGGACCAACTCCTTTGGGACTCTCTGAGCTTCCTGGACTTCCTGGAAGTCTATTTCCTTTGCCAGATTGGGGAAGTTCTCCTTTATTATTTGTTCAAATAAGTTTTCCACTTGTTGCTCTTCCTCTTCTCCTTCTGGTACCCCTATAACTCTGATGTTGGAATGTTTAAAGATGTCCCAGAGGATCCTAAGCCTCTCCTCATTTTTTTGAATTCCTATTTCTTCATTCTTTGCTGTGTGGTTGTTTCTTTCTTCCTTCTGGTCCACTCCATTGATGTGAGACCCAGCTTTCTTTCCACCACTATTGGTTCCCTGTGTATTTTTCTTCATTTCACTTATTGTAGCCTTCATTTTTTTCATCTAATTTACAACAAAAATCAACCAGTTCTGTGAGCTTCCTGATCACCAGTGTTTTGAATTGTGCATCTGATAGGTTGGCTATCTCTCGGTCGCTTAAAAGGATGGGTTCTGGGGCTTTCAATTCTTCTCCTGTTTGATCCATGTCTCTCTCTCTCTCGCTTTTTTTTTTTTTTGGTCTGGTTGCACCTGTTACATATGAGGGGCAGAGCGTTGGGTGTTCACCAGGGCAAGGAGCCCCAGTCGCTGGGTTGTGACGCTGTTTGTGGGGGCGGGGTCCAAGAGGAAACAATGGCGCTTGCTCCACTCTCTGCCGATTTCAGACCCTTCCGCCGCTTCCCCCAAGCAAACTGGACCTTTCTGGTGCCAATTCCCGTGTGGGTGGGTTTGTGCACCCCGTGGGTCTTCCCAGCGACCTCTCCTGTGAGGCTGGGAGTCTCTCCCCGCACCTCAACCCCCACAGGTGTTTACAATCAGTGCCCCGAGGCTCTATTTCCCGGCGCTGGGATCCTGGGTTGCGCGCAGTGCCTTGCTTCGCAATCGCTGCCTCGCTGGGTCTGCCGGTTGCCACCCCTGGGCCGGGGTCTGCCAGCCGCCGCTTGCGCACCCAGGGTCTGCCCGCTGCGGTCTTACGTGCCCGGTGCCAAAGCTCTTTGTGCCGCAGGACCCCTCTCTGCCATGGCTGCCCGACTCCGCCCCTCCTACCGGTCCGGATGAACTTGTCTATTTTAACTCCTTGGTTGTCTGACTTCCATACAGTTCAATTTTCTGTCAGTTCTGGTTGTTATTCTCTTTCTAAATTGTTGTTGTCCCTATCTTGGTTGTGCGAGGAGGCACAGTGTGTCTACCTATGCCTCCATCTTGGCCGGAAGTCCCCAAACTTCACACCCATAATTTTATACCACACATTTTCCTATTTATTTACTTATTTATTTATTAAACAGGTGCACTTAGGATAGATTGCTTATTAATATTATTTGCTACCTTATTATGGAGTAATACAAATGATCACATTTCTGTCAAATGCTGTAAGTGTCTTAACATTGAACTGTGTTCATAACTTTATTGAAGTAATTTCTATATAATCCTCCTGCAGATGAGGTTTCAGCTACACAGCATGTACTCTGAACTTGACAAGGATTACGCCTTACACCCTCTGTAAAACATTATAATCACATATTCCAATAATAAGTTTCTGTAGAGATGAAGTGGTTGTTTTGGATAATAAGATCATATATCTTCCAGCTGGAATAAAATGAGATTTTGAAAACAAAGTTATTGTATTGTTAAATGGGACATAGGAAAGACATTTCTCCTCCTCAGCATGTTTGTTGTAAATTTAAACGGAAAATATTTTTATGGGAGCAGCAATCATAACTTATGAACAATTCTATCTCACCAAATTCTTTTTTCAACGAATCAATATTTTTGGTTGAAAGAACATTCTAATGCGATATGTTAATGTTTCATAAAATATCTTTGAATTGAAACATCGCATCATTCATGACTTTCATTTTGCCTAGTGAAGGCCAAATCATGTTAATTTTGTGCAAACCGCCATCTGTTTTATTATAAAAGAGCACTATTTCTCACTTGCTAAAAATATATACAAGACAAAAAAAAAAGCCTCCAAAGGCTACACTAGTACATGTTTAGCCCTACTACAAACATTCTCTGGTCCCTGAATTGAGCAAATCACCAACCAAATTGGCAAATGTTAATATTACTGTCTGCCTTTTATAGAGAGAAAGCTCTGTTTCTGTTGGACACATTTTCAGGAAGTGAGGTAATGCTCAATTTTCCCCTAGGAAAGTAATCCCAGGGCCTGCTGAGAACTGGCTTGACAGGGCCATTGTTTGAAGATGCAGGGAGGTGGTGGGTGGTATGATGAAACCAAGATAAGACAACCCAAAGGCAATGAGTGTGAATGTTCAAAGTCATTGACGTCAATTAGACTTTCACAGAAGAAATGGCTATAGTAGGGAGCTTCAGGATTAGTAAATCATTGTCAATCATAGAGGTCTTCCTTCCCCTTCTCTACATCTGGCCCTTCACATAAAAGTTAGCCTTTCCTGAGTAACTTGGAGTTGACTTCTGATCCAAAGAAAGGGGGTTGGGGAGAAGAAAGTTTTCAAATACTTCTCTATATTGGTTTAAAAGGAACTAAATATTCTTTTGTTAATTTAATTTTCTTTATTGTATTTTTTCCATTACCATTTATCCCCCTTCTTCCCTCAGTGGGTTTGTCATAAATGGCCTTTATTATGCTTAGTTATGGTCCTTCTAATCCTACTTTGCTGAGAGTTTTTATCATAAACGGGTGCTGGCTTTTTCTACATCCATTGATATGATCGTGATATGATCTTTATCCTTCCTTTTGTTTATGTGGTGAATCATTTTTATTAATTTGCGATTGTTAAACCAACATTGCATTCCCAGAATAAATCCCACTTCATCATGGTATATCATCTTTTTGATTCATTGCTGTATTTGGTTTGCTAATATTTTGTTGAGGATTTTAGCATGTGTTCATCAGGGATATTGGCCTACAATTTTCATTTTTTTTGTAGTGTCTTTAATTGGTTTTAGAATTAGAATAATGCTGGCCTCAAAAAATGAGTTTAGGAGTCTTCCCTTCTCTTGAATTTTATGAAATATTTGAGGAGATGTATTAGTTCTTCACATAATGTTTGGTAAAATTCACCTGTGACACCATCCAATCGAGGACTTTTGTTTGTTGTTGGGAGTTTTTTGATTGCCATTTCAATTTCACTAAGTATTATCTGTCTATTCAGATTCTCTGATTCTTCCTGATTTAGTTTTGGAAGATTGTATGTTTCTACGAATTTATCCATTTTATCCAGGTTGTACAGTTGTTTGGCATATAGTTGTTCATAATATTTTCTTACAATCATTTGTATTTCTTTGGTGTCAGTTGTTATTTCTCCTCTTTCATTTCTGATTTCATTTATTTGGGTCCTCTCTCTTTTTTTCTCAATGAGTCTGGTTAGAGGTTTGTCAATCTTTTCAAAGAAACAGCTCTTGGATTCATTGATCTTTTGTATCTTTTTTTACTCTTTTTTTTTTTATTTCTGCTCTGATCTTTGTTATTTCTTTCCTTCTACTCACTTTGGGCTTTGTTTGTTATTGTTTTCAAGTTCCTTTAAGTGTAAAAAGTTAGACTGTTTGAGATTTTTCTTGCTTTTTGAGATAGGCCTGTGATGCTACAAATTTCCCTCTCAGGATTATTTTCACAGTGTCCCACAGATTTTGTATTGTTGTGTTCTCATTTTCATTTGTTTTGAGGTATCTTTTGATTTCTTCCTTGATCTAGTTGTTGACTCAGTCATTGTGTAGTAACATGTCATTTAGCTCCCATGTCTTTGTGTGTTTTTCAGTGTTCTTCTTGTGATTGATTTTTAGTTTCATAGCATTGTGGCCAGAGAAGATGCTTGACATGATTTCAATTTTCTTAAATTTATTGAGACTTGTTTTGGGTCCTAATATATGGTCTATCCTAGAAAACATTCCATATGCTTTTGAAAAGTACATATATTCTGCTGCTTTGGGGTGAAATGCTCGGAAGATATCAATTAGATCCATTTGATCTACTGTGCTTTTTAATGCTGCTTTTTCCTTGTTGATTTTCTGTCTGGAAGATCTATCAATTGAAGTCAATGGAGTGTTAAAATTTTCAACTATGACAGTATTTCTGTCAATCTCTCTGTTTATGTCCATCAAGATTTGTCTCACATATTTAGGTGCTTCTATATATGGTGTGTAAATGTTTACTAGGGTTATATCCTCTTGTTGGATTGTTCCCGTTATCATTATGTAGTGTCCTTCTTTGTCTCTTACTATAGCCTTTGTTTTAGAGTCTATTTTTTAGGGTATAAGTGCTGCTACCCTAGCTTTTTTCTCCTTTCCATTTGCATGAAATATCTTTTTTGATCCCTTTAGTTTTAGTCTGTGTTTATCTTTTGATCTGAGGTGGGTCTTTTGGAAGCAACTTATATATGGGTCTTGTTTTCTTATCTATTCACCTCCCTTATGTCATTTGGTTGGAGTATTTAAGCCATTTACATTTAAGGTGATTATTGACAGAGACATATTCAGTGCCATTTTATTGTTACACTGTTTTCCTGTTTTGTTTTGATTGTTCTTTCTTTTTCTTCTTCTTCATCTTAAAGTAAGCCCTTTAACATTTGTTTCCATACTGATTTGGTGTTAACAAACTCCTCTAGCTTCTTCTTGTTTGGGAAGCTCCTTATTTGTCCTTTGATTTTAAATGATAATCTTGCTGTGTAAAATAGCCTTTGTTGTAAAGCATCACCTTCAATATTTCATGCCACTCCCTTCAGGCCTGAAGTGTTTCTGTTGATAAATCAGATGACAATCTAGTTGGCTCTCCCTTGTATGTAACTACCTGCTTTTCTCTTGCTGCTTTTAGGATTCTCTCTTTTTCCTTAAGCCTTGTCATTTTAATTATATCGTTTCTCAGTGTAGGCCTCTTTGGGTCCAAATTGTTTGGAGCTCTGTGAGCTTCCTGGACTTGTGTGTTTTTTTCTTTCACCATATTAAGGTACTTTTGGGTCATCATTTCTTCAAATAGGTTCTTGACCCCTTGTGTGCTATCTTCTCCTTCTGGTATTCCCATGATGTAGGTGTTGTTATGCTTCGTATGGTTCAAATGTCTCTTAAGCTCTCCTCATTTCTTAATTCTTTTATCTTTTTGCTGCTCTGCATGGATTTTTTTTTCTACCTTCTCTTCTGAATCACTGATTCGATCTTCCGCTTCATCTAACCTACTGTTTATTCCTTCCAGTGTATAATATATTTGAGATACTGCATTCTTTATTACTGACTGGTCCTTTTTAATGATTTCTATGTCTTTTTTCATACTGTTGAGTATCCTTATAATCATTACTCTAAACTCTCTATCTGATAAATTGCTTGTCTCCATTTCATCTATCTCTTGTGAAGAATTCTCTTGTTCTCTCATTTGGGATCTGTTCTTTGTCTTCCCATTTTGACTACTTCTTTGTATTTATTTCTATGTATTAGGTAGATCTGCAAAGACCCTGGCCTTTGTGAGGCACTGCTTATGACTGGTCCTGGTCAACCTCTTCAAAGCTAATTGTGATCCATAGTATGTAGCTCTCTCTGCTGGGTCTAGGTTGAGGGTTCGATCCCCAGTCAGGGCATGCTCAGGGGGCAGTCCATCGATGTATCTCTCTCTCTCCTTCCTCTCTCTGGAGTTAGTGGATATATCCTTGCTTATTGCACTCCACAACTCCCAACAAGAAATGACTGAATATTCTTCAATATCTACTGCATATATATATATATATATATATATATATATATATTCAAAAAATATATTAAGTGAATTGGTGGGATGTCTCCATTAATGCCCATATTTCATCTTATTTATGATAACAGCAATTTTACGTGAGACTGAAACTCTCATTCCTTCCCTAAAATTGTGGTTTTAAAAGTATGAAGGAAATGAATTACATTTCTTGAAGGTTCTAGCCATTTCTCACTATCAATTAAGAAACTTTGAAGTTACGAAAAACCTGGGGTCCCAAACTTCCTGAACTTTCCCCTAGTACTTGACAAAAAGGATGCTAGGGAAACATCCATCTAGAAGACTTTGTTATGCCTGTGACCCTCAGAAGGAGGCAGCCCTGAACCCCAGCTGTGGTCATGTTTTCCATCTGGAATTTCTCTGAATGAATGATGATAGTAATGATATTTACATAATGCTTTTACAGTTTACCAAATGCTTTCACAGATTTGGTCTTATTTAATCTTAATAATGGCTCCCTGAAAGTGATACTGCAGACATGATTCATTGCATGCTCAAAGGAGAAAAATAAGACTTTAGAGAGAACCCATTAAAAACTCAGATCTAGTTCCAAGTCCAAAGACTTGAAACAGTGACTTATAGAAGCATGACATCTAAACAATGTCATCCTACAAAAGAAAATCCAAATGAATCCACTTTTGCCACATTATGGCCCAAGTCATTATCACCTTTTATTTAGACTCTTGTTTCTGATTTGATATTTCTCCCTGCCTTCATTTGTCCCCTTCTAGCATGCACGGCCAACATGATTTTTTTGTATTACTTATCAGATCATGTTGCTCCCCTGCTTGGTACCTTTCCATGGCTTCCTTCTCATTGCATGTAAAAGTAATCTGAACTTTTCTCCATGGACTACAGAGGCCTTCACAATCTATCTCCTGAGCACCTCCTTAACTTCAGGTGGCACCAGCTTTGGGGGTCCTCTCTGTGTCAGCACAGCAGACTTATTCCTTCATATGCTCTTCTGTTTGCCTGGAACTTTGATCTCCAAGTCTAGTTCCCATGTCACTTCCTGGGCCTTCTTTGACTACAATAGTCTTTCCAAAAACTCTCTATCACCATGTCACCTGGTTTTATTTCTTGGTAGCATAACTATTTTCTTTTCTTTATTCTTTATCCACATACTAGCTCTAGGAGAACTGTTACCTTGAATATCTGGATCCGTACTATTTTTATTCCTAATATCTTAACCAGTATATAATTGACACCCAAGAAAACTTTCAAATGAATTCATGATTCATATATGTAGGCATTTTTATATCTATACAATGGATCTATCTAACTATTTACTTATGTGGATACACATGATATATCTTATTAATTCCCTACTGATGGACAACTGGGGCATTTGCAATATTTTGCTAATATGAACCACACAGAAACAACTTTGTTCTTATACCCTTGTGTATTTATGCAAATAATTCAGTAGGTTTAGTAGGGATACAGGTTTTTGAATTTTGATAGCTACTACTACATAAGTAGTACAGTTATTCTTTTAATATTCTCTTGGTATATCAAAGCCAATGATGTGGTTCATTTGAGTTTTTTCCCCCAGATTTGTAGATTTTCCCTACTACCTTCCTTTTATGAAATCTCCTATTAATACCTACAACAAATGAAATAGGGCTCTCATCTATAAAAATGTAATATATCAATTTTCTATTTCACCATGTGACCAAAATTCTTCAGTGACAATTGATAACTTGTGAACATGTCATGCTCAGAGATAGCACCTACTTATTATATACAATGCATGAAATTTAACTTGTGAACTTTTTGTTTTTTACAAGAAATATGTAAAAGAATCTAGATATTGTCAGTAGTCTACTATGGCTCTAAATCTTGGGCATCATTATGGTGCCTAGTCATCACTTAGTATTTAAATCACTTGGAAAGAACTATAGTCTGTAAATTTGATTTTTCTTGCTTTTATAATTAGCTCCCAAACTGACTGAAAAAGAAAAGAAACTGTATTACTTGAAGAATTAACAAAATCGACTCCATTATCTTGCTCAATTAACTCTTCTCGGTTCTGCAGCTGAGAAGAAGGCCTCAAGGGCTTTGTCAATCAGGTTTAAATCTCTCGGGTAAATCTGAATTCTCATTTAAAATACTCAAAAGAAAATTATGCTTCAATATGGCCTCATGCTTGTCCTGCTGGGAGAGCTGGCACTCTCAGATTTCAGTTTCTCAGTCTCTTTTCATGAAAAGTGTTTTTAAATCTCAGAGTAATATAATCTTTTGTGATTAGATTGATCTCACTTGAAGAAAGTTCTCTGTTACTTTGCTGAGGTTGCTTGCTAGTGCCGAAACACTTGCAACACCTCAACTCTTCTTTCCCATAACACAGCCCACTTTTGACCATGTGTTTGACATACAAATGGGTGAACAACACCAGGCTGAGTGGCACTTGTGATAGAACCATTATTGCTCACAACGCAAATTTGTAGTTAACCAAAGTTCCAATCGACTGTTTGCTCCTCCCATAAAAAGAATGGAAAAAAAAATAGAAACCAAGGTTTCAGTGCTAAATATTTGGTTCCTGTCTGAGATAGATCTTTTATATTTTTTTTTAAATTTCCTCAAACAACACTTTTACCCACAAATGACTTAGTTATGAAACATAAATTCATATTACTAATAAGTAATCTAGTTATTCTTTTAATCTTTATTTGGTATTTAAGAGGCAAAAATGTGGTTGGTTGGTTTATTTGTTGTTTTTGCTAAATTTATACATTCTTTGATAGAAGTAGCCACCAAATTTAAATGGTTCTAAGTTGTTTTGGTCTTTCATGGTCATATGCCTTGAGTGAAAATGAAAATGGAAGTAAATTACAAGTCACCCCAAAACTGTCCCATAGACAGAAAGGCTCACACTGGACAATTCCAATTGTCCAGAACTGTCCAGTGTTTAAAAACTTCCCAATAGGATGTTGGCAGTTTGCCAAATGGGAAAGATAGGAGCTGAATATCCTGCTGTGTTTTAGACTAGCTGGTCATTTCAGAGCACAACAAAAATTCAAAGGGTGTGGTCCTTCAAATATAAAAATGTCATCCTTCATTCATGAAGAAAATCCAGAAATTGACTTTTTGTGTCACTAAACTTCTGACTGAGCTTAGAAAATGATCCCTACTCTTGGTCTACAAAAGCTCTAGTTGAATTTTAATTGTGTCCCTGATGGATGAAAATTTTTTATCTTCCATCTTGAAACCTAAGAATTGTTGTGCATTCGTTGTGAAGATAGACCAGACGCCTCTAAGATTCCTTGCTCTAATTTTCTTGACAGGAGTTTGCATTCATCCATTATGCATTGCAAACACATACCATGCACAAACAACATGCAAGATATCTTGATCTATTCAAAAAAAGAAGGTCTTTTAGAAGCTTACCCTACCTGCATTAAGGACAATTTTACTCATATACACGTAACGTGACTCTGAAGTTTCCCCAGCTTTATCAGCTTTCCACATTTTCACCTAAAAGCTGTCAAACACCTTCTTGTTTTCCTCTATCCATAAGCCCTTATAACACTTTGTTCCAAAGTCTTTACCAACTGCCAGTATTATATCAGAGAGTCTTACCTCTATCATGTTCTTGAGACACTTAGGCTAACTTTTTAGGTAGGAAAATTACTGAGACCTTACCACTTGATCCTCACAGCAGCATGGTGATCCTGGAGACCGTGGTGTTATTTACTTATTTGACACCTTCAGCGTTTTTTTGTTTTTTTTTTTTTTACCTGAGCTCAGAGTGCTCACAGGGCTGATAGCCTAATGAGAGACATAGGCAGCTCTAACAAAGTGGGAACAATGGGAGCCAGAGCAGGAATCTCTATGTCAAAGGAGAGTGTCATGAGCAGGAGGCTTTTGGTGGAACTGGACCCGAGTGAGGGGGGAACAAAGAGCACGCATTGATTGACTGCATGGAGAAAGGTGAGGAGAAAGAGTGAAGGTGAATTTGAGACAAAGGAAACAACAGTTACTCAACAAATATTTGCGTTAGACAACTAGAAACCCAGCAATGCTGATAGAATGTATTAGTTATATTTGTGTCTGGGGTTACAAAGGCAAAGAACACATTATAGCATAGCGACAGCACATTACTTACAATTATTTAATTCTCGGAACAACTGATGACAAAACAGACTCAGAGAGACCAACTTGCTTGCCTGTGATCACATAGTTGTTAAAAAAATAGAGCCAAATTCAAACTCAGGCCAAGTGGCTCTTAACCATGAAAACATACTAGTCTTTCCTTTTATAGCAGACAGAAGCCAAAGGTATGTGTGTGAGATGACATCTGGGAAAGTTTGTATAAAATGGTTACTGAATAATTAGTGGGACTTAGATAAGGAGATGGGACAAGTGTGTACCAACGAAAGAACAGCTTTGGAGAGGAAAGCCCTTCTCTGGCCACTCTACCACCCCACCAAACCTATTATAGAAATGCTGCCCCTGAACTCTTACAGCCATGAGGCTGCAGAGATTTTTGCATTTTATTCTAAGAATGAACAGAACCCAGTGAAAAGTTTAAGAACACAGTTAAATGTGTACTTTAAGAAATCACTGTAACTGATGAATAGAGAATGCATTGGATGAAACAAAAGTGGGTGTAAGGAAACAAGTGGAAAACTTTTAGTGATCCCTATAAGATATGGTGGCTGCCCTCAGGGCGTTGGTATGGGAAGGGAGTAGACAGATTTGAAAAAAATATAGGAGGGACAAAAAATTAGAAAGTGGCACTAAAAAAGAAGTAAACACAGGAGGAAAAGCAGGTTTGCAAGGGAAAGCCAGTCATGATCACGCGGTTTCATATGACTCCAGTGAAGGGTATACAGTAATGCAGGCAAGTTTGTGGGAGACGGGACTAGAGAGAAGGCCCCAATCCAGGAAAGGCCTTGTCTGTTAAGTGAGGAGTGTGAAGCTAAGAGATACCACTAAAGATTTTCTTTTTCTGTGTAACTTTTTTTTCAAATTCTCACCCAAGGTTATGTTTATTGATTTTAGAGAAAGAGGAAGGAAGAGAGAGAGGGGGTGAGAGAGAAGCATCGATGTCACAGAAATCAGTTGCCTTCTGTACATGCCCCAACCCAGGATCAAACCCACAACCTAGGCATGTGCCCTGACTGGGAATCAAACCCACAAACCCAAATGTGGTGCATGGGACAACACTCCAGCCAACTGAGCCATCTGGCCAGGGTGTAACTTGTTTTATTACGTAATTTTTTTAGATTTTGGGTTAAATTAAAATGTATAGCAGAGTAACAAAGATAATACAGAGAGTTCCTGTCCACCCCTCATCAGTTTCCCCTAACAGAATGGTGCATTACATTAAAACTATGACAAAACTAAGAAATCAACAATAGTATATTACTACCCATTAAACTTCATATCTAATTGAGATTTCACCTGGTTTTCTTTTCCAGGAGCTCATGCAAGACAGCACATTATATTTTAGTAATCTCGTCTCCTTGAGTACCTCCTGGCTGAGACAGTTTTTCAGTGTTTCCTTGTTTTTTATGACCCTGGCAGTTTTGAGGAGTACTGGTCGATGTTTTGTAGACTGTCTCTCAATTTGGGTTCACCTCATGTTTTTCCCATAATTAGATTGGAACATTAAAGGATTTTCAAAATGGGAATGGTGCTGATTAAGTTTTCACTTAGAAAGATCACTGTGTATAGAGAGAGTACTAGAATGTTGCCTACTAATTTAGTGTTGATAATTTCTGCAATATGAGACTAGAGGTGATTTCTAAACTTTCATTTTGATAATTCTTTTATCTTGTTTCAATGCTTTATATGGAATGCAGGCCCATTTATATTTAAAAAACAAAAGAGTGATTTTTCTTTCAAAAGAAAATCTGGCACCAAGAAAGTAATATGTCAACAGTGATTAATTCTGAGTGCTTAGAATATGGATTATTCTCTTCTCTTGGATTTTTCTCCATCTTAAAAAAATTCCAAAAGTAAAAAAAGAAACATAAAAAAGAAGAAAAAAATGATCCTAGAAAATGGGAAGGAAGATGAGAAGATGGGAACAGGGTGGCGGGACGGAGTGGGGGACCAGACAGCAGACTATTACAATAAATAGTTGTGGTAAGAAAGATGCTGGAGGCCTGAACTTGGGGATGACATGGAAGAGATACTCAGAAATGGAGGCCACAGGCCTGGTGACTGATTGGATAGAGGTGCTCAGGCAGAGGGAAGAGTGCCTGGTTTCTGGCTTGGCAGCTTGTGGGTAGTAATGCCATTCATACAGCGGAGGAACCCTAAGGGTGCAGTAGGTTTGAGGAGCAAGGAATGAAGTTAGTTGCAGATGCCCAGGCAGCGGGATATTGCATCTGTCACTACTGCCTTCCGTTTAGTTCTTTCCAGCCTTGCATTTTTAGGTGTTAATCTTCCTACTTTCATAATTCTCTGACAAGTTATTCAGTGTCTTTTTGTAAAATTCTTATTTATGCCTCCTGTAGAATGCAGGTATCCCAAAATAGTAATTGTCCTGTTGTTCCCCTCTCTAGATTCATGACCTTGGCACATTTGTTAAAACTCAGAACCAACATCTGTACATTACTATCACCTAAACTCCAATTTTTATTCATATGTCATCTTTTTTTTTACTAATTTTATTTTTTTCTATTCCAGGATCCCATAGATTTCCCTATTTCTCATGGAAAAAGCAGAGTGCCAAGCAGATTGCCACTGCTTAGAAATAACCAGCTTAGGTCTATCTTAAACCCTCTGAAAATGTTTCTTCACTCATAAAATGAGAATGATAATAATATCAGCTCTGCCTTATTCAGAATGTTTTTGTGTGAATCACAAAACTGTAGATTATGGGTGGGGGGAAGGCAGGCAAAGGGGGGGGAATGGGGACATCTGTAATAATGTCAACAATAAAAATAAAGGAGAAAAGTAGGTTATGGGTACCATCTTAGTCCATTCAGGCTGCCATAACAAAATACCACAGACTAGGTGGGCTATAAACAACAGAAACTTATTTCTCATCATCTGGAAGGCTGGAAGCCCAAGATCAGGGTGCCAGCACGGCTGGGGGAGGCTCTTTTCAGCCACAGACTTCTTGTATTATCCTCACATAAAGGAAAGGGGCAAGGGAGCCCTGTGGGGCCTCTTTTATAAGGGCACTAATACCATTCAAAAGGGCTCCCTTCTCATGGCCTAATCACCTCCTAGAGGCCACCTCCTCATTCCATCATTTTAGGGGTTAACTTTTAATATAGTCACATGCCGAATAATGACATTTTAGTCAAAACAGACTGTGTGCATTATGGCGGCCCCATAAAATTATAATGGAGCTGAATTTCCTGTAAGAAATAAAAGGATATGTGATTCAGAAAGAATGTTTTTTCTCTGATGGCAGCAATATCTATGGGGCTTCACAATAGATTCCCTCTCACTGACAAGAGCTCAATTTTGAGTGCACAGATTATATCCCCATGAGCCCCTGACCTGTTACAGCACAGAGGAGCCTGTCTCCGCAGGGTTACATATTCAGAGGGCACTAAAGACTAAAGCCCCCCTCCCCACCCAGATCTAGCTTGATGGTCTTCAGGATCCATCACTGTAAATTCTTGGTTGAGGACCTGAGATCCTGTACAAGAACACCGGTCCACAGAAGCAATGTTCTCAAGCAGTAAGTGACACTACCACCTTAGAAAAGCTTTCTGGGGCAGTGAGGAGCCAGCCAGTCCCTGTACTTTGGAAATATTCTCAGGTTGTAAGGACGTAAACTATGGATGTTTTATTTCTCCTATCAGTTCAGTTCCAGAGAGAGCCCTTTGTGCCAGATAGGGTCAATGGAACCAAAAACAAATTTCCAAAGTCAAAATATTGAGAGTCTTTGGCCCTACACCCTCTCTACGTTAAACATCCTCTTTTTTAAGTGATTACCAAAAAGTTTCTTAATCTGACCCCTGCTCCAACTTGCAATAGGCAAAACCACACTGTTTGAAAATTCCTATGTTCCTTCATCTCTCCATCTTGATTTCTTATTCATACTGATCCTCAGGCCACTTTTCCCTCCCTCCTGACAGTTGCTTACCCAGCCAGTTTCTTCTAGATATCTCCAATCAATCCAGTCACCTCCCTGTTCACGGAGCAGTGCTGACAGCTCCAACATGCTATTTCTGACCCTGTCAGAAGGCAACAGAGAGGGCTGGTGGGACAGTATTTTTGAAGTCCACCACGATGTGCAGGCCTTCACAGCCACTCACTACTCATTCAATGGCACCCAGAGCAACTTCCAGTCCTGCAAGTTTCATTTACGGTAAGTGCTCTAGACAGGCGTACCATATTTTATATTTTATACCATGTTTACTGTACCTTTTATACCACGTTTACTGTACCTTTTATATGTTTGGGTATGTTTAAATACACAAATATTTAACATTATGTTAAAACTGCCTACAGTATTCAGTAAAGTAATATACTGTACAAGTTTGTAGTTATGGAGCAGTAAGCTATACCTACGTGTGTAGTATCTATACCATCTAAGTTTGTGCGAGTGCACCCTGTGATGTTCGCACAATGATGGAATCAAATTTCTCAGAACATATACTCATCATTAACAATGCATGATTGCCTATGGATTTGGGAGGGGCACATTCAGAGCATAACAGTTACACTGAAACACTGTAAAATGTGTGAAGCTGCACAGACACAGGGCTACTATTTTGTAAGTTAATACTGACTATAATTTACTATGAATAGGAATGGAACTAAGATGTGGGTGACTGGCAAGACTGGATAATCAAAACATTATGTATTGTTGGCTTAGGAATGTATTTTTGGAGGGTTCCAACCAAGATGGAGGTGTAGGTAGCATACACTTGACTTCCTCACACAACCAAAAGAAGGATAACCACCAATTTAAAAACAAAAAAAATCAGAACTGCCAGAAAATTGAACTGTATGGAAGCCCAGCCACCAAGGAGTTAAAAAAGAAACATTCACCCGGACCGGTAGGAGGGGCAGAGACAGGCAGCCAGGGCAGAGAGGACACATGGCAAGGCTGCTGCTGGTGGACCAGGGAGCATGAGATGGCAGCTGGCGGTCCCACATTTGCATGAGGAAAAGCCAGGAGGAGCAACTGGGGAGCAAGACAGACCATGCCATCCAGGGTTCCAGCGAGGAGAAATAAAGCCTCAAAACCTCAAGCTGTAAAAACCTGTGGGATTGTGGCGGTGGGAGAAACTCCCAGTCTCACAGGAGAGTCCACTGGACAGACCCACAGTATCCTAGAATGTACACAAGTCCACACACCTGGGAATCAGCCCCTGAAAGGGCGCAATTCAACTGTGGGAAGCAAGGGAAGTGACAAAAAATAGGGCAAGAGCCAAACAAGCTAGCAAGTGGCATTGTTTCCTCTTGGATCCCTCCCCTACATACAGCAACACAGCGCAGTGAGTGGGTTGCCCCACCCTGGCGAATACCCCTTACAATGTAAGAGGCCCACCAAGACAAAGAAATATGGCCCAACTGAAAGAACAGATCAAAGCTCCAGAAAAAGAACCAAACAATGAGGAGATAACCTATTAGATGCAGAGTTCAAACCAATGGTAATCAATGTGCTCACAGACATAGCTGAGTACAGTCATGAAACAGAGGAAGAAGTGAAGGCTATACAACACAAAATAAAGGAAAATATACAGGGAACCAACAGTGAAGGGGAGGAAACTGGGACTCAAATCAATAATTTGGAACAAAAGGAAGAAACAAACATCGAACCTGAACAGAATGAAGAAACAAGAATTCCAAAAAAGTGGGGAGAGGCTTAGGAACCACCAGGACAACTTTAAATGTTCCTACATCTAAATCATAGGGGTGTCAGGAGAAGAGGAAAGGAAAAAATTGAAAACTTATTTGAACAAATAATGAAGGAAAACTTCCCTATCTGGTGAAAGAACTAGGCTTGCAAGTCCAGGATACTCAGAGAGCCCCAAAGAATTTAGACCCAAGAAGAAACACACCAAGACACATCATGATTAAGTTACTCAACATTAAAGATAAGGAGAGAATCTTAAAAGCTGCAAGACAAAAGGAAACAGTTACCTACAAAGGAGTTCCCATAAGACTATAAGCTGATTTCTCAAAGGAAACCTTACAGGCAAGAAGGGGCTGGAAAGAAGTATTTAAAGTTGCAAAAGGCAAGGACCTACATTGAAGATTACTCTATCCAGCAAAGCTCTCATTTAGAATGGAAGGACAGATAAAGTGCTTCCCAGATAAGGTCAAGTTAAAGGAGTTCATCATCTCCAAGCCCTTACTATATGAAATGTTAAAGGGACTTATCTAAGACAAAGAAGATGACCAAAACTATAAACAGTAAAATAACAACAAACTCACAACTATGAACAACTGGACCTAAAAAACATAAACAAACTATGTAAACAGGTAGAACAGGAACAGAATCACAGAAATGGAGATCACATGGAGGGTTACCATTGGGGTGGGGGCAGGGGGAGAATGGGGAGAAAAGGTACAGGGAATAAGAAGGATAATTAGTAGGCACAAAATAGGGGGAGGTTAAGAACAGTACAGAAAATGAAGGAGCCAAAGAACTTATATGTACAACCCATGGACATGAACTAAGGTGGCGGGGGGCGGGGGTGCGGTGAATGCTGGAGGAAGGGAGCTACAGGGCAGGGGGGATAAAAGGGAGAAAAAAATGGGAAAACTTTAATAGCATAATCAATAAAAATTACTTAATGACACATGGACATGAACTAAAGAGGGAGAATGTGGGTGGGAGAGGGTGTGCAGGGTGGAGGGGTGTAAAGGGGGGAAATGGGACAACTGTAATAGCATAATGGATAAAATATATTTAAAAAATACTTAAAAATTTTTTTTGAAAAGAAATGTAGTTTTGAGGTATGTTTATATTTAAATATGGGGTTTCTAACATTCTGGCATTTTTTTTCCAAACAAAATACTGATGCCAAACTGAAGATCCAGTCCAAAATGTGCAAAGATGGCTAACCTCCTCTTTCTGACCCCGGTCAGCAAACAAGTTCATCCTGGGAATGAGCGACCCAACCTTTACTGCCATTGACCACCAAGAAAGCCTACTTTTTCTCCAGTGTTCCCTCAGAGGGCTTTAATATGTGGGTTTCAAAAAAACCACTTAGTGAGATGCAAAGTAATAGAGAAACAGCATGAAAGGCTCAAAAATCTTTATCTACTTAAACACACCCCTGAAAAACAAATTAAGCAAAATTTTACACAAACTGTTAACAGATGTGACAACAAGATGTGCTTACAGTAATAAAGTGGGATATCCATTAGAAGAAAACCATTTCATATCCGTAGTTAGCTACCTGTCAGCCTCCTTGCCAGCTGCCCTCTCTCAGCCTCTGATGGCAGGATAGTTCCTCTTAGATGCCTCTACAACAAACAAACAATATCTAACATTTCAAGCCCAATTTACAGCCTGTCTCTAGCAAGGGCATAAAATTCACAGCTCTTGGTTTGTGTTCTAATTCCACTTGAGGCTTCTTTGGTTTTATTTTCTTATTTTGCCTTTGCCTCATTTTTCTTAAACCTAACTTTTACTTATTTAGATCTTGTAATATATGTGCCTTCATAAAACACTTTTGCAAACTACTTTTTCATGATATGCATCTTTGCAAACCATCTTTATAATTCCTTTTAGGAACAAGTCAAATAAATAAATGAGCTGCTTCTCTGTTCACTTTTCAAGATTCAGCATTCGTCATCCTCCGCACTTGAGCTCTACATGGACTTTTGAGCATCCTCTCTGCCTGCCCCACCCCTCCAAATACATGTACAAGTAATTTCCTGTCTGAGTACTATGCACCTTTCACCTACACAGATGTTATCTCGTTTAATCATTCCCCCCCGCTCAGAAAAGCTCAATGATTTGTCTAAGTACATTCAGGCAGTAATTCAGAGTCCATATTTGAACTCTAATTTACTTGATTCCAAATCTTATAGTGTTTCCACCATTCCACCCAATTCTGGTCTCTTCAGGTTTAGCTTCTAACAGGATTGAGACACCAGTGAGCTTTCCATCGCTGTGTATTCCCACTGCTGCACTCGCTGGTATGGGCCTCAGTGGCACTTCTTCAGCCTGGTTCCGTGTCTCCACAGAGCTTCTGTCTCCAGTTTTCAACTTTGTCCCATTATACGCAGAACAAAGCACTTTGCCAAAATAAAATTTACCCTTGACATTCTGTGGAATATTTCATTCCTATCATCAGGCTATTTTCTAACTTATCATTATCAGTTTAAACTTAAAGAATGATTATCAAACTTTCTACTCCAAACCTCAACTTGAAATTCTTTCCTGAGTTTTCAGATCTCTGTAAGATATCTTCTACTTACTAATTTCATTCTTATGCTGAACTTCAGGTCTTAGTTCCTAAAATTAATCTCCCTTCAACTATTCTATCAGTGAGATAACATCTCTATTCACCAGGTAAACCTCTTAGAGGCTTCTTTTATGTAGACAAAATGGAATTATAGAGTTTAACCGTGACTCCTCCTTCAAAACATATTTTAGACTAGTCATTTCAGCCACCTTCCTCCACATTAGTAAAAACTGCCTTCCAGAATTTTATTATAAAAAGGAATGAAGTACTGATACGTACAAGGTGGATGTGCCTTGAAAACATTATGGTAAATGAAAGAAGCCAGACACGAAAGGTTTGTCAGAGGCAGGGGGGAAAAAAGGGAGAAACTGCTTTTAATGGCTAAGGAGTTTTATTTTGGAATGATGGGAATGTTTTGGAACCAACCAGACAGAGGTATTGGTTGCACAACACTGTGAATGTACTCAATGCCACTGAATTGTTCACTTTAAAATGTTAATTTTATGCTATGTGAATTTCACCTCAATAAATTACTTTTTTAAAAACAGGCTTCTAACAAATCCATCAGCCTTCATCTCCCAATTCCATTCCATTCTATCCCTTGCTGGCAGATTTATCTTGCTGGAATACCACTTTCATTAGGAACCCACTATGGTTTCCCTTTTTCTCATCAAGGTTAAACTCATCTGCCTTCAGTAACCAGGGCCCCCAAACTTATTTTCCATAAATACTGCTACACATCAATGCTTGTCTCCTCAACAAATTTCAGATGTGGCCACTCGGGCTCATTGCTCAGGCCAGGAGTCTCAATGTCCACCTAACTTCTCCAATGACCATCTTTAAGCTCCCATTACCTAGTTCTAGCTTCTCCATGCATCACTGATATCTACCTTCATGCATTTAAGTTCTAAAGAATGTAGTGCTTTCATTTGATATGTAAAATACATATTATCTAACCAGATCATAAGTTTCTTTAAGGCAAAATGCCATGTCAGAGACATCATTGATTCTCATACTACCTCACTTTTGGGAATACAAGGAGGACTTAATAAATGCTTCATTGATTACTCATTAACTACAACTCAGGAAAGTTAATCATCTGTTTCTCCCACTCCTTCTACTAAGCTATAGTATTCCCTTTGTTGGGAACAATCCCCAACCTGTTCTGTGAAGCCTGTTTCAGTTCCTTCATTTAGCAAGAAATAGTTTCTCTAATTTAGGGGAGATTGACTATATGCCACCTAATAAAGAAGCACCATTAATACACACAGTCCCAGGATCTACGGGGTGTGATAACCACGGCAATTTGCATTAGTCATGTTTTCTTCATAGGGAATTCCAAAGCCACATTTTTTTAAAGATTTTATTTATTTATTTATTTATTTACAGAAAGGGGAGAGGAGGGAGAAAGAGAGGGAGAGAAACATCAATGTGTTGTTGCCTCTCACAAGCCCCCAACTGGGGACCTGGCCTGCAACCCAGGCATGTGCCCTAACGGGGAATTGAACCAGCAACCCTTTGGTTTGCAGGCCTGCGCTCAATCCACTGAGTGACACAAGCCAGGGCCTGAAGCCACATTTCTTTTATTTGTTGTGTTCTGTAGAAAGAACAGATAGTGGTAAGTGGAAAGACAGATATCTATGGGATGACGCTTAGAAAAAACACTTCAATATATGTCCCTCAAATAAAAAACAAACAAAACCAAAAATAAATCATTAGTTGAAAACACTAAATCTTTACTCCAACCAATTAGCGTGTTACAGCCTGTTCATCCTCCCTTGTCCCACATATTTATCATGCGGCATCATGGAAAAAGCATCCCTGTGCCGAAGCTTTTATAAGAGGTTATTTATGGTTGGGTAAAACGGGGACATATGGAAATTAGTTAAAATGGGTGTTCAAATTATGAAGCTGTAGTAAGAAGAGTAATTTTGTCTCTAGACTTGCAATACCCCAGTGATTAATTTTTTAATAAACCCAATGAGAATAAAGACAAGCCTAAAAGATCTTCCAGTTTTAAGTAGCTTTCTTTTCTGAGAAGCAAGAGTGCTATGCTGTCTAACTAAGCTTTAGAAGTGGAATGGGAGTGGGCGCAAATTATAAACATATCAACACCAATAGACACAGATCCGAACACAGAGAGAATCTGATAAGGGTTAAAATCAGCATAATAAAGAAATTCCAGTTGTTACTGCTAACACAGATTTGCCATTTCTAAAATACCACGATGACACCAGTGTGTTTATAGAATGTGTGCTGGTAAAAAGTTAATATACTTTGTTGTTTTATACATTTATATATGTTTTTTATTGAGGTTCTTTTTTTAACATATTTTTGATGTTATATTTTCATAAGCAATTCCAGTTTGGCTTCAGAACGACATTTTTCCACCCACATAAGAAACCCTGCCAAACCTTCAAGGTTTTGCAATATTCTTTTGTAGTATTTGTTTTATCAGAGAATCAAACAAATACTAATTTTTTTCTAAAGAGAGAAGTATGTGTCCCTGCCAAGCACCCAAGTTACAGTATGATATAATGTGAACTATTAACACATTCTGTATGTTCTCCAAAACCTTCAGTAGCGATACCATGGTAGCCATCAGCTTCAATGGGAGGCGTGCATGTGTGGAATTAAGGGGTTGGATGTGACTCAGAGACCATAACCCTTTTCAGGAACAAATACATAATTTAAGACTCATGCTATCTTTTTTCCTAGCCAGTTCCTATGATCAATCACTTCATTTTTTACACCCTAGGACTCCTCAGATGCACCAGTTCTTAGATATCCTGAAGTGAGACTCTTTATTCAACACAGAATACCTTTACCATGAAAAACCATGCAGGTTTGAAAGCAGAGGTGACCTGGTCTCAATTCAGGGACATTAGCCTCAGGAACTACAAAATGCTTTTATTTCTTGAGGTTTAAATACATTTAAAAGCCACTGTGGGAGCCGTTTGAAGGAGAAGAAAGAGGAGAGAATAAAGAGAAAAATAGAAGAAAAAATCAGAGAAGGAGGAATTTAGTCTCTAGGACACACTGGAGGAGAGGCAACACACCCAAGTTGTATTTCTCTCCAAACTCCTGGGTAGAATTGCATTTATGGAAATCCTGGCTCAGATGACCAGCAACATCAACCCAACTAGCAACTAGAAAAAAGGAAATGAGATTCATTGGAGAAAACCACAACCGACACCATGTGCAACACAACTTGGGCTCACCAAGGAAAGGATTATTCTCCCACAGTTTAGACTGACAAAGCCACATTCTATAAGTTTCCCAGTCCTTTAATTAAAAGAAGCCCACTTGGATGATAGAAGTATGCCTATGCATAATGAGTCATTCTGTAGCATATAATTATAAACCTGTAACTCATTATCAATTTAAATCATATAGAATCTGGAATGCAATGATAGATGCTAAGGTTGGCAAAAGAATGAGGCCTCACACTAGTAACTAGTAACTATGTGTGTGTTTCCCACGCATGAATATGCAGTATTGACAAATGAGGCCATATGGAATGTTCATTTTCTGAGATTCCTTGTTTGGTCAGGACACAGAGGTTATTTGATCAAGCCATTGTAGGTATTCCTATTTGCCAATAAGGAAATCAAGATGAATAGTGAAAGCTTTCTTAAGACCACACATAGAAATATGTAGTTTCCCTGTAGAAACTTAGCTCAGCACTGGGAAGGAAAAATCACCCAACATTTGTCAGACCCACTTACCCATTCATTGCAAAATTCTAAGTAAGCACATCCCACCAAGTAGAGCATTAAGCAAATATCATCCATCCAGCCACAAGGTAACCTAGCCTTACCTGCTCATTGGGAAACCTTTCTCAAAAATGGAAGATGGGGGAGTTACTGAGTAGAGCATCAATGCCCTTGACTGGTACTTCTAGATATGAAACTTCCTGTATAAGAACCAGCCAGGAAACTTGAGAGGGAAGGAGACTTGACTTGGGGTGGTGAACCCACAATACAGTGTACAGATGATGCATTATAGAATTGTGCACCTCAAAACCTATATAATTTTATGAACCTATGTCACCCCAATAAATTCAAATAAAAACTTTTTTAAATTAAAAAAAAAAAGAATCAGTGGGGAAACCTAAGAGCAATGCAGTTTCTTCTCATCATGGTAACCAGTATGAATTACTACTGACTATCAGTCACTTCCTAAGAGTTGCACATTGTCCCAGGAAAGGGTAAGATAGTGAGCATGACCGGGAGAGACTAGCATCCTTCTTTAAATAAAAGTGGAGTTCAACATGATAACTATTTTAGATGATTTGTTTAAACATAAGGAAGTTGCTTTATTTAATACTTCTCAGTAATGAATGAATTCATAGCATAACACTATGGAGGGATTATAAATTGAACTTGGTAGGTGAAAAAAATGACTGTCTTTGGTCATAGTGTGACTCAATAGCAAACTTTGTGCAAATAAAAAATATTAGTAGGTTACATTCTATTCTTTTTAATATCTAAAATCATGGTCATAATCTCTTAGCTATTAAGGTCAAACATATTGCTATAATAGTAGTTCCCCTATAGAGTCTGTTTAATACAGTTCAGATTTTTATTAAGTACTTCAGGACTATCACATAAAGGTAAGCGGATAGACAATATGTAAAGAATCAACTTACCTCAACTTTGAGGGGCAGGTGGATAACCATTTAACAAATATTTGTTGATTGGAAATTGAGATTGTAGATTTATACCAGTAAAATTTTGCCAAGCAGATGTATAGACGTAAGTCCAAAACAATAAAAAGAATTAGGAGGAGAAAGAGCATCAGTGAATAGAAGATTTTAACAAATTTCTGGGAGACAGCAGATGTCACAGTGGTAACCAATAAAACTAATTTGTTTTTGCCCTGGCTGGTGTGGCTCAGTAGGTTAGAATGTCGTTCCATACACTGAAAGGTGGCAGGTTCAATTCCCGGTCAAGGCACACACCTAGGTTGGGGGTTCAATCCCCAGTTGGGTGAGTATGAGAGGCAACTGATTGATGTTTCCCTCCCTCTCAGACTCCCTCCATTTCCCTCTCTCTAAAATCAATAAGCATATCCTCAGGTGAAGACAAAAAGAAAACTAGTTGGTTTTCTTAAAGATGTTTAAAAATATGTTAAAATCATAAAGAACACAGTACTATAGAAAGGAAAACTAACAAATATGACAAAGATCTAAGAAATTAAAATATAATCATTACCCATATGACCCAGCAATTCCATTCATAGAATATATCTAGAAGAAATGAAAATATATGTTTGCACTAAAATTTATACTTAAAGTTCATAGCAGTAATACATTTTATAAAAATAGTGGAAACAACCCAGATGTTCATCATCTGATGAATGGATAAACAAAATGTGGTATGTCCATTCAATAGAATATTATTTGACCAGAAATAGAAATGAAGTACTGATACATGCCACAAGGTTCAATGTGAATGAACCTTGAAAATATTATGCTAAGTGAAAGAAGCCAGACACAAAAACCATATATTATATGAGACCATTTACATAAAACTTCTAGAAATGGCAAATCCATAGCCACAGAAAGCACGTAAGTATGTGCCAGGAGCTGGGGAGAAGGGGAAATATGGATTGGCTGCTAACAGGTACAGCATTTCCTGTGGGGGTGATGTAAATATTATTAAATTTCAGAGTTGTAATAGTTGCAAAACTGTGAACACACTAGAAGCCATTGAGAAGATGGCAGCTTAGGTAAGTATGGCTTGCCTTCTCACATAACCACAACAAAATTACAACTAAACTATAGAACAACCATCATTCAGAACCATCAGAAATCAAGCTGAATGGAAGTCCTACAACGACAGAAGAACAAACTACATCAAGACTGGTAGGAAGATGGAGATGCAAAACGAGCTGGTCCAACACTCACACATGGCAGATAAAACTTGAGAGGGATATCCCAGGAGTGAAGGGGCCCAGCCCCACAACAGGCCCCCCAGCCTAAGATTCCAGTGCCAGGAATATAAGTCTCCATAACTTCTGGCTATGAAACAAGCAGGGACTGAGGCTTTGGAAGACAAACTGCAAGAGTCCCAGGCAGTTCCTCTTAAATGTTCCCTGCACAGACTTACTCAGACTTAGTTCCTCTGAGCTCCAGCACAGAGTCAGCAGACTGAAAGGCACCAGAGACAGACAGGTAGAAACTGGCATCAGGGGAAGACCTGGGGGGCAGCTTTCTTCCAGACAGAAGTGCTGGCAGAGGCCATCGTTCCTTTTCTGAGCCCTCCTCCCATAGAGCCACACAGCTTGCAGGCAGGCCCCATATCTCAGACTCCACCAATCTGGCCCACACTGTTTCCCCTCCCTGGTGCTAACCTGAGGCCCTGTCCCACCCAACTTTCAGGCCAACCCAAGCTGTTTCCATTGGCTTTTCTATATGAACGGCTTGTCTTGTCCCATACTTCAGATTTTCCTAAATTATCTCAAACAAGCAGCATCTGGCTTCAGGGAGCTCCATACCTCTCAATGAGTTTCCCCAGGCCCAGGACTAGAAGCAGCCAGACTTGGTTCATAGCTTGGCCTCACCAGGGCACCTCCAAGCCCAGAACAACTAACATCCATCAGCAGATCACTTTGTAGCTTCTGCTGTGTGACCTCAGAGAGAACACAGGTGGTGGCTGACCTTGGCTGTACCAACAACAATCAAGGCTTAACTACAACACAAGTGTGTACATAGCCCACACAGTGCGCCCATCTTGAGTACCCAGCTTGAGTAATAGGGGAGGTTGTGCCATTGGACCCTATAGGACACCTACTACATTAGGCAATTCTACTAAGTCCCGCTCTGCTAGGTGGGCTCATGCACAGCTGATATTCCATGGTGGTCAGAGGTGGGTGGTCAGCCAGTCCTTGCCCCTGGATTGGCCTGGATAAATCCCTCTCACTGAGGTGCCAACAGCAATGAAGGCTCAACTACAGTAGGAGGGTGTATAGCCCACAAGAGGGCTGTACCTTCAGTACTCAGCTGGACAACCAGGAAAGTCGTGCCACCGGACCCTAAGAACACCTACTACATTAGGCAACTTTACCAAGCTAGTGAGACTTAGCAGCTCTATGTAATACACAGAAACAAACACAGGACCACTACAAAAATGAGGAGAAAAAGAAACATGGCCAAAATGAAAGAGCAGAACAAAACGACAGAAAAAGAACTAAACAAATGGAGACAAGCAAGCTACTAGATGCAGAGTTCAAAATGCTGATTATAAGGATGCTCAGTGAACTTAGGGAAAGAGCAGATGAACTGAGAGAGAACTTCAGCAGCATAATAAAAGACATGGAAATCATAAAAAAGAACCAGTTATGAATGAAGGATACAGTAACTGAAATTAAGAACAATTTACAGGGAATCAATAGTAGAGTGGATGAAACTGAGAATCTAATCAGTGGTTTGGAATATAAGGAAACAAAAAACAACCAATCAGAAGAACATGAAGAAAAAAAAGCACCAAAATAATGAGAATAGTGTAAGGAGCCCCTGGGACAACTTCAAGCGTACCTACATTTGCATCATGGGGTGCCAGAAGGAGAAGAGAGGGAGCAAGAAATAGGAAACCTACTTGGAAAAATAATGACAGAAAACTTCCCTAACTTGGTGAAAGAAATAGAAATACAAGTCCAGGAAGTGCAGACAGTCCCAAACAAGATGAACCCAAAGAGGCCCACACCAATGCACATCATAATTAAAATGCCAAAAGGTTAAAGATGAAGAGAATCTTAAAAGCAGCAAGAGAAAAGCAGTTAGTTCCCTACAACAGAGCCCCCATAAGACTGTCACTTGATTTGTCAAAAGAAACTTTGCAGGCTAGAAGTGATTGGCAAGAAATATTCAAAGTGATAAAAAGCAAAGACCTACAACCATGATTACTCTATCCAGCAAAGCTATCATTTAGAATTGAAGGACAGATCAAATCTTTCCCAGACAAGAAAAAGCTAAAGGAGTACATGACCAACAAACCAGCATTATATGAAATGTTAAAGGGTCTTTTCTAAGAAGATAAAAAATATGAACCATAAAATGGCAATGAATACATATCTATCAACAATTTAATCTAAAAATCAAAATTAACAAACAAGTAGAACATAAACAGAATCACAGGTATAGAGAACATTTTGATGGTTGCCAAATGGAAAGGGGATGGAGGATGGCCAAAAAAGGTGCAGGTATTAAGAAGTACAAATTGGCAGTTACAGAATAGTCATAAGGATGTAACGTACAGCATAGGAAATAGAATAGCTAGAGAACACATATGTATGATCCATGTACATGGACAATGAGGTAGGGTTTGCCTGAGGAAGTGGGGGAGTGCTGGGTGAAGGAGGGCAAAAGGGGAAAAATTGGGACAACTGTAATAGCATAATCAATAAATAAAATATAATTTAAAAATTTTAAAGCCATTGAATTAATTGCACACTTCGAATGGGTGTATTTATTATATAGTATGTGAATTATATATTTCAATAAAGATTTAGACAGATATAAAATCTTTGAGAATATAATGAAGAGACTACTGCAGAGCTGAAGAATAAAAAAATGTCCTTACCTAAATAAGTCATTGGGAAATTTCCACACCACAAGAATAATAGGAAGATTCTAAAATCTTACAAATTGTCATCTACAAAGGAATGAGAATCCTCCTGTGGTAGGACGTGCCATCAGCAGCACTGGACACCAGAAGACAGTTGAATATTGCTTTCACTGCTAGGAAGGAAAATGATTTTCAGTACAGGATTCTTTATCCAACCAAACGATAAATCAAATAAAAATCAAGGAGGACTAAGAAAATTTCCCTTCCGTGCATCCCATATTCAGAGGTTTCCCAAGGATGCACTCCCACAAAATGTGGATGAAAAATCAAAAGTAAAAAGTTTAGAAGGAAGCAATTTCAACTAAGTAGAACAAGAGAGAGAAGTCCCAAAATGCCAGCTCTGTAACGGCCTTGTGAGGGAGCAACCTTCAAGATTGCAGCAAGAGGACAAAAGGCTCCAAGACTACATTGAGAATATTCCCTTATCCCAAGGACTAGATACAGCCTTTGATAAAGAAAAACAACATACACATGAGATAAAGGTGGATAAAGATGTAAGTTTTAAAAATTTTCATCTTCCTAACAGGCATCTCTAATAATAGACATTTTCTACAACAGAAGAGCAATAGAAAATGTTGAAAATTAAAAAGAAATAGAGGGGAGTTGGGTGAAAAAAGTGAAGGGATTATGTGGGGGGCAAATACCTCATAGACAGGCATCAGTATGGTCATTACCAGAGGGGGAAGTTGGGGATGAGGGAGGCAGGAGAGGGTAATAGGGGGACAGATGGTGATAGAAAGAGACATGACTTGGGGTGGTGAGCACACAATATAATGTGGAACAGATGATGTGTTATACAATTGTACACCTTAAACTTATATAATTTTATTAATCAGTGTAAGCCCAATAACTTCAACAAAATAAAATAGAGAACTAAGTATATTTTCTAGTGAAATGAAGGTACCCACCAGGACTTAAAAATATTTAACTCTGAAATAGTTAAAAATTAAATGTGGTTTCCACTAGTAAGCAAGATTGGTGGTAGAGAAAGATGGAGAATGATATATTATTTGATTATTATAAACCTTTCAGTAGCATTTTATTTTCAACCGTAATTATGTATTATTTTGAAAAAATGTTTAAATACTTACTGATCACTTTGTACTTGTGAAATACTATGTTAAGGTACAAAGGAAGATATAAAGTCGAATAATTTATACTTTCCATGGAGTAAAACCAAATATACACACAGACTATGTGACTTGATAAACTGAAATAAATATTATGAGATGTCACCTCTCCCCCCAAAAAAGGTGCAGTGAGTGATTAATTATGCCTAAAAATAAAACAAAGTTGTATAAAGAGGTACCATTTGAACTAAACTCTAAAGTATTGGTAGGATTTTGATGGATGGAGAAAGGAAAAAGTATATTCTATTTTGTCCTGAAATACATTCCACACAAGGACAATCATTTTTAGACATTCCTAACCAAAAGCCAATTACACCTTTCAGGAAGGAGCTGTTATTTTTGAAATACTCATCTGAAGAGGAGAAGAAATATTCAGAATATTTCATGCTAAGCTCAGACTTACCTGTACCAGAAAATATTTGGAGCTTATGAGTCACTTAGTTACTTAAAGAATAAAATCCTGAGAGAAACAAGGTTATATTGTGTGTCAGTGACCATGAAGATTAAATTCATTTACCTAGAACAGTTTCTGTTGACTTAAATCTGCTTTAAGTTAACATCTCTAATTCTCTAAGAAAAATAGGAGAGCTTATTTCATGGAAAATGTTCGCACTGAATCACAGAGTGTTTTTCCTTTTAATTTTTTTATTAGTGCGTATTTTTGTCATTTTTAATGCCAAACATATATTTATTGAAGGCTTATGTTTATAACCAAATCTATTACTATGTATGCCAATAAACTTGATTTAAGTATTTTATTTATCATTGATTTTTTTTATAAGAAATGAGATTTTTTTTTCCACCCAAAGTCAATTTGGAGCCAAAATAGGTGGTCTATACTAAAACTTAACAGGTTTTGCTATAAAGTCAGTTGGGGGGAAAAACCACAAGAACTTGTTGATTAAAACAAGTTTGTTTTTTGTTGTCAAATATTTTGAAGTAATTATTCTACTTTTTAACACTTATGTGCCCTTTATGACTTAAATATACAAAAAAATGCCATGAGAATGAGATGGAGCAATTTGAGTATTTTAAAAGCTTAAGGAGCAAATTTAAAATTAATGATTTTTAAAATATCATATAAAGTTTCATGAAAATCTCCTCTGTCTCCTGTTTATGCTTCCACTTTACCTGCTTAACCTCACCGGCTTTCACACATCAGCCTCATTTACTCAGGCAGAGATAAGGCTAGTGGGAAAGAAAAAAATGTACCTTCATATTTCAAGTTGACAAATACTTACTGAGTGCCCATTTTGTACAAAGAACTATGCTAGGTACTCTGGAAAATCCAAAAGTAGGATGATACCTGATCTCTGTTCTCAATCTTGGACAGAGAGATTAAATGAACCTGAAATTGCAAAAACAATGCGATGTAAGAATAAGTGCCAATGGGAGAGACACAGGCAGATTTGGGAGAAGGAAGCACTTCGAAGGAGCTGAAGTGGAATGAACTATGATTTCCAAGGATGATGCAGGCCTTGAGGGCTGACTTTGAAGAGTTGGGTGGGTGGAGAGGAAAAGCAAGCTCAGGCCACACAAGGACAATGACGTGAGCACAGTTGCAGAGACAGGAAGGAGTATATTGTACTTGAAGTTCTCGTTTGACCAAACTGAGGCAAATTCTCAGGGAAGAGACAGAAGAGTTTGGAGTGTTAGAAACCACTTTGTAAACAATCTTGAAAGTATTATGTTGGCACTAGGAAAGCCCTGAAGTATGAGATGAAGGATGACACAGCAAAACCAGCTTTGGAGTAGATTAATACTGCAGCCAGTACAGAATGAATATTAGGAAATGTATAAGACAGAATATTACTCATCTTCCCAGATGTGAAGCAATGGAAATGTAAATTATGGTGGTAGAAGAAAAAGTAGAATAGAAAGAAGAGATATGAAAAAATCAAAGAATAAATCAACAGGATTTGTTTGTTGACTAATTTGAGATAGCTTTTGGGTATTTATGTAAATATAACTATAAACTTCCAATCTCAACATGTCTAAAACTGAGCTCCAAATCTCCCCCCACCCAAACCTGTTCTTCCTTCTGGTTCTTTATCCCTGTAAGTGATATCTTCGTCCATACAGTTGTTCAAACCAGAACACTAGATGGAAGATGGTGCCAGTCTTACTCTTTCCCACTCTCTTTCCCATCCCTAAACAAATACCAAGTCCTAATATTCCTCTGTTATTTCTCAACTCTACCCACTTCTCACCTACTTTCTGCTATTTTTCCCCGGTCCAGGCCACAATCAGCTCTTTATTACAAGGCTTCTGAACAGTCTTACTGTCATTCATCCCATTGTTCCCCATTACATTCTTTTTTTTAGTTTAATCGTTACTGTATTTTTCCATTACATTCTTAAAACTGTATGTAGCTTGAATTATCTTTCTAAAATGTAAATCTGATCTGATAATAGCACTATTTCAATTTAACCATTCACACAAGGAATAAAATGTAACTATTTTCTTTTCTTTAATCCTCTTCAGCAGTCCTCATCTGATAGAAGTAGAAGAGAATGGGAAGTACTTAAACTTGCCAATTGAGCATTTTTACTTCTACTTTAAGTCTCTTTCATGTAGATCAAGCTTCCCTGAAATTCTGTTCCAATTTACAAGGCTTCTTCTCCCCTACCTTTTCAACAGTACTATCAAACTAATAACCTCTGGGAATCTTCTTGCCACACATCAAGAAGATGAGATTCCCCCTGGTGATAGTTCCTCAGTAGGAGCTCCCTCATCACTCGTCAATCCACTAAATCCACTTATCCTTTTCTTTGTGTAAAACTTGGCCTATTTGGAAATATCGAAGTCTAGTCTGGTCCCTGTCCACGTTCACTTTATGTAATTGGTGTCTATCTGTGACCTATTGCATCAGCCCCTGTAAAGGCTCTAAAATGGTATCTGGGGGCAACTGTCAGGTGCTCTCTAAGAACTTTGAAGAAGAACATTAAGATTATCCTGTGAATATTAGATAACTTTTGCCTGGCACATTTTTCCTTTTTTTCTGATAAAAGTAATAAATCTGCCCCCACCAGTATGTCTCAGTGGTTGGAGCACTGTCTTGTAATGGAATCACCATCCTGTGATTCCAGTCAGGGCACATACCTCAATGGCAGGTTCATCCTCATCAGGGTGTGGACACATGCAACCCCCTTCCACCCCAGTTAAGTCATGTATGGCCCCCTGTCCCTGCGTGGATCCCCGGTCTGGGTGAGTGTGAAGGCAACCAATCAATGAGTCTCTCACATGGATGCTTCAGTCACATTGATGTTTCTCTCTCTCCCTGCCCCTCTCCCTTGTTCTCTCTCTCTAAAAAGAACCAATGAAAAATTGGTGAGGATAAAAAAAGGTAATAAATTTATTATAAAACTAAGTCCTATATTTAAAAACCACCCATATGGAGGCATGGTAGTTATTACTCTTGTCTATCCATCACTCTTTCTCCCCTTCCTTACATTAACAGACACTACCAGCTTCAAAAAGAGGTGTCATGGAACTCAAACTCTCCCTGAACACAGGAGTTGGTCTAGGAATGATCACATGAACCAAACAGAACTACTGAGAGTCTTCCCAGGATTTCTTTGCTGGAGATGCCAAAAGAAGACTCTCTTGTTTCTCAAGTCACCTTTCTTAAACGACAGGTTGCCTGTAGACAAGTCAACTCCTCTCCCACCCCCTTTTCCATGGAGAGAACCAAAATGGGGATGGCTTCAGAAGGAAGCAGAGACAAGGTAGGCAAATAGAGAGCCTGACATCATTCAGGTCTCGAGTCCTAATTATTGTTAAGGCCCATGAGACGCTTGTCCTTTCAATTGGTTACTTTGTTACCACATTTCCTTTTGTTATGGAAGCTGAAGTTGACTTCTGTCAGAACAACCAAGAATCTTGACAATTCAGCATGAAAGCGGGGGCATACAAATTCAGAATGCTGATGATAATCATGGATTTTGGGATCAGACAGATCAGGGTTCAAATCTTAACTCTTTCACTCATTATCACGTGACCTTGGATAAATTACTTAATTCTCACATTTCTCATATCTCAAATGGGAAAAAGTAACACTTTATATCTTTTATTTTTTATTGAATTAATTGGGATGACACTGGTTATCAGAACTATACAGGTTTTAAGTGCACAACTCAATAAAACATCATCTGCACGCTGCATCATGTGCCCACAATCCTAAGCAAAGTTCCTTTCTGTTCACCTTTTCTTTTCCTCCACTTTGCTCACCTCCACCTACCCCCCATCTCCCTTTCCCTCTGGCTATCACCACACTGTTGTCTGTGTCTATGTGTTACATATATGTTTGTTTTTCTTAATCCCTTCCCTTCTTTCATCCAGCTCCCCCAACCTCCCTCCCCTCCAACACTGTCTGTGTGCTCCATGTATCCACACCTCTGTTTCTATTTTGTTTGTCAGTGTATTTTGTTCATTTGGTTCCACATATAAGTGAGATCATATCAAATTTGTCCTTCTCTGACAGGCTTATTTCACTTAGCATTATAATCTCCATGTTCATCCAAGCTATAGCAAAAGGTAAGATTTCCTTTTTATTTTTTTTGTAGCCCAGTAGTGTTCTACTATGTAAATATCCTATAGTTGTCTTATCCACTCATCTACTGATGGGCACTTGGGCTGTTTCCAGATCTTGGCTATTGTAAATAACGTTCCAATGAAGATAGGGGTGCATGTATTCCTTTCAATTAGTGTTTTTGGGTTTCTTCTGATATATTCCTAGAAGTGGGATCACTGAGTCAAAAGGCAGTTCAATTTTTAATTTTTTAAGAAAACACCATACTGCTTTCCATGGTGGCTACACCAATCTGTGTTCCCACCAACAGTGCACAAGGGTTCCCTTTTCTCTTCATCTTCGTCAATTAGAAGTAACACTTACTTTAAATAGTTTGTGGGGATTTTTTGATATAACATATATGTCAGTTGATAATGCCAATAAATGTCCATTAAAGATTTGTCGTTAAAGTTGTTATTATTATCATTAGTGTTATGATCTAAATGAGAAAAATTGTTTTCAGGCCAGAACAAGGCTTGACCGTAAGCATAGATATTAACATATGTAAAAAAATATTATGTTTATTAGAAGGCTGTTTAATCAGAGAGCTACACCATGTGGGGCAAAAGTAGGCTTACAGTTGTGAGTATGTGAAACACAGAGCTTATTCTTGTATTATTTTTTATTAATTATTGTATTATTTTCCATACTCATGACTGTAAACCTCCTTTTGCCCCACCATGTACTTTGGCTGGCCCTTGGCAGGACAACAAAAATATGGAGTCCTTTTGGAAGATACACACACCTGAATTGCTCTCAGGGAGTTCCACTAATCTTCTGATTCACTCCACCAAGATAACGTAAAGGGATTTGGTAAGGCATAAACCCCAAAAAACAAAGATGATGGGAGATATGATGACAGCTACTAAATTTTAGAAACTAAAGAACAGAAAGATTAGTGGTAAATGACTTAGCAGATCTCAGAAAGCAAACAGTGTAGAAAGCCAAGAATTAATCAGATTATACAGCAGAACTCCCCAAACCTTGGAAATTAACAACATTGAGTAATCTAAAACTGGGGATGAAAGTAGGGCTTAAAACCCAGAGAACTGGTTGGAAGGGTAATTAAGAAACAATTAAAATTCTCATACTCCTATCCTGCCCCAGGACTCTCTGCAGAGAGTATAGAAAAGACCTATGGATCAGAGGACACCGAGGCAAGTCAAGGGCTCTGGGACCATTCTGAAAATAAAGGGATTAAGTGAAAGTGTACAAACTGAGTGCTGGGAAATTGAGCCTTCTTCTGCTACCAGCTCTCGAAGTGCTGACAGCCAGGATTATAGACCTCAGGACAGACAACTTATTGAAGAAAGTGTATTCTCTGGGAAAACGTAGCCAGGCTTAGAGAGAAGCACTGAAGGAGCTAACACTATGGGCTCTTCAATAAAATGGCCAGTGAAACAGACAGCTGGCAAGGCCCACCTCCACGATAAGAGACTCCAAACAACTTTTAGGGTCCCACTCTTAAATATGAGAAGACAAGCAAGGATCACCAGACATTTGAGAAGGTATCTAACATAAAAGACAGCATGGGGGAAAGAATGCAAAGGAAACAGAGACAATAAAACCAAAAAATACCATTAATATCCTCACAAAGGGAGATTAACAACAAAAATTGAGAAAATAAAAAGGCTTTTGAAATTAAGAACACAAAATAGCAGAAAAACTCAATAGAAGATTGAAAGATCATACTGAGATAATATCTCCAAAAGAAAAGCAAAAAGACAGTGATGGAAAATTGGAAGATTAGGTCCAAATCAGAGGTTTCACTCAGTAGGTTCATTGTCCAAATAATGAAAATTCCAGAATAAAAGAACAGAGAAAATGGATGAAATTAAATCAGCAATAAAACAATTTAAGAAAATTATCCAGAACTAAAAGGCATGAGTTTCCCGATTAAATGGTCCTCTGAGTATCCAGTCCCATGGACAAAAATAGCTGCACAAGATACATCATGGGGAAATTATAGAACCCAAGGGCCAGAAAGAAAAGATGATCCTAGAATTTTCCAGAAATAAAAAAACAGGCTTTATATCAAGGACCAAAGTTCAGAATGACATTTAACTTCCTAATAAAAACATTGGAGAAAATGGTAAAGTCATACATTCAAAAATCTTCAGATAAATGATTCCCAGTCTCAAAATCTATTCACAAGGAAATCACCACCTGCATATGGGGGTGGGAGAAAGGCACACTCAGACATACAAGGTGTCAGACCACTTGTCTGCCTCGTATTGACGTACAGAAAGCAAGAGGAGGAAATGCTTGGGCAAAATGAAGAAACATGAAATGAGTACAGTAAATGTAAAGCCTGGTATCCACAGAGAAAGAAAACAAAGGCATACCAAAAAGATGGCAGAGGAAAACAAAACTTACATAGAAAAGGAAAAGTGCAAGTAATATACTACAAGAATTTTGTATGGAATCCATTGTATTGTGTGCAATATATTATGTATTACATAATTGCATTACGAGAAGACTGAATTTTAATCTGATCAAGATAGCAAAATAATTCTATTTAAAAGAAAGAAGGATGGGGAACATGGGTGAATATAGCAGGAAGTGGAAAGTATGTGTGAAGAGCTAAATCTTCATCTTTCACTAGACAATCAATAGATGATTCCTAAAATCGAAAAAAATAGAGATAAAAATATAAACATGTTATTTAGAAACAAGGAGGTAAATAACACACCCCACAAATCAAGAGTAGTTGCCTGAGAAGAAAGGGAAATAAAAAGGACTAGAGGAGGGGGAGGGGGAGGCTGGGTGGTGGCAGGGGGGATAGTGAGAGAGCAAAAGAAGAACGGTGATTTTCAAACAAAGCTTTTAACGCTCTTTTGAATCTCTGAGTTTTGTGCCTTTATAACTTTGTTGAACAAAAAATCAAATTAATAAAGATTTTTTAAACTAAAAATCACTTCAAACTATGTTATTTTAGACTACTCCTAGTTAATAAGAGAGTAAATTCAGAGAAAAATTAACATCCAGCACCATGTCTGACTTACAATAGGAACTTAAATTGGTCTTGGCACTTATGGACACAGACAACAGTGTGGTGACTGCCAGGGTGAAGGGGCCTGGGGTGGGTAAATGGAGAGGGAAGGCGACTGGACCTGGCATGGTAAACACACAATACAATATATAGATGACGTATTGTAGAATTGTGTACCTGAAACCTGTATAATTGTATTAACCCCAATGTCACCCCAATAAATTCAATAAAAAATAAAATAATATTTATTTTGTTATTTCAATAAATATATAAAATACAGATATATTTATGGATAAATAAATAATCAATTAAAGGTAAATGTTATTTATTTTAATTAAAGAGTAATGAATTAAAGATTCAATCAATAAATTAATCAAATGAATTTATGAATAAATAATAAATCAAAGAAACACAGTGTTTCAAAAATACCATCAAGCTGTTTTAACTCACAACTTTTAGTATTTGTTTATGTGCAAAATCCTATCATCCATCAGTCATTATCAAATTGGCACAGAGTAGATATTAAGCAATGTTTGTTTTTTTGTTGTATGAACACACAAATAAATGTTGTAAAAGAATTTGTTCTCATCAGTCACAAAATTTAGAGTAAAAAGAAACTTCCACTCTCCTATGAGGTCTCTCATTCCCTTGTCACTCACTATCCGGCACCACACACTGCTTTCAGTTTCTTCCCTGTGTTCTACTTACTGTTATATATTGCATTTTTAAAAAAGGAAAACTTTAATAAATGATTGGCAATTTCTAACCCAAGTTACCAGTTTCTCCCATGCCAGGAAAAGGAGGCAATGAAAGGCTTATAATAAAATCTAGAGAGAAAGAAAAGTCAGATTTACTTGGACTGATCGATGTATTAGCCTGAGAGATGAGGCTGCCTGACCTCAGCAGGGCAAAGCCGGTAGAGCAGGTGGGCTGGGAATCAAGAGAGACAAACTAGGTGGACTAGTGACTATCCTCACCCTGGGTCTCCTTGCTGGGTTTCTTCATTTGGATTGGAATGCTATAAATTTCCAGAATACCAGACACGCCCAGGTTCCAATGCAAGTACAAAAACATATTCTATCGCCAAATCCAAATTATTTTTGTATCATCCACCCTTTGAGATTATGTCCTGTTCCCTTCTTTTCTCTCAGAGTAAATAAGCAAGAATCAACTGTGTAGCCATTAACTGAGAAAAAGAAAATGGGATTAATGGATTAACTAGAAATGCGGCAGGATCACAATGGACTAGGGAATAGAATACTGTTTGCTATCACATCCCCAGCTCCATCAGTGACTTATGCAAGAGAGTGAGTAACTGCTTACCTCAATTTCAGCTGTTAGGTAAGAACAACATGTCCTTCCTTCTTCTTAGCATGCTGTGAAAACTAAAAAGATAACATCTGAAAATACTGAAATACTCAGAAAAAATGATACCATAGAAACATGATCTTATCACCACACTCCAATGTAGCATATATTTCTTTTCTTCTACACAGTGCAAACAAAATTCTTCCATTAGCAGATACAAAACTTTGAAAAGCAAGATACTGCAGCCTCCTTTGTGTATCGATTTTTTTTATTTTGAGAGAGACATAGAGAGAAATATTGATTTGTTGTTCCACTTATTTATGAATTCATTGGTTGATTCTTGTATGTGCCCTGACCAGGGATCAAACCTACAACTTTGGAGTATCAGGACGATTCTCCAAACAGCTAAGTTACCTGGTCAGGACTATGAGTAGATTTTTATCAAGAGCTGTAGAGAATTGACATTTCTTCCCTCAGTACTATGTGTATTTGATTTCCATAAATGTTAAACATATTCAAGTGAGAGGAAAAGCTGGTCAATAACTTCAACCAAAGTTTAGAATTAAGTCTTTACAAATGTTACATACATGTTCCCTAAGGTTTGGAAGACATAGAAAAGTATAATTTTAGCTACTTTTTATTGCAATTCAAAGTTATTGATCCCTTTAAAATATAATATTAAAAAAACTTATTAAAGGGCAAATATGGCGACACCATCTTCATTTTGCACAATAAAGGATGTTACTGGCCAGGAGGCATGTACAAAGGACATTGACATTTCAACTTCCAAACTCTAACTTCTTATCTATTGATCCCAATGGCAGGATGCCAGTAAGAATCCCATGCCTTTGTGGTGGAGAGTTAACTACAGTTAGGTCGGAATAGAAAATGTGTTCCAATTTATGTGCAACTCTAATTGTTAGTAGTTTCTAGAGCACTGTACTGAAAAAAATTTTGAGGTCACTTCTGGTTTCAGCGACAGAGCACTATGATCAATTAACAATGTCTAATAGTATGTATTCTTTGTTCGATCTCTGGGATAGAACTCAAACATTCCTTAAATTAGAGACACTTTCATTATTAGTAATTACTGTTTTATGTAGATGGTATTCATATGTATTTGTTATCAAGAACCTGCTAATTACCAGATCCCATGCTTTTGACATTTTCCAAACAGAATCATCTCACTATTTCTCACAATAGTCCTCTTTTGGATGCATTGTCCACTGTTCCGAGGTAAGCAAATGGAGCAAGGATGCAAAGCAGATTTCCCAATGCCAACAGCTAATAAGTGGGGGGAGTTGGGATAGACGCAACCTCTAGCCTATTGACTCCCAAGTGATTGTGCTTTACTCAAAATCCAGGAACTCTGAAAGGGCTATGAAGGACCTTACTCAAGGGTACTATTCTGTAGTGAGATGACTTAAAAGTTTGTCTAAAAACTTGCTTTGACGTTTCCCAACCCCACTGTTTGAAATAGCCTTTCCCTATAGAGCCTCTTCAAAACTTCCCTAATTGCTTTCTTCCCCCTCTACATACAAATGTGCACAGTCTCCTCTTTTCCATACTAAACTTAATCTATGAATGTATTTCTAGAATAAACCTTTCTCATTCCACCCAATTTCTTCAGCTTTGTCTCTTCTGAGGGGCTGCGAAGCCGGACATTAATAGGCCCACTCCACATCCGAAAGCTCAGAAAACTTAAAAAACACCCACAACGTTTCGGGATTCATCCACTGAACTTCTCCTTTCCCCGTTTTGACCCACACCACCTCACTGGGGCATGATGCTTGTCATATTAGTTTCTAAGGCTATCAAAAAAATGCCACAAGCTGGATAGCTTAAAACAACACAAATTCCTTCTCTCACAGTTCTGGAGGCTAAAAGTCCAAAGTTAAGGTGCCCACAGAGCCATGTTTTCTCTGAAGGCTCTAGGGGAGGATCCTTCCTTGTTTCTTCTTAGCTTCTGGTGGTGGCCAGCTGTGTTTGGTGTTCCTTGGTTTGCAGCTGCATCACTCCACTCCCTGCCTCCATCATAACATGGCCTTTCCTCTGTGTGTGTGTGTGTGCATGAATGTGTGCGTGCTCACATGGCATTCTCTGCTACGTCTGTGTGTCTCTTTCCTTCTTTTTATAAGGACACCAGTCAGATTGGATTTAGGCCGATCCCACTCCAGTATGACCTCATGTTAACTTAACCACAGCGCAAAGACCCTATTTCCAAGTACAATCCTACCCACAGGTACCAGGAGTTAGGACTTTGGCATACCTGCTTGGGAGGCACAACTCAACCTATAATAACTCTACATCATCACAACATGAAATTCTTTATTGGATACCATTGATAAGAGACTCTGGGAATCACACAAATATAAACACACATGTGTTCCTTTGGGCCTCCACCTGAAAGACTGACCAGTTAGACCTAAAATGAGGGAGGGGCTGATTTTAGAAAAATTCTGCCTGTAGTTTTTCCATACTAATAACCATATAGCCTGAAATGGTATAGTTATCTAAAGTTTAAAAATCATACTCACAACATTTTGTTGAAAGTCATTATGTCTATAGTTACAATCCATTAAATCTACCTGCCTTACCTTGGTATAATTAAGTCAAGCAGCCTACTTGAAAAACATATCAGAAAGGCTATTTTTCTCTTATTTACAAACCACATAAGTGCTAAAGACATCTAAGCTTTCTGGTACAATTTTCCACATATAAAGATGAAGCTTGATTCATCACTAAGGCTTGCATGGCAGTTGTTTTTCTAGAAGTGTGATGGATTTTCACTAATCCTCCATATGGTCTTTCCTGGTTGGCCTGGCCCAGGGTGTGGTCTCAGGCCATAGAACAGAGGAGAGCTGCCAGGCCCACGTGTGACCTCATCCGTTCTGTGCTCCTGGCAACTGAGTTATTCAGGCTTGAACTAGGTTCTGTCTCCTTAAGGTTACATGTGAAACTGATTCTCATTTGGAAGCACTTTCAGTGTATAACACATGGGACATATTTCCTTCAAAGTACATCAGCATGAACATTATTACCAAGAGCTGTTTTATGAAGCATTCCCTAGTGATAAGTCAGGTCACTGGGTTTGCATGCTGGTCTAAAGTTTAATCGAGCCATTACGTGTTCTGCTCTTCTTTAATACGAGCTCCTATCCAGAGAGCAGGAGCGCCCTGTATAATGTGGTGACAAAAAAATCTTGTTGTAGTCTGGATGTGGAACATCCTCATTCCCCTTGAATACATGCTCTAAAAACTTTGCTTTCCTAATCTAAAGTAACAAATGGTTCTAAGATCAAGGGTATCTAAGAAAATTAATTTATTTTTATATCTATAGCAAAGCAGCTCAACAAGTGCCACAGACTAATAACAGAGCTTATTGTAACTCCTGGATTTAAGCTTTCTTCAAAATCAGTGACAACTTGGAGTGTAGGTTATAGCTGGGAACCACCCCTAAGCTGATATCCTGAGGAAAAATACTTATCAAAGTCATTAATTATGCTTCCATTGTCCAGATTTTAATCCCATTATCTTGTCTCTAGAGCAGACTGCGTCAACCTGGCTCTACCACTAACCACAATATGGACCTTGGGCAGTATTTTTAACAGCTCTGAGCCTCAGTTTCCTCACCTGTAAAATGGGATGAGAATAGTATGTTAGAGGGCTAATTGAAGATTTAAAAAGTTAATATATGTAAAATGCTCAAATCGGTGCCTGGTTAGCAGCTTTACATGTCGCCTGTCTCCAGTGGAGGCAAAGGTCTTTTTGTTTTGTCCACGGCTCAATAGACAGAACAAGAGAATATTGCCCTACATATAACAGGCAATCAATTAATTTTTTTAAAAAATTTAATGGATATTTGACCTTTTTAAAGTTACTGGTACTTAACATTAGATACTAAGGTCCTAACAGCATACGTACATAAAATATTCAAACTTCCACATCACAGGAGGGACTTGCTTTTCACTGTAAACATTTATTCTACCAACTCCTAAATATAAGATCATAACCGCACATATTATTATCCATCACAGCAGATATATGAGCAAGACTTGATGTCAGAAATTTTCACATTTTCTTTTCTTATGCCTGTTTATGTATGCATAACGGCCTTGCTCCAGAAAAGATTTCAGACAGCTTTATAAATATTTTACTTTCATTTCTGTATTTTACTTTCAACCCGTATTTTTCTTTCAATTCTACTTAAATGATGTGGAGATATTCGCCTACTTCACAGGGAGATCTCCTATACTTGTCTTTTGTTTCTGCTTTTTTGAGACCTAACATTCATGGAGACTAAAGAGTAGGGACATTTAATATTTAAAAACAGAATGAGTGGAATACTTGGTGCCATTTGATGGGAAAACATGAATCAGGAATGACATTAACAAACCATATACTTCTGAATGGTAGAACAGCCTCTATATAGACTGAGACAGTAAAAGCTAATTCTATGGATGAAAAAAGACATAGGCAAATATATATATATATTTTTTAGTTTTGTACTTGTCAAGATGTGAATCAGAAAATCCACAACATGGCATGGGGAGGACTGGAGGAGATGAGCCAAAGAACACATATGCATAGATGCGTAGCCCGTGGACACAGACAACAGTGTGGCGAAGGCCAGGGGTGAGGGGCAGGGGCTTGGTGGAGAGGGGAAAAGGGGGGGGAAGGGGGCACATCTGTAATAATGTCAACAATAAAAAAATTTTTTTAAATCCACAGCACACTGAATAACTGATTGGTGTGGAAGATTCTTTTTTGTATGGTACCTGAATTTGGGAAGAGATTGCGTTCTTTCTATGCTAAATCACTCAGTGTTAAGTGATCTAGTACAGTATTACAAGGATGAGGTCATTCCTTCACAACCTGTCTAACGTAGGAAAAGTCTGTGCTCTTTATCTGCTTCACACAACGTCAGAAGTTACCAAATGAATGGAAATTTAACACGGCCCTGGTGACGAGCTGGATTTCTCACCTTTTCTTCGGTGTCGTGACGCACGGTTTAGGCCAGTCCGGCTCCATCGCACAACCTTTCCCTCCTGTTCTCCCTCCACCCCTTCCTCTGTCTTTAACCCCACTCTCCTCTTTCTTCCTCCTGAGCAATAAAGTGAAGAATTGAAATGTTCAGTCAACTGCAGAAATATGTGGTAAATACTGATCTAGATCTAGCCAATAGAGAGCCAGCAGATATTCACTCATATTGTTGAATAAGATAAAAATAACAAAAAATTCCACATACCTTAGAAATTTTTTTTTAGAAATACTTTTTTGTTTCACCCTCTTGCAGTGCACTAAAATATGAAGAGGAACACTAAAATCTCTAGGCAATAGGGTCAGAATCTAAAAAGAGTTATGTTCATTCTCAGTCTCTGAGAATACACAAAAAATTCTGGAGACATTTTTCTACATCTCGTTGCTCCATATTCAGAAGTTCTTATTTTTCTACCTTTGGAAATGTTTTGTACTATCACGGTGTCTTCCCTTCGGTTATTTTTCTGTCAGGGTTTTTTCATCACCAAACCCTTCCGAAGTGTTTAAAATGTCCTTTTCAACGGAAAAGTAGTGAAAGTCTTTTAAAACAAGAGACTATTTTGTTGTTTTAGAGTTCACTCTTTTAGAAAGGTTAATAGCAGCTATGCAGATGCAGAGGCGTCCAACATTTTGGCGTCTCTGGGCCACACTGGAAGAAGAGAAGTTGTCTTAAGTCACATATTAAATACATTGAGTCACATAATCCCCCCAAAAAACCTCATATTGTTTTAAGTAAATTTACGATTTCGCATGGGGTTGCATTCATAGCCATTCTGAGCTGTGTGCAGCCCACGGGCCAGAAGTTGGACACTCCTGGTGGAGGATATGTTGTTGGAAAGGGGAGAGGTCAGGAGAGACATGACTCACAGGTGACTCTGATGTTTCTAGCCTGGGAGATCTGGTCCACGGTGTTGCCATTAGCTGAGATGGAGAGCCCAGAGGGAGGGAAAATAGGGCGAGAAGTAGAGAACAGTGTGTTATACTTTGGCACATGTTGACTTTGAGACACCCGAAAAAATTCTTGCAGACATTTCCAGGTGGCTGCTAGAAATTTGGGTCTGAAGTTCAGGGTACGTCTTAATATATAGACTTTGGAACCACTCAAACATAAGTTAAGTATAAACTTCACCTCTGGCAAAAGTGTACAAAGCAAGAAGGTGGCCAAAGACAGATCTTTGGGGAACACTGAGGAGTCCAGGCAGGATACTAAGAACAGCCAGAGAAGGAAGAGAGCAAAACTTGCCACAGATTCCAAGCTCAGGAGCTGTTTCAAGAACATAGTCAGCAGTGTAGAATGCTGCAGTCGCCGAGTAAAATGAGAGTTCATCAGAAGGCAATCTGGTGGTTAGGAGCTAACCAGTGACCACTGAAAAAGTGATTTCTGTAGATGATGAAGTCAGAAGCCAGTTTCTACCAAACTGAGAGGTAAAGGGAAAGTAAAAATGTAAAAACAATTCAGTAGTCATTTCTAAATGCTTGTCTCAACTACTTCTTTTCTATGAGATTTATTTCAGAGAGCTTGTCTTACTATATAGAAACAGCTATTTCAGGCAGATATTTAAAATATATTAATCTAATTAGTGTGCTAAATATAAATAAGGCATGTACAAGAAATCAATATGATGGAAAGAGTGAGACTGAAGGTAGGAACCTTAGAAAAACTCAGTGTCAACATAGGCACATAAAATAAGGGGCCATTTTTAAGTCTCATTTCAAGTTCATTGCCATTTATTATGTGTTTATGCACACTATATAGTCTAGTGCCACATTATGTTAAGAACTGCCAAGAAAATAAATCATTCTGACCTTCAGTCTTATTCACAGGTTCAAAATGTCCTGACATTTTGATATCTTTTGATACTGTATTGATAGGTACATAATAAAATATGAGCAAATCAAAACATGAGCTTTTTACACAACACTTCAGACAAATCCCTGAGAATAGAAATCTAACTTTAAAAAGGAGGGAGGGAGTGAACAGATAAATAAGCTGTGGCACATCCAGACAATGGAATATTACTCAGCTCTAAAAAGAAATAAGTGATCAAGCCACAAAAAATGTGGAGGAAGCTTACACGAGCATTGCTAAGGGAAGAACGTCAATCTGAAGAGACGCATTCCCTGATTCCGACTATTCGACACTCCGGTAAAGGCAAAACTAAGGAGACAGCAGAGAGCAGGGGTTGCCAGGGGGCATCGCCGGGGAGGGAAGAATAGGTGGAGCACAGAGGTTCTTAGGGCAGTGAAAATACTTTGAGTGATGCTATAATGGTTGATACCTATTATTATACATGTGTACAAACCCACAGAAGGTACAACACCAAGAGTGAGTCCTAGTGTAAAGCATGGACCTTGGGTGATTGCGGTGTGCCGGGGTAGGTTCACCAACTGTGTAGCGGATGTACCGCTCTGCTGAGGGGAGCGGATGATGTGGGCGTCCACGTACACGTGACGGCACAGAGTATGTGAGAGCCTCCGTCCCTTCCTCTTAATTTCGCTGTGAACCTAAAACTCTGCAAAAGAAAATAGTCTTTGGGGGAAAGAACAGGAAAGAAAGTAACACTTAGAAATGAAAACATTAAAAAAACAATGGTTGAACTATCATATCAAAATATAATCCCTCAATTGATTTATTAACAAAGATGTTTCTTTTGCCCCCCCACTCTGTTCCAGCCACAAAGCTAACCATGGGAGGGTGGGGGGCGGGTAGCATGCAAAATGTAACAGTCTTTAACCTTCAACTACCAGGCACTTTTCTAAGTTCTCTACCTGAATTCTTTTTAATTCTCGTACTAGCCCTATGAGATTGGTACAGGAGCAGACCAGGTTCTGTGGGGTCTGAAGGGCATGCAATTTGAAGAGCACACTTTAAGGAAAAGAATACTATTAACCACTACGACATAGCGCATTCTACTGACCATCCCTCTTGGAAGAGTTCACAGTGTGAGCAGGAAGAGAGACTGAGTAAACAGCTAACATGTGCTTTGAAAGAGATATTTATTCAACCACAAATACTTATTTATGGGCATCTACTGGGTGCAAAGCATTGTTTTAGGTACTTGGGCTAAACAAAGACACTTGCCCTTATGAGTCTTCCATTCTAACATGGAGACAAAAAAATATGTGTAGTGAGTAAATAAATTATATAGTATACTAGCAGTTGACAGGTGCTTTTAAAAAAGAGCTGAAGAATAAGAAGGTCAAGTATTGAAGGGGGAGAAGAAAACAGGTCATAGCTTTAAGTAACATAATGAGGGTAGGTCTCGTTATAAGGTGATGTTTAAACAAAGATTTGAAGGGGCCAAATGTAACCACATGAATACCTGAAGGAAGGTAGTTCCAGGCTGAGAAAACAGGAAGGACATGTCTCATAAGCTTAAGAAACAGCAAGTAGAAGGTGAGCTGGTGAGTGAGTAATGAGACTAGCAGGGTTAAGGGTGAGAAATAAAGGGGCAGGGGGAGCTGCAGAACCACATAAAGAATTTGTTTTCACTTTAAGATAAAAAGACATTGATTGAAAGGTTTGGGGAAAAGGAGTGGCAAGATCTAAGTTATAAATTTTAAATAGTATCCTGGCCATTATGTTGAGGTTCTGATAGCCCAGACCAGAATGGTAACAATGCAGATGGTGAGAAATGTTCAGAACTTAGATTTACATCGAATGTAAAGCCAACAACATGTGGATTGTGACAATCAGGTGTGAGATAAAGAGAGAAGCTGAGGATGACTTCACAGACTTTGACCTAAGCCACTGGAAGGATGAAATCACCTTCAAATGAGATGGATAAGGACACAGAAGCACACCAGGAAGGGAGGCAGGAAATCATTCGTCTGGGGACATGCTATGTTTGAGATGTCTACCAGATAGTGAGATGTCTAGAGATATCAACTAGGCAGTTGGGTGAGCGAGTCTGAAATTCAGAAGATGCTGATATGAATGGAGTGTCAAGAAAGACAAAAAAAAAGTGCCTTCTGTGGCCTGCTCGGGGCAGATGGGTGAAAACTGTCTCACCGGAGAAGTCCTGATCTGAGGTTTTTCATATAAAGATCTTCCAAAGAAAAGTCCCCTTAAATCCTCACTCTGGGAGTTTTGAGACTAGTTGTTAGTAACGGGAATAGGTTAAATACAAAATCATATGTTGCTCAAAACTGAAAGATGTGAGTGAAGACAGGAAACAAGAGTCTGAGGAGAAAAAGGGAGGTGGCTGTTTTCATCCTTTACTTTGTCATCCGTTGTTGAACGGAGGATGGGCACATACATCTCTGTAACACCGAGCTCGTCTTCCACCTCTGGATCTCCACCACACCTGCCTGCAGTCCTCAGGAGCCAAGTCTTTCACTTGAGTGAATGAAGCAGCGGTTCCACAACTCAGGACTCAGGAATTCTGACCTGCTCCCTTAGGTGGAAGATACCAGAACCCACCAGTTAAGGAAAGATACCAAGTTCAAAATCAAGAGATGTTAAACTAACAACTTGTAAAAATGAGAGCTGTAAATAATCTCCAACACGAGAGAGGCTGAAGGATTTCTGGATTCTCAGCCTGCTTCTTTGTACAATTTCTCTTGCAAACCCTACACTTACTGACAACAAACCTGAAAAACAGGCTTTGTGACATTTGTCCCTCTATTCTTTTTCCCATATGTTTGCTGCATGTAATCATACTGGTCTCCTTGGTTACTTTTGCAATTTTCAAGAGACCCTCAGCTAGAACACAATAAGCCAATAAGTGGATACAGCTTCAAGTAAACAGCTGTTTGTCCCTATGATTTCTTCCCTGAGATTCTAAGCAAACATCCCATTTATTCCACAAACATTTATCATTCATTTTCTAGGTTGTGGAAACTGTGCTAGGCCCTAGGGAGAGGATTCAAATATGAACAAGACATATCCTTGACCCTGAGATCCTTTCAGGGCAGAGACACTACCCTTTCTGAAGCTCCCCGCCTGCTGTGGTTGCCTTTTCTCAGGTCGTAAATCTTCACCCTGGCTCAGCAAGTTTCTAGGCATAAAGAAACCATTCTTGTTACTAGGTCATTCTATCTACTGTGAAGCAGTAGATCTCAAGTGGAGACAGTTTTGCCCCCCACAGGGCACTGGGCAATGTCTGCAGACATTTTTGGTTTTCCCAAATGGGGCAGTGGGTCAGGGTTGCTACTGGCATCTAGTGGGGAGAGTCAGGGATGCTGCTAAATGTCCCACATTGCACAGGATGATCTCCATCCCCCCAAACAAAAAACCATCCAGCCCCAAATTCCAACAGTGCTGAGATTAAGAAACCTATTATAGATTATCTTCGTTTTAGCCTTTGTCCTTATATGCCAGTTAGTCGTCCATTTGTCGTCTTAGCAACAGCAGCGCTATCAGAGCAGTGTGTCTGTCACTGACGAAGATATGTGAAGCGGGAGAGAAATGAAGACGGTTTATCTTCCTCCTATGTCTTGCTTTAATCAGCAAGAGGTTTTGCTGGGACTCATTCTCAAAAACTGCAGAAGAAAGCAAAGAATCCGGTCCAAGGGTTCCAGGGCAAACGTATGTCTTTTTCCCCCACCCCCAATATTCTTCATATGCAGTATTCACTCCCATCTTTTAGTTTATTCTCATGTTCACTTGCTGTGTGGCAATTTCTTCTTCCTGCTCATTTTCACCTAACCAGATTCACCTACTCCCTCACGATGTATTCAAATACTGACTCGTTCATTTATTCCAGCTACTCCAGGCAGCAGTGATAAATCACCCCTCCAGCCTAATCCCCCCCCCAAAAAACACACTCCTGCCACTCCTCCATCTCTCCCCTGATAACTAATTCCATCTCTTGGAACCAAAGTGTTCTAGTTCTTTTTGACTCTCCAACTAAGTTATAAGGTCCTTGAGGTCCAATTTCTAATGAGAAGAATATGAGCATTTTTTTCTTAATCTTATTTGACTGAAAGTTCCACAATCATATAGGACAGATGAATGGAGAAAAGTGATACTACATTTCAGAACAATTATTGCTATAAATGTGTTATCTTTGGAGGAAAAAAAAAAGCATCCATCTAGAAATCTCCAAAGTCAGCCAAGGTAACTTCATACATCAGGTTCTGAAAGTCTCCTTTTTCCTTGGACAAGACTGGTGGAGAAAGGCAACATTCTTGCTTCTGGGCTGGTAGGTAAATGAGCTTTTAAAGTTTTATTTTAAACATAGGCAATTTAACAGATTCGTTTAAGGTAGGAGGAGTAGGTTGTGAAAAAACAATACATTTTTCTATTGTTTGCACAGAAAAAGAAATCTGCTCCAACTATATTAAAAGTAATGACTCACCATTGCTCACACTGAGAAAAAAGCAAGCAAAGTCTGTATGTCACACATTATTTCCTTTCTATCCAGATGAGCATAGAAACTCTTCAGTTTACTCAAGCCACCCAAGAACATCCCATGTTCAGCATCATTATCAGCCATTCATTATCTTATCATTGGAAAACCAGGCCAAATCTATTCTTTTGCCCTTGCAACATTAGAACTCATGGGAGCAGCAATCTGGAAGGCCACTGCAGAGAGGGCTCCGTCACGCAGGGGGCCTTGGGACGCAGGCCGTGTTGGAGCTCCGCCACACCGGGCTGGAATTGTGTATCAGCTACTCCCTCGCTATGAGAGCTTGAGCAAGTCATTCACCTTTCTTAATCCATGGTCTCCATATTTTGCAGAAGCTTATCAAGGATTGAATGAGCTAATTATGCTACGTGTTTAACAGAATGCCTGGTATCTAATAGGTTCTCGGAAAACAGTCTCTTCACTGTAGATGGACTTGCTCTTGCCCTCCCACTTGCATGCCCTTGATCAGTTTCCCTCTGACTCCCCAGAAATAGAACGCCTTTCGTTTCGTTAACCACATCCTCTGTCTCTCATTCTAAGGACGCACATTTGGCTTCCTTTTCTTCACCCATATATTCCTTAAATACACCTTGGGAGAGATGACATGTTTAAAATGCAGTGGAACCACCTGTTCATAAACCCTGAGGTCTGAACAAAGTGAGAACATAATGAGCGAACATGAATTACACACGGAATCGCACAAGAATTCTGAAACAGGAAAATTGACTCTGTTGGGTGTGGTTCTACAATCACATAATGTGGCTTACAGTTTAAAATATCGACCATAAAACAGATCCTGAAGTGAGTTTTGGTTTGGCTATGACCATGTGAAAAGAAAGCCCACTCACACCGAGAATGACCTTTACACCTGTTCAGGTTTCTTAGTAACTTATTGTAACAGATTGTCTACACAAGATGGAGTTTTATGACTGGTATCAGTCCAAAGGTGGAGAAAACGTGGACAAAGTGTGTTTGGCCATATTTTTCAGTGCATTTCATTCTCGTAAAATGTAACAACAGATGGATGCCTAGAGCATGGGGTTTTCTTTCTCTCTTTTTTGGATAAAAGAAGTACCCCCTAAACAGAAACTATAAAATGAATATAACTGTTCTCCCAGTTGTCCCAACAGGAGAAATAGTCTTTAAAAAGTATTCACTCCAGGTATCAAACATAAAATAAAATCTTCTCCCAAACAATTTCTTCTTCTCCAAATGTCCTATTTGCTCTGCCTGCACGTGGTTCAGCCTGATGAGCCTTTTCACACAAGCAGAAGCATCCGACGCACAGCAAGAGTGTAGGACAGTAGACCGCCAATCGATAAACATGAAAAGATGCGAGACATTACGTTCTGTCACAGGAAAAACGTCACATTGGGAGATTAGAAACAATGACTATTTCATCCTCCTTGAAAAAGATGCATAATACTTAGCTATGCATTAGATATGAATTATTATTGTCCCATGCACATTTCAGGAAATCAAAAATGGATTCAGAAAGACCTGAGAGCTGGAATGAGGGGACATGTGGCAGATAAGGCTGTCTGTCCTCTGTCTGGTAGGAGCTTTCAGAAGCAAAGGGCTCTCACAGATCCACTGTTAGCTGCTAGGAAAGAGTAAAGCAAGACCCAGAAAATATCTAAACTCTTCTAAAGTGCTGCTGCTTCTAACCAGAATCTTCCAGGGAGAAGGGGATTAAGTCGGTGCTGCTGGTATCTTGTGTGGATTTGCCCTTCTGTGCATGATTCCCCTGAAGTGGAAGTTACCAAAGTACCACGAGAATGTCAGGTCTCACCAAGTTCCCATCTGTCCTAGACAAGGAAGGCTATCACACTCGTAACCGCTTTTGGAAAACGTACAGAACAAAGAAAAGAAAGCAAAACCTGAAAGGATCAGATGAATTCTTATCAGGCAGACAATATTTATCCAAATTCAATCTCTTAACACTGATGTTTACCAGCATTAATTCTTATGTAATCACATTTAGGGGAAGAACATCTTCCATCAATGGCTGCTCATGCTGACTTTATAAAAGCGAGTTACCTTTTCCTATTATAGCAGGTCTGCAGCATACTATCCTGAGGTTTAAATCAGTTCTTCAAAATCCACTGGCCAAATAGAAGCCAGAGGACAGTCCTGACAGACAATCAAGAACCAAAGAACGAAATCTGAAAAGAATCAGTTTACAAAGCTTGAGAGCCATTGGGATTGTGAGTGCAGAGGGAGGAGAAACAACAAGGGCTGGAAGACCTGTCATTTCTTTTCCTCTGTTTCTTGGATGGGGACATTCCTTTTTAATGCCCGTTGTCTATGACAATGGCACTTTTGGCTAACATCTCAGAACTGCCAGGTGAGAATTACATGGTTTCCTATTGGTCCCACTCAATCCATCCACGCCATGATCTGGCTGGGCAAGAGGAAAGCAACCCAAGTATCAGCTTGAAAATAAGACAACCTGGCCTCCCACTTTGCTTTAATGGTTTCCAAATCCAGTATGACAAGTTTTCCTGAGACAGGCCTGCAGCCACAGGCACATGTCTCACCCTGTCGAGACTCTGTAGCAGCTAAAGCAACCTGCGCTCCCCGTGATACAGCCAGGCACACAAACCTACACCCACGCGCAAAAGCAAGGGAAGCCAAAGTGGGCAAAACTTTCCACCCATCTGCTTCCAAAGCACTTTTACTCAGGGGAAGGGAGGTGGGGAGGGCTCAGAGTGCAGAGACATGCTCAAACCTTTCCATTTGCTTTTCTGGCTGCCAGCTCCGAGCACACCAGCAGGAATCTAAGCAAGATGAGGGGTTAAAATCATCGCTTGGCAAACTTCAAGGAATGAAAATCTACCTCCTTTTAAAAAGAATTCTTACTATTCTCTTTGTTTCTGTTTCTCTGCTATGGCACTTTCTTTTCTCTCCCTTTTTTCCTAAGGCCACCATCTTCCTCATATTTGGGACTAATCGATGACACAGGTAATCCCTCCATTTCTTCTTCCCCACAATGAAGGTGAAACCATGGTTAGTTCTGGCATTACCATGTCCAGTTCTATTTATCACATTATGACTCTTGACTGAGTCACGGGGGCCAGGTGGTAGAGGCATCTTTGGTTAGCTACACTCTTGCGCATTCAGGCAACAAACATAGAGCGCTGACGTTAGCAACATGGAGTGAGGACAGAGACCAGAAATGGTTTCAAATCCCAGGTCCAACATTTCACTAGCCCTGTGACTGTGAGGAAATTATGAAAATCTGTAAATCTTGGTTTCTTCACAAAGTAAGGGCAAAATGTACTGTTGTGGGAATTAAATAAGGCAACGTAGGCAGAGCGGTTAATATACAAGGTCTGTCCAGAAGATATCGTCATGTAACATGAAAAATAGAGACATTTATTGAAGAAATACAACATACAAGAAACATTGTACATAGGACAATGGCAACTCAGTCCCCTTCAAAGTAGGCACCTTGGGACCTCACACAGATCTCCTAGTAGCCATCAGCTACCCTGTCATATCTTCCTGAATTTCATCGATGGTTTGAAATCTCTTCCCTTTCAGAGGTGATTTTAGTTTTGGGAAAAGCCAGAAGTCGCAGGACATCAAATCTGGGCTGTACGGGGGCTGAGTCACCTGGATGATTAGATGCTTTTCCAAAAAACTCTGCATGAGCAGGCATGTTGTCGTGATGAAGCTGCCAATCACCAGTTGCCCAGAGTTGCGGCCTTCTGAATCATCTGGATAGTTGCTACAGAGGAATGTTCAAGCTTAACACAAAATTGGATGCAGATTCATTGCTCTACTCAATCATTTTGAATGCAACGACCACACAGTACACATGCTCAGTCAACAGTGTCTACTACCCCCACCGACTAGTACAGCAAAGTCGTCATTGTTCATACATCTGCATTCCAATCCACTCTCCTTAGCTGCCAGGTTACATCAATGTCGGGTAAACCATTCTCGTTACATTAATGATGGATGGACTTTTTTCCAGACAGACATCGTACTGTCTGACATGTGGTGAGCTGAGTAATGTTAGCATTACCAGCACCACCACAATCACCGCTACTATTAAGCTATACAGCTTGCCATGCCAGACAATGGGAAATAAAGCTGAATAAGGTCCTCACTTCAAGGAGCTCACAGTCTGCCTTTAGACACAGACATGTAAACAAATAACCATGTAACAATAATTTCAATCTGATCATCTGCCCCAATTTTTCTGAATTCCTTACATTCAAAAATTGTAAAACAAAGACTTTGAATCAAACAATGAATTGAAGTTGAAGCTAAATATTTTTTACTCAACATACTCATTAAACCCCATATGAACTTAACCTATAAGGTTTTGTTAAAGAGGTTCTGTCACTCTTTTGGGTTTTTTTTTAGATTTTATTTATTTATTTATTTTTAAAGAGAGGAGAAGGGAAAAAGAAAAAGAGGGAGAGAAACACTGATGTGTGAGAGAAACATCCATCAGCTGCCTCCTGCACTCCCGAAACTGGAGGACTTGTCCTACAACCCAGGTGCTGGATTCGAACCAGCGACCTTTCAGTTTGCAGGCTGGAACCCAACCCACTGAACCACACCAGCCGGGGCACTCTTTTGCATTCTTAATTCCTGTGAACTGTTATAGTTTGTTTTTTTTTCATGTATAGGTACTACTATAGGAAAATGAAAAGCTGTGGAAATCTTAAAAAGCCCATTCTCCTGATTCAAATAAAAAACTCTAAAAATCAGAAGAGCAGATTCAAGATCCCTTCTCCCCCAAGCACAAATGAACACATTCCCCATGCCATTAAAACTAGGCAGCTTCTAAAAATCTGATATTAGTGGCGAACATTGCTGGCTATCAGAATTGTTAATCATGTTAGCAAATGAATCATTCACTAAAGAGATAGGGCTGGTATTCTGACACTAATTCCCAAGATGCAGAATCCAAAGCTGAATCATATCTGCCATTTATAGGTAACTGGTAGTTGAGCTTGAAGTACCAAGTTTTCACAAAATACTGAATGTCTCTATTCTGTGCATTAAGCTTTATAGTGCAATAGCAGGGTTATGCTTTTGTTGCAATTTAGCTGGAAACAACAAAATCTGAAATTTTTTTTTCACATCTACATGCTCCAAATTTTTGTAGAATTCTTTATGACTGTTACTTTGATGTATATGCCAAACAGGATAAACCAACAAGGCTAATGGACACAAGGAACTTTATATAATTGTAAATAGCCAGTTTGGCTAGTTTTATGGGTGTGTGTACACTTAATTTTGAATTGAGCAATATCCAATTTGGCAATGAGAGAGAATAATGAGTCTTTCTGCTTGTTTGTTTTAATTACTAACAACCAGAGAAAAACTATTCACAGAAACCAAAAGAATTCAAATCAGAAATGCGCTCTAGTATTTGCAGACTGCACTGAGATGCCTAAACGATGTCCATTATTCAGGAGTTGTAAATGTCAAGAGGGACAAATCTGAAGCTGTGCTGAGTGAAGAAATCATGTAAAGGTAGACGTTAACGTTTCTGAAGGACGAAGGCTGTGATGGAAGTCCCAATAATAACCATTCATTTGATAATATTTAATGTGTGCTCATGTGCCAGACTCTGTTCTAGATCTGAGGATACCACAGTGAACAAGTAAACAAGATGCAGGGATTGAGAAGCGTAATTGGTAGGTACAAAATAAACGGGGGGGGAGGGGTGTTAAAAATAGTGTAGGAAATGGAGAAGCCGAAGAACTTATATGCACGATCCATGGACATGAACTAAGGTAAGGGGTAAGGTAGGGGGAAGGAAGGGCAGTACTAGGTGGAGAGGGGAAAGGGGGAAAAAATTGGGACAACTGTAATAGCATAATCAATAAAATATACTTAAAAATACACATAATCAATCAATCAAAGCAGGGCAGGGAAGACTAAAGGGAAAAGTTAATGCTCTGTGGCTTTTATGGTGAATGGTTCTCATCAGCCTGTTGATAGACCTCTTGGCAGAAGGTCTATGACCAGAAGTCTCTCATCCCACTCTCCTTCCTTGGTATTTTATTGCCATAGTTTCTCCCCTTCACCATCCCATTTCTATACTCTCTAATCCTATACAGTATACCACCTTCCAGAAGATATGTTGAAGTCACAAGCTAAGAGGTATACCCCCCATGTATGAGTCATTCGAGCTATCTTGCAACAGCAAATCTTTTTAATAGAGGCAGCCCACCATCACTATGGGAACATATATATATCGTGCCTCATTTCATTGTCTTATTTTTTTTCTTTTTTTCCAACCCTCACCCTAGGACATCTTCTTTTTCACTGTTATCGATTTTTTTTTAAGAGAGAGAGAAACACTAATGTGAGAGAGAAGCATGGATTAGTTGCCTCCTGCACACACCCAGACCAGGGATCCTGCATGCCCAGACTGGGGACCAAACCCACAACCTAGGTATGTGCCCCAACCAGGAATTGAGCCCGCAACGTTTCAGTTCCTGGATCACACTCCAACTAATTCAGCCACATCAGCCAGGGCTCTCTTGCTTTTCCACTTAACCTCCTCTCATACTTCAGGCCCTGAGAGTTCTTCATTCTATAGAATAATTCATAATGCCTATCCTTCAAACTCCCCCTGTTTTGATGATGACTAGGATCATGATGATGATGATGATGATGATGGTATTGAACATTTACTATGAACCTGAGGCTGTGCTCAGGAACTGATCAATGTAATTCCTCACAACAAAGCACTTAATAAGGTACTATTTTTATCTTCATTAACCTCATGAGGAAACTGAGGCTTAGAGAGGTTATGTAACTTAGACAAGTCACATAGTTAGGAAGTGACAGAGCTATAACTTAAACCTAAAACAATCTGGCTCCAGAGCCCATAACTTTACCCACTCTGATCTACTTTCTCTCCTTTGGATGACCCATTTTTATTCACATCTTGACCCCAGCCTGCCTACTGACTCTTTAACATTGCCTGTCCTTCACCTTGGGCACATTTGGCACACACAGAAAATTCTCTTGAATCTAACCAGACAAAGAAGCCCATCTTCTGACTTCTCCATAGGGGAAGATAGACCAGAGACAATTAAGCAAAATTAGAGGTTGATATAGAATATTACTTATAGTCATTATACGTATTTATTCCTGGGCTACATCATATTGAAGCTTAGCTAACTCAACAGTTCTTTGCTCATATCTGCTATAGAGTTAAAAAAGCTACGTCACTCTTTACCAATTCCTCTCCAGACAAGACTGAATGTATGGCACTGTTCTGACCAATAAGAAATGAGAAGTCTATAGGTCAGGGGTGAACAAGCTTCTAAAAAACATTTATCTTCCCACAAAAAGAAAAAAGAAGAAAAGATCACTACTACTGACCCATTTTTCTTTCTGGAATCCATTTGCAGTGCCGGGGAACAATGCAGCAGTCTGAGGCAATGAGTCAGCATGCCAATGCACTAACGACGGTGGAGCAGAAAGGTAGATGGAGTCTTGGACTTGAAGACATTGTTGAACCTCTATTCACACACTTGTACGTAAGATAATTAAACATCTTTATTGCTGAAGCCAGTTAGTCAGCATACTTGCAGCATAAAGCATTCCTTACTGGCACAATACTAACAATAAAGGGCTTGCATTACATATTATGGGCTCAATTATTCTAAGAAATCCTTTGTTAGCTTCTAAATACACCAAGTTAAGCCCTCCAGAAATGGTCACATGGCTTCTGGGCTAGGAGGAACCTAACCTCCTTACTGTACAAGACTCCAGTGCCATGGGGGGCAGGGCAGGGGTGTGGGGAGGAAATCCTGGCGATGAGCCCAGGGGGCGATGTATTGAACTGCAAATGACACACTGAATGAAGCAAAATATAAGTCCAAACAAAACTGGGCATTTCTGTGAATTCAAGACAGGCAACATCATAGCAGCAGGGGGAATACTGCAATAGTGTGCAGAACTCAGAATCAGAATCCTGGCTTCTGATCTCTGTCCTATTGCCATAAGCATTATCATTACAGTTCTCTGGGCTTCAATATTATTTGTGAAATGAGAAAAGGAACCAGATAACTTCTTGAGGCAAAGGCAAATCTAGAACACTTTAATTCTTTGAAGGATACAGCTTCCCATGTAAAGTGAAAAGATATGACTTAGGGGTCAGTAAACTTTTTTGTGCTTATAAGGAACTTGGAGATACAACCTTATACCTCTACTTTCTAGATACATTGAGTGCAAAGGTAAATATTTCTTAGCAAATTATGTGGTCGGAATTATAGCTGAAGGATCTGCTGACAATATATATCACTATACAAAGTTCAACCAAATCAGTGTTTATATCATTTAATGTTCTTGGTGACATAGGGCAACCAAGAACTTCAGTTATTCCATATCTAGAAACTAGCAGAGAGGAACCACGGGGATGAGAGGTTATATAAATAAAACAAAATCTGCCCAAAGGCCAACTCATGGAGTGAGTGAAATATTCCTTTGATATTTCTGCCACGTTACCCATCTTCTCCTGTTCTCGATCTACCCAACCACCCACTCCTTCCTCCCCACAAATTAATTTCACATCATTCTTTCTCTTATGTCATTGTTCTCTGATTTCCAAGGTGATCTGATTAAATTACAAAATAAGCAAATCCTGTGTTATTACATCAAGAGGAAAGGTCTAGCCTCACAGAAAATATTAAATCAAGAAAAAATAATGAGAGAATTTACCTGAGTGATAAATCAAAAAAAAATCCTGAAATTCTGAAATGCTGTCATTCAATTCTTTCATATTCTTTCTTCATATAACATACCAAATTCAGCTTAATAAGTAGTTGTTGAAGAATTCCTATGTTGCAAATGGTATGCTAGACTCTAGAAGGAGCTTGCAAATGAGTAAAATGCTGTCTGCTCTCAAGACACTCATAATTTATCATGGTATTTACATAAATATCTCTAAATACATAGCAGTCCACAAAGTGATACAGAAATGTTCAGAAGAAGAATTTAATTCCAACTGAGAAATCATGAAAAGGCTTCAATGAAAAATTTAAACCTAGATGTAGAAAATAGTTTGTGTTTATATTCTATTCTGAAATACATTTCCTAGTTTCTGAAATGCCAAACTGTCCAGAGCATAACTTAGATCACAACGCAAAATACTGAGGTTTCTAAGATGGCGGCCTAGGTAAACATGTCTCACCTCCTTGCACAACCACATCAAAATTACATCTGAACAACAGAACAACCATCATGCAGAACCATCAGAAATTGAGCTAAATGGATGTCCCGCAAGTACAGAATTAAAGAAAAGAACACATCCATCCAGACTAGTAGGTGGAGCACAGATGTGCAGATACAGAGACATGGAGGTGTGGAATGGGCTGGTAGCACACCCACATGTGGTGGATAAAAATTGGGAGGGATATCTAGGGAACAAGGGGCCCCAGCCCCACACCAGGCCCAACAGCCCAGGGTTCTAGTTCCAGGAAGATAAGTCTCTGTAACTTCTGCTTGTCAAAACCAGCAGGAACTAAGTTGGTGGAAGAAACTTCTGGATTCCCAAGCAGTTCCTCTTAAAAGACCCATGCACAGATTTACTCAGACTCACTCCCTCTGAGCTACAGCACCAGGGCAGCAGCTTGAAAGGCCCCAGTGGCATACAGGGAGGAAATGAGGTGTCTGGCATCAGGGCAAGAACTGAGGGACAGTTTTCTCCTAGACAGAACTGCTGCCAGAGGCCATTGTTCCTTTTCTGAGCCCTCCCCGCACAGAACCACAGAGCAGCAGGCACCATATTTGAGACTCCATCAACCTGGCTTGCACTTTCTCCCCTGCCCTGGTGATTCCCTAAAGTTCTACCCCACCCAACTTACAGACCCACCCAAGCTGTTAACAGTGTTTTTTTCATACGAATGGCTTGCCTTGGCTCATGCTTCAGATCTTCCTAAATCTTCTCAAACAAGAAGCAGCTGGCCTCAGTGAGACTATACTTCTTGTTAAGTGGTCCCAGGTCCAGCACTAACAGCGGCTAGCCTTGGTACATACCTGGCAGTACCTCCAAATGCAGCACAAGTAGCATCCATCTGCAGATCATTTTATAGCTTACGCCAAGTGGCCACAGATAGAACACAAGCAGACTAACCTTGGTCTGCACTTCCCAGGAAACCTCAGAGCCTGCACCCCCAGCAGACAGCTACAGACCACTTCAGAGCATGACTACCCAACCACCTCCAAAAGTGACACACTCAAGGGGTGGACTCAGCAGGCACCAGAGCACTGCTGAAGTAAGTCCTGCATTATGGAGTGGGCCCTGGCACAGCTGATCCTCCACAGAGGGCAGAAGTTGGCGGTCAGTGGTCACAGCCAGTCCTTGTAGCTGACTGGCCTGGGTAAACCCCTCCTATTGATCCGACAACAGCAACCAAGGCTCAACTACAAGAGGAGAGTGTACTCAGCCCACATGAAGGGTGCACCTCGAGTACCCACCGTGGGTGACAGGGGAGGCTGAACCCCTGGACCCTACAGGACACCTACTACATTAGGCCCTGCTACCAAGACAGGGAGTCATAGCAGCTGTACCTAATACATAGAAACAAACACAGGGAGGCTGCCAAAACATGGAGACAAAGAAACATGGCCCAAATGAAAGAACAGATCAAAACTCAATAAATAAATAAATAGATAGATAGATAAATAAATAAATAAATATCTTTAAAAAAGGGAGATAAGCAATCTATCAGATGCAGAGTTCAAAACACTGGTGTTAAGGATGCTCAAGGAAATTAGTGAGGACCTCAACAGTATAAAAAAAATCCAGTGAGAAATGAAGGATACACTAGTTGAAATAAAGAACAATTTATAGAAAATCAACAGTAGAATGGACAAAACCGAGAAACAGATCAATGAATTGGAACACAAAGAAGCAAACAATAACCAATGAGAACAACAAGGAGAAAAAACAATCCAAGATGAGGGTAATGTAAGGAGCCTCTGGGACAACTTAAAGTGTACCAATATTCACACAATAGGTGTGCTGGAAAGAGAAGAGAAAGAGCAAGAAATTGGAAGTTTATTTGAAAAATTAATGAAAGAAAACTTCCCTAATTTGGTGAAGGAAATAAGCATACAAGTCTAGGAAGCACAGAGAGTCCCAAACAAGATGGATGCAAAGAGGCCCATGCCAAGACACATCATAATTAAAATGCCAAAGATTAAAGATAAAGAGAGAATCTTAAAAGCAGCAAGAGAAAAGAAGTTACTTTCCTACAGGGGAATTCCCATAAGACTGTAAGCTCATTTCTCCAAAGAAACTTTGCAGGCTCAAAAGGATTGGCAAGAAATATCCAAAGTGATAAAAAGCCAGGACCTACAACCAAGATTACTCTATCCAGCACAGCTATCATTTAGAATTATAGGGCAGATAAAGAGCTTCTAGACAAGAAAAAGCTAAGGAGTTCATCATCACTAAACCATTATTATATGAAATGTTAAAGTGACTTATTTAATAAAAATGTTGAAAACTATGAACAATCAAATGGCAATAAATACATACATATCAACACTTGAATCTAAAAAAACAAAAGCAAAGAAGAACAGAAACAAAAGCATAAATACAGAGAAAATTTTTGAAGGTAAGTAGAGTGGAGGGGGTTCTGGGGGAATTAGTAAAAAGATGAAGGGTTAAGAAGAACAAATTGGTAGTTACACAATACCCATGGGGGCATAAAGTACAGTATAGGAAAGGAGCAGCCAAAGAACTTATACAAATGACCATGGACATGACCAATGGTGTGGAGATTGCCTGAGAGGGTGCTGTGTAGAGGGGGAAAAATTGAGACAACTGTAGTAGCATAATGAAGAAAATATATATTTTTTTAAAAAGCAAACACTTCATTGGTAGTTAGTAGAGCTGGTAAGGATACCGTAGCAAAATTAACTCTTAAGGAAGAGGATTCTGCCCTGTCTTCCTTACAGCTGCTTTCTTGACTTCCCCACCCCACATAACCAAGGTAATAAAGAGAGAGAATGTGTAACCCAAAATCAGGAACACCAATGACAGATACAGAGCCAGAACGCATATCTGCCAATCTCAATGGCATCCTTTCTGCCACTACCTAACCCCACCAGCAAGAGAAACTGCCTAGACACTAGGGTCCCAAAACTCTCAACTACAAGAGTAATTACTTCCATTCACAGATTCTTCTCTCCCTCATCTCCCACCTCTGACCCTCCTCCAACCCCTTCCTAGTCAGTATACTATCCCTTGCTCCTGACATGCTTCCTCCCAATGCCTCAGTGTCTGTTTTGATCAAAAAGAACATCATGTTATAAATGGTGCTGACGCTCAAGCAGTGAGCAGCCAAGGAACTATAAAGATCTGTTTAGAATCATAACCACTTAGCAGGCACACGGCCACTGGGACTTTATGACCATTAATTAGTTTATCCTCTCTGATTCCCTCTAAGGCATCCCTTATTATCTCCATTTGACAAATAGAGCAAAACTAAAATGCAGAGAAATTGACTAATTGACTGGGTTGCAATAAGGGGGGAAGACGACAACAGACTATTAAAAGCAAGTACTGTGATGAAACTTGAAGACTCTAAATGCATGTCTGACTTTCTGCAACATATTAGCACCCAAGCTTTTTGAATCCGGAAGGAGATTCTTGAAGAGTCTAATTTACTCACCTCCATTTTCCAAACCAGGATATTAGGGCCTACTGAGATCAAGGACTTGCTCAAGGTCATGTTGGAGGAGGTACCACTCTGCCCCCAGTCTCCTGGCCCCAGAGGTAGTGCTCTGTCTTCATAGAGGAAACCCAGATCCAGAGACATGGAGTCACACAATTTGTATGATGGCAGCGCTGCTCCAGAGTCCCAGGAGAGATACAAGAACAGGTTTACATTTTCTGCATTGTGCCAAAGTCCCTGGCCAAGGGGCACGGGCAGTGGCTAAAATCCAGCCTGCACTCTCTCAGCCCAGCTGTATGCTTTGAGGTGGGAGTGCATCCACCCAGAAGAAGGGGTGCCATCCGCCCACAGGGCTGCTGCTACCCAGAGAGCCCACCTCCTTCTAACACGCACTAAGACACCACGGAGATCGACAGCAGCTCTGGGCCAAGTCTCTTGACTCCTTTTCTCATGCTAAATAGGAAAGTCAAGCTGTCTTTAGAGAGTGGAAGGAGAAAAGCCAAGAATGATATGTGGTTTCTAACTTCTATGGCATTATTATATACCAAGAAGAAGGCAACACAACCAGATTGCCTGGCTGAAAAAGTGCCAGGGTACTTCATTCCGATTATAATATACCACATTCTAAATGTGGCACAATTGCTTCAACTCCACGTGAATTAAATATATTTTGAACTTTTTAAAACACTTTTTGGAAAATGTGTGCAATTGTTTCAGGTTTTGTACCGAGGAAGATGCCTGAACAGGTCTTCTAAATTTCAACGGGGTGCAGTCTCCTCTGTGCCTACCCAGCCCTGACTGTTATCGATCCGTCATCCTGCTAAGGCTGGTGGTGGGGAGAGGGAACAGAAACGTATGCCATTCTCTATGGAGGTAGAACTACCAGAAGAGAGATTTCTTTCCATCTTGGCTAGAGGCCTAGCTACTCTTTCTTTTCTAAAACAGGCCCAGGTCCATGTTGCAGCTGCCTAGCAGCCTCTGAGACAGATGCTGTATTAGATTTCCTGGCACCCAGGCCATCCCCTTCCCAATGCAGCCATTATCAGGCTAGCAGCAACATTGTGGTAAGTGAACAGTAGGAGCTATTTCAACATGGGCAGTGAGAGTGAAGGAAGAGTCAAAATAAATTTGATATTTCTAACTGGGTACTTGGCAATATCCATAACCAGAATGGAGAAAGAGAGAAGAGAGGAGTTTTGAAGCAGAATAAAGGACTTCTGCTTTGGAAATACAGATAACCAGCTAGAAATGAAACTGAAGCTCAGAAATACACAGGGAAGAGCCAGGGGTGCAAAAATCATCACGGTCCTTCAGGACAGGACCGTGTGTCTTTGCATCACCTGTGGACCACGGAGCCCATTATATGTGCCAGAAGGAGGGAAAGTAGGGTAAGGAGCAGGAAGACCACTTTCAGCCATTTCAGTGGTCTATTATTACATCACAAACCACCCCAAATTCAGTGCCTTACCGTAATGATTTATTATTTCTCATGATTCTAAGTGCTGACTAGATGACTTTCCTGCTTCAGGTGTGATAAATGGCTGGAACATCCAAAGTGGCCTCATTGCACTTGGCCGTCAAGAGGCACTAGATGCCATCCCAGAGCACAGCTGGAGCTGTCAGCCAGGTGACCTCATTTCTCCTCCATGGACCTTTCCCTGAGGCTGCTTGGACTCCTGCACAGTGGGCAGCTGGGCTCTAAGAAAGAGGCTTCCAAGAGAATGAAACCAAATGTGCAAGTGCTTACCAAGCTCCCACACGCACTATGTGTGCTAATGCCATATTGGCCAAAGCTCACTAAATGGCCAAGCTTAAAGGAAAGCACACAAGGGCATGAATACTCGGAGGCATGGTCCACTGGGGGCCACCAAAGCAGCAGTCTACCACACCTCCTGAAGGAATTAAGGGCTCTCACTTTCACATTAATATCTCAATTAGACTTTTTAAAGTGGGATTCAGTATCTGCTCCAATCTCATCACTCACATTTTCACATGAGCGTTCAGCTCTGGATAGATTTGACTTCTTAGGATCTTAGATCCTGTGATTGGAAAGATTCCTAAAGTTCATCCATTGCGTGCGTGCGTGCACACGCACGCCTCAGTCTCGTCTCCGGGACTTTTCTCAGCCAGTTTTTCCTCTTTTGCTCCTTCTAAACTCTAGCCCTTTTTTCTCTCGTATCCTGCTCCAAGACCAAAACCTTTAACTACATTGCTCTTTAAAACAAAAAACTTTACATGCTCAGGTCTTCCAATTTCACACAAAGGTCATTTTGTTCTTCAGGAACAAACAGGAGGAATTGGGAGTAACAGAAAGGCAGGCTGCGGTGCCACTCTGGCTCTGCCGGCAGGCCTAGGGCTGAGTCCCGGCTCTGCCACACGCCAGCCCGTGACTCTGCACTGTTTCGTTCTCATTTCTCTGGGCCTCCGTTTCCTCGTGGGTAAGATGAGGGTTATAGTAACGGCTACCGGCAATGATTACCGGGAGGACTAAATGCTGTAGTGGATGGAAAGTCTTTAACATGATGCCTAACGCAAGGTGAGCACTCAATACATGTTAACTCTTTTTACCCAAAAGGCATGATTCACGAAGAAGTCAATGATGAGAGGACAAAGAGGTTGTTACAACAGGGCTCTTTCATTGAGAGACCAGGCTCTCAAGGCAAAAAGACCTAAAAATGCGGATTTATTGGTTTGACACATGAAACATGAAGGTGCATAACAGGCTAATGTCAGAGTTCAAACAACTCTGTTAGAAGTCAAGTTTTGTTTGCTTTTGTTGTTTTCTGTTGTTTCTGCTTTTCGGCTTTGCTCTGCTTTCCTCTTGGGTGTCATTCTGAGGCTCCCCGTGGTGGCAAGATGGTCTCAGGCGTATCACTTTCATGGCGTCTTATTTGTAAATCCTTTGAAGAAAGAATGTGAGTCTCTCAGAAGTCTCAGCCAGGGAATCATCGCATGTAGGTGGCTCTTTCAGATCAAAAGGTCATCGCTGAGCCCATCCCTGTGGGGAGAGGAGTCCTGTGATTAGCCCAAGGCCACGTGCCCAGCTCCTGAGCCTTGTTCTGCGTGCATGGCTGAGCGTGGAAGAATGTGGCGCCTGGAGAGCATCAGACTACCACTACCAGAAGAATAATTCCGGGTAGGCAGGCGGAATAACATGCGCCCACAACACTGCAGGCCACAGCACTTAATGGTAAAAACTTAGAAATTACCCATAAAAGAGTTAAAATAACTATAGAATGTACATAAGGGAATCTGGAAAAACAGTAATTTTAAATGAAAATTTGAATGATGTGAGAAAGGTAACTATATGTTAAGTGAAAGGACCTGGACATGAATATACGCACATGTGCACACATGCTACAGTGCATCTTTAATGCTAACAGTGAAAAAAAATATTGCATTGCAAGTGGATATCGCTTTCAAAAGTTCACTTTATGCCTCTTTGCTTTTATGAAAGAACTACGTTAGTGCCTGTTTTCCCGAACCAAAAAAAATCCAAAGAGGATTTTTGCTTTTACGAAAAAAGTGAAAAGCAAAAATAGTGTTTAGTATTTGCTTTGCAGTGAGCCAGCACATGCACCCCAAGCAGGGGGGATGGCACCACGAACTACTTCCCTGGGGACTACACCCAGCATCTCAACATCCAGTCCCAAAGCTTTGAACTGCGTCTGCGAGCATCCATTAGCAAGATGTGTCCTACAGTAGTTCACTTTATACCATTTACACTTATGAAAGATTTCATAAGAATGCTCTGCTTTGGGACTGGGATGGTGTGGCTCAGTGGATTGAATGCCAGCCTGTGAACCAAAGGGCCGCTGGTTCGATTCCTAGTCAGGGCACATGCCTGCATTGCAGGCCAGGTCCCCAGTGGGGGACATGTGAGAGGCAACCACACATTGATGTTTCACTCCCTCTCTTCCTCTCTCCCTTCTCCATTGTCTAAAAATAAATAAATAAAATCTTTAAAAAGAAAAGAATGCTTTGCTTTCAGATAGCGAGGTTTGAAACCCGCAAAGCCATGAGCCCAGCTGAACAAAACACAGAAGAAAAATAGAACAGAAAGACAGAAAACACAAGAATTTATGAGAACACAACATAATTAGTTAGTCACCACGGAAATAAACACAGTCCATTTAGGGGTAGGTCAGTTTTCTTTTGCCAAGCTATATTTTTAACATTGTCAGAGAGGAAAAAAACACCAAACATCCCAGACATGCCCTAAGCACATATCTACCCATTTTTTCCCCTCATCTTCCAAGAGGAAATTCATGGAAAACATCAAATTCCTATGCCAGAAACAGCCTCCAGGTTTTTGTTAAAAGTGAAACCCATGTGCCATTTCTACAGAAAAGTTCAACACTATCTGTTGATGTAGGAACCAGTGAAGACACAAGGAGATTAATAAAGAATTAAGGGTGTTCCTAGACCTGTGACCGCCACCTGTTGCTTCTGAAACCTTTAAGGACTCCTCACACGCACACATTTTTACCTATAGATCAAGAAGTCATTGTGAGATATAGATATATAGAAATATAGATATATTTGCACACACATATATATATCCCCATTGCTAGATAATAAGAATTTTTTGATCATTTGTATTTCATTAATTATATTCACATCTTTATTTTCTGTTGAAAAATAACCCTACAACTTACGTGCTTGTCATACGTGGAGGCCCCCAGACCCTTACAGCATCCTCGTCATTGGGTGAAGCTGGTGAAGCCTATACAACACCATAAATCAGGGAAAACATTTTTGCCAAACACACGCTGTGAAAGTTCCTAAGAATCCTCTTTAGACACTTCTCCCTGTCACCCTGATTTCCCACTCAGAACACTAGGCACTGCTCTCCATCTCCCCACTCCGTGCCAGCTCTGCCCTGAGGTGTCCTGTCCCTGGGGGCTCAGCACCCTGTTCCTCATGGTGCGAGTCTCCATTTTCGTCATGAGGGGTAGCCCCTTGGGAATTCTCATCAAAAGAAGTCCTCTGTGTCATTGCACTTGATTCTACTTGGGTTCCTCTCTCATGGCCACTTTCCCCAGTTACCATTTCTCAACTCTTCCAGATGCAGGATTCCCCTGCCATTTCAAGGCTGATACTGGGCCCTAACTATTGTCAGATTGTATCAGGCTATATAACAAAAGACACTGAAATAGAGGTCAGGTAGTCAGTGACCAGAGGGGAGAGGGGAGGGAATTTCAGGGGAGAAGGGAAGGGTTTACAGGAACAAATATAGAGGACACATGGACAAAACTAG
>CM052548.1:21678015-21712718 GCA_028533065.1 Trachops cirrhosus
CACTGAAATAGAGGACAGGTTGTCAGGGCCCAGAGGGGAGAGGGGAGAGGGGAGGGAATTCCAGGGGAGAAGGGAAGGGTTTACAGGAACAAATATAGAGGACACATGGACAAAAAAAAAACTAGGGGGGTTGGAAATGGGAGAGATGGGTGGGTGGGCTGGAATGGGAATAAAGGATAGAAACTGTACTGAATAATCTAAAATAAAAATTAAAAAATACAATATCTGAAATATGTTATCTGCATATACTTCTATAATTATATATAAAAAAAAAGATTGTATCAGGCTTCCCCAGGGAAGCTTTCCTCCGGGCCCTGCCAAGGGGATAGCCAAGCACTCTCCAAACTTAGTGCTGTTGCTCACCAGCCAATGGAAAAGGTTTGCAAAGACTGGGACAGGAGGTCTCTGTCCTTCTCTGGCCGTGTTATTTTTTGATAGTGGTATTCTGAAGACAAGCCTCTCCCCCTTCCACATCTCTTTTCTATAGAAACCCATGCATGATTCTTTTTGTCTTTTCTTTTTTTTTTTAATCCTCACCCAAGGACATGCCTATTGATTTCAAAGAGAGCAGAGGGAGGGAGAAAGAGAGAGAAATATTGATGTGAAAGAGAAACATCAATTGGTTGCCTCTCCTATGCACCCTGATGGGGGCAGGGGGAGGGACCAGGAATCGAACCAACGAACTTTAAGTTCATGGGATGATGCTTCAACCAACTGAGCCACACTGGCCAAGAGGGACTCTTACAGTGAAATTTCAAACAAAGTAAAGAATAGATAGCAACATCCTGAAGATGATGCTATTTTGGACTCTGGCCTCAATCAGCCACCAGATTGTCCTTTTTAGAGGTTTCTTGACTCTGTCTAAAGTTTGGGGGTTATTTCTTTCTCCCAGCAATTTTCTTGGGTGGATTTCCTCCTGACAGCCCTAAATCCCCACCCCCATGTCTGACTGCTAAACCTCTGCCTCCCATCTAACCCAATATCAAGAACAACCTTCTTTCTTGATTTGAATTGGAATCATGTGTGTCTCCCAGGGGTAGTCTGATCAGTTTGTATGGTATCCACACTAGAACACTTTAGAGTGCAGGAGAGGACTTTTAGGAATTCGTCTGCAACACAAGCTAGGGGTATCAGCTAGGCCTCTCCTGAGCTGACAGGGACATATGATCATTACCAAGAGCCCTTAACATGGTGCTTTGTCCACAATAGATGTTCAGTAAATATTACTTCATTGATTGGGTCTATTGTGCTGCGTAGTTTCTTGATGTTCAGTTAATGCCACAGTGGATTTTAAAGTTCCATTTTTTGGCCTTTTGTTTTCTTTTCTTTTGTAATTCCAGTTACATGCAACAAGATATAATAGCAGGTTCTTCTCTGCTATCTTATCAATCTTAAACTGTCCCCCATTAAACCTTTTTCTAAAAAGATATCTTTAAACATATCACCCGTTGTGATATTAAATTCCAGGAACTCATTCATTCATTCAACAAGTACATGTTGAACACTTATAATATACCAAGCTCCCTGAAAGGAAACGGGGTACACCATGAACACGGTAGACACATAGACCATGCCCTCCCACAGCCTGCAGTCCAGGTCTCCTGCACGGAACACACAGGTCAGCAGATGGTTACAGGAGAGGTTGGGTGTGTGAGAACCACAGTGGGGAACTATAGTGAGCAAGTTCCCACACACACTGGCCGCCTCAAGCCAGGACTGTGACCATTATTCATCACCCCTCACTTTTTCTTACCCTATTTCTCATGACAGAATCCAGCTAATCACAGAGTTCATTCATTTCTACTTCTTAAATATCTCTCAAGTGTTTTGGGGTGTGTTCTTAGCTCATACTTTTCCCCTAGAAAATGGATTTAAAGCTGCACCATTTTTAAAAAAGATTTTACTTATTTTCAGAGAGAGGAAAAGAGAGGAAGAAAGAGAGGGATAGAAACATCAATGTGAGAGAGAAACGTTAATTGGTTGCCTCTTGTGGACCAAATCCACAACCCAGGCATGTGCCCTGACTGGGACTAAGCTGGTGACCTTTTGCCTTGTGGAACAATACCCAACAAACTGAGCCACACCAATCAGGGTTAAAACAGAACCATTTTAAAAAATCTTTTTAAATTGTATTTATTGATTTAGGAGGGGGGTGAAAAAGGAAGAAAGAGAAAGGGAAAAAAAAACGTCTATTGTCCAACCTATTTATGCATTCATTGGTTGATTCTCGTATGTGCCCTGACCGGGTATGGAGCTCACAACCTTGGCGTAGAGGGACGCTGCAACCAACTGATCTACCCAGCCAGGGTCTGAGTCATTTTTAATCATTCCCCAACTTTCAACATCTGATCGTAGGAGATTATTACAGTAATCTGTGCCCCAGAAGATGGTAGTCAGAGTAGGAATGTAACATTAAAAATGAAGACAAGTGAACAGTTTTGTGGAATTTTTAGGGAGCTGAATTGAAAGGCCCTAATTATTGATTGGAAGGATGGTGGGAGTAAAGAGGTGAGGATGACACCCAGATGTCTAGCCTGAATTCCTTGGTGGGTGTTGAGGAACGTAGAAGAAAGGATAGCTTCCAGTAAAACAAAACAAGATCCATGACTGAATTTTTTTAAGCACTTTGTTTATTTGAGTGCCTTTGTCCATCCAAGTGCAGAAAACAGTCAGAAACACTGGTCTGAGGCTCAAAAAAAGGACATGATTTTTAACTAGATGATATTGAAGACATGGAACCAGATGCCCAGGGCATAGGTCAAGTAGAGATGGGGCATTAGAAAGAACCCTGAAGAAAATCAATGTTAAAGAGAAATGACAAAGACTGAGAAGTGAAAGGAGTTAGGTAGAAAATCTGCAGAGGACACTGTCATGGAAACCAAAGGAAGAGTTTCCGGGAGAAACTGATCAACAGTGTCAATGCTGCCAAGAGATCAAACAGCACAAGAGGTGAGTTGTGAGCACGAGATTTAGCAATGTTCATCCCCTGAGGCTAGTTTTTCAAAATCAAGTTATTGACTGCAGCGTTTTTTATGTAGGGCGCAGAAATTTCCAGATCTGAGTTGCTGCTCTCTAGAAGCTGATCATCTCATTTACAAGCTAAAGTGCAAAGGCACAGGAAATAGTCCCTCCCTCTTTCGTGGCTAAAAATAAGATCACATAACCTGTATATACTACAGCACATAGAACCAAATGAGTGATACAACTATATCAAGTTGTCTGGAATGAATACTATGGATCAGGGAAGTCGTGTTTTTTCCTGGAATCTATATTTTAAGATTATTAACACCCTGGATCACTTCCAGATAAGATAGCCAAGATGGAGAATGATTTAGAAACCATTTAATCTAAAAAAAAAAAGAACTATATAGCATTCATCAAATATTTGAGGGTCTTTGATACATAAGGAAGATATTTCTTTTGTATTGCTCCTGAGAGCAGATCAATAAGAAGGTGTAGAGGGAGGGAGAAATGAGAGAGAGAGAGGGAGAGAGAGGGAGAGAGAAGGAGAGAGAAGGAGAGAGATTTATTATTTTTTTAAATATATTTTATTGATTATGCTATTACAGTTGTCCCATTTTATCCCTTTACTCCCCTCCGCCCTGCACACCCCCTCCCACCCACATTCCCCCCTTTAGTTCATGTCCATGTGTCGTACATATAAGTTCTTTGGCTTCCACATTTCCTAGACTATTCTTACCCTCCCCTTTCTATTTTCTACCTACCACCTATGCTACTTATTCTCTGTACCTCTCACTCCTGTTGATAAACCTCCATGTGATCTCCATTTCTGTGAGAAAAGAGAGTTTTTTTAAAAAGAAAAGTATACCCTGACCAGGTAGCTCAGTTGGTTAGAGCATTGTCCAGGTATACCAAGGTTGTGGGCTCAATCTCCAGTCAAGGCACATACAAGAATCAACCAATGAATGCATAAATAAGTGGTACAACAAATTAATGTTTCTGTGTGTCTGTCAAAAATCAATAAAAAATTTTTAAAGAAAGGAATAAATTCTTATGAATAATAGCTTTCCAAATATGCAGTGAGCTGCCATGGTATGTTCCCAAACTTGGCCATGTTCAAACAAAGATCAGGCATGTGTTGAGGGTAGAAAGTTGGATTCAGCATCCTGCAAGATGCTTTCAAATTCTAAGGTTCTATGACTCCATTTCAAAGATGGTCACTTCCTTTTAAAGTGATCATAAAACTCTTCCTGGAAGAATTGGAATGCCCAGTCTAGCCTTGGGAGTTGGTTGGGATTTTGATGCATAAGGAAAGGATTTTCATGTAGAAGGCCTTGCTGGAGCTGAGTTCACATGAGGCTGGGAAGTCATTAGAACCAAAATGACAAAAGCTTTCAAATTTGAACAAAATCTTTCTGCAGACAAGGAGCTATTGAAGATGTTTGTGCAAAGAAATGCAATTAAATACAGCAGAGCTTCAAGGATAGTTGTTCTGGCATTTACTTAAGACAAATCAGAAATGGATGAGACTGAAAAAAGCAGAGGATTATTAGAAGGCATAAGAAAATAAGGACCCGAATTCAGGGAATAGTAATAAAATAAAAGGTTAAAATAAGGGAAGTTTAGGGGGAAGGAGCATCCACAGGACTTGGTGACTGGTTGCGCTGGGAAAGAGGCAGAAGGAAAAATCAAATGAATGAATGAAAAGGTTTAAGTTCATTTGAGAGGGATGGTGTGAGAAGCAGTGTCTTTGAAATAACAGGGTCAGGGAGTGTAACGCGAGAGGCAAGTCACGATCCCAACATGGGAAGCCAGTTTAAGAACTCTGGCCAAGACAACACCAAGCCGGGTAGTGTCTCATTAGCATCCAGTGGAATATTACCAGCTACTATCTCAGAGGAAACTGGGTTCCTTGATTTTCCAAACGAGCCAGGCTGTTGTGCCTGCAGCCAACACACATGACAGGCACTTAGCCAAGCATAAAGCAACAGGTTTAATACATGTTAGCGTGTAGATAAACCATCTCCAGCCTTAGCAACCAGCAATTCACAAAAACAAATGAGGAAGAAACCTCCCAAACTCCAGAGCCATGTATTCTTTACACTGCTGTCTTGTTTAAAAACGTGTGAATCTATTGTTGGTTTCCTTCTTGCTGGGAAATAGGGCAGAGAGGGACACTTTAAAGCAAAGGCATTTTTTGAGGTAGTTAGTACTTGAGATAATATCGGGGTAAAAACTCTTCAGCATAACTTAGGCTCAGTCTATGTAGAGAGAGTAAATACAGATGCAGAGCTGGTGAATTTGAACAATGCAGAGAACCAGACTGGATCACGCAGGCTCCTAACACTGCCTTCTTCTCAACAATGGTTGGTTTTATTTTGTTCTGTTTTGTTTTGCTTGGATTATCTGGACAATTACCTCAACTCTCCCTTTCACTCTGGTTCTATAGACATAGTCTTCTAAGTGTTCTATTTTTACCACGTTCCAATAAGGACTGAACACAATAGAGCGTATTGAAATGAGTCTCACTGAAAGGATTAAGCCAGTTAAAAGGATATGTTTCCTGCACATCCTACATTTTCCGCAATGTAGAAAATATAAGCAGTGCTCTGATCTGGGTCTGCCCTCTCCATTACCAACACATTCGTCCTGCGAAGCAAGGGTAAAGCAGAATGCAACATTTAGGCAACAGTCCTGTTAAGAAGGGCAAAAGGAAGCACAACCGTCTGGAAAGGACACCTCATCGACCAAGTCGTACAGCCCCCAATCCGTAGCTCTGGAAGTTCCCTGGAAGGCTGAACAGGGTTTCCCCTGCACTGTGGCCGTCTCTCAGCAAAGTCAAAATTAAATGCCTCCCTGCAGGTCTGGGGCCAACTCAGAGGCTGCAGCCGGGGGCTGAGTTGGAGTCACTGCACCATAAGGTCTGGATACCAATGGGTTCCGATGTCTGGGAACAGCTGGAAGAATTTTCTTTCTGAGCTCTCTTTTGGTCTGGTGACTTTGGGCTCTCGTTTTCCTCTCCATATGAATATTGGTTTCCTCCTGCATGCTCCTTGACTGGGAATCAAACCTGAAACCTAGGAATTCATCCTAAGCGGGGATGGAACTTTTGGGTGCATGGGAATGATCCTCCAACCACTTGTGCCATGTGGCCAGGGCAAAACTATTCTTCCTTTTAAGTGAGCTCAAAAGAAACAGCATAGGTACTGTGTGAAATATTGTTTGGCAGAAAGGCAGCATTTTTTAATTTATTTACAGGAAAAGAAGTGGTGGTGAAAAGGGACTGAACAGCTTCCAGTGTCTATTGAGAAAAGGAGGCAAGGGGCACAATGGGGACACTTCCCTCCCCAGGCTGTAGTCCCTGGCCTGGACTCCTCCATAGCCCGCTCCATGGAGCACGCTCCTGCCACGCCTGCCTTATTACCAGAGTGTGAACCAGACAAAAACTAAACATTCACACAAACTACTCTTGAAATCCTTGTTACCCAGGGGGTGGGGACACTGAGGTACTCCAGGCTCCCTGTTCTCCCAGTAAAAGTTCTCTGCATCACAGGTCACCTTTCCAGTGGCCACTTCAGAATGCCTTGCAGCTGGCAGTGTGTTTGGGAAGGCAGGCACAGGACTTGTATCTATACTGAGGTTTCAGAGCCATCACCCCGTTTTTATTTAGAATAAATTTTACAAGCAATAAAACCATCAAAGATTTCTAAAGATGCTTGTATGTAAAGTCCATGTAAGATCAAGGAATCATCAGCAGTCCGTGCCAGTAACCATCGTGACGGTGTTTTTATTATGAATACTATGTTGGCTTTGTAGAATTGATTGAGGTCCAGGTTCAAACTTTCCTGAGCCACAGGTTTTATCCTGAAAGAGAACTTCAAAAAAAAATTCCTTATGAAATGGTGCCCAGATTCCATCTGAAGATGTATAAACTTCTTTTACATCTTCAGATGTAGAAAGAGAAACGGCTGGTCCGGGAAGGAGTCCGCCCATTCATGACGGCAACATACTTTACAAAAGCTCTCAGAGGGGGCTGACAGGGTGAGCAAAGAAAGAACTTTCTTAAGTAAATATCAAATCAATGAAAGGAACAGATCCATGGAAATAAATCATTTACAGAAACGGGCCCTACCTATGGTTTTGAATACAACATACACTAAACGCTACACTTCAAGTAACTAAATAAAAATGAATTCCAAAGTGATTCAATCTCCACACACTGTAAGAGGCAACCTGCTAAAGCAAACCCTGCAAAACAAAGGTTTTCGAGATATAAAAATTCATAAACCTTTCTTATCAGAAAAGAGGCTGAATGAATATTATGGTATTCTTACAGCCTGTTTGCTTTAGCATTTGTCATGGAGTTAACTCTGCGCAGAGGTGAGGTCAGGTATGCAGTGCCATTATTTTCCCACCTACTTCTGTCACGAGGTCTACTTAAAGGGCAATTTCTTTCTTTAGTTCTTTAAATGCTTCCAAAAGATATCTTAAGGTCAAGAAACTCCAACAATGTGCAAATATCTTTCAGGAGTAGTCAATTTCCCCCTAGTACCATTAGGGGAAATTTTATTGCAGTGAGTCTAAAATAAGTTAATGGAGGGTCATGTTTCTATTTACCTGGGGCAGTATTAGTAATCAGAACCGAGAGGAAGCAAGGCCGGCCGCACCGGCGCTCTGCGCTCCAGCAGACTGCCTGCATTCCCTCGTCTGAGTTCAGAGGATGTTCAATGACACTTCACATAATGTATCTGAAATGTGTATATGTATGTATCTATATAAGTATGTACATACATATATAGGGAATGTCATTGAGGCATATAACCTTTGGCGAATGTTTGATTATCAGATTTGGATTAATCAGTGACGCAACATTTCTAGGAGCTGCGGTAGCTGAGGGGGGTTTGTGTTCTTTGCAACTCGTTCATCAGGAGACGGAGTTTGATGACTCTTTTTTCCTCAAATATCATCTTAGTAACTAACGTCCAATAAACAGATTAATGCTTCGTTATGCAAACACATTACACAAATTCTTGCAGTGATATTTAGCCTGGTGGTGGAATATTCAACAGATATTTACCGGGTGCCTGTCACATGCCTGGCACTGCGCGGGGCACAGGGGAGACAGAGTGAGCTCTACAGACCAGTCCCCATAAAGGGAAAGCAAACAGGAGTGTCTTTGTGGTAGAGAAAGAGTTCTGTGTCCTGATTGCGGTGGACACAGTAATTTATATATGGGATAAAATTTCATAAAACTACACACAGGTGCGCACACACGCACATACGCACACAAGTGTGCGTAACCTGGTGAAACCCAGTAAGGACTGTGAGTCTAGCAATAGTGCCATAGTAATGTCAATTTCCCGGTGTTGATCATTTGTTCTAGTTACCTGTGAATGTTACCCTGAGAGGAGGCTGGATGGACGGTACACAGAACTTCTATCTTTTCCACTTCTTTTGACCATAAAATAATTTCAAAATAAAATGTTTAATTTTTTTAAAAAGACAAGCTTTTGTCATGGAAGTTGCACTCTGGTGGGAGAGACAGACAACTAAGAAATCATCACAGACTATGTTATGTGGCGTGAAGAACATTTGTTAATAGTGCTGTGATAGGAAATAACAAAGGAGCCCCCTCTTGGGAAGGACAATCAGAGAGGAACTCTGGCGATGGACACTCAGGCTGCAGAGCGAGCCAGCCAGGCTTAGAGAGATGACCAGCAAACACTCTGAAAGAACTTGGCTGGTTGAAGTCATCAGCATGACCTTCAAAATTATGTGTTTATTAAGGCAAAACATTGAAGGGTGGCCAGCTTTGAACAGGATGACCTTATACTATGGGAGTGTTGTTCAAAATTTAAGTAGAATAAGACTTATAAGCTAAACTTAAAAGCTTATGGAAGGACCAAGCTTTTGTGATTCATAATTTAAATATATAGTTGATCAATTTAATTTCAATATGTTGACTATTAATTTTTATATATTTAAAGTAAATGTAATAGTCTCTTTTCTGCACAAAATTACCCTAGAAAAAACCTCTCATATTTACAGCTTGAGTCCCAAGCTACTCACCAGGTGTCTATGGGGCAGCGGTCCCTAAAGCCCTGGGGAAAAGCTGTGACATGTGGCTACAGTGGAGCAAACCAACTTCTGCCTGTGTGTTAAAGAAAGTGGCTTGTCCTGAGGCTATCTATGGAGCAAATATGCCAGATTTAAGATGTTATTTTTTTTAAAACCCTCCCTTAACACAGATCACCTCAATGGCATCACGATTTCTTCTGAGCACGTGCATTAGCTCCTTCCTCTGGATTCCTTAATGCTGTCTGCATATGTTATAATACATCACCTCTTACAGTGAAGGGCATGATTTTCCTACAAAACCATGGGTTCCTGCTAGGTGAAGGATCATTTTCCTACTCATCTTAGCATCCCAGTGACTATGACACTCTGAGCATCTTAAACTGGATGAAGAACTGCCATAGATGTCTATCATGGACCTGGGATTAGTTCTAAGATTTTCTCCCCCCCACAGCCTGTTAAAAAATTCAGACACCAACCTAATTGGCCTCATGCCTTAGCTTCCTAGATTCATCCAGGCCCATTAGGATCTCTGACCTGGTTTCAAATTGTTTACACTGGCATTGGCCTGGCACTAACTGCCCTAGGACACGGCTTCTGGCATTTTCCCACTGACTCCACCCACCCCAACCATAGGACTAAGTCGGTATAAAAAGAGCATCAGACACTCAGAGTTTGGAAGAATGTCTAGAAATAGTAGCAACATAGTAAATCTTTAAAGATTAAAGTCTTTTAATAATCATCTTCTCCTGAATACCTACACTGTTCAAGGTACTCTCCTGAGAACAGGGACATTAAAAACTAGTAAGACGTGGTCCCACCAGTCAAGAAGATAGTGAACAATGGCAGTGCTCCTACGGAGTCGTATGCAAAGTGCCATAGGATCACATAAGATGAGGACACCTTCCAAATTAGACAGGAAAGGAAATAGAGGAAAGATTTCTCATAGCCTGTGGTTCTGCTAAATTTCGATGGCTAGATCATCATGGCTTCAGGACTGCTTCTCAGGAGGTAAAAGGGGTCTAGGGCCCTGGCCAGCTAGTTCAGTTGGTTAGAACATCATCCTGATGCACCAAAGTTGCGGTTTTGATCCCGGGTCAGGGCACATGCAAGAAACAACCAGTGAGTGCATAAGTAAGTGGAAAAACAAATCAGTGTTTCTTTCTCTCTCCCATCCCCTCTCATCAATAAAAAATAAATTAATTAATTAAATAAATTAAAAGAGGTCTATAATGACTTAGGGAATAGTGTTTGATGAAGCCATTCAGTGAGACCGCGAATACAGAAGGAAGTGCTCATCTTTGGGTTATTTTGATTAATTCTGTTTGGGACACATTGAGAATGCATATGAGTTAATCAAGTTTTGATGTCCCAATATGCAAGTGGATAATAGAGTTTACAGTTTACCAGTTTTGAAAAACTCCATGGGCTGAAGTTGTAGGTTTGAGAGTTATCACCATATAGAGCCTTACGAGTGAATGAATTGTCCCAAAGAGAACATGAACAGTGAGAAGAGGAGAAAGCCAAAGTGGTACTCTGGGCTGGGCAAAGGAAGAGGAAACCACTATGGAATCAAGAAGAGCTACATGAAATTACAAATTTTTTAAATGAAAGCCAGGAGACCGTAGTTGTGGTGGACATTGTTGGTTTCCTTACAAAGTATCAATTTCCTGCTCTCCTTCTTCACATAATCCTTCCTTTCATGATGTCCAAGGGCCTCTAGGGAAGCTGAATGTCTCTAGTTCCAAGGATTGGAACTAATCTAAATATAATCCCACCCCCTTGGCTTGGGCCTAAAAAGGGCAAGTAATCCAATGAGATCCAAGAAAAGTTTGATGAAATAGGTGAGGGTGTCTATCAATACGTCTAATTATAAAATAAATAATGCTGGGGATGTAACATACAACATGGTAACTATAGTTAACAATATTGTACTGTATATTTGAAAGTTACTAAGAGTCTATCTTAAAAGTTCTCATCACAAGAAAAAAATAGTAAATATGTGAAGTGATGGATATTACCTAAACTTATTGTGGTTATCACTTTGCCACATGTATATATATCAAATCATCACATTGTTCACATTAAACTTATACATTGTTATATGTCAATCATATTTTAATAAAACCAGGAAAAAATACATAAAAAAGAAAGAAGTTTTGATGGAACTCCAGAGAAACTTGTTATTATCTTAGAACTTCTAGAAGCAATGATTTCCCTTCCTCCAGATGTCATCCTGAGTAACTTTGAGGCCCAGACCCACTGCAGACCTCCCGCCTTGCCAGTCTAAGAAAGAAGCCCAGGAAGAAAACCAAGCCAGGAGACTCCCAGAGATATGGAGCCGGAGCCAACCCTGATACCTGCTTCATCTCTAGACCTCCTGTGTAACATGTTACTTGCTCCTGAAGCAGAGCTGATACAGTTGTGTTGCAGAAACCAGAAGAGGTGAGAACTTATACAGGAAGTGATCAAGAGTGTTGAGTGATGCCTAGAGGCCAGTGATGGGCCCGAAATGCACCCAAAGAATTTAGTAAGCAAAGGTCTTGAAAGGAGCAGTTTCAGCAGTGACAGCTTCAATGGGGACAGCCCAGTGGGTGGAGAACTGAATGGTAAGTGAGCGAGCAGAGATTCCTCTTCAGTGAGGTTTGACCACAATCTGAAGAGAACACGGCAATGAGAAACCAGTTTAAAGGAATGTAGTGTTTAAGAAGGTTTCTGTTTGTTTATTTTGAAGATGAGAGCTAATTAGTGGATGAGTCAACAGGTGGATCTCCAAGTTTTTTATCATACCATGTTCTCCCCTCCCCCAAATTCATGATGAATCTCAGTGGAGAGAGGCATTCAACAGTTTAGTGACTGTAACAGCTCCTTATCCTGGATTCAGTTGTAAAACTGCAGAGAAGTCAAAAGCAGCACCTCTGTATTTCACATTCTAATTACATATACAAGAGCAAAAAATGCAGAATGAGTCTACTAAAGCAATTCATCAGAAAAAAATGGAACCTTCAAGAAAACATGTACAAAGAAGTTCATTGCTACATTTTTTTTGTAGCCGAAATATTGAGGAGAAAACATAAATGACTTATTAATAGAGAACAGGAAAACTAAAGAAAAAAGATGTGTGAAGTAGTATTCTATTGACTATGTACTCTGCAGCATTTAAAAAGAATGAGCTGGAACTCTGTGTACTGATAAGGAAAAATCCAAGTGAAAACATTAAATTATGGAACAATATGTGTGATACAACCCCACATATGAAATTCAAAACAGAATTGTTTATACTTATGCAGAGAAGAAAGGTCAAGGAGAATATCTAACAAAGTGGTTACTCCTGGGATGGAAGTGGAATATGGGGTTCAGGGCAAGGAGGGGCATCTTTAAAAAGGGCAATTTCATATGTATTTTATACTTTTATGTAAGCTGAATTTTTACAAGAATAGTGTTTTTCATTATCTTGTTGTATTATAAATGGAAAAAAAGTGCTTGAAAAAGAGTGAGGTAGTTGAAAAACAGGAACTAAATTTGTACCAGCCAGCATATCACATTCTCCCTTAAACAGGGAAAAGACTGATCATTTTTAATGCCTTTTTCTCACATTTTTGATGCCAAATGGAATGGTTCTGTATGCTATTTTGGGGTAACATTTTAAAACTAATTAGTTGTTAGATGTATGTAAAACCATTGGCATCAAATCAAGTTTATCTATAACTTCATACTTACCATCTGGTTAAATTTGGCATTATTTATTTCCAAATTGTAAGGCTGCTCAAATGAAACTGGCTACTTCATGAAGATTCCCACACAAGCACATTTGCATGTGTGAAATATACACTGTGAGGCTGACTAGGGACCCCAAAAGGCTCAACTTGATCCTAAAACAAATCTCACTTTGGACCAGGAATTCAGCTGAATTCTCTGATAACGTGTTCATTCACCCAGGAAGTAAGGAAGACTCAGCCACATAAATGGGAGTACTACCCAGTGTGGTTTCTTAATTAATGTAGTTCAAATAGATGGCTTCAACAGGCAGAAAACTATCAAACACCTAGAGAAATGAGACAGAGAATCCAGTGCTCAGAGACAGAATTTGCATTCTATATAAACATACAACCATTTTACAAATATATTTTCAACAACCTATTTATTTCTACATAACTAGTTATTATTGCAAATCTAACATATCCTAAAAACTTTTCATTAAATTAGCCCAACAATGCCCTTCAGTCATAGGCTACCCATGCTCACCAAATAATTAAGCCCTGCACAGTAATTAGGTATCAGTTCCTAATTACAAAGGCCAAATGTAATATTCTCTCCATACAGTTAATTCAACAAGATATCCAATGTCACCCTCTCAGACTCCCAGTGAGAAAACTTCTCTACCGCCTAGGGCACACAATTCAGGAAGTGCCCTCGTGGGAATATATATCTAAATCATTTTGAGTCCAAAACAGAGTCACAAACGCATCTGATCTGGCCCTAAATTTGGAAAAAGATCTTATCTTTAAAAAGCTTTTCGTTGTTGTTGACCAATTACACATGTCCCCCATTTCTCGACTCCCCAGCCCCCTCCACCCAGCCCCTGCTTCCCCTGCCTTTTTTCATTGAGTTATAACATTATGTTAGTTTGAGGTATACCACATAGCGATCTAACATTGCAAAATAATCACCACAATGCAAGTGGTTTTTCTAAAATATCTGGAGGCTGTTTTTAATCGATTTTAAAGAGAAAGAAACATCGATTTGTTCTTCCACGCATTTATGTATTCACTCGTTGACCCTGGTATGTGCTCTAACCAGGTTGAAACTTCCACCTTGGCATATAGGGGTGATGCTCTAACTAATTGACTACCTGGCTAAGGTGCAAATGTTTTTTAATCACTAAAACAAGAGGTAAAAATAGTCAAGAGAGTGAAATACAAAATAAGATTAATTTATCAAAGGTCAAGTCAGGCCTGTGATTACTGTATATGTCAAAATAAGGCATAAAACTTAGAAGAGGTGAATCAAATTATTTTGATATATAATGATCTAAAATCATTGTGCAAAATATAAAAAGAAAGACATTTAGTAGGAGAATATACACCTAGTCAATAATCAAACATGTACTGAGCATATACCACATACATATACCTGGTCGTCCAGCTGCGAACAAAGCAGGTAAGTCCTCTGTCCTCTGGGAGCTTCCCAACTTTGAAAACTGACAAGTATTGTCAAAGAAAATCAAGTCCCCTGTCAATACCAGATGGCTTTTATTTTCCATTTTTAGGGTTACTTCTACAAAGAAATAAAAATGTCCAATTTTGGTTTTATTTTTATTGGACATTAAACAGAAGAGTATTTTTTTTATTTTAAGTATTTCCCAAAAATAAATTATTTACACACACAAAAATTTGAGTAAAATGTAAGCATACAGCTCTCCGATAGTTCAACAGCATATGTAACAAAAAATATAGAATATACCTGGTTCCACAAGATTAGACACACCAGCTCCATTTTTCAGATACAAAATTCACACAGTGATCTCAATCTGTCTATAAAAGTTCTTTATGAAGTGGTTCTGTGATGCCTGCATGCTGCTGTTACCGAGTGGGTGGCATTTATATAAATTTCTTTACTTTACTTTGGAAGTATATTTCTTATATCTAGTCACTTATTATCATTCAAATTTAAATTCTCAATGTTGAATACTAAAGAACTCTCTTCCTCTTCACAGCAGTTACTGCAGTATGAAATGCCATCATTGATTATAAACACTTTCAATTTTAGCTCCATGAAACCAGATTTTACTGAAGGACTGCAGAGAGAAAGACAGTGTCATACATTCTCCCCATAAGCTCTGTACTTGGTGAATTCCTCTTTAAGATATTCTATCAATGCTGAATGTTAACTATAGGTTGTAATTTGATATGCACAACTTTGTAACAATTGGCATAACAGTCAGAAACTGTCTCCAAAGAAACCAACCAATGGTCCAAGAACAGGAACAAAAAAACATGGGCTGAAACTAATGCTAAGATACTTTCTTTGTAATACTTCCAAGCATTAGCATGAAGAGGTGACCCAAGGAGAGACAGATGGACAAGAATTTACCCATTATTCAAGGGCTGGAAAGTCTGAGGGGCAAAGTAGTCCCCGACCCTTAGAGGTACATCACTTGATGGGTACTTGGATAGGGCAAGAGCTCAACCCCCCACAGTCCAGAACTCAACCCGCCACACCAAGAGGCAGGGAAAGTGTGAAAAACAGAAAGGCTAAACGACCGCACACCCCATCCAATGTACCATGGTTCTTCTGCGTTGTCCAGAACGTACGTCTTTCCCACTACTTCTGTACGAAGTGACTATTTTTCACCTACTCTCTTTCTAATATCTGTCTATTAGGTTAGCCGGAATATATTTAGCTCAATCTGTTTGATGTTTTTTTTTAAAATTGTGAACCTGAGAACTGTTTTTTAATGTTGAAGTAAAAAGTAACATTAATTCTTAAATGTAGCTCAGTGATGTAGGGTTGATTGATTGTACTCCATTATGTTCTATGTTTTTTGAAAAAAAGGTAATATTAAGCAATACTATTAAAACAGTAAAATGACTTTAGACAAAGCAGGGACTCATCATAATTTTTCAGAGCACTTTCCAATACAACATTTCACTAATTTCTTCTCAGCATTTTTTTCCATGTGTTATAATTCAGTAATGGGTTGGGTTCTCAGAAAAACAGAAAAGGAAACATGGTCTGTATAAAGTGGAATCACAATTTAAATTTTAAACACTGAAACAGAATGTCCTGTGAGTGTGATTTTTTTGCCCCCTGAAAGCAGGCCTCCTTTTGATGTCATGGGAGAGTTCAGTGACTGGGGGTGTCGGAGTGAGGAAGAAAAGGAGAGAAGATGGACAGTGACTAGAAGTTGGCACCAAATTCCAAAACTGGGATGCTGAATTGTTCTTACGGCCCCAAAATTATATTCTGAAATGTAAGAGCCTGCTGATTCTGAGCACACTTGAAAGAGAAAAGGCCATGTCCCCAGACTCTGAGGGCTTTCATTGATAATCAGGAGAAAGGTTTAAAGGGGATCAAACAAAAAAAAAATTGAAATGTTGAGTCATGTGATTTTTTTTAATGTAAGAAACTATTTTCTGCATAAACAACATGCCAGGAGAACAATAAAATTAGAAAGATAGAACACTGTGATGATCCAATTTTTGAAAAAGTAAATAGTGGTTTTGTTAAAATAAATATTTTTGTGCTGCAAAAGCAGTTTGACTTTTAACTGTGAATAGTACATGATAGGAAATGCTATAGTGTTTTCTTCTCTGTCAGTCAAAGGTAAAAAGTAGAAACACATTCTTGGCCTTTTGCTTTTAATTTTTCAGCTTTTAGGAAATCGTACCATTTGCTCCAGGTTAATCCAAAAACTAACATCATAGAGCACATTTGACATAGCAGGCCCAAGGTCAAAGACAGGCCCTGTCTCAGGCCCATCAGTCTTTCTCTCCTATAACTTCTCTTTGTGCTAAGAGAGAACCTGGTAGGGCAGTGGGGAGGTTTACTCTTGAATCAGGCTCTCGAAGAGACCTGGGCAGTTGTAAGGACTGGCTGTCTTCGTTGCCTCTCTTTCTCTCTGCCCGAATGACTGGATCTGCCAGAGCTAAAGAGTCAGGCAACCACAGACTTACAGCAGACACATCATTAGCAAGTTGGAGTCAGGCTAGACCACTGACATATACAACCTGAAGGAAGTGTGTAAAAAGAATGCAGCCTGTGGATTTAATCCAAAGGCAGCTGGACACACGGCCAAGAGTTTACAAAAACACTAAGAATTCAAAAGCATCAGTTGGTGTCCCATATTGATAAGAAACCATGATAGTGACTACCTATCAAGCTATTGAGAGAGAGAGAATAAGTGATTAAATCATGCCAAACCATTTGAGGCTGTCTTAAATGACAGGGTAGTAACAAGACAGGTATGTCTAGGTCCTGGCTGCACAGTGTAGTCACATAGGGAAGTCACGGCAAACTAGGCCAGCAGAGTGTTTCTGTCTGGTCTAAGTAAGCAATTTCAGCCCTCTGTCTGGTCCCTTGGCGAGAAAAGGAAAAAGAGAAGAAAAAGAGGGAATGAAAGGAGAGACAAGGAATGAAAGGATGGAATGATACCAATCACTTTTCTACCCTGAAGAAGAGGAAAGGTCAACTTGTATAATTGTACCCATTCCAGAACCTGTTCCACGTTTTGGGATGTAATATTTCATAAAAAATAAATACACCGGACAATAATTCAAATAATAAATGACCTGCGGAGCTACAACACAACCCTACACCCTTCAGAATTAGTCTGGCACTCTGCACTACAATTTTTTTTATTCAAAAAACCCCTAATTCTACGTCTTTATCTTAATGGGTTTCATAGAGCCAAAGTAGCTAGAATTTTTGTTAACTATTTGATTTTTTTAAAGGTTCACAGGATTCTGAGGAAAAACATTGAATTTTGGAGGGAGATTTTTTTAAAGTTTGTATCTGAATTAACTTCTCCAGGGCTGTCAAGTATATCATTGCAGGTGTGACTCAAAGGCCTTCTATTATCTAATAGAAGCAAATGGAAAATACTTGAACTCTTAGAATTGCAGATGATGCCGGATTTTTCAAAATAGAGATTTTGAAAGGGGGAAAGAAAGTCTTCAGTAATACCCCAAAACCACCACAGACCGTAAGTGCATCCTAAAGGCTAGTCACTGTCTCGAGAGCTTCTCTTACATCATCACATTTAATCTTTACGGTAACCTGTAGGGCAGATGAGGAAACAGGAGCTTATAAAGATTAACTATCTTGTGCAAGCCCATCCCATTAGGAAGTCAACTGAACTCAAGTCTGTGTAACTCCAAAAGCTTCATGTATGTTCTTGGCCACTATTCTCTCCTTCCTCATCCCACCAGGTTTGGGATAAGAAAAACACACTTGCTCAGGGATGCACCTTCTGGTATGCAGGTTCCCACGGACTCATAGAATCTCAGAGCATGCGCTCCTAGCCTGTATTTTAATTCCCTCAACAGCTCAAATACCATCTCTTTTAAATATCTAGGCTCAGCTCCCTACAGGAGAGTGCAACAGGGGATTGTAATGGGAGAGAAGAACAAAAGGGAAAAAAGGTCTAGATTATCACAGAGCACCTCTTTGTGATAGTCCCTTTATGTGTACACTTGTCTGGAAGAAGGCGGGGGACAAGTATAACTGCGTCAGAGTTCCATATAATATAAAACCAGCTCTCCAGCTAGAAATAAATCAGTTCTAAGGCAAGTAGGAGCCTCATATTAATTGAGTCATGCTCTTAGAGTTGCTCCCAGACATAGAGAAAAAATAATGGTGGTTATGAGCCCAGACCAGAGGAGATATTGGAAATTGGTCAATAAAACAGTGACGTATGTCTCATTTGCATACAGAGACTTTAAGACTACACTTCAGAATTTATGAGCCCAGATTACTCAATCTTGGAAAGGTGAGCGTCAACCTCGACTGGGAATAAAGGGCCCCATAAACTGTGCAGTGTGAACTTTGTTTTCAAGGACTCTGAGGACAACAGTCAGAAGCATAAAGTAAAACTTGAATTGGGAAGATTGTAGTTGAAGATGGTAAATTAAACACATACGTTTATCATCTCTCACTCCTAAAACCCCCTAAAATGACAATAAAGAGACTTGTTAAGAGGACCATTCCCAAGGGCAATGAGAATGGGAGAAGAGACAAAATAGCAAATAATAATAATAATAATAATAATGATAATAAACTTTAAAAGTAAAGGTTGCAAAGTATAAGGACAAGAGTCTAAGAAAACTGAATCCTGAGATCAGCTGCTAAGGGAGTTTAGCAGCAGCCCAGCTGGCTTTATATAGAACGTTTCTTTTAATCCTCAAAGGTTGGCAGAACCAGGTGTCTGTGGAAGCATGGGTGAAGATTAGAGCAAAGAGAATTGGTGAAAAGCCTGCCTAAAAGGAGTCAGTAAGCGGCCTGCCCCTCACCACCACCAACACTCTCCCCCTTATCCTTTGACCAAGCAACTGCTTCTCTCACCCCACCCCCAGCAGAATAGCAAAGGTTTCTTCTCTGGAGAGGGCAAAGCACAGGGTCTGTGGGCAGGGCACCATGTGAAGTTGAGTTCAAGAGCATCACACTAAAAACAGGGGGATTAAGTAAGTATCTGTGCAAAGGAGGCAAACATCACATTAAAAAATATTTCTTTTGTTTATTGATTTTAGGGAGAGAGGAAGGGGGAGAGAGAGAGAGACATTGATTTGTTGTTCCACCCATTCATGCATTCATCGGTAGATTCTTGTAAGTGCCTTGACTGGGGATCAAACCCGCAACCTTGGCATATCAGGGTGGCGTTCTAACCAACTGAGCTACCCAGCCAAGGCCAAACATCAGATATTGAATGCTAAGACCTCCCAGTCTTTTTTCCAACATGACTCTCAGGCTGACAGCCAGAATCATAGTACCTCTTCTTTTGTTATTGAAGATATGGCCCATGAGCAGCAGAATCTCAGCCCCATCCCAGCCCCACTGAATCAGAATCTGTATTTCAGCAATAACTCGGGTAACTCATATATACATTGAAGTTTGAGGAGCACTGCTCTGACAGAAGATTGAACTCTTCATTGTGGAAACCCTTCATAAAAAATCCGAACAGTGTATACATCTCTGTTATATTATAAATGCTTTGATGGGAAAAATCAATCTTATTCATCCTTGAAATGCCAATATGTCCAATCTCTTGGACCCTAGTTGATTATAAGAGTCAGCTGTCACCAAAAGACTACTTACCATCATCTTTCAGAAACTCCACAAGGTCTAGGGAGGTGCTTATGTGTTGGGAAAAAAACAGTGTAGTATACTCTGTGTATGAACATAGCATTAAACATATTTATTACTTCTGTGCAATAAAAACTGTAAAATGTTCTCCCAACTGTTAAATAAATAAGACCCTGGAGAGAAAATTGTGAAGTAGGGGAGGGCAATGGCCTATAGAGAAGCTGAAAGACCTTACAGGTAAGATAACTACACTTTCTGAATTCAATATTGATTTTACAAGTATGACTCTCTTGAAATAGTTAAGATATATGGTTTCCCAATTCTATGGAATCTTAATAAGATATTAGAGAGAGAGATATTAGGACCAATGAGGAAGAAAGCCTAGTAATAGCTGTGCTTGGGAACTCTTAGGGTAGTTAGTTGAAGGGTAGACTTGATGACTTGAGAAATCTAGAAAAGCTGGAATTTGAAGAGAAATGTTTAAAATTATTTTTATTAAAAGTCTTTATTGTAGAAAATTTGGAAAATATAAAAAAGTATAAAGAAAATAATCACCCATTTTTTAAAAGATTCTAGAAATATATTCACTTGTGTGCTTCTCCTCGGTACGCAAGAGGAAAGAAATCACCATCCAATCCATTTAGCTAACACTTTAAGAAAACTCAGCACTAAATAATAACCAGAGTGGTTCCTAATAACTAATCTTGTCTGGGCCATCTAGTTTCTACATCAGAGTGACAGTTCTGGAAGAATAATAGGAAGATGGACTTTTACAAGGCCCTCACTACTATCTCAGAAAGTGTAGGTACATGACTGGAACCATGACTAAGGCAGACTAGGAAGGATAGAAGAAGCCATCTGTAGGTCTCTCTCTTGAGCCTGCACTCTAGGCCTTATAGTTAGTAATGAAACCATGCTAGATGGATTCACTTCTTTAAGACCATGACAGAGACAAAGGGACACCCATTCCACTGGATACTGTCAAAGGCCAGGGCATGGTTGGACCCTTTCAAACAACAACTCCCACTGGGAATGAGTTCTACCTCAAAATTACAACACAAAGGGAAACCAACTACCACAAAAGAGATCCATCAAATTCAAATAAAGACAGAATTTACAGTATGGAAACTAGGAGTAATAGAACAATTCAAAAGAGATTTTAAAATAAGTTTAAAATGTATAGAGTTAAAGAGAGAATAGAATCTATAAGGCAAGGACAAGACAATTTTTTGAAAAGCATATCTACATTTGAAAATGAAATACTAGAAATGAAAGTATAGTCACTGAGATAAATTCTAGTAATTGAAGAATACTTACTTGAGCATCTTTTTTGTGAACAGGGCCTTATGGTAGGACTTGGCATGAAGTACAGTTTATAGAACTTGGCTGTGTTCACCTTTAAAGAGTCTTTTTCAGAATCTTCCAACTTGAACACTTCAGTAGAGTTCCTTTTCATATAGTCATTAAAACAAATTGTCGGCCTTCACTGGTGTGGCTCAGTGGTCGGGAATTGTCCTGCAAACTGAAAAGTCCCCAGGTCGATTCCCGGTCAGGGCACATGCCTGGGTCACAGGCCAGTCTCAGGTTGGGGGCGTGCAAGAGGCAACTGATCAATGTTTCTCTCCCTCTCTTTCTGCCTCCCTTCCCCTTTCTCTAACAATATATAAATAAAATCTTTTTAAAAATTGTTGAATGCTACTGTGTGGCAGGCACTGAGTTTAGTGGGGAGCGTGGAAAGGGGTTAGTAAAAGTGAAGGATGTCTCTGCCCTTGAGGAAATTACTGTCTAGTAAGAGAGGGTTCCCGTGAGGAACACACAAACAGAGAACACAGGCTCATTATAAAAGCTGGAGTTGCAATGGCTACCATATACCCAGCTCTGTGCAAAGTGCCCACCTATTGCATTCTCTAATCCTCACAAGAACCTTATAAGATTAATATTATCATCCCTATTTTACCAAGGACAAAAATGAGTGGGTCCTTAAAACATTATAAAAACTTTCCCTAGATCATAGAAATAGTGGATTTTACCAGAAGGTTTCCAACTCAGCACCCTCCTTCATCATTGCTGCACTTGGTTGCAATTGCACAAAGTGCTTCTGGAGCACAGAGGAAGGAGGGACGATCTGGCCTCATAAAAGTGTCTGTCTTCCTCTTAATTTGATTTCTTCCCCCCCCATTTCATAATAACACAATTACCATTCAAAGTACAATGTTTTGGCTAAGATGTCAATGAGTTGCAAGGCACAGTTCCAACGTGGAAGGAACTTCTATTTCAGACAGACAGAATGGTGGAGAAAAAAATAATGTATAAATATTATAAAAAAGATATTTAAAAATGATAACTCTAAAGAACACTGAGGCCTCAAATAGTCCAAGAAAGCACGAAAGAAAGAAAAGAGGCTGAGGACAACTAGGCTTTGAAGGAAAAGGAAGGAATCAAAGAAGAAAAGGACGGTTGTTGTAGGAGAATTGATTCAAAAGGTTGGAATATTCAATCCGTGAGTTTTCATTCAGAATGGCAGGGGGCGGGGGGTGGGCAGGGGGTTTGTACATTAAATGTTTCCATTGAACAAATAGATGATTTTAATATATACACAAAACAATATCATTTCACTATTCATAATATAATTATGATTTTTTTTAACATTATTTCATTGCTTCATAGGCACTGTGATCCTAAATGGTGCACAAGCCTGAACCTGAAGGAAAGATGTCTTCTTTTTAAATTGAATTTATTGGGGTGACATTGGTTAATAAATTTATATAGGTTTCACATGTACAATTCTATAACACATCATCTGTGTATGGTACTGTGTGTTCGCCACCCCAAGTCAAGTCTCCTTCCATCACCATTTTTCCCCGATTTACCCTCTTCTACCTCCCCTCCCTCCCCCTTTCCCTCTGGTAATCACCATACTGTTTTCTGGGTCTATGAGGGTTTTTTTCTTAATTCCTTCACCTTTTTCATCCAGCCCCCAAGCCCCCTCCCCTCTGACAGCTGTCAGTCTGTTTTCTGCATCAGTGAGTCTGTTCCTATTTTGCTTGTTATTTCGTTTTTTTCGTTAGATGCCACACGAGTGAAATCATATGGCACTCGTCTATCTCTGACCGGCTTACTTCACTTAGCGTGGCAGCTTTTCAATCCCGGTGCTCCTATTTACCAACTGTCTAAAAGGTGTCGTTGGCCTCTGAACTCCGTGTCAACTTCTCTTATCGTTCCAGTGAGGGCAAACATGCCTGAAGCACCGGGTTTTGTCCGAAGTCAAGGGGACAAGCTAGGTGGCAAGCTCAGCGCCCTGCACATCTGAGGAGTCAACAGTGTCAGACTTACACGAGTGTGTCATTCTCTCTAAAGCTGAGAAACTGGAGGGGAACGTAATTACAGCTTTCTAGTAATACAAAGGATTTTCAAAGAAAAGATGATAACTGTTTTCCACGTTCACAGGCAAGATAACCAGAGAGAAGTGGGGGAGGGAATTAAACTGTTATCCGATGGTAGTCGATGACAGTGGTGCAGGAGGTTGGACTACGTTACACGTTTCAGAGAGTGGGACCCCAGTGTGTGTGTTGAGGGGGTGGGAAGGGACATAAAAAGAGGAGAGATTTGTTACCTCTTTAGACACATTTTAGCAAAAACTTCATGAGGTAGGGGGATGAACTCCTCGTACTAAAATGATAAGATTCTGTGAATATACAAGCTAGTATTTGCCAATAAAAACTTCCTCCTGTGTGGCCCTTTTTATCCAATAATGATTTCCTGCTCTACTTTGTCTGCCAAATGTATCCAAAATGTAATCAGTGAGTAGATTCGTAAGTCAAATTGCAAGTTTAGAAATAAATGGCTCTGATCCTTTGTAGTAGAATCTTAAAACCAGCCAATGTTTCAAGTTTCTTGGGGGTTTAGACTCAGCTGTAGTTTTGTTTTAACCTTTTCCCCCTTTAAAATCTCAGAAATGAGCAGCAAGAACGCCTTCTTTTCTCTTTAGAATCATATCCCCAGTGTAACGTTGAGTCAAAGTCAGATCTTATCATCCTGGGCTTCTAGGACGTCAACCAAATCCACTCTTCTCTCACTTGCAACCTAACTCTCTAACATCTCTTCCCACCAGGAAAAACAGCTCACCTCTCTTCAACCCTACATCAAGAGCGTCAGCTGTCGTAGACACAGACAACTTTATAGTCATTACCAGAGGGAAAGGGTGGGCAGAGTGGGGAGGGGAGGTAGCAGAGGGAATGGGGGGATAAATGGTGCCAGAATGAGACTTGACTTGGGATGGTGAACACACAATGCAATACACAGTTCATGTATTATAGAATTGTAAACCTGTATAATTTTATTAACCAGTGTCACCCCAACCAATTCAATAAAAAAATCAAAAAAAGAAAAGAAAAGGAAAATAAAAAGCATCAGCTGCCCAGCCCTAGCCCTTTCAGAAACAGCAGAGTGAAGACAGCTTAAACTGGCAAAGTCCGTCCGTCCCACCAGATGAGGCAGGAGAAGACCCAGCCCCGGGAACAGTGGGCATTGAACTTCCAGGTGCTAGGTTTTCCCTGGAACTAATTTGCCTGTGATCTAAACCTTGTTGCTTTGAATTCCCAGCTTCCTAAACCTAGTGTGGCATCCTGATAACAGCCGCCCAGGTCTGCAGCTCCTCTTCTTTCTCTTTTCAACCTGGTCCTAATTCGTAGTTCTCCATTTATGAGTGGAATGCCACCAGTCCCAGCACTGATGGCTCCCTGGCGTTCCTGACCCCGGAGCTTACTGTGGCTGTGAAGAAAGACTTCAAGCTAGGATTTTCCAAGTGTCCACACAATGCCAGTGTGGGGCATGCTCCTCAGACTAAATTCTCCCACAAATTCGCAATGTGCAGAAAGTGGCACAGTTGGGGCCCCGAAACCATCCTACAGGAACGAAAAGAGGAAAATGGCCTGTTTCAACTTTGTTTATCCCGCATTTCCCTATCTAGACTGGGTGGCTGTGCTGTTCTCAAAATGTCTCTCTCTCCTATAGTTTAATCTCTTAAAACTAAACAGTGGTTTAGGATTCACACTGGGCTCAGACCTTGGTTCTGTGGGCAAGTTACTTAACCCCTCTCAGCCCCTGTTTCCGTATCAGGAAATCAGTGTCAACAGGAGTTAATGTCAGTGGCATCTTGAGGTTGTTGTGAGAATAAGAGACATTCTTGGCACATGATAAAACTCTCATTAAAAGCTCTATTTTTAATCAATTCTCTCCATTTCCACCACAATCCTTCTTGATAATGTTCCACTCACCATATTGTCATATACGACTTCAGCCAGCCTTCCAACTTTAGCTCTTTTACTTGATCCAGTGATTCGTTCATACTCTTGCCAAAGAAATATTCGAAAATAGCCCTTTTATCAGGTCCCTGCATTCTGATGTTTTTTTTTTCTTTTAAGTGAATTAAATTAAATCCAAACTTCTTAACCTGCCTATGAAAGCTCCCCAGACTCTGGAAGCTTTCTCCCTCCTGCTTGCCCTCAGAGTCCCTGGTCACCTGGGGAGAGTCGTCCCCATCCACCTGATCTCCCAGGCTCCACTACAGACACACCTGCATACACTGTTCATTTGATGTTGGTCCTGAGGGAACATGCTCCTTTAAACTCACCTCTTCGGTAAAGCTTTCCTGAACTACGCTGGTCCATACTGCTGGCTCCCTACTCTCTACTTCCTGTGGTGTGTTCCACACAATTTAGCCTTTAATTATATCGCTGTCTTCCATGGTCCACTAATTATTTCCTGTATCTTAGTTTCATCTTTTCAAATCAGTCGTAAACAACTTGTGGGCAGGGGCTACATCATACACTTTTCTTCTTAATAACTCCAGACATGCACAGGAGTTAGACACTTAATTCACCTTTGTCAATGAACTGAAAGTTAGTCTAACCAGACTGCCAAGGAGAGATCACAGCACTTGTACATGACTGGTGGACACAACCTGAAAGACCTTCAGGTAACACACTTGTTATGTTTGCATTTTGATTGAACCTAATTTACCTGCTGTCCAAATATTCCCTGCTTTACCAAATTCTTGACGTACAGATTTGGAGTTTGAAAACACTGATATTCCAAATTCCAAATCCCCTGGGACTTGTTTCTGGATAGTGATGAAGGGTAAGGAGTCCAACTCAGCTCTCTTGGGAGGTGCTCTTTGTCTTGGGAAGTTTATGCAAATGATGCAGGGAGTTAGTGGGAGACTTAATCATTCTCTAGTGAAAAACCCAGACTGCCTGTTGCCATCTGTTTCTTCAAGGAGAGCCCGCCACTACACAGTAACCCTCTAAAGTTTCAATCCCAGTGGTGAAGTACTTTGGGATCCTTGGATGAAAGGAAGTCTACAGGTCCAAGACACTGTTATTATTCTCATAAATAATGGTGCTTTGTATTTTATCAAAGGAGCTCAGAGTGGTTTGCAAACATTAACTAATTAATCTTTAAAAAAAAAAACAAACCCAACCCTGTGAAGTAGGTAAAAGGGAGACATTATTATCCCCATTATGTGGCTAGGGAGACTGAGACACGTATGAACTCACTGACTTACCCAAAGTCACGTGTCATGCCGCCTGACACGCAGTTTGAATAGACCACACTGCTTCTTGGTATATGTAAAAAAAAAAAAAAAAAAGGGAAAGTAAACAGCTACTAACCTTTCAATCACTGTCATGTAATAAAACAGCAGACGTGGGAACAACAACATCTTGAAGGAGAGATGTGTGGGTAGACCAGTTTAATAAATAGAATCCTTTAATCAAAATGTTCTAAAAGGAACTAGTGACTCTTTAAGGAATCTGATATTTAATCATTGCTGTTCTTATAGTTTAAAACAAAGGGATATAATCTACTAAGTTTCAAACAGAAACTAGTCTAACAAGTTCTATACTTTATTTTTGAACTCTATTTCCTTATTTTGCAGTGTTCTCAAGAACATTTTAAGCGTTTATCCATGTGATGCAAATGTCACTTGTAAGATATAAATATTACTCTTCAGATACTTCACATTATGCCTGATTCAAAGTCATATTTAATATTAATGGAATTCAGAAAATTGACAAGGAACTGGGTCTCCAAGGAAACCGGTGAAGGAGGGGGAGGAAGATATTAACCTGTGATTTGTTTAATAATTAGACACTGCCATTCTGTCACCTTCCACATCATCCATGACGATGCCAACACAGCTCTCCCGGAGTCCACAGCAGAGCCGCCGAAGGGCCAGCGAATCCTGACCAGATGGCATCAGGCCTGTTTCAGTTTCAGGAACTTTGTGTCATTCAATCTTCATCTTTCTTTGGTGTTCTTATTTCGAAGTTGTTCTACAACAATTGTATATAAGGTTGCATTTCTCAGTGTCTGACTTTACAACATTGGTATAAAATGGTACAGTAATCCAAACAATTCTATACAGAGTCACCGCCAGAAACGGAGGGCACGCCCTGGCTGGTGCGGCTCAGTGGGCTGAGTGCCGGCCTGCAAACCGAAAGGTTGCTGGTTGCATTCCCAGCCGGGGCACAGGCCTGGGTTGTGGGTCGCCCGTTGAGGGTGCGCAAGAGGCAACCAAGCAATGTTTCTATCACATCGATGATATCACATCGAGAAGCACATCGATGTTTCTCTCCCTCTCTATCTCCTCCCTTCTTCCTCTCTATAATAAGTAAATAAAATCTTTAAAGAAAAAGAAAATGAAACTGAGGTCCTATGAAAAGTCCTGCGAAGCCATCAGACACCTTTCCGAAGCTGAGGCATTACATAACAGAATTTTCTAGCAACAGCATTCAGCTTTCATTCAAGAAAAATTTTCAGGCATTTGTTCAGACTCACCCACTGTGTCCACATGTAGGCTTTTCCGTGGTGCTCATCAGCACAGTACCTGTGCCCTCAGGAAGCCAAATGGCACAATGACAGCCGACCAGTTTGGGAAGATCTGCTGGTCCTACGCACCGAAGACTAGGTTAAGGATACCAACTTTAACTGCCACTTACCGATCAAAATACCAAAGTACTTTTACCAATAGGGGAAAAAAGGTTAAGCATCTGTAGTCCTAACTTATTTTAAGCAATTGAAAGTCTTTATAAAATGGAGGCTCCCTCCTATAATGAAACAAAACACAAGGAATAACTTTTTAAAAGAAAAACAAAACCTGGATGATAGTAAAAACAGCATGTCATTACCTTCAGCGGCCTGACAACACTCCTCCCCAGCCGATACTAGAAAAGCATGTCATTTCAGATCACTTTCAAACTACAAAGATTTTATGCATTTAAACCTCTAGCCCTGGCTGGTGTGGTTCAATGGATTGAGCACTGACCTGTGAACCGAAAAGATCACCAGTTCGATTCCCAGTGAGGGCACATGCCTGGGTTGTGGGTCGGGTCCCCAACTGGCTCCTCTCTTTCCCCCTGCCTTCCTCTCTCTCTCTAAAAATAAATAAATAAAATCTTTTAATTTTTTTTAAATCTCTAAAAGGGAACTGACTGAATCTACTTTTAAAAGAATCAAATTTAAAGACTTGACAACATTTCACTTTGAAAATAAAATCATTGTTACCAAGGGCTTATCTGTGCTAATTCCTGCTCTTTACTGATAAAGAAGTAACCTATCAGGATTTAAGCATTTCTTCAAACCCAGCAACCTGTTGAACAACTTCTTAATGTGCCCATCAATCATCTGGCGATAAGAAGAGTTTGCATTCATAATAGCTAGTTGCTAAAATAAATATGAGTTACTATAACTAATTCAATCAACAATGGGACCTCAGAGGTCAGCAAAGAAATAATCAAACAATAAGTCTGAATAGGTTGTAATTTTTCTGATTAACAAATGTTCTCCTTGTCATATGATGTTAAGAGCTGCTTAAAGCGCTCAGGTAAATTTAGAATGTATGTGTTTACATTGGAAGGGCCTGTGTGCACTCTCCCAGTCAGAAATCCATAGGCCTATAAGTTTTGCAAACATCAAGTTTTGCTTTCAGAAAACATTTCTCTATATGACATTTATTTTTTAGCAGGCTCAAATACCACAATTCATGGAATCCAACAGAGATCAAATAAAATACCAACCCTGCTTTTCAATACATTTGTGATAGACCACTCAAGATTATCCCATCAACTGCTTGATGTATTAAGACCGCAATATAATTCTAATCAGAGAATTATTTTTTTTATGGAGGGAAAGAAAGGGATTTGAATGCTGAGCCAGACATTCTTGCAGCCCGCCTGCCTCCCCAGCTTCAAATAACCCATGTCATTGGGAGAGGGAGAGGGTAACAACGCAAAGCAGGCCAATCAGTGCCCTATCACACAGTTCTAATCTGACCATAATGTAAGATCTAGGCTTCCATTGCTTCTGATTTCTCATCTCTACTCCTACCCTCTCAACCTGCGCTCCTGAGAGGGATGACAGTGGTAGCTAACAGAGTCCGAGGACAATATAGAACACGTAGACTAAAGCTTTTGGGGGGATAATGTGGCTTTTTAACAAAATCGCAAAATTGGGCTGGCAAACAAACTAAAAGTATCGGTGATGAATTGCGTGAGAATAATTTCTTTTTTTAGTTTAGAAACAGAACTCCATTGTTATCCCAAATTCCAAAGACTTCAAACAGTGGGAATGTTTAGCACTTATTTCAGCCATACTAATTTACCCTTGATTTTGAGAACTGAATTAAAAAAAGAGTGAATGGAATGAATGGCTTGAATGAGTGATTGATTTCATGTATGTGGTGCTCGCTTCGGCAGCACATATACTGAAAATTGGAACGATACAGAGGAGATGAGCATGGCCCCTGCACAAGGATGATTTCATGTATGTGTTTGAGGCACCATTGTAGGTTCCTGTGGAGACAGGTTTTGGAGGGACCAAGAACCTCATCTCTTAGGGCCAGCAGCCCATTTCAAGCATGTAAGCGTGGTGGGGATCTGAGTCTCAGACATACAGAGAATTGGAAAATTTTGTCACATGGCATTTATAAAGGAAGCCACTGACACAAAATGACTGTTAAATGCCGAGTTATGAAAGCATAAATGTCATTAGATAGTGAGGTTCTTCTCCAGAAACTAGATTTTAATAGGCTTTTGATTGTCACTTCTCTTCTTGTTTCTTCATTATTCCCACCTTGGAAGGATTCACTTTCAAAAGGATTTGCTTAAACTTCCCCCTCAAAATCCAATTTGCAAATATACCTGCAATTGAATTTTCAATATGTTCCATCCTTTGCATGCAAAAGAGTACAAGCTTGCAAGCCTGCCCATGGTGACCAGGCATCCAGGTGACTGTCTCCTGCAGCAGAGAAAGGAAGGAGGGAAGGAACCGAGGCCATTATTTAACTCCTCAGGCTGCAAGTCCAGTTGGAGTGAGTATGGTAGACAATACCCTGCTATAATCTAAACATTAGGCCTCTGAATAAGCAGACTGAATTGAGATCTCAATTTTACTGGAAAATATCTGTCAAAAAGTGAAATGTTTTTCTGATGCTTAGGAGAAAAAAATGTTATGAGTCTAAATGATTATGGATTATGAAATCCATATTTTGTTTATTCTTTTCTATAACAGATCAGAATTATAAACTCCAAGTCTTTGCCTGTCTAGTCAAGGTTTTGATCATTCAACAGATATTTTTTTAATGCCTAGTCCTAATGTCTGCCTGTCTTATATCAGGAGCAGGAAGAAATAAAAAGGAAACACTGAGTTCAGTGGAAAAGGCTGAATTATAAAATATCTATTAATAACTAAACCTATATAGCACAGATTCAACCTAGTTGTTAGAAATGAAAAGCTATATAAAACAATTTAGGATTCCATTGCAATATGAACCTTATTAATCTTTGGGGGGGATGTACCATTGTTTAAAATTTATTTGAAGCTATTTATTTGGTAAGCTTTATTTGAAATTGGCATCACCTCACCTAATTATAGTAATATAGTAATTTTAAGCATTGGATGTCAGACTAACTTTACTATTGAATATACCAATTTGATTATTAATTTTTAACTAATCTAACAATTACAACAGTTGATTATATAATAGTAAATACCTTCCCTAGGGTCAGACAACATTTCTTCTATTCATGTGGCTCTTTGTTTAAACCTGAGGATAAATTTCCCCCTTGCTAATCAGTAAAAAATGCACTTTGAATGCTTATCTTTCACTGAGCTGCCCAATATTCCCTAATTGCAGTCATTTCTATGGTTGGAATTTTTTTTCTTTCTTGTTCTCCAATTAATTCCTTCTTTGGTTCCCTGCGTCCCCCTGCTCTGCTACCAGCCTGAAGCACCTTCAATCCGTTTCTTTTTTGTGTTTTTCCTATCCCATTCAACCCTGAAACATCTTAAAATCTACTTTCACATTCTCGCCATTTTATATCACAGCAATAAAATTCCTTTGGTCCTCAGTGTGCAGTAATAGCTTTGCAGTAATAGGGAAGGTTGGAGGAGGAAAATGAAGGCAAAGTGTAGTCGTTTGTCACGTCATCCCATGGGGAGAAATACTTTCGTCTTTAAAGAAAACACAGAAGAAATTTCCTTGGCACTTAAACAGATTGGGAAAGAGAATGTGGGGCAGCAGTGTTTTTAGCATATTCTTACGTCACTCCAAGGATCCGCCTCTATTGTTAGTCTTATCACCCTCCGTTGTTACGCAGATCCATCTACTAGATAGAGAGCTCTCTGTGGGCAGGAACTGCCGCTACTGTCAGATCAGGTTCCCGGAAGGACGTTTGGAGACACAGTAAATGAGTCCCTTTGTAGGATTACACTGAGAAGCGCTGTTCCGCTCCCTGTGTTCTCCATATATAATCCTATCTCCCCTCATTTTCTAGCACGCAACCCCCAGATCTTACTCACTCCAGCCTTTATGCTTTGATCTCCCAGCCTTCAACGCTGGGAGAAGGAAGCCTTAGGGAAAGCTTGCCCCGAGTTGCTGACCACAAGCAGCGCCGGGCGTATCTTGATCTCATTGCCCTTTCCCTGTCTAAGGTGGTCTTAAAAATGTGCCTGTCCCACGAAATGACCTTTCAGATCCTAACAATTCTGGGATTGTAAGATAAAAGAATTCAGGTGTGTTAGTTTTCATGGAAATTCCTGCTTTTAATACAAATGTAGTAGCAAGTCCTACGGCATTATTTAAAATAAGGAAAGTATTATTTAAAATGTAGAATCTAAACATAAAAGCTTGTTTTGCCCACAGCCTATTCAGTTCCTTTGTTTGGCAAAGAGTTCTGCAAAACGTGTGTCACCCTCTATTGAGATTGTTGGGCCCTGATATATTTGCACTGATTTGTTTCTGGCGGTAGTTTGTCTTAAAATGTGTGTAGAAAGCAGGTATTCTATGGTAAATTGCCATGCAGTGCATGCTCTATGTGGAATTCAGAGGAAAACTCAGATTCAGAGACTAACAATGCCAAAAACGCAAGTAACTAGCCATTGTTCAAACAACAGTGGTGCTATTTCTCTCCGGTGGCCTTTCAGACTTCTGTTGGCCTAAAATTCTAATTTACTAGGGACCCATTTATTTCTTTTATTGTTGTTCAGCTATAGTTGTCTCCACATTCCCCCATGACTCTCCCCCTGCCTTACCCATCCCCACCTCCCACATTCAATCCTTACCTCTGCCCCTCACCACCCCACCCCACCCCATTGTCTTTGCCCATGGGTCCTTTATATACATATTAGGAATCCATTTTATACCTCGTCTTTCTTGACAGGGTTTTTTTTTTTTCCTGCTTTAAACAGTTTCTAAATAAAGTTCTATATTAAAAATATAGATGATAGCTAGATATACAGACAGACAGACATAAATAAAATGCACAGATAACCATGAAGGGCATCGTCAGCCTAAGCAAAGACTGGGGGCATCTTCTCTCCTCCCCTCAATCTCTACCCATCTGAACATCTCCATCTCCCTTCATCCTTTGCTTACCCTGGAAAAGATTTATACTGAATGTCTCAGCTCCCTGTCTGGATGGCAGAGGCACTTGGACACTTAACAGGATTCAAATTCCTGGGCCCCCTGCTGTCCTTGGCCCCTATCCATCCCAAATTCGGGGTCAGGACATTGGCAATGGCATCAGGAATGTCATTTTCAGATGGTGACACCCAGGCAGATGCAGGAACCAGGCACTTAGGGCGAGTTTCACTTAAAAAGTCAAGACTCGCCCCGCTCTGAGACAGATGACCTGCCAGTAAGCGGGTTTTCAGTGCCTGATTTAACTCTAGGCTCCAACGTAAATCAAAGTGCTTTTCAGTAAGACACATTTCACAAAGACTCTAAAATTTAGATGTGTATCATGTTGGCGATGGAGAAATATTGAAGAATTCCATGCAGGGGAGCACATATGATCATATTGAGAAACAGCATCTCTCTCCCAGTAATACAGAAGGTTTTTGGAGGACCAAGTTTGCAGAAGGATGAGACAGAGGGCAAGTTAGCGGAAGAAAAAAGAAGCAATGTTTCGAGCCAGAGCTGATGAGGGTTTCCCTCCTAATTCTAGTCAAACCAAACTCCCTCTTGTTCCTCATTTAAAAACCACAATCTCCTGTTGTATTATTGAGGGGGAGGGGTACTTTACTTATTTATTTATTTTGTTCTTATAGCCTGGAACATTCTGTTCCCACCCACCCTAACCCTGCCAATTGCACACATGCACAGTCAGCCCAGTTATATCTGTCCTACGGGTTTTTCATAAAACACCAAAGGGAAAAATCTCTCCCTACTCTAATCCCTATAGCAATTGATCAGTATCTATCCTAAAGCACGAAGCCTTGTTTCCTAGGTAGGATGCTTTTTAACACATGCGCAGTATCACTTCCATGGTCGCAAACTCACAGGGAACGGAGGGGAACACAGGCATCAGGTGGCCTACTATAAATCTCACACGCCTGACTAAATAGCTGATTGATGGCACTTCGCTTATCTCAAGGAGTTTCAGTTTCCTCATCTATTAAATAGGACAAGTAAGACGTATTTTACAAGGTCTTTCTGAAGAATAAAATAATAAACGTAAGGCACCGATCATAGTAGCTGACCTACAGAAGGTGCTCAATAAATGGCAGCTATTAATATTGTCTTATTGATATATTAATCATTTCTTTGATACTGTTTCCATGACTCATCTACCTTGACTCTGCCACATCACCTAGCACAGTGCTTAGCTCGAAACCAGAATTCAGTATACGTTTGATGAATAAATAACAATAGGTAGCATTTTTGAGCCCTTACTAAGTGTTAGGCACTTTTCTAGGGTCACTCATTATCCCTTTAAAGCCTCAAGATAACCTTATAAGGCAAGCACTATTACCATCTTCCTTTCACAGCCAGGTGAGGTGTTGCTCAACTTTTTCAGGGATTGACGGCTAACACGGGAAAATGACTCATAATTCACAAAGAGGCTTTTTCTGGGAAGGCGCACTTATTGGTGAGGTAGACTACGTGCAATTTGAAGCACTAGAGAGAACACCTAAGAATGTGACTGTAATTGGAGACCTGGCCTTTAAAGAGGTAATTAAAGTTAAATGATGTCATCAGGATGACCTCTACTTATAAGAAGAGGTTAATATACAAACATATGCAGAGGGAAGACCCTGTTAACGTGAATATGGTCATCTACAAGCCGAGAAGTGAGGCATTAACCCTGCTGACACCTTAAGCCTAGGCTTGTGGTCTTCATAATTATCAGAAAATAAATTTCTGCACTTCCGGCCAAGATGGAGGCATAGGTAGACGCACTGTGCCTCCCCACACAACCAAGATAGGGACAACAACGATATAGAAACAAAATAACAACCAGAACTGACAGAAAATTGAGGTGTATGGAAGTCGGACAACCAAGGATTTAAAAATAGACACTTTCATC